>OX243967.1:77500-1277500 GCA_945859745.1 Synanthedon formicaeformis
CAGCTAACACATAGGATCAGTTCACGTTTTGACTTCCAGCTAACACATAGGATCATTTCATGTTTTGACTTCAGCTAACACATAGGATCAGTTCACGTTTTGACTTCCAGCTAACACATAGGATCAGTTCACGTTTTGACTTCCAGCTAACACATAGGATCATTTCATGTTTTGACTTCCAGCTAACACACAAACCTTTTTTGCAAAGGAGCTCTCGCCTTAGATCAGTCTGGTCGGTGTTCGAATGAGGGGTTTAACTGTATCCCGAACACAATTTTCTTGTGAACATGCTACACCAAATATTTTATTTATTCAATGCTTAAAATAATTATTCCACAAATGTAATAAATGTCAACAAACTATAACTTTTTTCAAGTACCATTTACTGAAGGTAATTTGTGCCGGTAGTAGCCCAGCCTCTCCTTTTGAACTCTTGACTGAACAGTTATTATTTTACAATTTTAATAACTACAAAGTTTACAATTATTGATGTTTGAAACTCATTGAGAAGTCGCCAGAGCCTCGTTGGTTTAATAGTAGGGAGCACCACGACGTCTTAAGACGCCGCCGCTGAATAGCGCTGGCAGGTGAGGTTGACTTGGCCCGGATTACCATTTAACCGTTCGCCCCCATTTAAGTGGTCCCCCCCTTTTATTGAACTCTCTCTTCAAGTTATTATAAACTGAAATGTCTTTAAAATTGAAAGACTAGTTGGTGCGGACTTTTGCCAAACTAGTCTTAAACTCATTACGTAATCCCGTAAAACGTCTTTTGTAAAACACAAACACGGTAACGATTTCTTTGTAGGTTCTCCACCGAAACCTTGTTACGAATTTTACTTCCTCTAAATGATCAAGTTCGGTCAACTCCCCAACAACGTCGACGGCCGTGGAGACAAGCAGGCATGAAGACGTTACTAAATCAACGGTATTTATGAGGACTTTGATCGTTTGCACTACCCAACAACACCATTTTGAAATCAATCAAATTTCTACGAGTCACCCGAAACTGGAATCATCGCCCTCCGAAAAGCACAAGCATTCGTAACACGGCTGTGACAACAGACGAAGTCCCTTGCGTCGGGCCTTGGCCGCGTCATAAACGCATGCGCGATTCGTAATTTACTGTCCGATCGCTGGTGTTCGGGTCCAATGGTCTTCCATTGAACGTCGGTGCAGCAGCCGTTTAGACAGATATCGAACGGGTCGCGCGATTCAATTACTAGGAGAAAAGAGCTCGCCGTCCGCGAACGTCGACGCGGGCGCAGTGTGTGTCGTCACCCGTTGATTAATCCCCCGGGTGCGACACGAAACGCCCTCGTTCGTACGCCGCAAAACAGCAACAAATCTCTCCGATCATTCATTCAGGTTTCGTAGGTTTACCCCTGATCGGTTTCACACCCTGTTTACTGTTCCTCAAAGTATTCGGATTTGAGGTCAACGAGCAAAGTGATTCACCGTCCAGGGTAATGTTTGTCCCCCCCCTAGGTGGGCCATGACCTTGTCGTGGTGGGGGGGCTTACCCTCGACAATCCGATGGGGTCGCGGGGGCCGGTGGTTCTCACCGGCCTTTCCTCGTCCCATGGGATTGTTGTTGGGGACCAAAAAGGCCCACACCTGTGTGCTCCGAGCGGGCTCCGTTCTGCGGAGCTTGTGGCGGAGTGCACGAATGAGAGGAGTGCTCACAGGAGCGCTCTCTCCTTTTTGAAGGTTGCCCTGGCGGCTGGGGCGGGAGTTGGTATCCCTCTCTATGCCTCTCTCGTCAGCTGCCGTCAGGGATTTGGAGTTCAGGGAGCCAGAAAGGCCTGGAGGGGTGGCTTCTGGTCCCCTGCTCGCGTTGATTGGGCGGGACCTCCTTTGTTCTTTGTTGGTGTTGCCCTGGCGGCTGGGGCGGGAGTTGGTATCCCTCTCTATGCCTCTCTCGTCAGCTGCCGTCAGGGATTTGGTGTTCAGGGAGCCAGGAAGGCCTGGAGGGGTGGCTTCTGGTCCCCTGCCCGTTCGAGGGAGGTTTCGCCCGCGTTGCAGGGGGGGGAACCAATGGGCACCATTGGTGTCCATTGAGTCCTCCCATATTTCAAAGCAGATGGCTGGGCAGGAGAAGGCGGGCACCAGCCCGTCTTCAAATGCTCACGGGGACCTGCGCACACAGCTGGCTAGCTGTGTGTGCCTGCACGGGTCCCCTCCGATTGGTCCTTCAGAGCCAAATATACGAAAAATATTGAGCCAGCCGAGTCGACTATACGAGTAAAGAAGTAAATCAGCGTCATCGAAAACTGAAGCTTCATCCATCAGCACATCGAGTTACGGTCAGGCTATCCATTTATCTTTTTCCTATCTATATTCGACTAATGTTGACACCGGGTTGTTAATTTCGTTTAATTGTGTTAGTTAATTTTAATTTTTAATTAGCTAATTATTTAAATTTAGGTGGGTACTATATTTTACTAGATATTAGTTTGGTGCTTTATTGAATTTATCCCCGCAAGTCTTCAAAATGACTGATAGTACTTCAAAATTAGACCCGAAAGTTAATTTACCCCTTAGGTCAAATTCCAATGATCCTCTTTCCGATCTCAAGAAGCAAAGAGGAACTATAAAGGGAAGATTAACGATATTCGAAAAGAGTATTTCTAAATTCGATAAAAATTCTCCGTTAACGAATATTCAAAAGGCAGAACTTCAACTTCGAATTCAGTCAGCCGAAGAGATGTTTCAAAATTTTAATTTAATACAAACTAACATTGAAAATTCCAGTGATGATATTGAGCTCGCAAATCAGTTGGATTACAGAGAATCTTTTGAAACGCAATATTTCAATATTATGGCTACAGCTAAATTGTTGGTGGAAGACCGCTCAGACAGCCAAGGGTGTACGCATTCAAGTTCGGTAAGCGCATCCACAATTAAATTGCCTGAAATTAAATTACCAGTCTTCGACGGCTCCTACGATTTGTGGCTTGAATTTAAGAACTCATACATCACTATGATACATAACCGCACAGACCTAAACAATATACAAAAATTTCATTATCTTAGGTCAGCTCTTACCGGTAGTGCTTCTCAAGTTATAGGTGCATTAGAATTTACGGCTCCCAACTACACTCACGCATGGGATTTGCTTGAAAATAGGTTTAATAATTCTAGACTTTTAGTTCATAATCATGTTAAGGCTTTGTTTACATTGTCAAGTATTAATAAAGAATCTCCTGTACAAATTAGAAAATTGATAGATAACGTTTCAAGAAATTTACGCGCTTTAAAAACTTTAAATGAACCCACAGACGCATGGGACACGTTAATTATTTATTTAATAGTTTCAAAGCTTGACCCATCTACTGAACGAGAGTGGGAAATTTATAAAGGATCTATCGCTTCAGGTGTGCAGGGCGATTCAAATATTACAACAAAATTAAACGACTTATTGACATTTCTAAAAAATCGAGCTGATATGTTGGAAATGATAAATACAAATTACAGTAAAATTACGAGTGCTAGTAATAAAATAAGTCACGAAAAGATTAATAAATTCGATTCTAAAAAACATGTTGCTCGCGAACAGCAGATGCACAGTTTTGTGTCTATGCGCAACGACAAATTAAACGATAATCGCTCACGTAAGTTTATTACACCTTGTGTTCTATGCAAGGCAAATCATGCGCTTTATATGTGCACTAAGTTTTTTAAATTTGCCTATAAGTGATCGGTTAAAATTAGTTGACGATAAAAAACTTTGCACTAATTGTTTACGTACGGGGCACACGGTTACTAATTGTTTATTCGGAGCGTGTAAATATTGTCAACATAAACATAATTCATTATTGCATCTAGACACTATTGAGAGTAGCAACGGCGCATACGTATCGACGGGTGCTCGCCACGAGCCGACTGATTGTGATTGGAGCGCAATGAATACGGCGGCTATCGCGTCGACAGCGTTGCATACATCTGATTGCATTTCAAATAAAAATGCATCTAATTCGTTGGGTCTTACGTCGGTTTTGCTATGTACGGCGTTAATTGAAGTAGCGGTGAAGGGGGAGAATCGATATTGTACTGCGCGTGCGCTTCTAGACAATGGAAGCCAACACTGTTTTATTTCTACGAAATTTTGTAAACGGTTAAACATTCCACTCATACAGTCCACTATACGAATTTCGGGTGTGGGACAATCAGTCACACAGTCGAATCAATCATGCGAAATTATTATACGTTCTAAAACAAGCGACTATTATACGAATATTAAATGTTTGGTTTTACCATGCATTACTTCTAAACTGCCGACGAATGGCATTTCTATTGATACGTTACGGATTCCTGATAGCATTCAGCTAGCGGATCCTTCGTTTATCATACCGTCCGAAATCGATTTATTGATAGGTGCCGATATATTTTGGGACTTATTAAATACGGACAAAATTCGATTACCTAATGGGCCATATTTACAAAGTTCTAAATTAGGATGGTTAATTTCCGGACCCGTTTATACGAAAGGCTTACGTAACAAGCATATTCAATGCAATTTTGTTCAAAATATCGATTCCCAGCTTCGAAAATTCTGGGAATTAGAGGATATACCGAAAAATGATAACATTCTCACCAAAGACGAACGCGAATGTGAGGAGTTATTTGTTAAAACAACAAAACGGGAAGAGAATGGCAGATTCTCGGTCCGTATTCCGTTTAAGGAATCGATCAATTTCTTAGGCGATTCATACACGTCGGCGAAGAAACGTTTTGAATCTACAGAACGTAAATTAGCGAGATTACAAAATTATAAAAAATTATACGTAGATTTTATGCGTGAATATATAGATTTAGGTCATATGTCACGTATAGATAAATACGAATGGCCTTATTGCCTTCTTCCGCATCACGGAGTGTTTCGTGAGTCAAGTAGCACCACGAAATTAAGGGTAGTGTTTGACGCGAGTGCAGCGACTTCGTCAAATAAATCTTTAAACGATATTCAGTTAATCGGGCCACCATTACAAAACGATATATTTTCGATTTCACTTCGATTCAGGCAGCACAAGCACGTTGCGTGTGCCGATATCGAAAAAATGTACCGACAAATTCTTGTGCAGCCAGATCAGACAAATCTTCAACTCATTCTTTGGCGAGAGAACTCGGACGAAGCTCTTCACGTGTACAGACTGAATACGGTAACTTACGGCACGGCTTCAGCCCCGTATCTCAGCATGCGTTGCTTGAAACAACTCGCCCAGGAATGTGATGATGATATCATATCTCAAATTATTAATAACGATTTTTTTGTAGACGATTTAATCACCGGTTGCGATGATAGTTCTAAATTGTTTCAAATGTGTCAAAAGACATCACAAATATTACGATCTGCTTGCTTTCCTTTGCGTAAGTGGACTTTCAGTGGTGATATCCCTTCAAGTCAGTATAAGGAATTGTCGAATGATGAACATACGCAAAGTAAAACGCTCGGTATAGGTTGGAATAGTAAAAGTGACGAGTTACATTTCACTACAAAGTTACAACGGCCGACTATTTTGACTAAGCGTGTGATGTTATCAGTTATTTCACAAATATACGACCCTTTAGGCCTTCTTGCTCCGACAGTAATCATATCAAAAATACTGTTACAGAAACTGTGGTTAAGTAAGATCGATTGGGACGAAACCGTACCTAATGAAATCGCCACCACATTTAATTATTGGCTAAATACATTACAGTATTTACATAATTTAAGTATTCCGCGTTGCGTAAGGGGCGAGCATAACGATCACACGGAACTTCATATATTTACGGACGCATCTCAAGATGCATACGGAACTTGCGTATATATTCGTACGTATATGCTCATGCTGGCGCTCATAGTTTTTTCCGATTATTTATAAAAAATTAGTAAACGACAAAACTTACAAAAATAATAAATCTATAAGCTCAATTCAAGATTTAAACGTATTTTTAAACAACAAATTGATTCGAGTTGGTGGCAGATTGTGTAATTCGACTAATTTCGATTATAATAAGAAACATCCGATTTTATTATGTAGTACACATATTTACAACTTTATTATTTAAATACGAACATATAAGGCTGCTACATGCTGGTCCCCAGCTGCTCGTCGCGACCGTGCGTGAGTGTTGGTGGGCTCTGGGAGCACGAAGTTTAGCCAGAAAGATAGTGCATCAGTGTGTGACGTGTGCGCGCTTTAGGGGTAGGGCGTTAGTACCTATTATGGGTAACTTACCGTCTGACCGTTTAGAACCCAGTTTTCCTTTTATGCGTACTGGCGTAGACTACGCCGGCCCAGTATTCATGTTGAATCGTAGGGGGCGTGGAAGCACACTGGTCAAGGGCTACATTTGCTTGTTTATTTGTTTTGCAACTCGAGCTATACATTTGGAGCTTGTCAGCAGTCTTTCCACTAACGATTATTTATTAGCTTTGAAGCGTTTTATTTCTCGTCGTGGGAAACCATCCACTATATTTTCTGATAACGGCAAGAACTTCGTGGGTGCAGAAAGAGAAATTTCATCAATTTTAAAATACGATTCCGCGAAAATAATCGATTACGCTGCCTCTGATGGCATAACATTTAAATTTTCTCCACCATACGCTAGTCATTTTGGAGGCTTGTGGGAGGCGGGAGTGAAGTCATGTAAGCACCATCTTAGACGAATATTGGGTAACGCGAAATTGACATACGAGGAGCTCAGCACGGTGCTTACACAAATCGAAGCTGTCCTAAACTCCCGTCCGATATCCCCTTTATCCACAAATCCCAACGACTGCTCTCCTCTAACTCCGGCTCATTTCCTTATTGGCCGACCGTTAACGGCGCCGGCGGGCGCAGACCTTGCAGATCGGAATCCTCTTTCGCTGGCACGCTATGATCGAGTCGAGCTTCTACGGCAACATTTCTGGCGGCGATAGTCGAAGGAGTACGTGTCTGAAATGCAAGTTCGGACGAAGTGGAAGGCGCACAAGACTGACATCGCACCGAACAGCCTCGTATTAACAAAGGGCGACAACTCACCACCGCTCAAGTGGAGATTGGGTCGTATCGAGCGTACTTTTCCGGGCACGGATGGCGTCGGCAGAGTAGCAGATATTCGCACCACCAGTGGCATAGTGAGGCGTGCCTTTTCAAAGATTTGTCCGCTGCCCTTGCAACCGGAGGAGAGAAGGGACTAGAGACGAACTCATCGATATGTTATGTTGGAGCGTGGTGCATCCAAGGTCGGGGGCTATGTTAAAGCATTAACCAAACGTCGCCGAGATTACCCGCCAAAAGCAAACGAATTCAAGATTTCTATCTTCCACCGTCATATCATTATTATTTTTTTCATATAATACGATTAAGATACGTTGCAAATGTCTTCTATACGAATAATCAATGTAAATTTATAATTATACGAGGGAAAACGATCTGCGAATTTTATTTACATGAAACGAATAAAGAAGACATCCTCAGCATTAACATTGGTTGTTTGTCTAAGACAATAGCAAAAAAAATTATTATTAAAAAAAAGTACCGCTCTATGAATGGAAGATTCGATATGGTGCGGATTTTCACCAATCTCGGAGTCTTAAAAATATTTATTCACGTGGTGCGCAGTCCCGGTTAAAAGACAACACAAACACGTTAATGATCTTTCCGCAGCCCAATACGGATGTTACGACTTTTGCTTAAATGATCAAAAGTTCGGTCAACATCTCAACAACGCCGACGGCCGTGAAGCCACTGCGTGTCGGTCCGAAGACCTCACATCATTCAATCTGTTAATGCACACAGCGCGCAATCTCGAAACCCAACATTTGGGGGCCTTGTTCGCGGCTCTATTGTTTTTAAAAGTAACAAAGACGCAAACATAGGATAAGCAGTACCAGTGTTCTCGAAAGGTAAAATTCTTTGCACTGAGCGCGTAAGCCCACTCTGCAAAACACGAACATCGCCAACGACGCACGGAGCGCACGGTCGCATAATTATGTATGTGTCGTTTCGTTTTTGCCTTTCGTCTTTCGATACATATATGGTTGCAGCGTACTCAGAATATAACTTTTTAGTTTTACGAGCAGTGCATAAAAATATCAATATGAAAATATTTAGGTATATTTTGCACGCACTGACTAATATATTAAATAAAAGTCACTATTACGTCACTTTAATTGTAAACTTCACTATTACGATCGATGCAGAAACAATAATAATGGCCGAAAAAAGTAAAGGGGGTGAGAAGCTTAAGACTAAAAAAACAGGGGTTGGTGGTAGAAAGGTGAAAATTTAGGAGTGTATGTATTTTTAATGCCACATTATAAAAAAATAAAAAATAAAAATTTTGTTCAAAAATTAAAAAAAATTTTTTTTGGTGTGAGCCACCCTTATCACTTAGGGGTATAAAAATAGATATAAACCTATTCTCAGACCTACCAAGTGTACATATAAAATTTCATCAAAATCGGTTAAGCCGTTTCGGAGGAGTTTGGAAACTAACACTATGACACGAGAATTTTATATATTAAATTATTGTCAAAGAATATTATGTACATTTGGAATTATGCGTATTAAGATAACTGGTATTAAGATAACTAAATAAAAAATAATATTAATTGCTATTACACTTTTGCCAGGCGTCAGTTTTCTTAATTTTAGGTAGGTATCCCTCGGGAACAGTTATTTTTTCTGGATCATTTATCCTTTTAGTTTGGGTATGCAATGCAAGATACAATAAATTTTATTGACTGATTCCCGCTACTTACTTGGTAGTATGTCCGGTATACTCGGTCCGCCCTCAGTCGGGAACCGTTTCTGGCCTGCGCTGCGGTACAAACGTCCCTAGTGAGAGTTCTGTGATTCTGTGAGGGCTAAGTACGCGCGAAATTGTCTAGATGGCGTTGAGAGTAGCTTTAGAACAATTCTAACGCAAGGTAGGCCCGTTGCGTTTAGCAGTCTCTTGGGCAGCCTGTCTTAATTTTTTCTTGTTATTAGATATCAGGGGTTACACCACCCCCGTGGGCCGTATATTTCGATGACATTAATTACATAACATAACTAACACGATTGGAGGAATTGTACATGTACCCCTTTCATATACAAGAGATTTTGTTCAGCAAACATTAATTAATAGATCATGTGTTAATTAATCTTGTGTTTTAGGCGACAGAAGCCACTTACCAACAAGTGGACCGTCACCTTGACATAAAAATAAAAAGACCTTTAAAGGTTTAAAGGTATTGCATTGTACTGATTCTGGTTTACAGAGACATTTAGTTTTCCTGTTCCTACATGATCGGATAAATATTCTGTGTGCAAGTCTTGACATCATTATGGAATCACCTGTATTTTTGTTTTATTTATTTATTTAAGTAGAAATTAATAACAACTGCAGTATAAGTAAACATAAAAAACAACTACAGTATTAACATTTCTCTCAGATATAAATGGCAGAAAGCTTGTAAATACACGACCTGTGTCTATTTGATGTCGAATTGCAGTCAAAACAAATGTAAATCCAGTTAATGCAATGATGACACCCTATCTAAAAGTTTACGCTTATATCTATATCATTAAAATTGTTGTTGAAGTCTAAGGGATGCACGGGGCACACGGAACTTAATTTGAGAGAGGAGATCCACCTCAGACACACAAATCTTTCTCAGGGTCATAACATCTAGTTACAGTCGACGGTTCCCAGTTGAAAGCAATTTCGATTTACACTATAAAAAAGATTCCAAATTGATGAAGCATATTCTAAGTTGGATCTCACAAGGGCCTGATAAAGGGTCATAAAACTGTGAAGCTGTTTAAACTTTTTGGTAACGCGAAATGTGTTTTATTTTTGACAGTTTGTACATGAAGATTAAATAATAATTTCGAATCGAACACAACACCCAGATCTCGTATTTCACAAACTCTACTAAGAGCCCGATTAGAAAGTGCTTAGTAAAGTGTATGTTATATGTAAAGTATAATATATGTTCGTTTTCTCGAGAAAGTAATAACCTTGCACTTATCAATGGCAACTGATATAATTTATTTAAGGAACAATATAAAGTAAATCTATCCACATCCTCCTGAAGCAAGAGTTAATCTTTATGGGTACCTACTGATTTGTTTAAATTTTTATAATTATTTATTTTATAAATATATCACCGGCGTATAATAGTATCTTGCTGTGAATGAAGCATTTGTAAATGTCGTAAATATATATAATAACTAGCTGGTGCCCGCGACTTCGTCCGCGTTGAAAAAGAAAAAAATAGCCTATCCTGTGTCCTGTACGTCTTAATGTTTATCTACCAAGTTTCATGAAAATCAGTTGATTCGTTTAAGAATTCAGTATAATATATATGTAGTACGATATCTCTGAAAACAAAGACCAACCCTTACAGATTTATTATTAGGATTGAGTATTGATGGTGATTGATAAATAGATACGGTTCCATTATAGATCGTCGAGGAAGATGAGGAAAATCCATTAGGTAGGTACAACAGATTGGTGCCTACATTGAATATACGAAGAGAACCATCGTAGAAGATTGCCCTTGGTTACTCTTATCCATAATGCACTAAATTACTAATCTTATTTCTTTTTTAAAATAGGTTCAGTATCATGTACTCACCCTAAATGCACAAAATCCTTACAAATTAGGCGGGCGGAAGTGCCGCCAAGTTCTTTATGGGCATTAAACAAATCATAATAGTCGAATAAATCGTAAACAGTAAGAGATAGAAAAAAAGTATTGGACAAAAAAGATAAGAAATTTATTTATCTACAATAAAGGTTATTACCATTTTTGGCTTCAGGTGCACGATTAAGGAGATATAGGTCGAAACGGTTTTTGTCAAAATGGAGGCACTTCCGCCCGCCTAATTTGTAAGGATTTTGTGCATTTAGGGTCAGTACGTGATAATGAACTTATTTAAAAAAGAAATAACATTAGTAATTTAGTGCAGAAGAAAATTCTCTATTACCTGTATTACCTTGACTCCATTCAAGTTAATTGTCAAAAGCCCGCCCGCGGCATCGCCCAGGATGCATTTTTTTTACATACATAAACCTTCCTCGTTTATCCCTTTTCAATAAGTGAAAACCGTATTTAAATACGATCGGGGTTTAGAAGTATGTACTAGTTAGCGAGAAGCAGACATGACGGATTTATAAGAAGTAGGTATGTAGAGATTAGTCTAAAAAAAAAATGGTTACTATGACTCAACCGTAAAAGTTCAAAATGATTAATTTTGTTTTTATTTCAGTGGTGGAATTTTGAATTCCTATTTCTATGATAAGTTCTCTGTGGGCAAGAATCGGGGTAGCGGATCAGGAACTTGCCTAGTCTGCATACTTAAAGTCAGTCACTTTTACTGCAACAGCCCTAATTTATTTAACCAAGACCAATCTATTTAACAAAAACGAAACGCCGCAGTTCAAAATTAATTTTCTTCACAACCTAAAATAGAATGCATCTGGTCTGTCTGTAGGTACCTCCTAAACCACGCGACGGATTTTGATGCGCTTTTCACAAATAGAAAGAGCGATCAACGAAGCCGGATGCGGGCCGCGGTTACTTTAAGGAAACGTTAAACATAGTTGTCATATACCATATAACATGGTTCTCTTGTATTTCGATATTAGTTTGATTGTAATTACTAACAGTTTTAATTTCAATTATGTTGTATTTGTTGTATAAGATAACGATGAGATGCTATCAGAAGTTGTAAAAATATGAAGATGTAAAATAAAGATTAGCTTAAGTTCGAACACATTGTAGTCTAACCATCGTGATAACTAGATCACACTTTTAAATGCGGGTGGATTTAAAACATAAATCATTTGTTTACTTTTAATTTTCAATTTACCCTGCTTATTGTATTTTTGTTGTCAGACACAATAAAATGGAATTCATATTTAGTAAATAATATCTAATTAATTATTACATTGTGCAGCGGTATTGTGTCATTGGAAGTGACTTACATTTAAAATACAGGCTCAGCCTAGTTTAGATGTAAGAATTGATTTAAATCTCACAAAATAATTGAGTAATAACATGTGATTTAAACTCATACTTATGTAATTGGTTGGAACAAATAAATGTTTTTATTATTATTATTATTATTATTTATTATATATATGGATTTTTCCATTATGAAAATTGATGCAGAGGCCGACGGCCTTCGCTCGGGTTCAAGGCGTTTCGGCCATCGATGAAATAAAAGAGCGCAGTACATGAACAAAATTTATTCGTTGACTCATTGGCAAACTTAATTGGTCCACCTTTATTGCTTCTATCTATGGGATGGTGAGCGGTGAGAGTCGCGGGATGGGACGAGGGGCGGTGAGGGGTGAGATGTGAGGGGCGAGGGTGCGGGGTGCGGGCGGCGGTGGACCAGCGAAGTCGCCGCGGCGTCGACGCCGCACCTACTGATACTCTTAACCTAGCTATTTACAATATTAGTACCCGTTTAATAAATATAGTCGACTGGAAAGTATTTACAACACGCCTCCGTCAAGGCGGCGGCGGCGGCGCTGGGGTCGCGGGCGTCGCGGGCGTCGCGGGGGCGGTGAGGGCCGCAGGGGCCGCGGGGGGCCCGCCGCCGGGCGACCCGGTGGACATCTGCGCGAGCGCCTTGTACAGCGGCGAGTTGACGAAGCGCGGGTACGAGTCGCGGTGCATCAGCGTGTAGATCTGCAGCTGCGCCTCGTCGAATGTGTGCGGCGTCGGCTCCACCATGTTGCGGTTCACCACCTCCCGCACGCGCGAGTCCAGCGACACCTGCGGTAGAGCACACTTGGCCGTGAGTCGACTCGAGTCGACTCGAGCGAGTCGCCACCGCCCTCTCACCTACCTCCTTCGGCGACAGGATGGAGATGTAGTCTTCGTAGATGAAGCGAGCCTTCTCCTCGACGGCGTCGGGGTCGGTCTCGCGCTTGAGCTCCTCGCAGGCGAGCCAAAACATTATGTTCTCCTCGGAGTACTCGCCGCGCAGGAAGTCCCGGAACACCTTGCGGCCCGCTGCACTGCGCATCAGCCGGTCGAACGAGCGGCCCCAGCTCCGGATCTCGTCCAGCGTGGGCCTGCGGAGCAGGAGGGCGATAGAGGGGCCGCCGAGGGGAGCGCGAGCGCTACCTACGGACTACAGCACTTACGGCGCGTCGCCGTCGCACAGCAGCGGGTCCTGCGGGCCGGGCTCGCGCGGTTTCTTGCCGAGGCCGCCCTCCGAGCCGCGCGCCGCTAGGCTGCCGACCGCAAAACGCACCGTTTTAATTCAATATAATATTATTATACACACTTAGCGTCGAAAGTTCGTAACCCTACTTACGAGAATACTTAGCTAATCGAAACTTACGTGCCATCCCAGTTACCTACCCGCGATATGAAACGCGACTACTATCGTACGCTTACTCTTTAGATGAATGAATCGTATACCAGCGGAGAAGATTTGAGAGATGAGGCGCGTCCGCACTCACCACTTGGCCCTGCAACAAGCGAACGCATACTAATGAGTATATCGCTAGGCGAAGGGAACGGATCAGATCAGACGTAAGGGGGGCTCACCAGGAGCAGGAGCAGCAGCAGCACCAGCAGAGACAGCACGGCTTGGCCGCTGGCCGGCAGCCGCGCGCCAGCGCAGCCAGGCTGCACATCTGCGGACATCGCGACTATTAATACCACGAATGGAGGACAGTGGGTGAGGGTCGCGTAACGTTGTCGACGGTGACGTCACCGTCCGCGCATATTTATAGCGAACGCGTGAACCGCGCGGCGGCCGCGTTTGTTTATCGCTCCCACTCTCGACTACCTACCGACGCGGACGCCTTGCATGTTCGCGGCCGGTGCACCGACATCGACAACATCGGCGTGCACCGATCGGATCGCGAGTTTACCGTGACCTGTTACACTGTGTCAGAAATTCGGTTTATCGCTTGGCGGGTGAACGTTGTCGTTCCTGCAGGTGAGCATGGTAATATCGCATTCGAATCGGTCGAATTGAAACAAGAAGTGAGCTGTCACGCGAGACATGCGCAGCGCCTAGGAGTCGGAGCGATCGATGCGCGACGACACGCCTGGCGCGCGTGGCACCCTTCGAGCTGGAGCCGCAGAGGGCTGCGAGAACTGCGAGGTGCGAGTGGAGGCTGAGCCGCGGCGGAGGTGGAAGGCTGGCGAAGACGGCGGAGGGCCGCCGGGGCGGAGGCTCACCTGGGCGCGGCTAGACGGGTGGCGGTGCGCCGGCCATGCGTCAGCCGAAGCCGGCGCTAGCGGCGGCGCGGGCGCGGGCGCGGCATGCGGCCGGCGGAGGCGAGGGGGCGGCGAGGGCAGCACGGGGACGCGCCGCGGTCGGGGCGCGACTGACGCTCCGCCGTCCATCGACCGCCGCCCGCCGCAGCGCGCCTGCGCCGACCGACCGCCGCCCACCGGCATGCGCCTCGCATCAATGAAACCTTCGCTTCACGCAATTTCCACCGACTTGTCCTACAAAACCCATATATTTATATTACCACTCATACGTACAATTTGTTACTACGGATACTGCGCTCGATCGGACGAATATCTAGCGAACCAATTCTAGCAAACCCTTCTTATAGCTACTAATTGCATATGAATGATCAAATTTAATAATTCTCCCGGCGGCATCCTGACACACAAGATATTTTTTTATCATTAATATTTCTTTGCTATTAAGTAAGTATGTATATTCACTTAATGAAAGAAGTCATTCAAATGAATCAAATAAGTACCTACGTAAGTATACCTATTAAATTAAAACATGTACCTAAGCGTAAATTTTAAGACAGGGTTTCAGGATTCGATTCTAGGTAGGGTCAACTTTTGAAATGAACTTTTCAAAGTTGGCTCTGGCCTGGATCTGGGAAGTAATAGCAGGGCACACTGCGTTTCTTAGTAGGTATTCTTTCAGCCCGTCTGACGGCAGTATAACCAGTAAAAGACCACCGCAGCATTGTGTTCTTTTGTGTTTCGGTGAGTGAGTAAGGGATGCCAGAACCCATTTCCCTATCCATTATCCTTAATCCTACAGTAGTTGACAGCGCGCTGGCAGGACCACCAAGTTGACCGTTGACCTGAAGATTACAAAGGCTCGTCAAGCATTTACCTACAAGTTTTCTACCATTTACCTATATCTCAAGACAGAAATTACTTAGTTAACTATGATCATCATTGTAAAAAGTAAATATATATAGTTATATTATTCATAAAAGATGATGTTTTAATTACGTTTGGCGAGTGGGGGCGGTGGGAGCGAGGGCCACGTCCCTTACAAAGGAAACTCGCTGCAAAATTTTATTTGATCGGTGCATAATGAAAACGAGGTCGCAATAGATACCTCACACCATTTAATCACTCGTGAAGAAGGTTTACGGATGATACGATAGAACTAGATAATTCTTGTAACCACAAAGTAATCTATACTTTGAGTATGGAATCAGTTGAGTTTAGCGTTGTCCACATTATGTATATAGGTACTTACTACTTACTTATATTTGAATAGTTGTATTGGATTTTGAGGCGTGCTAAATCTTCCCAAGAGTTTAACTTTATTCAATAGGTACTAGCTGGTGCCCGCGACTTCGTCCGCGTTTTATCTCTTATATAGTCTATGTCTTATTCTGAAGTATACCTAAGCTATATTATTGTAAACTTTAATTGAAATCCATTCAGTAGTTTTTGCGTGAAAGAGTAACAAACATCCATACATCCATACAAATTTTCGCATATTAGGTATCCAATGGATATACCTATAACTCGTTATTTCATTTTTATGACGAATTGTGCACTAAGTAAAATATGTCCCAATAACTAGGATAATTGAAAATGGCCGAGGCGTAAGTATTTTTCAAGTCAGCTACCCACTTTAGTGAAGTGAAGTAAAATCGATAGGCATATGTGACGCGAGATGTGAATATGGGTTAAAAGATAAGGTGGTGCGCCTACGGGGAGTCGAAGAGCACTCGAACTGCTGCATCACAGGTACAGTCCGCCTCCAAAATGTTGCATTGACTTGCATAATATCAGATCAGTAGAAGGGAAGTTTTGATTGAATGACCGTCAATCAGACCGCCTTTCGGTGGGGAGGTGAGGAGGTGGGTAGGTGGGGTGAGGTGGGGCGGCGCGCGATGGATCGATGGGCAGCGGGTGAGGGAGGGGGTGAGGGGCGCGGGTGGTCGGGCGCGTCAGTCGCGGCTGGCGAGCCGTCCCGGCCTGTTCTCCGGCACTATAGTGCGGTACACCCGCGCCACCCCCTCGCCCGCGACGAATCAATTACCGCCCCCTGCGCCTCCTTGCAGCACCGAGCGGAAGGTACGTTGCCTCCTCGCCTAGCGCCCTTCACCCTATGCTTACTACACTCCACAGCCATCGTCGACGGCTATGGACGAAGCGATGGTGACGGTGATGGCCCCCGTGCTGGTACACGCTTCGCCCTTAGGTAAATCCTCCAACAGGAGCTTCATCGTCTTCATGTCTTTAATCTTTGTCCCACTTTAGCGTTTCCACTTAGCCTAAATAATTACACATTTCAAGTAGAAAAAGACATTTATTAGATTGTTTAACATAATTATGTAAGGAAAAAATATTACGCCATATATAAAAGTAATGTAGGCAATCTTTTTAAATAAAATTTCAAATTACTTGAAACACTGAATTTGAGATTAGGTACTTTTAAATTTACATATTATGATTACCTATTATAGAAGAAAGTTCAATCTAAAATAACGCAGGTAAACTAACTAGATGTCGCGTAGGTATGTCATTTTTACATTAATTAATGTTTTCCGCCATTTTGTCCGAAAAAAACTGATTTTTGTCATTAACAAAGAGAATACGTTTCAAACGCTGCACGCGTGCGTGAAAAGTGTCATTTTCCAAAATAGCAACATTTTGGAAAATACCTTATTAATTTGGCGTTGCTTGTGTTAGACGAAGGCAGCCACCTACCATCGAGTGGACCATCAGCCTGTCTGTCGAGTTTAACAGCGAAAAAAATACTTACAAAAGATTGAAAAATGGTGCTTTTCGTGGGCTGTGCCTATCCGAAGAATGGAGAAATTCTTAAAAAGCAATGAAGAAAACGCTTTGTAAAACCAGCTTGTACCTATTCAAACAAAAATGTAACAAAAAAATGATTGATGAAAAACGACAGGACATTTTATAATAGTCGTCGGAATGTGGGAAATTATTAATAAAAATATAACTGGATTATGATTGATACCCAAATAGCGATACATTCCCGAAGGAAGTACAAGGAAAGATTTTAATTTTGCATTTCGTTTTGAAACACCTAATCAATTAATAGGTTTACACTCGGTCTATTCGATAAGGACATTTTATTAAAACAGATTTTTCAAAAGGAAATGTGGAAAAGCGAAACACAGTAATCGTAATTCTTCTATTTCTTATATTCACAAAGCTTACAGGGAAAAATCAAGGTGATTTTCAAATATTTTTTTACAGTAACATTGTTGTGGTCGACAAGATATAAGTACCTAATAGCGTTGTAAATAAATAAAACAAATTCTTCATAGAGGTCATTCCCAAAATGAAAGTCACTTAATTCGGCACTTAATTATGTTGTTGTCATTGTCCCAGAACAATAACATAAAACAAAACCCCAAGAAAGGGAGAAATCGCGCACAGTCCATGACGGCTTTTTTCGCATAGATACAATTTCAAACAATATTGGAAAGAGAAACAGTTAACGAAGATAAAGAAAAGGCAATGATTGGGTATACTATATTAAAATGATTAGACAAAAAAAAATCGGAGGCAGTCATGAGGACTGCCGACAGATTATTAAAACTGAGCGTCCAACGCAGACACATACAATCGGGTATGTGCAATGTGTTGTCGTGATCGCGTACGTAGGCAGCTGCGCGCATTAGCATGTTGCTGACGCGAACCCGTACATTTTTTCCCTACCCAAAGTCGTATAACGCGGCTATAGAAGTTTTAATATTAAAATATTAATAGGTACACCCACGTTAAATAAAAACTTTAAATTAATAAATAATTCTAAAATGTTACTTTAAAAATAAAATGGGCATTTCAGAGGCGAAGATGGAGGGCGGCGGCGGAGTGTCGGGCGTGGCGGCGTTGGCGATGGACTGCGAGGACATGTTCAAGGAGATCACCAAGAAGTTGTACGGGGAGGAGGCGAGCGTGGAGTTCCCGGCCGCCGAGCGGGACCTGGACGAGGACCTGCGCCCCGAGGAGCACATCACCGCCTGGGGCCTCGCAGCGCTCATGCAGAACGGGTTCCCCCCGCCCGGCATCCTGCAAGCCAACTTCGCGCCGCGCATCGACCCGCACGCCGAGGACCGCTGGGTGGCCGCCGACGAGCCGCTCGCCTGGGCGCACTCGCGCGTCGCCTCCTACAACCCCGCGCAGCGCCTCTTCAAGTGCGTCGAGTGCGAGTGCGTCGGCTTCCTGGCGCGGGTGGCCGAGCACTGGCTCGGCAGCCACTCGCACGCGCGGGTCTTCCATTGCCCGCTCGCGCAATGCGGCTTCGCCAGCGGCTGGGCGCGCGCCGTGCGCCACCACCTCGCGCGCGACCACCACTCCGACCCCGCGGCCGCCGACCAGCTGCTGCGCGACAACCCCGCGCTCGACGACGTCACGCGCTACCTGCAGCGCCTCAAGCATAAGGCGGAGGCCGCGCGCAACACTCGCGCCGGCGCTGACAGCCCGCGCGCCGACGCGCCCGCGCCCGAACCCGGCAAGCGCTACGCGTGCGCCGCCTGCCCCTACGCCACCGACCGCCGCGACCTCTTCACGCGCCACGAGAACATCCACCGCGACGAGAAGCCCTTCCACTGTTACCTGTGCCAGAAGCAGTTCAACCGCGCCGACCACGTCAAGAAGCACTTCCTGCGTATGCACCGCGACCAGCCCTACGACCTGAACCGCATCCGCCGGCCGACCGCCAAGGCGCCCGCTGCCGCCGCGCCAGCGCACCACTACTACAAGCCGCCTGCCGAGCCGCCGCCCGCCAACCCGCCGCCGGCGCCAGCCCTCGAGTACCGCGCGCCGCCGCCCGTCAAGGCGGAGCGCGCGCCGCTCAAGAGCGAGGGCGCGGCGGCGCTCAAGGCGGAGGCACCGGCAGGCGCGGGCGCGCGGCGGAAGGGCGAGCGCCGCTACGCGTGCTGTTACTGCGCCTGGTCCGGCGTGGACAATTGGTGCCTCAAGCGGCACCTCAACACGCACCTCAAGCCGTTCGCGTGCGCGCTCTGCGAGTACAAGGCCGCGCGCGCCGAGCGGCTCGCCACGCACGTTCACAAAGTGCACAACAAGAAGGCCTGCTCCAAGTGCTCGTTCCTCGCGGACGACCAAGCGCACCTGGCCGAGCATCTACGCGACGCGCACCACATCGAGAGCCGCAACCTGAAGGTGCCAGGCGTGGCGCGCGCTGCGCCGGGGGGCGGCGCGTCGGTGGCCGGCGCGAGCGGCGCAGGCGAGGCGAGCGCGGGGGCGGCGGGAGCCGCGGGGCGGAGGCGCGAGGGGCGCGCGGCGGGGGCGGCGCGGCTGTTCGGCTACTTGGAGGCGTCGGACGGGTCGGGCGACGAGTTCGAGGGCCCTTCGCTGCCCGAGTACGCGGCGGTGGCCCCCCAGACGGCGCCGGCCCCCGCCGCGCCCCCTTCCGCCGCCCCCCACTACGCCCGCGACAAGGAGAACGCGGCGCCGCTGCACCACGCGCTGCAAGACCACTGCCTGCGCTACTAACGCTCCTATAGAACTCGTGTTGATCGTGTCGAGAGACGTTTAAAGTTTATTCAATAAATATTTAACTATTACGAGATTCGTTTCGTCTATTCGTTTCTGCAGACTAATGACAACTGATATTTGATGCTGTAACTACAAATCCATCATCTAGTTACATCCAAAATCTAATTTGGACCACTCGATAGCTAATTTCCTAGAATTCAGTTTTTTTTTTTTTGTTTAACCTGATGACCCTGGTTCATAGAAATGGTGATGAAATGGTTGAGAATTAGACGTCCGTGAAGGAAGCCATGCTGGCCGTAAGAAAGCCGAGTTTTGATAGAGCTATAAGGTGGTTGTAGGTGATCCGAGTTTAGATTCCAACCTTTTGTTAAACGACTACCTTACCTAGTAATAGAATGCGATTCTAATTCGAAAAACTATCACATACCTTAGATTTTTAATGATTGAAATGAAAAGGCGCCATCTATGAGCCACCACTGTTACTACTAGAAGAGTGGATAAAGCTTCTACAGAACGTTGACTAATGTTCGCTAGATGGCGTTAGTTTGCGCTTTGCGTGGTGTGTGTGAACATACTATAATAAGGTCCCCACTGATGTTTTTTATATAATTTAGTGCTAGTACATGCGCAATTGCACAGTTATCGAAAAGCACTGTAATAGAGGATGAACTGACCTTTGCTTCCGACTGTTATATCCTTATAACATCAGTACATTAATATATTATTACTTGTTTATACTTGTCTTATACTATACTAATGTATAGTATAAGACTATATAGTCTTATACTATACCTATTATAAGTTTTTTGTTTGTGCTGTTGGTGTACCTTTTGAAAAATTAATAAATAAATAATATATACTTGTCTTGAAAAATGTTCAGCAGCCGGACGATGGAGAAGAGGTGAAAGAAAACCTGTCTACCTACAGCCATTCAAATTGGCCACAATTTTCTCAGATTAGATCCACGGTTTAGATAAAAATAAAAAACATACAATTCTTAGGATAAATCTTTTATTAATTGTACATTTCATGTTTACGAGGACTCGACGAGAGGAACGTTTACTCGTTAACGCCATCTAGTTAGAGATTAGTGAACGTCGCCATAATCTTTCTAGGAATATCTCTACATAACCCTTTTTGAAATCTTTATTGTACAATTAAGAATATGTAGGCAAAATATCTATATATTTCGCACCATGGAAAATTAATATATTCAATTCTATATTTTATACTCGTTCGATTTAAAGGAAGAACATCCTTTTATTCAAAACTTACTGTCTATTTTTGGGATATATAAATGACTAGATGGTGCCCGCGACTTCGTCCGCATTGAAAACTAACATATTACGCCTGACATTATACTCTATTGGAAAATACTTTTTTTAATCGAATGAGTTGTTTTAAAGAACTTTGTAACATTAGTATAGATTTAATGATTCCTTTTCCTTTAATACATATACATTATGTTATTGCAATGCCGTGCAGGCTTTCAGGTGAGTTAATTCAAAATTCCCTTGATCCTGATCGTCCTGTCGAGGAGTACTGGTGCACGGTGCAGAATGGCCTGTTTGGGAGTTTATACACTATTGGCCTATTCAATTTACCTACAAGTACTAACTGGCCACTGCCACTCCTCATTCGACGACGGTGAGCTTTCTTGCGAGGCCCGTAGTTAGCGACACATGTCACTTGGTTTCAAGACGCTGAGGAATTTTCGGGCGTCCGTTGTATTTGAACAACGGACGTGTTAATTGTCGGGATGAAAGGGAAATGGGGGTAGTGGGGGTAATAAAAGCGTTCGGTTGAATAATACTGATTTATTGCGCTTGGCATACGAGACAGAGTACATCATATCAAAAATAGTATAAGTATAGAAAAATAGCGTTGGCTTACAGCACTAGACGGCGTCCGCGGGGGCCGTAGGGGCCACGGGGGCGACGGGCGCCGCGGGGGCCGCGGGCCGTGGGTGCGGCGTGGGCCGGCGCAGCAGCGCGGGCTTGGCGGCCAGCGCCGGCTTGAGCGAGCCGCCCGTCAGCGTGAGCTCGGCGAACTTGGCCGCCACTCGTGCCGTGTTGCGCAGAGGCACCGGGCTGCCTCCGTCGCCCTCGCGTCCCCTCGCACTCTCCCCCGCCTCGCCCTCGCTCGCCTCCCCCGCCTCGCCACCCTCGCCCGTCTCGCACTCGCCCTCCGAGCTCGTCTGTCTGCGAAAGAACAAGGCACCATTAGCGACGCCGATATACAAACTATTGTTTTATTAATAATCCTATTGTAAGAGTTGTTTTTGCTCCTTGGCTAAAAATGTTTCGGCTAAAGATGTCGTGAGTGGCTAAAGTACGCGACTCATCAAGTTTCTTTCGGTGAAAGCGTTGGCACTTTTTGTATATCCACAATTAGTCAACCCTTAGCCTTTCAGCTAACTGGTAACTTAACTACTTGTACGGGCTGACACAGCTCGTACAAAGTTGCATTGCGCGGCAGCAGGCCGCGCGCATCAATCAAATCAGTTCGCGTTCGCATCGGTCCGCGTGCGGTAGTACATGCGATCAAGCGCGACTCATTAGCATTGTATCATTGTTTCGTAATATAATATAGCATTTTTAAGATTTATCAGTTGAATTATTTCTATCAAATATCATTAACATTATTTATCAAAATATGTACGGGACACAGACCGTACAAAATGGTCCTTCGAGCATAAAATAGTCTTTCAACAACCTCGCGAGTGAAGTACAAAGTGTTGTATTCATATAGTGAGGAATACCAGCGAACATTGGGATTGTACAGTGTACATCTACTTATCAACAACCGTTTGGCCTTAGCAAAGCAAAGCCAGGCCAGCATCAGCATCTTATCAGCATCAGCATCTTATCAGCATCAACATCTTATCAGCATTAGCATCTTAAAATCATATCAAGTAAAATCATTCCTTAATAATTTTCTTTGGTTGTTTTATCAATCATGGAAGCTATCATAAATCAGCAGCATCAAATTATCGAATCGATCAATCAAGTTCTAGTTAACTTCAAAAAAGACAGTTTAGAACGACGTACAGCAGAATCTATCAACAAAAGAATTATCAATTTAGAATCATTTTGGGATCAATTTCAGAAAAATCATAACATACTAAACGAACTCCCAGACAAATCGTTCGAATATTTCGAAAATAAACATTTCGATAGAGCACGTATTCAATACAATGACATCAAATCAACATTATTAAATTACCTGAAAAATCTTCAGGGGGATGGGCAATTGCCGGGTACAACCAAATCAACACTTATCAATCCTAATCAACCTTCAATTATGACGTCAAGCTCGACTACGAGCAAATTGGAGGAAATGTACCGTAAACAAAAAAGCAATTTTAAAGCACTATCACGTACTATATCATCAGTCAATCTTGAAGACTTATCAGAAAAGTGGGAATTAGAAGACCACTTAAAAACCATTCAATCGCGATGGTCAACAATCGACTCTTTACACTGGGAGATCGATAGCGAGCAATACGAAAACAATAACAACTACGATGAAACATTTACCGAATATGAACAAATGTATAATTTTACCAAAAAATCAATCAACAGCAAGATCAACACCTGTTCTCATCGTGAAAAATCAACACCTCAAATAGAATTACCGCAGTTCAGCGGCAATTATTATCAGTGGGTATCATTTAAGGATTTATACGTTGAATCCATTCACAGCAACAGATCAGTCCCAAACGCACAAAAAATGCAAATACTTAAAAGCAAATTACGGGGAGAAGCAGAGAAGTTAGTATCTCATTTAAATATCAGCTCAAATAATTATCAAGCATGCTGGGATCTATTAGATCATAGATACAGCAATCAAAAACTTATCTTCAATTCTCATCTTAGCATCCTCTTATCATTACCTAACATACAAAATCAATCATCAACACAAATAAAAAGGATGCATGATACCGTAAACGAATGTTTAAATGCGATCAAAAATTTACAAGTCGATATATCAACATGGGACCCTATAATCGTCTACATTTTGGATCAGAAGTTAGACGAAGAGACCCACAACGACTACATAGAATCCTTATCAATAGAAAATCGCCGTCAACTACCATCATTATCAGATTTCATGAACTTTCTTGAAGGAAAATTCACATCATTAGAATCAGCTCGTCGGAAACCAGCCCCGACACTACCAATATTATCAGCAAAAACAACAAACAATTATCGTGGGAACAAAAACCATATATCATATAACACACCTACTTACCCACGTGAAAATAAAAGCAAACCATTTTTCAATAATAATTATCAGCAAAAAGGTTACGCAACCACACCGAAGTGTCCAATTTGTAATAAGACACATCGGATATTTAATTGCAACATTTTTCTTGAAGCAAAACCTCACGAACGAAAGGGCTTAACAACCAAAAATAATTTATGTGAAAACTGTCTCTATAATCATAATGGAAAAGAATGTATTTCCAATAAAGTGTGCAAATTATGTTCCGCAAAGCATAACACATTGTTACATGAATCATGTGTGAACAATACAAATACCTATAATCGCACGTTAAAGCAAAATGAGCATTCTCAGCACAAAAATGTTACTCATATTTCCAAGGAAAATATTACAGAGGTACTTTTAGCAACTGCATTGTTAAAAATAAAAGATGTAAATGGATCATATCATACCATGAGAGCACTAATTGATCAAGGCTCACAAATTTCTCTTATTTCGGAGAACGCCTCTCAGCTGTTAAAATTGCCACGTAAACATTGCAAAGGAGTAATACTTGGAGTCGGTGCAAAGGAAAATAGGTGCAAGGGAATCATTAATATCACGTTATCATCCATCGATAATCAATTTTCTCTAACAACAGATGTTACTATTGTAAACAACCTTATCAATCGATTACCGAATCAATCATTTAGCAAGCCCTGTTGGCCTCATATAGCAAGTATCAAGTTAGCTGACGATTACTTTTACAATAGTCGTCCTGTAGACATCTTACTGGGAGCAGATGTCTACCCTTCTATCATAATGAGCGGTATCATACAATCAGAGTCTAATCAGCCTGTAGCACAGCAAACCCGCTTAGGGTGGATACTAAGCGGTAACGTAAAATCTTATCATTGCAATGTTGTTCTCACAGACTTAGAAAACATACATAAATTTTGGTCAGTGGAGGACATATCCGAAAATTCAGAAATATCAGATGAAAACGATAAATGTGTAAAGCAATATGAAGCAGAAACAACCCGCCTTAATAATGGACGATACGTGGTTCGATTACCAATGAAAGAAGGATATCAAAAAAGAATGGGAGACAGCAAGAAAAGACTTAACTTACATAAATACTGTCAAAATACCAAGGTGGTTACAATCCAAAAAAGATTGCTCATTAGAGTTACATGGTTTTTGTGACGCCAGTAACAAAGCATATGGCTGCATAATATACTGTAAAATGTTAGAATATCAGAAAGATTCATCAGTGGTGATTATAGCAGGGAAATCACGGCTAGTGCCCATAAGTAAGAACATTTCCCTCCCTAGGTTAGAATTATGTGCTGCATCGTTATTAGCAAAACTTATGAAAACAGTTAAAAATAATCTATCAGAATATAACATTAAAACATTCGGATGGTCGGACTCAACTGCGGTGTTGGGTTGGCTTAACGGAGAGCCGAACCGTTGGAAGACCTTCGTCGCAAATCGGGTCAGAATGATTACCGAAATAATACCAACAGAGTGTTGGCAATACGTGACCTCACAAGAAAACCCAGCAGATGCTGCGAGTAGAGGATCAAGTGTTGAGCAATTAATTAAAAATCATCGATGGTGGACAGGGCCTTCATGGTTAATATCATACGATCATAAAAAACAAAATCCGAAACAAAACTTTTCTACAAATGAAGAATGCAAATCAAAACAAATAAATGTTTTAACGACGACATTACTTTATCAAAACAACGTAATTGATCGCATAATAATGAGTCATAGCAACTACACACGCATTACACGTGTTTTAGCATGGGTTCTAAGAACGAGCTCAAGCAAACACAAACCTCGTACCCTTACAATCGAAGAGATAGAAAAAGCAAGAAATATTTTGATCAAGCATGTACAATTAACAGAGTTTTTCGAGGAAATTACGGCCTTAAAAAATAATCAAAGAGTGAATAATAAAAGCAAATTACTTTCTCTTTATCCGTTTTTAGACAAGGATGACATGTTAAGAGTAGGAGGTCGACTTAAACACTCTAACATAGAAGAAAATATGAAACATCCACTTATCATTCCCAGTAATCATCATTTAACTAACCTCATCATTGACTATGGTCATTTAAAGACGTTTCATGGAGGAACTCGGTTAACGCTAAACTGGTTACGACAATCATATTGGATTATGGGGGGTAACAGATGCGTTAAAAAACACATTAGGAGATGTGTCACATGTAGGAGGCACGATCCAGTCAAACACGAACAATTAATGTCCGATTTACCAAAAGCACGCACTAATCAAAGCAGACCTTTTTATCATACAGGGGTAGACTTTACGGGGTATATAGAATATAAAGCAAGCAAAGGAAGAGGAATTAAGACATGTAAAGGATATGTGGCCGTCTTTGTCTGTATGGTAACAAAGGCGGTACACTTAGAATTTGTATCAGACCTTACCTCGTCTGCCTTTATAGCATCATTACGACGAATGTCAGCCCGCCGAGGTGCGCCACGACACATATACAGCGATAATGGCACAAACTTTGTCGGTGCCTGTAAAATTATCAATCAAGAATATCAGGATTTTCGAAAAATCACAGATGAAAACTTCTACAATAACATAACTGAAATGAAAATCAACTGGCATTTTAATGCTCCGAGTTGGCCCAGCGCAGGAGGACTGTGGGAGGCGGCCGTAAAAAGTCTCAAATACCACCTAAAAAGAGTGCTTGGCGAACAAAAACTCACCTTTGAGGAGTTTACAACGTTGTTAGCTCAACTTGAAGGCTGCCTTAATTCACGCCCCCTCTGTGCTTTAACAGAAGACGGAGACGATATTAATGCACTAACACCCTCGCATTTCCTCTCCAGTGGGCCAATATTATCAATCGTCGAAACAGAAAAGGATGAGCGTACTAGGTGGCGACTCACCCAGAAAATCTTTCAAGATGTATGGGATAGATGGAGAAAAGAATATCTGTCCCAATTAACAGCAAGAAGTAAGTGGAGACAAGTAAAAGAAAACATAAAGGTGGGAGATATTGTAATCGTACACGATATCAACTTACCAGCAGGAAGATGGCCTCTTGGTCGCGTTACAGAAACCCACCCAGGTGCTGACGGACTCGTCAGGGTCATCAGCATTAAAACTAACAAAGGCACCTTTAAAAGACCTGTATCAAAAATATCAATTTTACCTACTGAAGCAAATAATCAGCAGGAAGAAACAGCAAACATACCTAAAAGGGTAAAAAAGAAGTCTTGCAACTTCATATCACTATTGCTATTATCATTTATCATGCTAATCACATCAGCAACTTGTACTCAGCAAGTTACAACCATAAAAACAAATCAAGGTTTCTATTTCGACAAATTAACAAATTTATATCTGCAACGAGATGAATGGAAACTTATTGTTTACTATAACATGACTCCGTATTGGCAAGCTACAAACTTACTTAATCAATACCTAAGCAGAATTGAACCAATATGTAACAAATCAGCTGCTAAATCACAATGTGATATCATTTTACTACAACTGCGTCACGGCTACTCCAATCTCGAGCACTATAATAACATTCTACTCAGTCAGCAATATCACGGTAACTCCAGACAACGCCGTGGGCTTATAAATGGGGTAGGTTATATAGCGCATAGCCTATTCGGGATATTAGACGACGACTTCGCAGAGCAGTATAAAAAAGACATAGAGTTAGTAAGAAATAATCAACAACACTTAGTGAAATTATGGAAAAACCAATCATCAATTATTGAAGCCGAATATAACGTAATGCAAAGAATGGAAAAGACTATAGAAAAACAACACGAAATATTTACCAAACACTTAAATAATTTATCAAATGCAGCAATATCACTAAAATTAAGAATAGAAGATATCACCACAATCAACGACTTCACGTTATATTCATTTATTATCAGCAACATATTATCAGAACTTAAAAATATCCAAGACAGCCTAATGGATACTGTGACGAACATATATCACGGCAAACTTAATATACATTTATTGAAACCTGAGCAACTTCGAAGTGAGCTAAGCATTATTTCAGATCAATTACCAAAAGATTTAAGCTTACCACTTAACAACATACAACTAGACCTACCAAAAATATACAGTTTATTAAAAGTTAAAGCAAGTATCAGAGCAGACTATTTCATATTTGAAATAAAAATACCACTTATAGAAAGGGATACATACGAATTATTTAAAATTTGGTCTATACCTACACAAAGGGATAGCAAAATGATCAAGATAGTTCCGATAGCTAATATAATATCATTTAATGTAAAAAAGGACACATATATACCAACTACGGAAGGCGACATACAACAATGCCTACACTATGACGCTACTTCCATTATTTGCAATCTTCAAACAGCAAAATACCAACTACAAGCTGATGAGGATTTATGTGTCAAAAGTGAAAATTCGTCTAATTGTAAAACCACAACATCAAGCTGCAAAAATATGTGGAATACATTATCCCCTCTGAACACTTACCTATTCTTTTGCTGTGACACTTGTAAAATCAAAACGATATGTCAGCAGGAGATAAGAGCGACACGACTGAGCAAGGCTGGCACACTTACGCTCGGAATGGGCTGTGTCATCAAGGGCGACACGTTCACAGTAATTTCGCATCAACAATATCAGAATCGGCTAGACGTCGAGCCAGACATCTTGTTGCCTGAGATCCATTCAATCAATAACATTATAAATATAACAATTCCGTTTGATATTGACATGGACAATAAAACATTTGAAACGCAGAGCGAATCATTAGAGCAAATAGATCGAAAAATAAAGAGCATGAAAAGGGATGAAGAGTTGGGACTTTTATCAAATAAGATGTCATACCACGACGTTCATCATTATGTATCATTCTACGTCGTGTTGGGAGTAGCGGGAGTTGCAGCCCTTACCTGGTGGTGGAGGCGCCGCCGCGCGGTGGGACCTGCGCCGCTCGCCTGCCCGTCGGTCCACTACACAGCTCAAGGCAACACCAGTGATAACGTGCCAACGCCAGTGAATAGTGCAAAAGCAGAGCAAAGTGAAATGTGTCGTGATAGCAATTTAAGTGAAGTGCGCGTTAATAAAGGAACTTCGCCATTATTATTTCGTAGTGAGTTTAAGGAGTGATTAAATCAATAATTATAGAGACATTAAAAAAAAAAACCTACTTTAATTTTTGTGCTTACGTTTACTATCATTTTCAATTATATTTAGCAGTAGTATTTTTCTATCTTTTATCATGTTATTTTACATTCAATTGTGATTTTTGAATCTTGTCCGCCTGGGAGCATGTACGGGCTGACACAGCTCGTACAAAGTTGCATTGCGCGGCAGCAGGCCGCGCGCATCAATCAAATCAGTTCGCGTTCGCATCGGTCCGCGTGCGGTAGTACATGCGATCAAGCGCGACTCATTAGCATTGTATCATTGTTTCGTAATATAATATAGCATTTTTAAGATTTATCAGTTGAATTATTTCTATCAAATATCATTAACATTATTTATCAAAATATGTACGGGACACAGACCGTACACTACTAAAATACCGATCTTGATCCACTTTTTCAATAATGGAATTAAATTTATTTGTGACATTCCCTCATTTTGGTGGATAGAAAAACAGTAGAAACAGAAATGAAGCGAGTAAGGAAGACTCACTTGTGCGGAGGACGCTTCTTGAGCGTGTCGCGGTTGTGCAGGAACGTGTCGGCGGCGTCGACAGGCGGCTCGGCGGACGAGTCAACGGACGAATCGACGGACGAGTCGACGGGGGGCGCGGCGGTCGGGTGGACGGTCGAATCGGCAGTCGCTGCGGCGCGGGCCGGCAGGTCAAGCACGAGGTCAGGTGTGCTCTCAGCAAGCCGCCTGCAGGCGTCTGTGGGGGCCGAGGCGGCCAATGGGGCCGCGGGGGGCGGAGACTCAGCGGGGGCGAGGGGGGCGACGGCCACACCGACGGCCGGCGTCTGCAGGAGAAGCACACATTACACCAAACACTTCAACCAATGTGTCACTATCATCATCTATATATCGTCGATTTAATACCAAATCCAAATTTCGAGTGCCTTAGGGGAATTTTTGATATAAGTTTCTAGATGTAATATCGATTGATGAAAGAATTGAACGTGTTAGATTTGAAGTGAAATGGTATTGAAATCGACCTGTGCGTCGTCGGGCCGCGGCAGGCGAGGCTCGTCGCCTTCGCCCTCCGAGTCGTCGTCGTCGCAGAGCTCGTTTGGAGGCCGGTAGAGCGTGTGCGGCGCCACGTCCTGCGGGAAGCAGTCGCGGTGGAGCAAGATGATGCGCTTCACCAGCTCGTTGACGAGGTTCTGCGCCGCCACCTGCGCGCCACCCTCGCCCCACGCCGCCAGCAGCGTCGGCCCCAAACACACCGCCAGGTTCCACGCGTCCATCATGGTGCGCGCGCTGTGCCGCGTCAGCGCCGCCAGGAACGCGAACAGGTAGCGCAGCACCAGCACCGACGCCAGCGGCAGCGTCGCCAGCACCTCGCGCAGCCGCGCGCAGAACTCTGCGTCCTCCGGCAGCGCTGCCAATCGCAGCAGTCGCTCCTGCAGTGCCGGCGGCAGCAGCGGCGGCCGCAGCTCGCGCAGGTACAGCTTCAGCAGCCCGCACACCGAGTTCACGTCACCCGCGTGCGCGCCCGCCAGCGCGTCCTCGCCGCGCTCGAACGCCGCGCGCAGCGCAAGCGTCTCCGCCTGCGAGCCCGACACGCGGAACACACCCTGCTGCCGCGCGCCGTACACGCCGATCACGCGCACGCACTCCGTCAGCACGCGCGGCAGCGCGCGCGCATCCAGCGGTGCCGCGAAGCGACCGCGCCGCGCCGTCGACGCGCGCAACGGCGACGAAGGCGCCGCCGGCCGCCCGCCCCGCGCGCCACGCCCCGCCGCGCTCGCCTTGCCCTCGAGGCGTGCCAGGCGGCCTGCGCCCGCCGCGTACGCACGCAGCTTGCTCAGGAAGAACTCCTCCTGCTCGCGCCGCGCCGCCTCCGCCGCCGTCGCATCCGTCTCGCTCGTCGCTCCCGCCGCTCCCGCCGCCTTCGCGCCGAACCACTCGCTCACATCCCACGACGACTCCTCGCCCTCCATCTGCAAATCCATCGATCAATAAACTGGAGAAATGTGGAAATCTTTTTTCGCTCAAGTATCAATATTGTCCATCAATGTACTTCGATTTTGTAATGTCCCATATCTATGTTGTGTATATTAAGAATAATTTGGTACTATTTATGTATATATTTATTTAGCCTATATATTTATGTTATGTAAATGTCTAAAACTGTTATGGTGGGCAGTAAAGCAGGTTCTTCGCAAGATATCATAACAACCTTGAAACGAATAATGATGTAGTCATTATATAGGTGTAGTGATTTACGATAACTAACCAATTATAGACCTATCACTTTGATGATAGATGAAAACGTATGAAAAGCCGTTCAGTAGTTTTTGATATCTTCATGAACATACACACGGACAGAGGCGTGGGCTTTTGCATTATGTTGCCAAATTTTGTGGAATATTGTTGTCCGCTACGATGTCATTCATTACACAACGTAAACGTGGAGCCAAAAGAAATTATAAAAATTATCCTTCCGCTTGGCTTCAGTCGAATGTTTGCGAGCATCAATGAGCACAAACAAATTTATTTATTCATTTAAAAATAAATTATAGATTATATACAAATAGGCCTAAAGAATCATAAAAACTATAAATTACATTTATCTATTAATTTAAAAAAATATATAAAACCGAAAAAGAGAATATTATATGTGATAAATAAAAATTATTTTTTTAAAAGTAATTCGCCAATTTTCTTTTTGTAAGAGTTCAAATTATTGGAAAATATGTCAATATCATTCAGAACTTTATTGTAGTGATACTTGGAATGATGAAGGAAGGAATTTTTAGAATGATTAGTTCTAAGGAATATGAAATGTATATTATTTTTTTAAACATTTCACATATAAATGTGAATATATCAATACTAACTAATAATAAATCTGTAAGGGTTGGTCATAGAGTAAGTTACTTTCTTTTCAGAGATATCGTGTTTATAGGCTCTACTATATATACTGAAACTAAATTGAAGATTTTTAGAATTTTTTTCTGTATGTAAGAATGTATGTTCCTCCATAACTCTTATACGAATTAACTGATTTTCATGAAACTTGGTACATAAACATTTAAGACATACAGGACACAGGATAGGCTACATTTTTCTTTTTCAACGCGGACGAAGTCGCGGGCGCCAGCTAGTAAATACATATGTCTGGTCGAAGATTCGTCAATAATATGGCTGCACCATAAGTGTAATATATGCATTGAAAAGGATATGAAATCACTCGCAATCCTTTCTTTTAACAATTAATTGTACATAGATCATAAGGGACAGTTAAAATTGAAATAACTCTTGCTGGTATGCAATGAGAAGTCATCGAGTATTAGGGAACATCCGGCAGCGATTGTTTCATAGATAACATACTGTGTGTTGTAAAAGGGGTGACTGAGCCATACTTTTGTATCAAGTGATTCTTTAGAAGTTAGTAAAATCTTTCAATAAAAAGTTTGATAACCAATAATGATTCTTTCCTTAATTTACTCGTATACCAGATCAAAGCCAGGTGGCACATTTCTTTACTTTATTGAAGTTGCAGATGGGCAGATAGTCAGCCACGAGGACAAGCCACACTCCCTTTAAATATGTGTGAGGGGGTTGTCACTCGGAAAGCACCTAAGCTTAGCTCAAAAATAAAAAATGGTAAGTGACCTGTCGCACGAGTTCCGCCTCGGCGGCGTCCAGCGTCTTGGCGTGCTCGCGGCACTCAGCGCGGAGCGCGCGCGCGCCCAGCTCCAACTGCTGCAGGCGCCGCGACAGCTCCTCGTCGGCGGCGTCCGACAGCGCGTCTCGCTCCGGCGCCGCGTCTCCCGTCAGCGCTCGCATCTCCGCGTCCTGCACGTCCGGCGACGTACCCGCATATGTCAGCGGCCGCGGCACCGCAAACGCGCTCGCGTGTGCCTCCGTGAGCCGCGCGCGCTCCGCCAGTGCATCGAGCGCGTCGGCCGCAGCCAGCAGCGCGCCACCCGCCGAGCACAGCTCGCGCGCTCGCGCACCCTCTGCGCCCGCCGCGCATCTCACTGCTCGCCCCACCACGGCCTCGAAGCCCGCCTCGCTTGCCGCCATCACGTCGGCCACGTCCTCCGAGTAGTAGCGCTGCAGCGTCGCGTTCGCCGCCTCCAGGCTCAGCGCGTACTCGGCGCGCGCCCGTCGCGCTCGCGCGCGCGCTTCCGAGTGCCGCGCGAGCCGCTTCTCCACCTCCTTGTCGAGCGCCTTGGCCTTCTTGGTGCGCGGCGGGTCGGCGCCGGCCGCCTGTTGCGCACGGTCGTGCGCGTGCCGCAATTTGAGCGCAGCGGCGCGCCAATCAGCCGCGGCGGCCGCGTGCGCCTTCGCCGCCGCCGCCGCCTCGGCCAACGCCGCGGCCACCTCCTCGTGGCGCTCGGCGACCACGTCGCGACACTTGCGGTGCAGCCGCAGCACGTCGTCGGCGGCGCGCTGCAGCCGCGCCGCCAGCCGTCCCCCGTACAGATCGGCGAGCGCCGCGTGGTCCCGCGAGAGCGCGCGCGTGTTTTCCAGCGCCGTCTGCCAGCAGGCGAAGGCGCCGACGAGTGGCCACAGCTCGCGCTTGTGGCGCTGCTCCTTGTGACGCGAGGCGGCCCCGCGCGCCAGTTTATCGAGCGCGCGCGAGTACTCGTGCTCGAGCTCGGCGCGCCGGCGGCAGTACTCGTGCAGCTCGCCCGCAACACCCGCCGCTGCCTCCGCGCGCGCCTCCAGCACGCGCGTCTGCTCGCATAGTTGCACGCGGATATCTGTAACGATGCGATCGACACTTATAATACCTAGTCCATGAGAACCGTCGGCCGTAGTCGCCGCGGGCGAGAGGAGGCGGAGCGTATCTCCCTCACGAAGCTTCCGAGTACGATAGGAACAAACGGTACATTTTTCCCATGGCGCAGGCGAGTGAACAAAAGCTCGGCGGATGCGTATTTCCAACTGAAGTTATAATTAGTAATTGGCAGGCGTACCGGCGAACGCCGAGACGTCGTCCGGCGGCGGCCACTCGTGCCGCGGCTGCACGATGCACTGAAACATGGCGACGGACACAGGAGAAGGGCCGTCGTCCTCTCGGCCGTGCGCCCCGCGCCCGACTGTCGCACGCCGACACCCCGCAACCCCTCTGCCGGCGCAGCCTCCGAGCGGGGATGCTGCGCCACCCCTCCCTTCCCGACTTCTATTTCATATTATGTATCTATCGAGAATAGAACGCGAGACGTGCGTCACGATGCAAAGTATTGGACGTCGTATCGGTTTAGGGTGTTGAATGACTGTTGCATGCCTAGTATAGTAGTTAGTGGTATAGTGATAATGTGAAATGCATCCAGCGAAGTGGAGTAAGTCGATAGGAAATGAAAGGAACACGATTGGGTGATGGGGTTCGGAACCGGTCGCGGGCGGAGGCGGGGTGCGGGTCGCGGGGCGCGGGGCAGGGCGTGGGCGCATACGCACGCACTTTTTGTTCAATACCGCCAAGTGCGATTTATTCACGATTCCGCATTCACCACGGGTCGGGCATCGCATCGCATCTATTTTCTGTGCCCACATTTCAAATATTTACGTTATTGGCCGAAGCGAGGAGCGATGCGTAACAGCACTCCGTCGGCCGATTCGATGCTCCAGCAAATTAGTCTGCCTACGGCGGGGCATTTTGAGCTCAGGATAAATTATATTTTGTTTAGCCCCCTATGTGGTCCACAGTATATACAGCATATGCTCTAAATGACCAATGTCTACGTAAGAAATTGTTCTAAGTAGTGAAGAAAGCCATGGAATTTTTTTCCCGCATGTTTGAGTATATTATTATAAATGGTTCATTGGTGATAGATCTGTCATTTGTAAACCACCAATCGCCATTCACTTCAACGTTAGTACTCGTATGATATTATTGAAAGATACAATTGATCATCATTCCGCTGATACTCCACGGATGCTGTACTAATAAAAGTGAGTTTATCGCATACGAATTAGATACGAGAAAACAAGTTAATTCAATAAACAAAGTAGGAAGTCAAACGACATCTGGATGATCTGGATCTCCACTTAGCAACAGGTGTTGCGCAGGTTTCAACTCTCGGCCCATAGTTATATTGGTTATTGTCTTACATTAATGTCGTGTCCTGGCTTTTTTTATGGATAAACATGAAATGGTGGTGTTTATATTATGACGTATCAGCCGCTGCACTGCAAGACATAGACCTCCCCCAAAATTTTCCAACTGGACCGGTCAGAATCGTCTAACTGTAACTGTAAAGGTACTGCCAATTACAATTTTTTTTACATAATTTAACACATAATATATCGAAACATCTATATTATATATATGTACCTATATAAAATTCTCGTGTTACAGTGTTTGTAACCAAAGTCCTCCCAAACGGCTTGACCGATTTTTATTAATAATTTTTTGTGTATATTTGATTGGTCTGAGAATTGGTCGTAAACTATTTTTTATACCCTTAAGTGATAAGGGTGACCGCACCCCAATTTTTTTCTATATATGGCAAAACAACATTTGCCGGATCAGCCAGTAATTAATAGAATTGAAAAAAATGGGGTGTGGCCGTGCGTTTTACGCGAACACTTTTTTACGTCATGGGTGATATTTTTTTGAGCGTATGTGTACGAGTATTATTCAACGAAACCGAATAACTAGAATGTATACAGCAACAGGAGCAACTGCGACAAATTGTATCTATCGATTTTGTTACTTCAGTTTTCTGAATTGCCTCCCGCTAAAATTAAAAGACATTTTACCTCAAAAGAAAGTTGTCAGTTTTACTATGGTTTTACTTTAGAAAATGAGACGTAGTTATATGTGTTTGGGATTGTGTTCAGAGAGGAGAGGAGAGGAGAGGGATGCGGTGGCGATCGCAGAGACAGGGCACAGCAATTTTCATAGTCCCACCCTATGAAAACATTGCTGGCGTTTTATAACTTTCGTGTATGACTGACAGACTGACAGACTGAGATGTTTGAGATTAATTTTATTGCTCGCATGGCAATGTTATGCGTTGAATAACTATGCCTTCTGTGTATTATTTTTCCTCGTATAAATCTGCATTAATTACGAACCGGTTGTACCTAATTGCAAGGAATTATTGATTGTGTGTGACTGAAATTTGGTCCTATGGAATCTTATGACATGAAGTGACCCAACCAATACATTATTATGATATTTTTTGTAACTATAGTTAAACATATTAAATATACCAATTCTATGAAACAACTAACTAGTCACATTTTACGTTTATTTTAATTTTATAATAATGATTATGGGAACCCAACAGGTTATTCTAACTACAATTTCAGGTGGCTCGCTGGACATAACCTTTTTTTTTAAAAAAACAAAAGTCAGTACCGAGTTTGCCAATTTTAACAAATAGTTACTGACATCCAAAATAATTATAACTATGTACTCGTAGGTACCTAAGTAGTGTACATAAACGCAAAATGTTCTGAACACGATGACGCGTTCACATTAAGTTAATGGAGAAATATAATGCTGAACTAATTATTTTTTTGTTCTAATTTTTAGTGTATTATCATTGAAACGACAGTAAAGTGGGTAAGAAATGCAAAAATGTCGATGTCGGTTAGATCATATACATCGAGATACGTGTTTATTTACCTATGAGATAATAGTGAAGGAAGGTCCCTTTCTAGATGCAACTCAGTATTAGAAAGTTCCCTCTTCGGAAGTAACCTACCAGATTTCTGATCTGATCTCAAAAGCAGAGGTTCCTATTTTGAAATGTCACTGCATCATCTGCATTATAAAGAGCTCTTAGCCGTTAACTGCAACAAACATTGTAAAAGCGATTTGGAACACCCAGGGAATGATATTTTAAGTGTTTCATAAAATAAACACCAATATAATTTAGTGAAAACATATAAACATATATAGTTAGGAGAAGTTAGTTTGACCTTGTGGCCATGTGTGGCCGTGTGGGGCCATCTGGCAGCTCATGCTTCAACACAATGATTCCACAAAGCCAAAAGCCTGCCGCTTGACTAACTATACAAACGGTCTTCAAGCCATCTTTCAGTTTACTCTTTCATTGCCATTATTTAACCACGATCAACGTGTAGTTAGTACCTCAACGGTTGATGTTTGTAACACAGTAACTAATTTATTTTTATTTGTGCTTTTTGTAAAACTAATTTTCGTAATCGTCGTGAGATTATCACGCATCACGTTAAGGCCAATTCGGATGTCGGGAAAAAGTAAACTCGAAAACTAGGCGAATGACTAGAATTTCTTTTATTCCGAAGTTTCAACGGAAACGGAAAAAAAAACTCGTTTAGTATTATTGTATTGTTAACGTATGTAATGTAGGTAGGTACGCTTAGATCTACTACGCAACGGATTTTAATGCGGTTTTCACTAGTGAGCGATATAATTTGCAGAAAAGATTTGTGTTGAATAATAATATTATTATTCAACGTATTGAAAGAGTTCAAATTCGAAATAAATCATTGGCCTATTGTTACGAGTATCTAACCTTCCTTTTTTTGTTTTTAATTTCTAATAAAAATTACAAATGCGAAAGTAAAGCATTATCCATCCGTCAGTTTTAATGTCAAAATAACTGAACAAATATTGATGAATTTTAGTATAGAAATAGGTTGGACGTGTCGAAAGACCACCGAAAGACACGGGGGAAGAAAGTATTATTGTTTCATTTAAAACTAGCTGCTTCCCTTGACTTTTGTAAATTATATACTAAAAACTAAAAACCTTCCTCGAGAACCACTATCCATTGGTGAAAACAGCATGAAAAATGGTGCAGTAGTTTTTGAGTTTATCGCGAACAGACAGACGCGGCGGAGGACTTTTTTTTTATATGTTGTAAGGATTTTATAGTCTGAAAAAAAAAATTACTCAAATTATGAATTGCATTCGCATGATTTCGCGGACACCATTAGCATATAGGTATTCCTGCCTATACCTATGCTAATGTGCTTTGGCGACTAACGCAGTTGTGCACGAGTCGCATGTTTATTTGCAATTCTATTACTCTAGCTGTGTCCCGCGACTTCGTGTGACTAAAATAAAAAAATAAGACATAACTTTTGTAATATTTTGAGGAAAGTGAATAAATCAAATGTCGTGCGTGTGCGAATTGTGATCTGGAACTGGTTAAACTTTGCATTTTTCCTTTTAGCGCAAACAGGGGGTCACGTGTAATAATACCTACCTAATAACTATATTATACAGTATGTAATACATTAATGTGACGAACGGAACATCGGTACAAATTGTTTATTTCCCGTTTTAAGTACGAGCCGTTATTCATTTGTTGTAAGAGAATAGAGGCGAGAGAGAGAGATGGCATCGCCTTGAGATAATATGATATTGCCTTATTCGTCAAATAAGTTACCAAGAGCAAATACATTTAGTCAGTCATTGATAGTAAAAACAAACGTAGTTACCTAATTAGTAGTTACTGTTTGCTCTTTATAAACAAGGTATTTAAAACATGAGATGGAATCCGATAAATATTCCTCAAGCATTAACTAATTCTATGCAAAGAAGAATTAAACGAAATGGATGGAGAAGTTGAAAACATCATTTGCAAATTCTAAATAAAGTGTTCTTAAATCTTAAAAGTGCTTAACTATGTCTATACTAAAACTTAGTTATATGTATTACAGTCCCGGGCGACGCCGGGAGCGGGTCACTAGTATCTATACTGATGAATGAAGCTGAAGAGTTTGTTTGTTTGTTCGGTTGAACGCGCTAATCTCTGGAACTACTGGTTCGAATTGAAAAATTCTTTTTGTATTGGATAGTCCATTTATCAAGGAAGGCTGGCTAGTTATATAAAATTTTGAACGCGGACGAAGTCGCGGGCAACAGCTAGTAAATAATAATTCTTCTGAATGTGTTTATCACTGACTGAATTTTCGTGTGCTTCAGTGGTGACGATTCTTGTTATTTTTATTAGTAATCGCTAATGTTTTGTCGAAGGTTTTTGCACACCATAGCTAGTAAGTAATGTGTTAATGTATGGGCACACCGAGGCACGTTGAGTAATGAAATATCGATTTAGTTTGGAATAAATTAGCGCAATTAGTAAATGTGAGGGGCTGCGGCGGTGGTATAGTGGTGGTAGTGAATATGGCGCTAAATATAGCAGCGATGTTGAGTACCCTCTGCTTAATCAGGAAGCAGCCGACACCAATCACGCCACACCCACGTCGCTCTTGTCTCTTTCCATTTCATTACTCGCTTTTAATATGCCTTTTCATACTTTTTGTCATTTAAATTCATTTACTATGACATTTTTTCGTAAGAATTGAGAGGCCTTTAAACAAAAACACTAGTTACTCCGATATTCCTAATCCATGAACAGAAATTCAACAGCACACATGCTTCATAGAGCACCTTATGGAGATCGTCTATAGATAAGGTCATTTTGGAAAATTATTTGTGTGTGGGACTTGGTGAGGATTTTGAACCGAAAATTAAAATCAGAACTAAAAAAGACTACAAGATAGTTATTGCAAAACACATTGTCATACAAATAAAAAATATTGTTGGAAAAGTTGTTGTGAAATCTGCAAAGAGAGATCTAATCTTGGGAAAATTGCCTACTTTTTATGTAGAGCCTTTTTACATAGAGAGAAGCTAACAGTAGGTATGTAGATTGTAGACAATGGTAGGTGTCATTTGACTATGTACCTCCATTATGTTTATATTTTCTAATACAATATAAACTCCTTTAAATAACGAATCTAAGGAGACCAAGATTTTTTTACGTTACAAAGGGTTTTCGATATATATAGAGGGAAGAAAGAAAATTAACCTCCGAGCTAACCTTCTGATCCCTTAAAACCAGTTATGTCTAGTTTTTGACCCTGAGATGGGCATATTATTCTAGCACTATTTTTTAAGCCACAACATTGCTTGATCTAAATATTCCAGTTTTGGCTTCCTTAATGTTTTAGTGGACACTACCAGCAGTTCCATCTGCTTTTCCTGTTTAAAATATGTTTTTCCAAATGGTAGCAACAGCAGATGGACTTGGTCCCTTGCAATATTAATAAAATAACTGGGTCGAATATGGCCAGCCGGATAATATGGCCACATACCATTATTCCAAACACGAAAATTTGTAATAACCTGAACGCGACTATAAATTGTCGATGGCGTCTAGCGTCGCATGTATTTTAACGGCGTACCTATCATGTCACCCTTCCCGCGCGTCCGCTAGTCTTCCAGTGTCGCTGTTGAGTTCATAAAACCATTAAGTAATAAATAGTGTGTTTTTCGTTTGTGAATATGAAAACAAAAATAATGCATGCATGCAAATATGGCCACTTTTTTTTGTTTTAGAACATGGCACGCTATAATGCTAAAGGGCTTCGAGGTAATTGGTCAGAAGCATCAATGAAACAAGCTTTAACCTGGCGGTAAGATGAAAGTATATACGGCTGCAAAGCATTTTAATGTGTCAAGATGCACTCTAAGGCGTTATTTACAAGAGAAAAAGGAGACTAAATCTACTTTGGGCCAGAGACCACTTCTTAACCCTGAACAAGAGATTTTGGCATCCCATGTTATTTTATTCGTCTGTGCAATGTGGGATACACCCAAAGGGAGTATGAATGTCACTATAGATTTTATAATATCTTAATTTATATTACTTGTAAAGATAGTTCTTATACTGAATGTCACCCAAAGCAAATCTTTTAAATAAATGCTCTATTAAAACATAATATCCATTTTTATTTTAGTTTATTTAGATGATTTTAAATTAGTAAATTCATACAGTAAATATGGCCACATATATGGGCATATTTACTGTATGAATTATATGTTATGTTCAGTTTTTCCTTGTAACTAATTACATTAACTATAAACAGTTTACTCTGTAGTTAAAAAAAAAAAACTTTCTTTTCAATATCTATCTACTATCATAGGGCTTTATTTAATTTTATTATACTTTGCAATTACTTATAGTACTTATGCTACGAAGGGCCAGAATATAGTAATATTCCATTACTACATATTTTTAAAAACAAAGGAAATATCAGAGTTTCAGAGTAACCTACATCTACTCACTTATTTTTTCTTGAAGTATGTTGTTTGTTCCTTGTTTGTTTTCATACATTTATTTTCATGAGTCAGATATCTCAGGCACGAAGGGTTGAGATGTTTTCCAGTTTCACAGGTATGATCAGTAAAATATTTTGATGGTCAAACGTGGTGTGGGGCAATCCGTTCAAGTCAAATCCAGATAGATTTTGTACTTTATTTTTACTTACTTACTGAGCCGCAAATCTAAAATGTTGACTACCTTTCTTTTCCATCATTATTCTCACAACTACTACTATTAGGGTACTATGAAGTACTATGAATTATGTTTGCTTCATACTGGCTTCACTATGCCGTTTGCAAAATTCTGTCTTTAGTGCTTACTTGGTCTGAGGGAGTAAATACATAATATTATTATGAATGAATTAAACAAATGCATTTAGTTTACGTTTATTCCTTGTATGATTAACTACCTGTGGCCTGTCACATACCTTAATGAATGCCACTTGCAAATTATGTCTTGTTGTCCAAATATATATTTTTTAATGACTATTCTATTTGACTGTTGGTAGTGCTATTTGACAAATCCATTGGTCCAGTGGTTAACGTGCTAGCCTAGCTCTCTGACTCAGTGTCCTGAGTTCAATTCCCAGCAGGGCTAACTTTGGTAAAGAACTTTTCAAAGTTGGCTCACTCTGATCTGATTTTTGACATGAAAACCTGTTTTTAATTTTTCTTCCAAATCGGGATTGGGAAGCCAACCCCAGAAAAGTAATGATAACAAAATGGGGGGATATATTTTGATACTGTAGCTACAAAGCTATCATCTACAACCAAAATTTAATTACACCAAATGACAGCTAAAGGATGAAAGAATCATTTTGTTAGGTTTCATTAATTTAAAAGTATTCTTCAAGACCGGTGTCCTACAATTTGGTATAGTATATTCAAATTTGAATGTACTAGCTACTGCCCGCGACTTCGTCCGTGTTCTCTATAGTCTTCCTCGATAAATTGACTATCCAACATAAAAATAATATTTCAATTCGAACCAGTAGTTCCTGAGATTAGCGCTTACAACCAAACAAACTCTTCAGCTTTATATAATAGTAGGTATAGATATTATGCTTAATGAAAATATTAATTGAAAGTTCACATAAAACACATGTATGTCCCTGTCCTTTTTATAAAATAACTTTGACAGACAAGCTGATGATCCCTTGATAACAAGTGGCTACCGTCACCTATAGCACAAGCAACGCCACAGTTGCTGCAAACAAAAGGATTATAAGAGCTTAGGAAGGACTTAGGGCAATCACTCATTGAAACTAGTATTATTTCGCAGTGGTCTTCTGTAACGAGGTGGTTACTCACTGCCACCAGGCGGGCTATGCAAATGCTTAAGATAGGACAGTGCAAGTGAAAAGTAGGGCAGAGTATTATTACTATTGAATGCTGCAAGCTTCCTGGTGGAGCCGAGGCGCCTCATGGGGGTGCGAGGCTCCGAGTCTCGCTCGTCGAGCGCCGACGGCGTCTCGCCAACCGCCACCGGCGTACTCGCACCGGACATCGTATCTCGCGAATACTAATCACTGCGCGACAATGCATGCACTACTACAACTCACCATACTTGACACACAACATAATTATTTTCATCACACTACAATTCACAGCATTATAAAACACACGAACAAAATCACACCCGGCGAGTCTGCACTCTCGCACTCGCAACAAAGGAGATTGAATTTATGAAAAGTGATTTTAGTAGCGGTGGGCGTTATGTAGCACCAATCGTTTTCACAACGTTGTGGCTGAACGGCAACGCAAACGTTGTGGGAGATTTTGACAACGATCTATTTCTCAAAACGTCAAACTCTCCCGTGCACCAATCCGTCTACCGTTGTAGCAAACGGACTTCGTTTTCGGTTCGGAAAATTCACAACATAACGAACGGAACGCACGAAACAACCATCTCTTTCGCAACCACCGGTTAAGTATGATAAAAAGAGACGGTAATATCTAATCAGATACGATGTAATTATTACGACCTTTGACATTGTTCGACCTTATATATTTTAGATGACATTATCATTTAAATATTAATAATATAAATGTAAATATAATTTATTTTTAATTTAAATAAAATAAAATTCTTATATATATTTATATAAATAAATAATTATATACTTATATATATACGCTTCCTCTCTCCTAGTCCCTAAGTTGCATGCCCAACAGGGTCCATAACATTGGTCTTTATTTTTATAACATCTTTGTACATTATGGTTTCGCAATAAATAATTGAATTGAATTGAATATTATCAGTCGTCATATTATGCGCAATAAATCAATTTATATACTTAACAATGCCTAACAACGCGAAATTAACCACAACGAAAAACGGATCCAAAAACGAAAGACTGTTTTAAAACAACATATTTATTTTGACGGTGGTTGCGAAATAGATCGTTGTGAAATAGATCGTTGTGAAATAGACGGTTTGCACAACGTTGTGATAGCTCCGGTAACGTTTTGTTGTGTTGTTCAGAAAACGCGTAACGACACATGACTGGATTTTAGCTTTTACACAAAGTACTCGGTGTTTCTCTCTCACTTTGCTCCTTAAAATAGCTTTCAACAGACAACGGTGTTTGGAAATGGGTCGTTTTATTGTCAAACCATTCTCGACCAAAAGTGAATCGAATATAAATAAACAAAGTGGAACTCTCGGCGCGACTTATTTAGAAAGCTTTTTCAACGGTTTTGTTTCGTTTCGGTCGTATCGTGATCACGTTTGATTGGTGCTGCGACTGGTGCGGTACTTGCGCGTTTGATTGTTGTGCTGTACAAGTACAAGACAAGACAAGGATGGCTACAACTTACAAAGAGTGTACAATCTCTCACACTCTTGGCTTTTAAACTTTGTCTATGTTCACAAACTGCATGCAGTCTATTCACAAACTAAAGTCTAATTTCATATATATATAGAGTAAATATAGAGGTTTGTGTCAAGGAGGATAGAGATGAGGAGGGCAATCTCTGAGTATAAAATTATGTATCCGTTGAAAGCATCGAAATACTACATTGAAATTTGCGTCACAAATGCCAAAGCGGCACATCAAAAGAACGCCTTTGACAGAATCATGGCGGACTCTTGCCTTCACGCGTCAATGGTAAAAGGTAGTAACGATCAACTTCTACTATTTCATTTTAAACTCTAAGGGGTTGACCCAGTCCCTTTTTTTTAAATTACGTACTTATTATTATGTTTGTTTTGTTTTAAATGACAGTTCATGCTCTACGCATATGTCACTTTTAAAAGTTCCATAAAATTCGTAGTGTTTTGTATGGCACGCGGGTTCCATGTTTAGTAGTTTGATGGTTGAAACACGATAAATTGATGGCGCTAGTTTCAGTAAACAATTCAACCAAAATTCAACTCAGCGCACTTCACTCCGTCAACAACTGCTACATTCATGCCATACTCTCTGTTCACACTAGCGCCATCTTTATTTATCGCTTTTAGTTGCCATTTTTTCAGTTTAACACCCATGTAAGATGGCGCTCCTTATCTCTACCCTCCTTAGTTTGGGTGCGTAGAGAGGCATCAGGGCACTTGGTTAGGGAGCCCAAGAGGGGATTTCTTTAGTCACTCGAGCGCGTCAGATTAAGCTATGGTAGATTAATTACATGCTGAAAAGTGTGCATTTTAATAATCTGACGATTTGAGCGTGACGAAAGGAAATGGGAAGGTCACAAAGTTGAAAAAAAAAATCGTGACCTTGACATTCTCGAGCGCGTCAGATTAAGATATGGTAGGTTAATTACATGCTGAAAAGTGTACATTTTCATAATCTGACGATTTGAGCGTGACGAAAAGAAATGGTAAGGTCACAAAGTTGCAAAAAAAAATCGTGACCTTGACATTCTCGAGCGCGTCAGATTAAGATATTGTGGATTAATTACATGCTGAAAGTGTACTTTTTAATAATCTGACGATTTGCGCAAGCCGAAGTGACAAAAATCGTCAATAAAGTTTAGCTCATACAGCTGCAAGGAAACATGTATTTCTTACGTCGCGTTCTCTCTCTTCCTTTCGCTATTTCTCTATTCTTTACTTTTGCACCATACCTACACGCCAGCCATGACGTCTCGTTGCCATTACAGCTGCTAACAGCACTCGTGTACAGCGCTCTGGCAGGTTTGTTGTATTTTAAGATCTACGAATTAAATTGTGTAAATTTAATAGCTGCTACAACAACGACTTACAGTATATTCAAGTGTGTGTTTTTTGGACAAAACAACCTCAAAAAATTGTAAAAGTAAAGCCGGAAACTATGAAAAAGTGCGGTATTATTTATGTTTATTTGAATGATATTTTCCGAGCATATTTTGATTTTGATTTAGATCACATTCAATGCTTAAAAAGACATGAAAAAGAAATTTATTTTCTTTAAACTGTCAGATTAAGAAAACCCCTCCATATAATCGTCAAATTAAGGATCAGCACAACCAGGGCATCATGCTGAACCGTCGGTATGAAAAATCTGACGCGCTCAAGTATGTCCACGTATCGATTTTTTTTTGCATTTTCAGAAAGCTGCCACGAGCTTGCATCACATCCAAATCGTCAGTTTTTCAAATGGGAGCTTAGTTTGGGTTCACTTAACATCCCTTCTGAATATCTGACGCGCTCGAGCTTCCGTTTAAAGCTTCCGTACGGGAGAACCCACCACCCAAATCGTCAGATTAACATATATCCGTCATCAGGGACATGTGGGCCGTATACATTATGAATATCTGACGCGCTCGAGTATGTCCATGTGACAGATTTTTTTTTACATTTTTGAAAGCCTGTAGACGCTCAACCCACCGTTGAAATGAAAAACTTCATATAACCTTTTCCTCTTCCTACAATCTAATCTTTAAAATCCAATAGGTTTATAGGTCGCAACGACGCTCGAGTGACTACACATTTAGCATCGTCGGCTCTCCAACCAACTGATTTGTATAAGCACTGGATAGGCTGCTGTCAAATTATTTTTATGTCTATTTGAAAAACGCCATTTTGGCGCTGTAGGCTATGGAGTGTAAGTAAATGGAACTAAAATTAGTCATGCAATAATTAAAATTGTCGATGGAACATTTACAGAATACATTTCCTCATGTTTCAAACTCAAGCGGACACAAATAAACAAACACTCGCTAACATATACAAATGGAATAAAATAGAAATACATTATCTATGTAATAAATACGCAAACGTCAAAATTAGTTCTAAGCACTTTCGTATGGTGGCGTTTCAAAATGGTACACTAAATTATCTGTAATTTATAATATGGGATAACCAGTCCATATACAGACCAGTGGTAGAGGGAGTATAGTACAACCACAGAGTATAATAGCTGGCCGGCTACGATCTTGACACGAAAAAAAATTATATTACATAATGTACAAACAAAAGTTTAAATTTATTTAAATTTTCATGTTTGAACTTAAATTTTACATAAATGACATACTTATTCTGTAACGCTAGAGAGTAGTTATAATATAGTCATTGGTGGTAAAATGAGACGAATTTAAAAAAAGATCAATTTTATTTGACTTCAATAACATATAAAATAATTTGTAGGACCTTACTCTATTCAAATCAGAAATCATTTTCTTAGTTTAAAGACCAACGAATTAGTTCAGTACTTCTTGGCGTCGTAAAAGTGCGATGCGAATACATTTTGATACTCAAACTTTATAGTATCTCAAACTATTTCTTAACCATTAATTAATAGATTTTTATATTGGATATCTTAAGGTTAACAATTAATATAATGATTAAAATGAAATCGTATAAATCATTAGGTTCTGCGGCTAGTCCTAAAAAATTAAATTTAGGTTTGTGGTGTCGTGGCAAGGTCTCAGCCTTACAAAGAGTAAAGACACCCACATTTCATAATAGAACTTCATGTTGATGACAGGTACTTTTAACAGAAGGAAATTGTTATTAATAACTTCCTTTAATCTTAACATAAAGTAATAATGTAAAATATTCAAGACAAGGCCAGAATCATATATGTACTAGATCCAGGTCGAGCCAGCTATTCGTTAATATAGGTTGTTTGTATGTATGATAATTGATATCTCAACTCTTTCTAGAGGTTGGTCTGTGGGAAATTGAATTTCGTCAGTGCGAGTGACTGATTTCAATTGAACTAAACATTTTGCAGATTTTTACTGCTCATACAGTTTTATTTGAATGATCAATGGAGAAGTTTGCTAAAGCTTTTAATGGAGCACAATATTTACAAGGGGTGGTGTCGTTTAGGAGTAGAGGAGGAGCGTGCCGTCGGCGCCGGCCGCCAGCAGCCAGGGCTGCGTCGGGTGGAAGCGCAGGTCCAGCACGCACAGGTCCTCCTTCGGCTCCGGGCCCCGCAGTCGCTTCAGCGGGACCAGCAGCGGGTTCTGCAGCAGGTCGGCGAACACGGCGCCGTGTGACACCACCACGCGCGCCTCGTCGCCGCCCGACGCGAACAGCGGGTAGCGCCGGTGGAAGGCCAACGCGCGCACCGCACCCCCGTGCACCCGCATCGTGCGATACGGCTGCGACGACAGCTCCAGGTCGAACCAGATCACCTTGCGGTCGTACGAGCCCACCAACAGGTTGTCGCCTCCGGGGTGCACCGCCATTGTGCTGATCCACTGCGCGCCCGTCAGCAGCTTCTTGATCTGCTCTTGCTTCACCAGGTCGTACACGCGCACCGCACGCTGCGTCGCCACGAACAGCCACGGCCGGTGCGGGTGGAACAGCGCGCACTGCACCAGCCCGCGCGCGCGCGCGAACGGCAGCTGCGTGCGCCGTCGCGACAGCTGGTGCACCAACACGGCGCGCGACGCCGCGTCGCGCAACGTCACGCACAGGTAGTCGCCGCGCGCGTGCCACGCCACGCGCGTCACCGGCCGGAAGTGCTCGACGGCCGCGCGCTCCCCGAGCGCCCAGCGCTCGGGAGGCACGCGCACCCATCGCGCGGCCGCCGCCGTACGCGCGTCCGCGGCAGGCGGCGTCTCGACGTCGTCGAGCAGCGCGTCGGTGGCGGCGGCCACGCGGTGCGCGCCCACGCCCGCGCCCGGGTTGAGCAGCGCGAGCCGCGAGCCGGCCGCCGCCGCCACCAGGCTGAGGCCGGCGACCGGCGTCCACGCCACGCTGGCCACAGGTTCCCCCAGGCGCACTGTGCGCAGGCAGCGGCCAGAACTCGTCTCCCAAATGCGCACGCAACCGTCCTCTCCGCCCGACACGACGTACTGGCCCGAGGGGTCGAAGTCGCAGCAGCGCACAGGCCCCTCGTGGCCGCGAAGACGTAACGCCTCGGCTGTCGGGAAGGGCTGCAGGTCGCGCGGCGACGGTAGCTGCGGCACGAGGTCGTCGGGCGCGACGGTGAGGCGCATCTTGATGGCGCGCGGCGCGAGGTACAGGTCGAGGCAGCGCAGGAAGCGCTCGCGCGTGAACCGCTGGAAGGCGGGCACGGCGCGCAGACTGTCGTGGCGCGTGGGCAGGAAGGTGTACTTGCGGCGCCAGGGCGTGTCGCGCAGCCGCTCCCACTCGCGCGCCTCCTTCTGGTCCAGCAGGTACTCCGGCGGCGGATTGTAGCTCTCGGCGTGCGAGGGCAGCGCGCGCTTGGGCGCCGGGATGTGGCGGTGCACTCCGGCGCCACGCTCCTCCTCGGCGCCGCCGCCCCATAGGTCGTAGAACTTCTTCTGCTTCCTGGCGCGCCGCTCTTCGGCCATCTGCTTGCGCGTCTTGGTCCAGCCCATGCGCAGCGCGTGCACGATGCGCGCCACCTGCGCCTGCTCCGACCGCGAGGGCAGGAAGGATCGCTTGTGCTCGGGGAAGGCGCGCAGCGGCGTCGCCAGCACCTCCCGCGTGAACCACTCCACCCAGGGTCGCTCATCGTCATCGCGAGGTGCTCGGCCCTCGCGCAGTCTGGCGATGAGCTGCAGGTCATCCTTGCTCAGCAACACGTCTTGACCAGTCTGCGGGTCGCGCACGGTCCGCCAGAAGTCAGGATCTTCGCAGCGTTTGAGGAAGTCGTCGATCTGATCCCTCTGCGGGGGCTTCGCGATGCGTCGCCCATCGAGGTCGTAACCGAGATGAGGGTACTCCTCGTACCACCACATGGGGATGTCGCCCACCGTGTTTCGGCGGTCTTCTTCGTCCGACGTATCACCGGATTCATACTCATCTGCAAATGACATTTGCATTTTAATAGAAGAGTGTTTTTATATACTTTTAATTACAAAGTCCAGTGAGGCTATCAGTGGCTGAACCATACTTTTCCATAATAAGGCACTATTCTTCCATGATAAGGCAAATGTTATCAATGGACTGATTGGTGTATGGCAACAGTAGGTAACAAGATGCTAAAGCTCTGAACTACATATATTATTATATAATATAATAATATATGTATATATTATATATAATTTGTAATTACATATATTATTATATAAAATTTATAACTTCTGTCAAGTTACAGATAACTTGTCACTACACATTCCCATAATTGCTGTTTATAAAACAAGATGTAATTCAGCTTCACTAGTTGTTACATATACAATAAACAAATATAATATTCATACTGAGCGGTTGATCAAGATTTTAGCATACCTTTTTGAGAAACTGGTTGTACTGTATTTGTCTCTTGTTCAATTGCTTCCTCATTCTCGAGTACACTGTTGGAATTGGCATCTTCATTTGACAACGAAGCCTGAAATCACAATTTACACTAATTTACATTTCACATTTCACTACACATTTCACAGATTGTTTTCAGATCTAAATATATTTTTAAGTGGTATAAATATTGTAATTGATTTTGTAATAAATACAAACATACATCATTCGCTCTTTTCAAGCCACTTCTATAGGGCGGCATCTTCGAGGATTAATTTTACGGGTTTAGGTATATTATACTTATTTTGTGATAAGAATACATAATATGTATTGTTTTAATTAAGCAGCTTGCACTTTTTTAGTATAAAATTAATAATCTAACTAAACCAAAACTAAGCACACGTGCTGTATAACGTCCGTAATCCGTAACCAATCCATCCAATATCAATATTGTCACTTGTCAGTTCAATTTGTCAATGTCAACTTCAAAGACTATACTCTCTCTACGGTCACAGACAATTAATTTCATCTATCAAATATTTATTTTCGTAGGTAATTGTTGGGTCGAGAGAGACGTGTGATTATTAATTTACTAAGTGAGAGAGGGACAAAAACTGCTGTAGCAAAAGGACATAAACTAGACTAATCTTACACCAATCTGTATATAAACCAAAGAATATTACTCTCTAGCGAGTGGGTATAAACCACAAACTAAATAGTAGAAACTGTTTTTTATTGGTAAGACTTAAATCTATAACAAAGTATTTTACAAATAAATTACAAACAAATAAACAATTAAACCTAATATACAAACAATTATAAAAAGAATACCCCGTCTAACAAGTCCGCCTGCGGCATGGACCCCATTATGCTGGCAACGTTACCCCTCTGTATAGAGTCGACCAGCCGTGCCGACAGTGCCCTTACGAATGCCTTCATGTCAGCTGACCAGGGGCCCAGTGTGTCTATTGCAAGCGCCGCAAGCTCGTAATCCTTGACTAAGGATGAGTATTTGCGGCGCTTGAGAATCTGGGCCTGATCAGCAGCAGCGGCCTGTATTCGGGTCGCTTTGATGTGGGACTGTGCGAAGGTGTCTACGCACGTTGCGTCCCACACCAGAGCTTTTCCTAAGTTCCACGGCACTAATGTGGCTCCATCGGGACGCTTGCAATCGTCTTTCGCCATTACTATGGGTTCAAGGATTGCAGGCACAGAGACGGTGGCAAGCGAGCGACGGACCAAATCATTAATAGTGCTGTGGCGATACAAGCGGCCAGCACTTCTAGCACAAGAAAGGCCATGTCGTCCCAGCTGTTCCACGTTTTTACCGCAGACGCACGCGTGAGGGACACACATTTTGGACCCAAGCCTTAAACATATTGCTATCCTCAAGCTACCCGGGTCCAAAACCGTGCCCAAGTGCCTCGACGGGAGTGCTCGCAGCCAATGGCCTGATTCAGGCGCTGATACTGCAAGGATGCGAGCACGTTCAAAATCGTCCTGACTATCAACGAATAAAGAAGAATGAGCTGCCTTAAGACGAGGGGAATCCCAAGCCCGCTGAATGTGTCGAGAGACTGGGATGTCCTCACCCGGGCATGACTCGCACCATACTGTTAGTTTGTGGATTTAGTATCTACTATTTAAGTTGTGGTATAAACTAAACAATACTAAACCTGTATGTGTCTATGCGATGCGATGTCTGTCTGTGTCTGTCCAGTGCTGTCCCTCAGAGTCTGTATCCTGTGGTCAGGTCAGGTCAATCAAAACATAACCTCAAAGTAAAAAAATCCTTGTGTGCTATTTCAAAGTGAAAAAGAATTATATAATAACAAAATAAGACATAAATTTATTCATCAAAACGAAATGGTTTTTTTCTAAATGGATTTTGTATGTAATATGTAAAATATGAAACAAAATAATGAATTTCATGTTATTTACCTATTGGTTATTTTAAATTTCTGTCACTTAAATTGACGTAACGTTAATATATATTCCAAATAAAATTTGAATATTGGTATATATATGTTGCAATAACATATTTTAAAATGTTTCGTCAAGTTTTTAAAGCACTAGAGCCAATAACAAAGACATTGGTAAGTTGAACTATTGCCTCGTCAAGTGTTGGTTACCTATGCTATTATTCGTAATAAAAACCGGTACCTATCTATGTTCATAGTTTCGCACACTGGATGGTATCGGTGCAACTGGTGGCAGTTCTTTCCAACAAAACTGTGTGTCCAAAGAAGAGCAATTGACCAAAGTTCTCAAGCAAGCTCTACCGGGCATCACTTACATAAGTATACAAGACATTTCGGGAGGATGTGGGGCAATGTTCGAAGTACGACCTGACTTCTATCGTATGAGATTCTTCATTGGTTACCTATTATATTTTGGTTGCCATTACACCTTGTAATCTATTGTTTCAGATAAATGTGGAAGCCAAAGAGTTCACGGGTATATCTCGAGTAAAACAACATCGATTGGTAACAGATTCTTTGAAAGACGAGATTTCCAAAATGCATGGAGTTCGTATACATACCACTCCTTCGTCTAATGAATGATAGTTGTTTTCACTTACGAGTAGTATAAAATATAGTATGTAATTAATTGAAGCCTGTTGTGTTAAAGTTTAAAAGTACATAAAGCCATGTACAATTTCTCATTGGCAATATTATTAAATAAAATAAATTAATATTCTCAAATTGTTAATTTTTTTCCACATTCACTTAGAATTTTATGTTGTTGAACAGATGATTTGTGAAATTGGTATGATATAAATACAGCTCTATTTTCAGTGAGTAAAAATAAAATATATTGCTGAACACTTTCTTCAGACTTAAACATGTTTGTATAAAGTACATATAGGTATAATTACATATTTTTATGTTATCTTTTATTACGTTAAAATAAACTTCAAGCTTGTTACTTTGTTAATGATTCAGCTAATTAGTTTATTAAAATTCAATTGGTAGGTACTATGTGTTTGTACCCCATTTCAGATTTAGAACTGGGTTAACTAATGAAAATGATTGACTTCATTTATTAATTTTTTTCTGCAAAAATTAACAGATTTTTTTAACTTTTTATATTTCTTTATGTGAGTAGTGTTTTCATGTGTTCAATTCCTTTAGGGGATATTAAGATCTAAAAATTATACAATTTACAGTCAATTAGGTAATAATTATTATAAACAAAAAAATAAAAGTCACTGTCTGAACTTAAAACATAGTTAAATGCCATGTCAACGAGCGCTGACTTTTTTGTGCTTCTTTCTGCTTCTGTGTCACGTCACATCACATACACAGACTGTGTCTCTTACGGAACGTCAAAATCAAAAAGCCTTTGGTTATTAGAAAATAAATATGTAAATGTGGAAAAACACAGTTTTCTCTTAACTTAACCGATACCGATTCCGATCTTATTACCGAAGAGATTCAACATTAAAATAACTAAAAATGGCTCTAAACTTAGTTGTCAAAATACATCCGGTAGTGTTATTTCAAATAGTGGATGCTTACGAACGTAGAAATGCAGATTCACATCGAGTTATCGGGACATTGTTGGGTAAGATTTGTCTATTTCATCTTTAATTTTTGAAGTATCCAATCTTTTGATTAAGCTTTCGAACTTTCTTACTTTATTATTGTTAAGAGCTAAACAGTAATCAAAATTTTTCTTAGTTTTGAGGTTAAGGGTAACAAACTGTCGGAGCCAAGTACGCAGGAGTATGTGTTCATGTTGTTGTGTCGAAACAACGTATCACAAAATACGTTTGTGATTTGTGTGATACGTTGTTGCGTCACAAGAAATTTTAATGGAAATTTGCACTAAAATTGAAACTGGTAATACTTAAATCATGATCATCTCAATCGGAGGATGTCCTTCGTAGAACATTGGTTTTGTAATGATCGTAATGTTTTTGCAAACCTAAATAAAAATACGTGTTATAATTTTTTTATGATAGGATACTGGATATTGGATTATTGTCGGCAGGCACGTCGGACAAGGGTGTGGTGGAGGTGACGAACTGCTTCTGCGTGCCGCACAAGGAACACGCGGACCAGGTGGAGGCCGAACTCAACTATGCGATGGACGTGTACGAGCTGAACCGGCGCGTGAACGGCGGGGAGAGCGTGGTGGGCTGGTGGGCCACGGGCGACGAGGTCACCAACCACTCGTCCGTGATCCACGAGTACTACGCGCGCGAGTGCCGCGAGCCGGTGCACGTGACGCTGGATACGGGGCTGGCGGGCGCACGCATGGGGCTGCGCGCGTACGTGTGCGTGGCGCTAGGCGTGCCGCGCGGCCGCCAGGGCTGCATGTTCACGCCCATCGAGGCCAGCGTGTGTGCGTACGAGCCAGAGGCGGTGGCGCTGGCGCTGTGCCGACGCGCGGCGCTGCGTCCACAGCCGCAGTCAGACCTGGCGCAGGTTGCGGCTGCAGGCGCGCGGCTGGCGGCGTCGCTGGAGCGGCTGCTGGCGCACGTGGAGGACGTGCTGGCGGAACGCGTGCCCGCGGACGCCGCTGCAGGACGCGCGTTGCTGCAGCTAGCGTTGGCGTTGCCCTCGCTGGCGGCCGACTCGTGCGCGGACGCGTTGGCGGCCGGCGTCAAGGACTTGCTCATGGTAGTGACGCTGTCGCAGCTCGTCAAGACGCAGCTGCAGCTCAACGAGAAGCTCACGCTGCTCACCTCGCAGTGATAACAATAAAGAGCTTCACTCCTTAATGCTGTTTTTTTCCAATAACCAACCAACCGATCATATCATGCTAAACAAACGCCAAGTTTGATCTTGGTCATACTTCAGAGGTGGTCCAATATAAATTTTATTGAAATTGATTCAGTGCTTTTTTTTAATATCAAAAACATATATTTTTTTGTATATTTTTTGTTTTTATGATTGTCAAATATTATACTCTTCTTGACACACCTACACTACCACCAGAACACGTCTTATAATGTATTCTTTTTTCATTGATCAAAAAGGTAAACAAACAATTCACGATATAGAACTAAACAAACAATACGAACAAATTCTAAATGAGTTAATCACTGAGTCAACTCTCTTTGATTATGCCTAATGTACAAATTCCATTTTTAAAACAGTCCAGTGACCATGGCGACGCTATATTTGTTTACGTTTTTGATCAATAGAAAAAGAATCAAAATAGTACATCTAATTTTGATAAATGTACTAAGAAAATACAATTATTATCTAAAAAATAATACAAATTTCCAGAAATTTAATTCTGTGTGTCTGGGATCTCAATGAAACCAGTCTGTTTCCGTCAACTAATTGCCTCTGTTGACTTTAACAGAGTCATGTGAAAATCCATGCATTGTCCTTTATAAAACAACTGGTTGACGCCCGTCAACCAGTTGACGAAAAGAAAAAAGTAGCCTACATAGCCTGTACATCTAAATGTTTATCTACCAAGTTTCATGAAAATCAGTTAATTCGTTTAAGAGTTATGGAGGAACATACATACAGAAAAAAATTCTAAAAATCGTAAATTTAGTTTTAGTAACATGTATAGAGCCTATTAGTATAAGAGGTGGCAACGTTTTCGAAAGAGAATTTCAGGTCAGCTGGTTTTTTGATATGTCGTCTCTCTTGCCCTTTCGGTTAGGATCTGGGCAGTCTGGCTAGCGGTAGCGGTTGCGTTTGCCTGTGCGCATCCTATTTGTGCGGGTAATATACTGACTTTTAAAATCATTTTATGAAGGTTCAATTTGCATATTTTAGCTTAAGATAAGTTTAACAAACATCAATCTCTTATTGCCAGACATTTTTATCGTTGCTAATAATGAGCCAGACGCGAATTTTGATTTCATTTTTATTAAAAAATTAAGTTATTTCAGAATGTCTGTCATTTTAATATTATGTTGTTTAAGTATGAACAGACCTAAAAATAATTTGCCAGACATTAATTCAGTTGCTAAACCATGAATCAGAACGATTAAAGTCCTGAAAATTCATACAGTAAAATCGTTTTATGAAGGTTCAATTTGCATATTTTAGCTTAAGATAAGTTTAACAAACATCAATCTCTTATTGCCAGACATTTTTATCGTTGCTAATAATGAGCCAGACGCGAATTTTGATTTCATTTTTATTAAAAAATTAAGTTATTTCAGAATGTCTGTCATTTTAATATTATGTTGTTTAAGTATGAACAGACCTAAAAATAATTTGCCAGACATTAATTCAGTTGCTAAACCATGAATCAGAACGATTAAAGTCCTGAAAACTCTTACAGTATGATTCTACTGGTCAGAGAGAGACAGTTGAGTGCTCTCAGCTATAGATGGGTAAGCACTGTAGTATTACTCAAGCCAGAGTAAATACTCAGTAAAAACTATTTAAGTACTTACTTTTTTTTTTTACTTTATACTCAGTATTACTACGAAAACATAATGAGCTATGGCTATCGTTCATTACCACGATTCATTCATTAAATGAAGGATTAACGCGTGATGATAATTATTATTATATAAAATTGTTAGGTACAATGTTTAAATTATCTATACTAATATGTAAAGCTGAAGAGTTTGTTTGTTTGGTTGTACGTGCTAATCTCAGGCTGTCGGGCTAGGCATCGCGTTGGCCACGATCTACGAGCCCGTAGGTTGTTGAAAAAGTATCGATATTTTTAATTAGATATATTGACATTTTTCCTCGATATATCGACGTCGATATTGATATTTTATAAATGAAAATTAATACCGTTTTATATTTCCTAATTATAGTTTTTTAATAGAACACTAGCTGTTGCACGCGACTTCGTCCGCGTAACTTTATAAAATATAGCCTATAACACTCGCTGATAATATAGCTTAACACCAGTGAAAGAATTTTTCAAATCGGTCCAGTAGTTTCGGAGCCTATTCAATACAAACAAACAAATCTTTCCTCTTTATAATATTAGTATATATAAAAATTCAACAAAACAAAATGCAGGTGCGTCGGCAATCTTTTGTATCTACTTGTAGGTATCATCCATAAATGATAATTGTTTTGATGAAAAAAAATCTCTTGTATCCGTATGACTCATTTCTGTTTTAGTTTTAATGTTTGAACAAAAGCAATAAAAAATGTTCCGTGTTTACTTAGAGACCTTCTATCTAGTTGTCTTGTTTATCAAAGTTATCATAGTAGTACTATGTGAAATAGTTGTTATTCTAATATCCGTTAATTTACTATAAGGTTTGTAACCTCTGCTATGCCGCCGATGGGCGGTCTCGGCATGTGAGTATAAAATTGGCTTTTAACAATTATTAATTTAATTTAAATTTTTTTTTAATTTTAATTTTAATAAATTTACTATTAATTTTTACAATATAATTAATTAAGTCAAAAAATATCTAAAATAAGAATTTAGTAATTACTTATATGATGTCAAACAGGTGACATGTAACATAATTCTTTTGTTTTTTTTTTATATTATAGGTATTTCTTATTTGGTTAATAATCTTTTCTTGTGAGAAAATTAAGAATTTTAAATTAAGATAAACGCAAAATTCACTGCAATAATAACATAACTAGTAAATTATAATAATATGGTGTAGAGTTAACTTAGTTGTAACTATATCTAGGTAGATAAAAATGTAGGTTTTTCACTCATCTTTACATACTTCTATGTATTCTTCTAATTTCCATGCAATTAAAAGGCTGTTGACATCGTCATCCATTAGGAATATTTGTAAATTATAAAATTTTTTTGGGCAATACGAGTTTATTAAATACGAGACGCAATGACTATCACGCTAGAAAGATTTGGACGAAATGAATGATTCGTTTTCACTTATAGGTAACCCATTTTGCTTTGCTAAGTATTTTTACTTGGTTAATATTTAGTAAGCTGTTTGTAAAGATTAGCAAATGTGTCATGGTAAAATTTACAATCGCACTTATTTAATAACAACAAAATATCAATGGCTATTTGTAACCGATTACGTTGTAGGTGGTAACAGAGATATATTGGTTAATTTTAACCAAAAAAAGGGTTAATTTTAACCCTTTTTAAACATATTTAAAATTACATACATAACTTGGTTAGATTTAACAATATTAAGTATTAAAATTTAAACAAGTCTGAATTGGTTCAGAATGCTAACAATTTTGTTTAAAAATTATTAAGTGCAATGTTAAAAATAACCAAGTATCCATAACAATGTTGACGTGTTAGATTATAACCAACTGCGCTTATATATTCTTAAACGAGTTTTAGTTAATTTTAAATAATCTGCCTTTAAACGAGCCAAAATGTTAAAGTAAAATTTTCTCAGTGTATCATAGCGACAAGAGTATTTCAAATAAAAAAAAACTTTTAAATTTTCAATAATGTTGTTTGATTTCCTGCTATCTAATTCTATCTCATTTCAATTTTTTTTTATGTTAAAATTTGCTAAATGCTAATAAAAAATAATATCCCTAATTTAAAAAATATTGAACTTTTTTTTGTATATCTATTGTATGTATATATAGATATACAGTTTACATAAGTCCAATTCATACTGTAAGAGTAGAATCATACTGTAAGAGTTTTCAGGACTTTAATCGTTCTGATTCATGGTTTAGCAACTGAATTAATGTCTGGCAAATTATTTTTAGGTCTGTTCATACTTAAACAACATAATATTAAAATGACAGACATTCTGAAATAACTTAATTTTTTAATAAAAATGAAATCAAAATTCGCGTCTGGCTCATTATTAGCAACGATAAAAATGTCTGGCAATAAGAGATTGATGTTTGTTAAACTTATCTTAAGCTAAAATATGCAAATTGAACCTTCATAAAATGATTTTAAAAGTCAGTATATTACCCGCACAAATAGGATGCGCACAGGCAAACGCAACCGCTACCGCTAGCCAGACTGCCCAGATCCTAACCGAAAGGGCAAGAGAGACGACATATCAAAAAATCAGCTGACCTAAAATGCTTTTTTTCCCCACGTTGCCACCTCCCGGACTATATAAACACGATAACTGAAAACAAAGTAATTTCTTCATGATCAACCCTTACAGATTTATCATTAGTATTTATAAGTATGTCATGTTTTTGATCAAACTATAAGTTTGGGAAGACAGCTTCGGTTGGTCTTGGTTTACCATAAAGCAGTAATTGTTTCTAGTGCTATTGTAATTGTAACACAAACGAGCAGGAAAATAAAAAGCAGGTTAACATGGAATTAATATATATTTTTGAAATACTTGTAAAGTACAATTCATGAGAGCAGCTTCTGGGCTTCGTGGCAGCGCCACACCCACTCGGGGCTCTTGGGGCCTCGGGCTCTGATCACCACTCGGTCCCCCTCCCCTCCCTCCTCACCGCTCTGCGGCGGAAGCACGGTGCCGCCGTATGCGCATATGTATCGCAGCAGCTGCCGCTCGTCGTAGCCTTCGCGCGCGACGTCTTCCCCGATCACGAAGGAGAGGCCGTCGAAGAAGTTTGGCAGCCAGCCCCCTCCCCCGCCCCCGTCTTGGTCGGGCTCCGTGTCGGTGCTCAGCGCGTACGCGTCGTCGGACTGAGTCTGCGCGCGAAGCACCCCGTCGATCTCGTCGTCCGTGTCTTTGTCGCTGTCTTGGCCCCCTGTATGTATGAGTCATATAGAGTATGTACACTGACTTACGGCTCAGGATTTGTTCCTAAACATATTACCTCATTCCAATAATTCATATTTCAAATGACGGATGACTCACCGTAGTGGTCGGCGACGGGCGGCGGGGAGACACGGCCGGGGGGGAAGTCGGTCGCGGGCAGGAGACGCCGCCGCCGCCAGCATTCGTCCAGCCAGTGGCCGCGCACGGGCACGCAGCGTGACCCCGCGGCCCGCAGCGCGCGCATCTTGGGCGTGCCCGAGAAGGCGCACACGAGGTGCGTGCAGCGCTCCGTCCACTGCGGCTCGTAGCGCGCGCCCATCCGCACGCCCTTTTCTCTCAGCTCCGCTCGACGCGGGTTCTCGTAGCCGCTCAGCGCAAACACCACGCCGCGCAGCACCTTGTCTTCCGACTGCTGCCGAATGGCGGTCGCCTTATCGGCTTGTGGAGGAGTCTTTGCCTTCGAATGTTGGCGAATGGAAGTCGCCTTCTCGGCTGGCGGAGGAGTCTTTGCCTCCGACTGTTGGCAAGCAGTCTCCGTTCGGCCGATGGTCGTCTTCACCAGTCGCGTCCGAGAGTCTCTCGAGCCGCTTTCAGCTTTCGTCGTCGCTTGCCTGATTTGGGATTCTGAAAAGTATCGCATCTAATTAGTTATAGCTCAGGCGGTATCTATTTATTTATTTATTTTTCAAAAGGTACACTAACAGCACAAACAAAAAACTTATAATAGGTATAGGTAATACGAGGCAATTAATAGGTATCTGCTAAAAACACTTGTGTTTGGACAAGTTTTGAAAAAATGATAGATTTTTGTTGAAATCTCTAAAAAAATCCATCATATTTCCAAATTTACCCAACAATTTAAATAATGCATACCCGTGTTGTCAGTTTTGGTTGGCGTCTTGTGTCCGAGCTTAGCGAAAAGCTCTCCCGGCTTAAATTCCTCCTCATCGGAGGAGGGAAGGTTGAAGTTCAGAAGCTGCTTGGGCGTGGCCGAGGGAGGCTTCCACGCGGGATACTCGTCCTCAGGCTCGAATATGTGTATGAAGGAGAGGCCGTAGGTGCAGTGCTTGTTGTAAGGTTGTGAGCAAACCACCCGCACTCTGTCCCACACCCGGCTGCACTTCGTGGCCTCCTCGCACAGCTGCGGACCGCGGAACGATCGTACTCGTTCCACCTGGAGGCCCTTGCGACTGTCGGCCGGGGAGAGGAACACGCTCCGGGGCACGAGCACCTGGAAGGGCTCCCCCGGGGACTCCGCTCGCCCCACCAGCACCTCCACTAGCGCTGAATGGTAAGCGCCCAAGTCCACGGCGCATATCTGCCAGGTGGCCCAAATATTAAATATGTACTTGGACAGCATGTCACACTTGGCTCAGGGGATGATGGGGCTGACATACCTTTGTAAGGTGAGTCCCAAAAATTAGAGAGATAATAGAAAAATGGAATACCTTTACTGCCCGGGCCAACTGCAGCACTACAGAGCAGGATGGCTCTCCCTTTTTGCACAACCATTTCTTCTTGGGTGATATGTCCCATGACAATAAGTTATTTGCTTGATTATTCTGAACAAATAAAAAAAAATAGACAATTTCAACTAGGGGTTCTCCATAGAGGATTAATCGGTAGGTACATTATACACTTATTAAATACTAGGGACCCGCTGCTTCGCACGGGTGCTATTTAAGTGCTTATATACTTTGCTCGTTAAGAATTGATTTCATATATAAATAAGGCTGGGTGGATTTTAAAATTTATGGGAACAAAATCATGTCACAGGCTACAATATGCTTCACGTTCAAAAATATTAATATTATGTTTTAATTATATATTTATTTATCGTTCGTAACTCCAGTCGTGCGTCGAAGCTGACGCACACTTTTTTTTCCTGTAAATTATATACAAAAACCTTCCTCGTTTTACGATCTCTATTAGCCAAAATATAAGCGTACATACAGATGGCGGGAAGCTATTTTATACTATGAAAAGAAGTTGACTAGTACCTAGCTTATCTCTAGTACACAAAAAATTGATAGGCTTTTTTCATGCAGATAAATTAAACGTTTACTTACCTCGTCTTCGCTACTGAAACTAACGATATAGTCAATTTTAACTCTAGGCATTATGCTTTTTTATTTACGAACGTTCTTTTTAATAAAGACTAACATTTCGCCAGGTAGTCGAGTGTCCGAGTTATTTATCAGCCTCTTTATCTTTATGGTTTAGATTTTTTAAATATAAAAAATTATACCGGCGACACTAACCTAACCAATAATACTTGCAATAATATTTATTATTTATTTATTTATATTTTATATACTTAGTCGTGCGCGTACGTAATGTCAAGCTCAAGAATCAACATTACATCAAAGTTGTCAGTAAATGACACTGACAGTTTTATTCGTGTCAACATCGGTAAAAAATGTTAAAAGTAGATGACAGACTCGAAATAAAATAAGCTGCACTTGTGTACGCATTTCTACACATCAACAGGGAATGGAAATTGGACATTAAAATATGTACCATGTTCAAATCGATTGTATTCACTTCACTTTCTGTGATTTTCGTTATAAACAACACCACGAAGAAATGTAATGATTGTAATGAAGGTTGGCAGATAGCTAATTTCTGACCGCCATTATAAAAACTATGTAGGTTTTTAAAACCCAATTAAAATCGTTCGCACAGTCGTTCTTCGGCTTGTACCATGAACTTTTAGTAAACCATCCAGTGATATGTTAAGTAAGTACTAGATTGAGCACTCCCTACGATTTCTTGCTAAATTCATGTTCCAACGCGGAAGGTGCGCGGGGGACGGCGCGGTAGTAGTGTCAAGGTACCTAAATACGTCAAGTCGTAGACAACTAATTATTATGGCCGTCCAGGTATCGATTTTTTTTTGCATTTTCAGAAGACTGCCACGAGCTTGCGTCACATCCAAATCGTCAGTTTTTCAAATAGGTTCACTTAACATCCCTTCTGAATATCTGACGCGCTCGACATTTTTTTCCATTTTTAAAGCTTCCGTACGAGAGAACCCACCACCCAAATCGTCAGATTAACATATATCCGTCATCAGGGACATGTGGGCCGTATACATTATGAATATCTAACGCGCTCGAGTATGTCCATGTGACAGATTTTTTTTACATTTTTGAAAGCCTGTAGACGCTCAACCCACTGTTGAAATGAAAAACTTCATATAACCTTTTCGTCTTCCTACAATCTAATCTTCAAAATCCAATAGGTCCCAACGACGCTCGAGTGACTACACATTTATAGGCTCCCCAACCATTATACCTGTAGTAGCCCAATCACTGAAACCATCTGAAACTCATACGACCGTTTAAAACTACTTTTTTAGGTGTGAAAACTCTTAAATTCAGCAATCAGTATATCAAAAACTTGGTTAAATATTATTTACTTCCTCATCTTTACTATATAAACTGTTTTTAAAAGTATTTAGTCTTTTTTTAGTCATCATCATCATCTCAGCCGCAGGACGTCCACTGCTGGACATAGGCCTCCCCCAAAATTTTCCAATTGGACCGGTCAGAAGCAGCCTGGATCCACCGTTAGGTCTTTTTTAGTAATAGGTACTAATTTATTGATATTGATATTATACAAATTTTTTATTTGATGTTATAGACAGCGGTTAATCAAAGGGTACCTAGACCTATTGTGTCTGTGTGTAATATATAACCAAAGTTATATATTACAGGGGCCCTAGCCAAAGTAACAATTTAAAACGTTAACGAAGTTTGAAAACAATGAAATGAGTGTTTTTTTTATTTTATAATATACTTGATGGTAGGTGGTTACCGCCGCCTAAGGACACAAGCAACGCCAAGTCGCCGTCGCTAAATCACGTGACACATTTTATTCTTTCGAACTTCGTTATCGCTTTAAATTGTTACTTTGACAGGTCTGTGGCATCAGCTACGGTACGAGGTATACTAGTACTAAACTAGTACTAGTACTAAACTTTATTGCTGCAAATGAAGATGTCGCTTCTTTTGCTAGTTGTAACAATTCATACAATTTAGATGAAATATTTAAATCAGTAGGTATAACCTGGTGTAATTTTTCACGACACTGAAAAAGGGTCTATTCTGATTTCTAGTGCTCTTAAAGCAAGTTTCGGCACTCATACATAAGAAAAAGTAAATATTCGTGTATACCACAACTGAACTGAAACTTAAAGTGGCTAAGAAAATGATATTATTAATATTATAACTGAGGAGGCAATGACGAATAGAATCGGTTGCGTGTGTAACGCGTATTAGCATGCGCGTGCGACTAATTCCGTGCAAGTTTACGACTCCTTCGCACAGTGCCATGCGCAGTCGTGCGGTTCGCTTCCGTACTTTTGCTTCCCATAATCAATCAATTGTAGTGACAACTGTTTTTTCGTCTAATTTCATTTGTTATATATGGCAGTACTTGTGCCATATATAACAAATATTCTTTGTTTTTGATCTTCCTTCCTAATAATTTTTTTTAATAGAGATGGGTTTGCACGAAGATGAGGCCTATGATGGAGCTTGGTGATGATATTATGAGGATATAATATTGAGCGGCGATGATGATATGATGAGGAAGATGAGGCCTCTGATGGAAAAATATTTCTATGTGTGATAAGATATCGCACGCTTAGTATTAAAGTGACCTAACTCAAAATAAGTCAAAAATGAGTTAGATACACTATAATCCGTATGTCTACGCCCTCTATGGCTTACGATTAAGAAACTCTTAAAAAGTTAGTGTTTTACTGGTCTACAAGTTTTCGGTCTCTTTTACACTAGATGGTTTTGATGGTGACATTTGAAATTACACAGACACATTCATTAATCGTTCAACCGGTACAAAGTAAACGCCTTCTGACTTGATTTAAAAGAAACCTATTAGTTATTAAGTTTGTTTAAAAGTTAAATCGGAGGTAAGTTTTACTGATTGCTTTTGTTTTATTTTGACTCGATCCATAATGAGTCCATTTAATGTTAATTTTTTTATCATATTGCACAGTATATTAAGTTTTAAGTCTGTTTAAAATTAAAAATTATGAATAATTTTAAGCACAATAATAATTAGGTCTATTTTATAATAAAGACTTTGTAAATTTATTTGTACGTGCGGATGGCTTCAATTTTAAGTCTGTTTAATACAAATGATGATGATGTGTTTATAGTAACATTCAGTATTTGGTTTGTGTTTTACTAAAAAAAATGAAATAATTTTCCTAACAATTTGCTATTTCATAATTGAGTCAATTTATAACTAAAAAAAATGAATAAAATAGGTTTTACTTTTTTGACCAATAATTATAATTTTCGTTTTTTAATTAGAATGACTACTTCACGATCAAAAAAATTCTGGAGTTAATTCAGACTAAATATAACAATATTCCAACGCAAAGTTCTGATGTCCAGGTATGTAAAAATCATTGAAATAAGTTACTTTATCTATAGTTACCTGCAATATACTAATTCACTTTTTATTGTTTACAGTTGTCCAGGTATGTAAAATATTTGTTGCCCTAAGGTATATTACCATTTATATTTGTATGCTCACCTTTCACGTTTGCTTACAGATTATAGTAATGTATAAAATAAACCCAATAATCAATGATATTTGAATGTCGCCGAGTATTTGAAATATGCTGAAAGCCGTAAGAACGCAGCCATAGATTACCGTGTGTCATCCATTAATCAAGAAGAAAGCGACGCAGGTTTTAGTCCTAATTTCAACGTAGATGGTGGCAAAAATGTTGATCATTTGCTATTTCCATCGGCTGTTAGCTCATTTTCGGGTTGTAGTTCTTCCTCTACTTCAGTCTCAACGGTTAGTAAATAGTAGTTCTCCTTCATCTGATAGCTTTGACATCGAGACTTTGAAAGAACTATTGAATGCCAATAACACAGAGAATATACCACCCGACCCAACAAGAGAATGAAACAAAAGAATGAGAGAGAATCCAGATAATTTGACAGAAGAAACAACTAAAGCAACTTCACAGTTTCTACTACACCTAAAACACGCCTAAAGGTAAAAAAACGCACGAGACAGCCGGAAATGTGGAAACAAAATAAGGCTAAAAATTAAGAAATTGTGGAAGTCTTATATTCATAGCAATAACATTGTAACTAATGCTCGTGAACTTAAATCACTGATGTATAATGATAAGTGTAGTTTCTTTGGTGCAGGTTGAGCAGCAAGATTGATTTTGTTCAAAGGCAAAGTATTTTGACTCTGTAAAGATGGAGGAGTGAATTTTTGTGAACTAATTTAAATCTAACTAAGATATTATAAATCTAACTAAAATATTATCTGACTTAACCTACTAAGTATACTACTAACAACTAAGGCTAATTATTTGTTAAGAAGTTAAGATGTCTTTTAACTCAGATCCAATATAATTTATTTATTGATTAGTTACTTTCCACATTTTTTTCAATAATAAAAAAGCTACCTTATATGAATACACCAAATTTTTCATTATGTTAATAATTTAAGTTTTTGAAAATGTATGCCATGTTTTATTGTAATTATCTCCACCTATTGTTCCTACCTTGTTGTTTCCTATTTTATTTTATTTATTTATTAGGAAGCCAACAGTATACAACCATTCTTACATAAGTAAAAAAAAGTGATTTACATTTAAACATTCTTTTAGAATATTGTATACTCCACTTATGGGCTAACTTTTCTGTTTACAAAATAAAGCTAAAAATAAAATAAAAAACAAAAACCAAAACAAACCGAACAAAAGAATAATAGTATACAAATAGGTACACCCACATAATTAACAAAAAAAATAAACAAAACTCTAAAAAGGACTATCAACTATTATAATATAAAAAACAAAACCTGATGACAGAAGATTTTCAATTTTTTAATGTACTACTAATCAATCTGTTATAGGCGACCACTTACATTTAAATGTTTACTTTTACTTTAATTATTCCTACTTACACCTAAATAATGTAGACTTATTAATTTCAAAAATGATGGTTATTTATCTACTTAGAATACTACCATGAGACTGATTGATTAATTACTAAAACATTAAGACTTCTTTTTAATATTATTGTTGTTTTATGTAAATTCTGTATAAAAATTAAAAAGTGTAAATATATATTTATTTTGTAATTACATAAATTTTTATGTACGCAATACTAATGACTGTAATTATAAAAATTAGGAAAATGTTTACTTTATGTTCACTGAAGTACATTTTTATAATTTAATGTGTTAGAATAAAAATAACTTTTTTTTAAACTTCTAGTTACCTAAGTACTCAAAATCATTGATCTTTTAATAGAAAAAAATACTATTTTGTTCTTTAATGTTATATTAAACTGTCTTAACTAAAAAAAATATTTTCATTTTTAGTAATAATATGACTTAAACCGTAAATATACAACCAAACAGTCTTGGAAGTTAGTAATAAAAAGACTTAAAACTAATTGGGTCTTTATGATTTTTAACAAACGAACTGCTATTTAGTATAAAAAAGACCTAACACTACAAACAAAACTTTGAGAACCTATTTATAAACAAAATAAATAGTTTTCAATTAAAATTTAAGTCTCACTGAAATCTGTGGTTCATATTCTATATTTTTGGAAAAAAAAGTAACAGTAAAACTAACATCTTGTGTTATTTATATCCAAATAAGCAACTCAAGTCGTGAATGCAAAACGTTTTTTGCGATTTCCCAAAAAACTGATTTTTTTAATTAGGTCACTTTAATATTAAGCGTGCGATATATCTGAAGAACTATTACGCCATAGCGTAATTACATAGTTGTGCGAGCTAGTGCTCGTTACTATGCTATGCTATGCCGGGTCTGTCGCTTGATAGGAATAATTTTAGGAAAAAATATGTATGGTAGATTTGCTGCCAAATTTATTATAAGGTTGCGTAACTTAAAAAAAAAAATCAGTACATTATTTTATTAAAATAACAAAATTATTTCACAAATTGTTCCAAACTGAAATTCGTTTTCATTTATAAAAGGTTGAAACAATCTTTCCATATTTGTCATTTAAAATAATATTTAAAGCAAATTACTAATTAGATTTTAATGACACAATTTATTTATTACATAAAGGTGTCAAGATTGATTACAAAATAAGAAAAACATTCTAGAGTGTCTATACCTGATGTTTCCATTTTGTATTTCCATGGAAAAACTAGGATATGGATATACCCTATAATTATACCTATAGTTTAAATGATACGATATAAGTAATAAGTTAAATGCAATTGTTATGCATAATAAGGTATTAAGTACTTACTAGTTTATATTTCATCCAACTAAATAATTAAGTATTTTTAGCTTATACATTAAATTATCTTAAATTAATGTTTCGCTTAAAATTAATTGCCAAATTAATAATTTATTAAATACCTAAATTAATTCGAAATTTACATTAAAAGTTAATATCAAGTTTATTAACTTAATGTTGGCAGAGAGACCGACTCGATGTTAAAAGACTATATAAACTCGAGCAAAGCCAGGTGACCCGATAGAAGATAGGCCACGGCACTCGTCCTGGCCACTTACCTACTTCTGATGATTCTGTATTTGTGCACTCTAATGATGACAGGCTCGCCTTTGCGAGGCGGCCTCTGTTGGGCATGCCGCTTCTTCGTCGGCCGTCGCGAGTACGTGTACCCGCCGTACCTGTTGGGCCTCGCGTAGAGCACACTCGGGGCCGGCTCCAACTTCAAGCCGGGCTCCACTTTGGAGTAAGTCGGCTCCAATTTGCTGAACGACTGTTGCAACTCGCCGAAGGAATCCACGAAGTCCGGTTGTCGCACGGGCGGAGGCGCGTACACGTAGGGCTGCGCCTGGGACAGGATCTGGATGATGGGCACGGGCGGGTGCAAGGGCAACGCAGCGAACATGGCCTCGTGCCCATACTCGTGTCCATAGTCGCTCGCGTACACCCCCAGGAGGGCGCTGCGCCGCCTCACCGCCTCGTGCAGCGACTCGGCTGCGACGCCGGCACTCAACAGTACCAACGCCATCTGCACACAATGCGAACGATATGAAATACGTTATTTCACGCACTGAAACAATTAATGCGTGAACAAATGAGTATACTAACGAGTGCGTTCAATATCATGTCGGCGATCGGTGTGTCTACGTGCGCCGGCGCAGGTCTCATGAACATACTGAAACGTGGTCTGCGACTTGCGCTGAAACGCATTCGGCTTCGCGAAAGGGGATGTATTATATAGAGCGGTTTATACTTCTTTGATGAACGTAATTATTTTATACTGTTCGGTGTTCGCGACTTCGTCCGTAAACATTTATTCAATGTTTAGTGCTCAATGCTCGTTTATTTTTCGAAGGCGTTGTTGATATATTTTTAGATTTTGTTATTATTCCTTCCAATACTCTACTACTAGTAGAGTGTGATACGGAAATTGGACTAAACTATCTCGATACTGTTTAATTTTTATTTGTTTTTAATAAGAGTTGGCCGTATTAGGTTTAGACATGAATAGTATACTTAGTTATGATTTTAAACATTTTTTTAATGCCATCAGATTATTGTACCTATACCTACCTCTATCTATACCTATGATTATTTCTGTCTAAAGAAAACCGTGGAAAATTGCAACTCTAATAACATTTGTATTCTATTGAGTCGATAAATAGCAACATACAATATTTTTGAAGAAAACAACTCGATATAGAATCCACAGGCCGGTGACAAAAGCATCGATCGCCGTGGTAGGGAGTATTTGCTTCCTGTCGTGCGATACCATTAACACGCTCCATTTTTATAATTACATCCGCACTAATGAACTACATCAAATCAATAAATTGTCTACAATTTTAATTAGTTCCATTTCAATTTACTTAAGTATAATATAATAATTTATTAATACGACTATAAGCTAGTCGCGGTTAATGCACTACAAAGCAACTCGGTTAATGCAAACTCTTACATGAGAAAGTGTCGGTCGGCTACCATTAAATAGGAGGCGCTGTAGTAGCATTTTATTTAATCACTAACGCGACTTCGTACGCGTTGAAAAATAAAAAAGTAGCCTATCCTGTGTCCTGTACGTCTAAATGTTTATCTACCAAGTTTCATGAAAATCAGATAATTCGTTTAAGAATTATGGAGGAACATACACTTACAGATTTATTATATTAGTATTGATTGATGATGATCTAAAAACCAACTAATCATACAAATTCACTAATGCTACACGAGCGCCATTCTGGCCAATTCATGAACTACAATTTAATTGTGTAGCCTTGTTTCATACTTTTTCAGTTTAATTAACACCCACATATTTATGTCCGAAGTACCAGATCGCTGTTTCGACCGCCTCGAGTCAGTTGACAGCGGAGAATACGCCTCATTTGGCACTTGACACCTAAAACTGTCAGTTTTGATTTATTATTGCAGCTTAGCACAGAAAACTAAATATTCACAAGGAGTGTTGCAGAGAATCAGCTGGCGGATGTTCTTTTGATGCAATATCACAAGGAGATCGGCGTGCGATGGGAGGCCGTGAAATTTGCAACATTGAGATTGTTGCGCAAATCTTTTAATTAATTAGGTACCTGCTCGTATGTTTAAATATATTCGCATCATTCGGATGACCATAAAATTATAATAAAAAGTAATAATTAAGTATGTATTGATACCTATCATAGAAGAATAACTTTAGAGAGTAGGTATGTTAGATTCGAGATTTCGAGAGTACTTTGTTTGTCTGTATGTAGGCAGAGGCACTAACTAATTGATATCGGAAATTTAAGAACCGATTGTGTACCTGTTTAGATCGGTTAAATTTATTAAGGGATTTCTGAATTCTGAGTATAGTTTATTTGCATAATTCATTAATATTTTTTCATTAATTTCAGCCTTTTCAAATAAGTATAAGTTGAAACAGTTTAATAAAAAATATATTGAAATTTTTTATGCCTTAAATTAAGGCACAGCTACTATAATATATATAATAATTCGTGCTATATGTAATATGTATCACAATAAGTAGGCATTACAAATTTATGTCATAACGTAACTAATTACATTAATGCAAATGCCCTTACCCTTTGTCTGCGGCTCACGCTCCGAATTCATTGTGGTCATTTGAGATGCAATTAAATGAATGAGGGAATTTAAGGTGAATGCACAATGCTTCGTGAATTATGCAGTTTTACCTTGGCAGAGTGAACGAAGCGATGTTTTGGTAAAGTCGGATTGGTGAAATATATGTTCTAAAAGTATATAAGTATCACGCATGCATTGACAAATGAATGCGTAAGCGTAACCGGCAGCCGCAGTGACGAAATGTGGAGCAAAAGCGCGATCGTTGATGCGTCGCCTGATCCACTTCCACTGAGCGAGAGGATTTTTACATCATGTGCAATGCAATCCAATAAATCACTACATATTATAAAACAAAATCCACCGCCACCTCTCTGTCTGTCTGTCTGTTCGCGAACTCAAAAACTACTGCAACGATTTTCATGCTGTTTTCACCAATGGATAGAGTGGTTCTCGAGGAAGGTTTTAGTATATCATTTACAAAGTTACGCAAATGAAGTCGCGGGCAGCAACTAGTATAATTCTAATCCTTACAATCAAATATTTTCCTATCCATTTTTTTTTCTTATCTCAACTAGTTGTTTGTCATCACAAAGTAAGCTGTGCCCCAACCTCCTTCAGCGTTATTATTGTAGCTGAACACGGACGATTCGCACGTCAATCTCCAAATCTGTCATTGCATAGTTTATACTGTACCGTTGTAACTAAGTATATAAATTAAAAACCTGTAGAGTAACTGTTCGCTCAACATCGCTCAACCAACTATGGAGAAGAGGGCTAATATGCTCTGGGTGACACTTTTTTTTTAACGTTGGGAAATCCTCTTGGATACCCGGCAGTGTGCCGGATTCCTACAAGCTAAAACCCAACGACTTTCTATCTGTCGCGGCCGCTGATGGGCGGGGTTGTGGGGACGTTGTTACACGACTTCGGTGCCCCGCCACGGCTATCCAACGCGGGGAGGCCTGTGCTCCCTGTCAGAACCATGGCGTACCCGAAAGTGGAGGTACGCCGGCCTACTCGGGGGACCTTACGACGGGCGGCAGTCTCCCCCAAGACCACCGCCCCGGTCCCGGTTAGGGTGGAAGGCGGCGGATATAGGCCACCCGCCTGCACCCGAGCCTTCTCCGGCGTATTGGCTGGGAGAGGGGATCCTCTTCCCGCTGCCTTTCTGCCGCTTCCTTGCGCGACATAACGTGCTCATTATATAATAAAACCTTCTTCCAGAACCACTCTATCCATTGGTGAAAACGGCATGAGAATCGGTGCAGTAGTTTTTGAGTTTATCGCAAACAGACAGACAGACGCGGCGGAGGACTTTGTTTTATAATATGTAAGGATAAGGATACTTAATAGGTACGTAAAAGTTACTCGTAGTAATTATTCTGGGAAATGCTCAAACTAATTGAGATAGGTAAACTTTTCTTTCTAATAAATAAACTCAAAAGCTACTGTACTGGTTTTAAAAATTATTTCACATATAGAAAGCTACATTCCTCCCATCAACACAAGCATCGCCACAGATGGTTGATTGAAGTAGGGATAGGGAAATAGCTAAAAACTGTTTATATATAGCTTTTAATACAAAAGACATCAACGGGGGCACAACTTTTGTAGGTAATTTGATCACGGTGAAAACAATATTTTCCCCTTTAAACTGTTAAACCTTAGACCCTGTTTACTTCAGTCTGAATATGAAAAAGAAGTTATTATTTAATATCTGAATTTTAAAATAAACGCCTACAACAGAATTGTATTTATATTGTAATTAAAATTCATTGCAAGCGTTCGTTCTCATCAACTAATATCTTAACAGCCAAGGCACAATCGTATTTTTGTTTTTTTGAAGTATATACCTAAAATACTTTTTGTAAAGATTTAGTTATTGCATTATGTCATTACAAAGAGATTAAAATACGTTTTTGTGACTAAATTAGGTATTTATTTATCTGACTTTGCTTTAATGTATTGAAACAAATTAATAAGAAAACGCTACTGACCCTAATTTGTTTCTAAATTATAATTTTAGTTTAAAAGATTTTCATTTACAAAGCAATAATAAACATAAAATTTGAAATATGGCGAGGACATCGTTGCACAACCCCTCGCGGGATGCGTATATATATACAAGGCGAGAGCACAGTCGAGATACAGTGCAGTAGAGGAATCAGTCGATCAGAATTTGCTCCGTTGCAGTGACGTAATAACATATCAGAAGATGAAGTCCATGGTGAGTATAGGATGGTGTGACCTGCACGAGGTAGTAGGGGAACTGGTGACGAAGGATAGGTGTCGTTGCAGGTGATGATCGTGCTGAGCGCGCTGGTGGCGACCGCCACCGCGAAGCCAGGAGCCGGCGTTCGCGACAAGCGGGGCCTCCTCCTCGGTGGCGGGTACTCTGGCGGCGGGTACTCCGGCGGAGGACTCGGGTACGGCGGTTTGAGCTCCGTGAGCGTGGGCGCGCCCGTGGTGGTCTCCCAGCCTGCCGCGCAGGTGGTCACCGTCAACAAGGTGGTGAGCGTGCCCAAGGTGGTGTCCGTGCCACAGGTCGTCAACGTGCGCAAAGTTGTGTCCGTCCCGCAAGTGATCTCTGTCAATAAACTGGTAGCCGCTCCCTCCATCGCCGTCAGCAGCGGCTCTCTCGGCGGCGGATACTACGGTGGCGGATTCTCCAGTGGCGGATACTCCAGTGGCGGACACTACGGTGGCGGATACTCCAGCGGATGGTGGTAAAGCGGGATGTCAGTCATGTTCTAGTCAATTATTAAATTAATTCATTTGAAAAATAAATAAACTATTTTGTCTTATAATATTTTGTTTTATTTTTTTATTTTCGGTATTGGATAATTACGTATCCAATACCGTTGAGTCATTTAGTATACATAATAATACAAGCTGAAGAGTTTGGTTGAACGCGTTAAACTTTAGAACTACCCATAAAGGTATAATTCCAACAAGTAGAAAGTCAGATAGTTATTATTTACCTATCTACGTAAAATACTCATAAAAGGGAAAGGACATGATGTTATGTTCAAAGATTATGTTTGTGTAAATTTGTAAGATAGGGTACCTCCACTTATTCTCAATCTGATTTCAGGGAAATTCTCCATATAAGTGACGTTTATTTATTTAAAATTTCAATAAAGCAACGTCTACCTTTTTTTACAATCTGTTAGCCTTTCTTCTATTTCGTGTGGGTAATTTATATCAAGTTTCTTACATTTTTGATTAAATTATAAAATTCTGGAAAAACAACCTGGTGCTGATATTAAATGTTAAAATTTTAAATCACGTAGAATTAATTATTTAATATAAACTTAATACAGCTCAAGGAACTTCGGACGCTAAATAATCAACTTGAAAGATTTGAGAAGATTTGGCTTCTTGTTTATTTATCTGTTATATCTATAAAAATATTGTTTTTCTAAATGCTATCTTTCTCCTAATGAATATACACTATACACAAACCTGTCTTGTAATCGCTCTTATTCCAAAAATAATCAAAATCCGGTTATTTAGAAAAAGTTCAGGAACAAACAGAAAAACATATTTCTCTCTTTATTAATTAGTTTCTAATAATTTCATAATAATACCTACAAAAAGTTTATATTATATTTAACACTATGATCAACTGGTACGTTTCTAAATGGGTTACATTCCTGGTTAAATTATGAGCATAATTTTAAAAGTTTGAATGCAGTTTTCGTTAATTCAAAATTAAAAAGCTCCTGAAAACAAATTTTCGTTTATCTGGTTTCAGATTCTGATTTAAATGCATTGATCACCCTATATATTTCAATATCTGAAACTGAACATTTATTATTTGTTCATTCGTTATAGATACCTATAATGTCTTAATTGTAAAATCAAATTACACAGAAGACGTGTTCAATGAATTGTTAAAATTGTATTTAATCCGGATAAAAGTTTTGTGACCTTTGTACTCCATTTGGATTCAGTTGACATTATTATATTATATCTATTCTCAAAATGATTATATGATAACTGCAAGGCTTATTATAATTTTCATTTCGTATTTATAATTTAAACTCTGACCATAAAGTCAGACTTTTCGTAACCTGTTTTAGTATCTTATTTATTACTAGCTGGTGCCCGCGACTTCCTACGCGTTGAAAAAGAAAAAGTAACCTATCCTGTGTCCTGTACGTCTAAATGTTTATCTACCAAGTTTCATGAAAATCAGCTAATTCGTTTAAGTTATGAAGGAACATACATACATACAGAAAAAAAATCTAAAAGTCATCAATTTAGTTTCAGTATCATGTATAGAGCCTATAAACACGATATCTCTGAAAACAAAGTAACTTACTCCATCACCAACCCTTACAGATTTATTATTAGTATTGATATACTCGTATATACAAATCATAGCTACATATCATGGCGACCGTATTGTGGCTGTCCTAATCTTGAAAGCTGCAGCACGAAAGAAGATGCGAGTGACAATACCATACCAATTTCTTCAACCAGAATGTCTTCCTGTTACCTCTTCTGTGTTTGCCTTGTATTTTTCCTTGCATCACTCGTAATACCCATACTAATATTACAAATGTGAAAGTAACTCTGCCTGTCCGTCAGTTTCCTTTTCACTCCTAAACTATTAAACCGATCATCAGTAAATGTTGCATACACATTATCAGAGATACAGAAATGGACATAGGGATACTAAATAATAGGGAACCTTTCATATATATGTGTCGGCCATTGTAAAAGTGGTGTAACTCCCTATTTTTAAAATCATATTTTCTTGCCTAATGGTGTCACATTTAGTCATAACTTTCAATATAAAAGTGAAGTAACTCCAATAGTTGCATTAAAATCCCATAGATGAAAACAATGAATGAATGCTTATATTTTTTTTCCTACACTATAATTCGCAAAAAGCTCGTTATTCTAAAATTCAGTTACAAGGAGATAGTTCACTTTTACAATGAACGACACATATACAGAAACATAGGCACTGGTCCCGAGGGATTATCTAAACATAAAAATGCAACGCCTGGCAAAATTATAATAACAATAAACATCATGTCAACATTTTTTTTTCGCGGACGAAATCGCGGCCACTACATAATTATTATAAAACAAAGTCCTCCGCCGCATCTGTCTGTCTGTTCGCGATGAACTCAAAAACTACTGCATCGATTTTCATGCTGTTTTAACCAATGGATAGAGTGGTTCTCGAGGAAGGTTTTAGTATATAATTTACAAAGTTACGCGGGTGAAGTTGCGGGCAGCAGCTAGTTCTTAATGAAATATGAAAATTCTTAAAAATTATTTATGGGTATCACGTATCGTAATTCATATAACCACATAATACGTAGCTTATGTAGCGTATAGTTGGCGGGGTCACCGGGACCCTCGTCTAACCTTGCTGGATTAATTTTTGATCAAGAATCAGGGGATTAAGGCGTAAACTTTCTGAATTACAACACCAATTCTTTTTTAGAGCATTATTGTTTCTCAGCTTTATATAAACGATAAAGGTTTTCTTACGGGATAGATAATTATTTTAGTACTAGCTGGCGCCCGCGACTTCGTCCGCGTTGAAAAAGAAAAAAGTAGCCTATCCTGTGCCCTGTACGTCTAAATGTTTAACTACCAAGTTTCTTGAGAATCAGTTAATTCGTTTAAGAGTTATAGAGGAACACATAAGTATATATACTTACATACAATACCTACACTTACAGATTTATTGTTAGTAACTATTGATAACAGTAGATGTAAAATTATCTGACATTAATATCCTTAATTAATGTTAGCCTTAATAACATTAGCATGTTAAGTGTTAACTACATACATAAATGTTATGTATGTTATATTTATTATTGTGATAATTTTGATAATGCTGTTTTCTTACATTGATCTTCCGATAGATATTAAAATAATTTTCAACTAATTGCTGCCCGTGGCTTCACTCGAATTAAAATTTAAAAATTGTTCGCCTTGAATGATAATTCCTAAACTGAGTAAATTTTATGGAATTTCAGCATCTTATTTTAAAAATAATTACTATCTTTACCCTAAACTAAACTTAAAATTTTGTATGCTAAAATACATTATACAAACTGTGGCATATCTTTTTCTTACCGTAAAATTATTCCTAATTTGTTATAGCGACGTAATTTGGTATACAGAAAAAAAAAACAGAATAAGTAAATGTAAAATAAAAAATCAGATTGATAAAATAGTTTGTTTATTTTTCAAATGAATTAATTTAATAATTGACTAGAACATGACCGACAACCCGCTTTACCACCATCCGCTGGAGTATCCGCCACCGTAGTGTCCGCCACTGGAGTATCCGCCACTGGAGAATCCGCCACCGTAGTATCCGCCGCCGAGAGAGCCGCCGCTGACGGCGATGGAGGGAGCGGCTACCAGTTTATTGACAGAGATCACTTGCGGGACGGACACAACTTTGCGCACGTTGACGACCTGTGGCACGGACACCACCTTGGGCACGCTCACCACCTTGTTGACGGTGACCACCTGCGCGGCAGGCTGGGAGACCACCACGGGCGCGCCCACGCTCACGGAGCTCAAACCACCGTACCCGAGTCCTCCGCCGGAGTACCCGCCGCCAGAGTACCCGCCACCGAGGAGGAGGCCCCGCTTGTCGCGAGCGCCGGCCCCTGGCTTCGCGGCGGCGGTCGCCACCAGCGCGCTCAGCACGATCATCACCTGCAACGACACCTATCCTTCGTCACCAGTTCCCCTACTACCTCGTGCAGGTCACACCATCCTATACTCACCATGGACTTCATCTTCTGATATGTTATTACGTCACTGCAACGGAGCAAACGCTGATCGACTGATTCCTCTACTGCACTGTATCTCGACTGTGCTCTCGCCTTGTATATATATACGCATCCCGCGAGGGGTTTTGCAACGAATCAACAATGTCCTTGCGATGGAATTACATTTTTTTGCGAATTTGTATAATTTATTACGAATTTAATGTGTTTGATCGATATTCACAACGCTTATTTCATAACTTGTTCCGAAGTAGTGCTACTGATGCTAACAGATTCAACATGAAATAAGAGTGTGTGACATAATTATGGCTTGAAGAATAGAAATATTGTGTGGAACATAATTCTAGCGCCAATTGTTTGTTCATAGTAGTTGTTAAGAATTATTGATATCATTTTCATATTATTACAATGATATCAATTTAAGACACTTACCGCTTTTGAGTACTGAATTTGACTTTTCATTTATTTTAGTATTGAAGACTAAACTATAAATTCATTTAAGTAGGGACGACTTCTTGATCGAGTGGTTAAGGTGCTTTCCTTAACGCTCTGTCTCAGAGGCCTCAGGTTCGGTTCCCGGCAGGGCCAACTTAGGAATAAAACTTTTCATAGTTGGTTCTGGTCAAGATTTGGCAAGACCACAGTGAAATAACAGAATGTGTGTTGCTTGTAGACCGTAAGCCTGTCTGAAGACCTTTACATAAAAAAATATTCGACGAGAAAAGATTTACAAAGTTGTTAACGCTATAAGTAGGTATGCAATTTTTTTGCTACAATTAAATTAAAAATTATTGTTTGTGTATGTATTTTTCAAAATTTTACTTGATGTACCTAACTTTTTGCGATAGACTATTTTTTAGGAATATATTTAAAAAAATATCCCAATTGCAAAAATATTCGTTGCAATCGATTTTCTTCTCTTTACTAAGCTAAACGTTTTTTTCTTCTCATCTTTTGTTGTTTATGTTTTATATTTTTTCTATGTTCATCATTCGGAATCCAATGAGTTATCGCTTTATCAAGAACTAGCTGCTGCCCGCGACTTCGTCCGCGTACCTATTAAAAGTTTTTTTTAAGTGAAAACTTCTATAGCCGCGTTATACAACTTTAGGTAGGGAAAAATGTATGGGTTCGCGTCAGCAACATGCTAATGCTCACAGTAAATGGTGCTCACAGCTCACCTACGTACGCGATCACGCCAACACATTGCATATACCCGATTGTATGTGTGTGCGTTGGACGCTCAGATGACTGCCTCCGATTTTCTTTTGTGCTGTTGGTGTTTTGCAAAAATAAATAAATCATAAATATCAATGGATGTGGTCTGCAGTGGTCTATGGGTTAGGCCTGTGCCTAGCAGTGAGCGTCATTCAGAATCCATGAGGATTTCCAAAATTATAATAAAAAAAAATACTTATACTGTTTACATTATTATTAAAGTTAAAATTGAGAAATAAAATGCGAATTTTCCTTAACAATTTATTGCAAGATAAAAGAATAATTATTTACAACTTAAATTGATATATATAATAATATTTTATTATGTATTTACATGTACAATAATACCGAATAGTTATTTTCACGAAGTAATAACTTGAATTATTGAGTGATATGTTGACACAGGACAAGTAAGTAATAAAAAATTAAATATACGCCTTCATCAATTCCAATAAGTAACCAATGTTGATGCATGGACAATACGAGTTAAGGAGACCCAACTCTATAATGAAAAAGTATCCGTTGAACAATTAGGTGGCGCTGTAGTAGCATTGGTGTGTAACGCACTACTATGCAACCAACCAATCATATCACAAACCAATGCTACACTAGCGCCATTCTGGTCAATATATGAACCAAAATTTAATGCTCTAGCTTGCCACTTTTTCATTTTAACCCATGTAAGTTGGTCCTCCTTTAGCTCTACCCTCCATAGTTAGATGGGATAGAAAGTTACATATATAAGAATTGTTTAGGGATGAAGCTGTACTCCGGGTCTACCACCATCCACTGCCGCCGTAGTTCCATCCGCTGCCTCCGTATCCTCCGTAACTGATCTTACCGCCGTATCCTCCGCCATAACCCGAGGACCATCCGCTGGAGTAGTAGGGTTTATATACCACCCTAGTTACCACAGGAGATGACCATCCGTTCCAACCGCTTCTGATGTATCCAGCCGAGGCGAATCCCACGACCGCCAGGATTGCTAGCACGCAAGCCTGTAAAATTATTTGTTTATCATCAATACTAATAATAAATCTGTAAGTGTAGGTATTGTATGATCCTCCATAACTTAAACGAATTAACTGATTTTCATGAAACTTGGTAGATAAACATTTAGACGTACGGGACACAGGATAGGCTCCTTTTTTTTTCAACGCGGACGAAGTCACGGGCGCCAGCTAGTAAAACATGATTAAATCAGATCTGAACCTCTAAAAGGGCCAGTTTTGGGACAGGAACGGTCTTAATTAAATAAGTAAAATAAGTCTGTTATAATTTCACGTTTTAACTACTCAAACGAACATCATGAAATTTTGTACGAACAATACGAACATTGTCACCTTTCATCAAGAAAATAATAAAAGTGGGGTAAGGCTGTGTCGTGGACACGGCCGTGTGTTTTTACGAGTAATATTTTCTTTGAGCATATTATATGTATATATCTAACAAATTCAACTGTTATATATTGCAAAAAATCTTTTGTTCTTTAGTTATCGAGTGGTGTAATTAAATGTTGAACGTGGATGTCATAGCTACACTATCAAAATGTATCTCCCAATTATGTTATCATCAATTTTCTGAATTGCCTCCCACTGTGGAAGCAAATTTAAAGACGAATTCACGTCAAAAAAGTACTTAAAAAAACAATAGTACTGTAGACATCATAAAAATAAAAATCCAACGCCTGGCAAAACTGTAAGAGCAATGAAATTGAATAAATTATTAGTGAATTTATTTTTTCAGGCGTTAATTTTTATTTTTCAACGCGGACGAAGTCGTGGGCACCGGCTAGTAATAAATAAAAAAAATAAAGAGAACTTACTAAAAATCTCATGTTGTCAGATGTAGGTATATAGAAGGCTGGCTCAGGAGCAAAGAAACAGTATGAAGATTTCGCTGACTACACCCTCCTTATATACAAACCGACTCATCTCCGATCAAAACAAATACATTAGAGTATAGTATACAAATTGTCAAACATCACATACAATACTCTGCAATCGTGTAAACAATACAGTAAGGAATAATTATAGTCTGTGGCTTAATCGGCGCGAAGCAAGGACGAGCCTCTCCCAATGCAAAACTAATAGTCTATACGACCAAAATAGATTTGGGTATTAATGCATTAAAATAATAATAAGGTCATTTAAATAATTTGCGACTGATCTCAATGATTTCTCAATATGTAGCATACTTAAATAGAACATCTATATTTTGAACCCAAAAATTGAATAGAAGTCCAGCTCCTGTGTGAAAGCCGGGGAATATGCGGCTTTGTTTTTCGAGGGTTATAATGATATAATATACATGCATATGTTGAGATGAAGACATACACGTAATATGTACCATTCTTTATGCTAAAAAAGAAGAAACAGAAAAACAAAGATAAAATAATATATCCTGCAATTGTTTTAGACACCTAAATAGGATAACACAATAATTATGCTGTATCTTAAAGTATCTTAAGTATCTTAAGTTTCCTTCTATGATACTTAATATTGTGACCAAATTATTGTTTTTCTTTACATTTTTTTAAATGACCTATGTAATTTTATTACTAGCTGTGTTCGCGACTTCGTACCTACACGTTGAAAAATGAAAACTAGGGAACGCAACTTCGCACGCGCTGGAGTTCGATTTTTGAAAATCCCACATGAACCTATTATTTTTTCAGGATTCTGAGATTAGAGTGCACAAACGCACAGACAGACTGAAACTATAAAAAATATTTTTTGACCTCGGTATGTACACAGACACGGCTTGTTTACAAAGAAAACGCCCGACAACTTTATCGAAATTTATTATATTTTTGGACAATCCCCGAGAACCTAACGATTTCCAGGATAAAAAGTATCCTAATGTTAATCCAGGTACATGTAATAAACTATTTGCGTACCAAATTTCATTCATTAGTAGGATTATAATTTACAGGAAGTAATTTTATGAATTGGACGAAAGGCAAGTGGGCAATTAAGGAAGGCATATCCTGGTATTGGAACGATCCAAATAAATGTTATTTTTGGTGTGAGATGACCTCAATAAAAGCGGTGTTAATGTTTCGATGTTCGGTTTGCGGCGAGCCGGTTCCGCCACATCTCACACAGTATACTAACTAGATAAGTAGTGGGGAAACTCATGAAATTCAAATATGCTAAATGTCACAGTACAAATGTTTATAAAGCTTCTCGAAACATGCATAATGAAGTAATTGGTATAACAAATAAATATACTTGTGGAATTTCGACTCTTGAACATCTTACATAACATAATGAACCTCAAGTTTGTTTAAGCTGAGATTCTGGAGGAAGGCAATGCCACCTTTAAACAATCTTTTTGTCTTGTTGGAGTAAATATTTTTATACTGTGTCATATCGGTAACTATTATAATTAAATTTCTCTCCATTTTGATATATGACTTGTAGTTCGATCGCCTCTCCTGCCTCAGTATCCTCAGCTTAGCGAGATGCGAACGGCATAGACATTTTTCTGATCTAAGAGTTACTAGAGTCTAGTACTTTTAAAGATTTTTATAAGATATGATGATGAACACATTTTTCGATCTGTTTTTTGTAGAAAAATAAATAACTTTACAAATATGAAACTAATACTTTTTTTTATTGTTTTCAATTAATATAAAAATATTAGATTGTAAAATGCCTCCTTGCAATAGTTTCTGACAAGACGACTCAATAATTCTTTCTCATTTGACAGTCAAAATTGCTGTTTCCCAAACTCCTATTAACTAATAAATATTTTTAAAAATAGAGTTCTACGACTACTTAATTGTGTGAATATTTTCGCACCATTAACCAGCTAAAAGTAAAATTATTTCGTTAGAAGTACCATAGAGTAAATAGTTACTTAACCTCTATGGAAGTACGCAGTTGGTAAAAGTGTCGTACATTGTAGTTCGTTTACTGTTTTCAAGTTATACCGATTGCAAGTTATAGTGGAAGGTCCTTTTCGCAACTTCGTTAAGCGTGATGCCGTACCCGACTATATTAATTTATTTTACATAATTACTTGATATACATATGATTGTGCACTAAACCTTCACACCAAATATTACGTATTATGGTAGGAAAAACACAAATTACTTTATAAAATAATTTTATTTATGCAATAAATTAACGTTAGGGCGGGCAATATCACCACCAGCCCGATGCGTATCTCGGTGCTGCGACGTACTTCTTTCGGACGATGATGGGCGCTGACTTAATTATAGTTGCCGAAGGGAGAATAGCCGCGGAGGGAGCGTACGAGCTTAGCAGTGGAGCGGAGTGCAACGACTGTGAGCTGTACAGCGGTGCAGAGTGGAGTGAGTGCGCACTGTATAGTGGAGCTGAGTGGAGTGAATGAGAGCTGTGCAAAGGCGCAGAGTGAAGCGAGTGTGCACTGTACAGTGGAGCAGAGTGGAGTGAGTGAGAGCTATGCAATGGCGCAGAGTGGAGCGAGTGGGAGCTGTACAGTGGAGCAGAATGGAGAGAGTGAGAGCTATGCAATGGCGCAGAGTGGAGCGAGTGGGAGCTGTACAGTGGAGCAGAATGGAGAGAGTGAGAGCTATGCAATGGCGCAGAGTGGAGAGAGTGGGAGCTATACAGTGGAGCAGAATGGAGAGAGTGAGAGCTGTACAGTGGAGCAGAATGAAGAGAGTGAGAGCTGTGTAGAGGTGCAGAGTGAAGAGAGTGGCCGCTGTACAATGGAGCAGAGTGGAGCGAGTGGGAGCTATGGAGTGGTGCTGAGTGAAGCGAATGTGTCAGCAATGGAGCAGAGTGGTAGGAATGGGACGCCAGTAGTGGTGCATCGTGGTGATAGTCGTGCGAGTCCAGTAGAGGCGATGAGCTGTAAGCTGGTGACAGTAGACCACCAGGTTCACCATAAATTCCGCGTTTGTTGCGCGCAGGCGAAGATCCCACTGCGCTGGCCACTATTGCTACCAGTGTGCACACCTGCAATATAATAAAAAATTAATATGAAATAAGTTGTTAATAGTTAATAGTATGAGAGAGTGATACTTAAAGGTGTTAACAGAATAAGTTTAGTTCTAGTCTAAAAATATTATTTGTACCTGATTCAAAACTCTATTTCACACTGCCTTATGCGAGGGAATAAAAAATGGATAGGTATGTGATTGCAATATAAAAAAAGAAAAAGGTTTCTAATTTAGTCCGTTTGAACCATTAGACAGTTCAAAATTAATTAAATCGTTATGTAACACTACATTTGCCAATTATGTAAAACCACACTTTCTCATAGAATTTTATTAAGTACTAAAAAAGATATAGGATAACTTAAAGTAACTAAACCGGACCGTATCCGTAGTTTTTAGATTCCGTCATTCGAGTTATATTAGTTGAGCACACTTGAGTGATGTAAAATCTTTTTTCAATCATCCCTCCTTAAAGAACCTTATCTATCCTTTGCGAAAATGATATTACATTTTGGGTTCTTCAAACCTAAATTTAATATCATCATTGTTTCTAAATATGACTCCCGAAATTTAATTTTTAAATATTTATATGAGATGAATGCTATCCATAAATGGTGTCAAATTAATCTGTCATTTAGTTATTAAGTAAATTTTCTTATAAATATATTTTCCTTGAAAATAAATAAATAAATAAATAACTAGCATTTATTTCATTGACTACTTTACACGTATAAATAAATAATTATGTAATATAAATGTTTACTCACAAACAATTTCATGACGAGTGTCGTTAACGCGTTGTGTAGTGAAAAAGATGGTGACCGTTTTGATGATGACGACAGATTATTAGAGACATTTATAGAAACCGAAACCGATTAAACTCACAAATGAGCGAACATTGAGCAATTCGCCCTTAGAGCAATTGGTTATTATCAAAACTTAGTTTTCCACATCAAAACTGGATGTGGAGTAATACGGTTTCGAAATATTCCACATGATCGACCTCAAAGCCAATGTCAAGTTGACTCACTGACGCTGGTTTTCTGGTTGGAAGATGCATTTCATTACACATAGGTTTACGAGCTTCTAAAGCCCTCACTTCTTCGCCCTATTTCTTGTACCTATTACACTAAATACGCGGATAACAATGTTTTTGAAGACACACTTGGTCTAGTGGCTAGTAACCCTAGCTGTTAACCAAACGGTCGCGGGTTCATAATCCCGCTGGGGGCAAATGTTTATGTGTTACCATTTACCTGAGTTATGGATGTTTGTATCTTGTATCTTGTATATATATGTATGTTATACAAAAAAAAATGTAAGTATGTAGTATATCAACTGTCTAGTATCCATAATAGTTGCTTACTGTGGAACTAGATGGTGCTGTGTGGAATGTGTAAAGATATTTATTATTATTCACACATATTTATTTTAATTCATAATTCTAAATTTTTTTACAATATAATTATACAAAGATAATAAATACCATAAAAAAACTTAAAAGTAGTAGTCCACTGGCAGCGGGGCAAGGCCCAAGCTACCGGCGGTTAGGGCTGCAGAGTGAGGCCCTTGACACTGTTGACACAGCCATCTAGTGAGAGTCTCTTGAGGCATTATTATTATTATTAGTTAGAATATAACCCCCACATACAATACTCATTTTAAAGAGATTGATATTTACTTATTGGGAGATAGCAAATTATACAGACCACAACGGACAATCAGCTATAACTTTTTACGCCCTTACTCGTGTAGGCTAGAAGTGGGCTAGAACACTCATCCACTCATAAAACATACAAGCGAACACACCCACACACATACACAAAATGTTTGTGAAAATACTAACTAAGTTAATACCTACTTAGTTACTTCAAAGCCAGATAATTTAAATTTATTTAGTAGAATTTTTATAAGTGGGCACCATTTGCAGTTTTAAAATGTTGAACTGATATTTTAGAACAAGAAATTTAGAATATTTTACATATATATACCCTGACTGTTATATAAGAAACATATAGAGCTTTTTTTTGTGAATATTAAAATAAAATAATGTAATAAAAATTTGATTTAGTGGCAGTGTTAATGTGAGAACGCTCAAATGATACTCAAATAGGTTGTTTAAGACTAATAAAATTAGTCTCAAACAACATAATATGACATATGGCGCTGAAACGTGGTCTCTGACTATGGGCCTCGTAAGGAAGGTCGCTCAACGAGCTATGGAAAGGGCTATGCTCGGGGTTACACTACGAGATCGAATCAGAAACGAGGAGATCCGTAGACGTACCAAAGTCACCGACATAAGCCGGCGGATTAGTAAATTGAAGTGGCAGTGGGCAGGTCGGAAGGTTCTCGAGTGGAGGCCACGGACAAGCAAGCGCAGCGTAGGACGTCCACCCACAAGGTGGACAGACGATCTAATAAAGGCCCCGGTAGATCCAGGCTGCTTCTGACCGGTTCAATTAGAAAATTTTGGGGGAGGCCTATGTCCAGCAGTGGACGTCCTGCCGCTGAGATGATGATGATGAATTAGTTTTAATATTATCATATATTATTATTGAGTCTTATTATTATTATTGAGTTATTATTTTCTGCCGATGAGATGGCATTGCGATAACAGAAAAATGAGATACTTGCGTCGGTTTCAAGTGGTAAAAGGGCTGAGAGAAACACAATTATTAGGAACAGCTTCGTTTATTTCATATGTGTATAGAGTTATGGTTCAACAGTCAACACCACGGGTCGTTGCCCCACCCGTGGACAGTGGGCGTGTGATGGTAGACGGTGCTGTGGGACTGCACGGGCTGCTGGTACGTGTAGGTGTAAGTGAGGGGCACGTGGACCTTGTACTGGGTGGAGGACAGCGTCGACACGTGCGTCGACTCCGGGTACGTGTACACTGGCGCTACCTGCTGTGGGATCACACAATGCCAACGTTAGCAAGAAGGTTAACTTATAACTTAACTTATAAAGGTAATGCTACTTACTCACATACACATACACTTACACATTTTATTTTATAGTTTTTCTATTCTAAATAAGCCTAAGATCTAAGTGCGGTGTTGGAGGAGCGGGGCCTCCTGATAACGGTATTTTTATGCTTAATAGGAGTGCCCCTACACCTTTTTTGTACCTAGGCTTAAGGAAGTTAATAAATTATTTTATATTTTTGTATTTAATATACAGGTTAGCACAGTCAGAAGTATATGCTTACATAGGAAGGTTGCGAGTAGTAGGAGGTGACCGGCGCGCTGTAATATGTGACGGGTCCACCGAAATGGCCGTAGCTGCGCTTGTCGCGAACAACTGGAACTGCACACGCGAGCGCTATCACTGACAGAAATGCCACCTGAAAAAATTGCGTAGATACTCGTACTTAGGCCCATTAACAATAAGTGCAAAAGTTTTTTAATATTTCTTGACCTGTCGAAAGCTTTCGACACAACACAGTCTCAATAAATAATTGTTTTGTCAGGTTAGGGACCTAGCAGTCCTAGCACAATGTATTATGAAGGTCGTAGGTTGACATTCTAATTCCAAGAATTTGACATTAAACATTAACTAGCTGCTGCCCGCTATTTCTTCCGTGTAACTTTGTAAATTATACACTAAAAACTTCCTCGAGAACCACTCTATCCATTGGTGAAAACAGCATAAAAATCGGTACAGTAGTTTTTGAGTTTATCGCGAACAGACAGACAGACAGACGCGGCGGAGGACTTCGTTTTATATGTAGTGATTAATACAACAGTCTTATTTTATGACAGTTAGGGCCTCTCTCACCAACTACAAGTAGTGTTGATTAGTTACTTTTAGAAATCATTTTCTGTTTTATTGAATTATGCACTCGGTTTACTGCATCATTCGATAGGCGAATTTTTTTATTATTTTCTTTTCAATGGTTGGAACTTTCACCGTACAAACAAAGGTATATCAGCTCCATTATCCCCGGTTACCGGTGAGTAAAAGACAGATTAGCCTACTTGACGTTGGTGAAAGAGGCGCTTAATATATGAATTTATTGATAAAAAAAAATTTAAAAAAATTAAATTGTGCTACTTGGAGTCACAGTTCACTTCATGTTATACTAAGTACTCAAAAATACTAGAACTTTAATTTAGTAATGGCAAGGCAAGGCAAGGAAAGGAAGCGACGACGTTTTTGGACTTAAAAAAATGATCTTATTTTTCACAAAAAAATTTGATTTTGATTTGGTAGCCACCATAATTATATCAAATGGACCGCCCGCTTGACATAAAAAAAATTACATAAATATGATTTAAAAAATCCCACAAAATTGGATGCATTGGAATTTACATAAGTGCTACTTCCAGTACTTCTCAAATAAATACTTACAAAATTTTAATAAATTTATATGAACAGAATTATATATTTTGGAGAATATGCTATAATTTTGAATTTTGGTAGTTGGGAATGTGTATGTGTAAGCAACTTACCACAATCTTCATATTGCCTTGAAATTTCACGAGCGAATTAAGTGGTCACACTGAGTACTGAAGAGGATCTATCCTGTTGCACAAGAGCAACCTCCTTATATAGGCATAGGCATACAAACAAAACAACTGGATCTAGTGGAGACTAACAACTCGATCGAATTCTCTATTAATTTATTCAAAACGCGGTCATCAAATGATTCTCAAATAAAACGGTTACCAAATACGAACGGATATTATTTTTATTTTATTTATTTATTTCCAAAAACACAATACACAAAACCAAGGGGGCGGAGATACTTTGCAAAAGAATACTTATTATACTTAGTAGGTATAACAAAAATACAAAAAAAATATTAAATGCAGAAGTAATACTGATCAGTACTGACATAATTAACGGGAGAGAGAATGTTAAGTTATGCTTTGAAAAAGTTTTGGTTTCGATATAAAGCCATTTTACAGTAGAACTTTTGCTAAAATTAAAATTTATTTAGAGGTACTCGAAACAAATATCTTATGAAACATATTGTGAGCTAGATTACTAGACAGAGTTAGAATAGATTGTATTTGTATGTTAAATTATACATTAGTGAAAAACTAACTATTCTATATTATCTTAATCGTGTTATTTTAAAAACGATCTGCATAAAAAACCATTTTAGTGGAGCCATAACAAAAAAGTCTGAGAATGTGTCATAGTGTCAAAGTCGGCATAAAAATAAAGCTAAAAATAATATAATGTTACGTCGTCTTAGGTAATTCCGAAAAAGGATCAAAACAACATAATATCTTATGTCATTTTATAAAATTCAACCAATTTTTCCATGACGTAACAAGGATGAATCCCATAATATATGTACTTTATTAATCAACAATTTTTATTTTAGCTGTATCTACAAGAATGCATCATATAAATAAATAACTAGCTTTTGCACACGGCTTCGCCCGCGTAACTTTATAAAATATGTATAGCCTATGTTACACGCTGATAATATTATAGCTTCCTAACAGTGAAAGGATTTTTCAAATCGGTATCCAGTACTTAGTTTTGGAGCCTATTCAATTGAAACAAACAAACAATGAAATCTTTCTTCAAAAGCATTTTAAAGTATTGAAGTTATTGTTAATCTCTTGTGTTGTTTGATTAGGTCAATAACTCAACTTCGAGACGAGAAAAGCACGAGAAAAAGCATTTGTTTATTTTGAAATGACAGTCATTACATAAATAGATCATGTTCACACATGGAAATGATATATCTGTTCACATGTGTATCGATAACATGAACTGTATTTGCTTCAGTTGTCATGTCATAATACATTCGTTAAGAGGAAAGTATAGCATTGCGATCCTAACGAAATAGGTATTTAGGAAAACAATGCTATCGCTCGTGCGCTCTAGCCCCGGGGCAGTCGTGCGATAGAGAGTGTTGCAGGTTGCGACTGACAATAGGTACTTTTTTGATGAAATTTCATTTCGGGAGAAAACAGTTTCCACTAACTAAATCTCAACAAATCACTTCAATTTTCATGTCGATCTTTTCAGCATAATATATTCTAGGTTTATAGTTTTCGCTTTTTTAAAAAAATTAGATTGTTTTTATAAAACAAACGGTTTAATTCGATAAAGTTTTAATCACAAAAATTAAGTTATTTAAGGTTAAATAAGGTTGAATCTATTGCAAATTTTGAAAAAAGGAAAACCTATAAACTTAGTCTTTTATTTTGTCAATAACATGCAAAAAAATCATAGAGATTGGAAAATATTTATAAATAGACGTGCTATTCTTCCCTCTTAAGAAACATAAGAATGAAGTTCACTACTAATTCACAACATCAATACCTACTAATAATAAATCTGTAAGTGTAGGTATTGTATATATGTATGTTCCTTCATAACTCTTAAACAAATTAAATGATTTTCATGAAACTTTGTAGATAAACATTTAGAAGTACAGGACACAGGATAGGCTATTTTTTCTTTTTCAACGTGGACGAAGTCGCGGGCGCCAGCTAATCTTAAAATAAAAATAGTAATTATTTGTAAATATTATGTTCAACATTTTTTTGTGTTTAGGAAAAAATTAATCAATTAATTATATAAATATTATTATTTAATAATCTCAATTAACAAAATTAACAAATTGCTTACAAAATTACCTAATTATTTTCGAACATTGAATAATTTTCAAAAACTTTCTACTTCGATATTTAATATAATTAGAATAAATTATAATTTAAATTCTATAGTTCAAAAATGAAGCTAATAATAAAACAGGTTCGTACTTCAATATTGTATCAATACGTAAACCGGATATCTAAGTATTTAGCTTAGATATACCTAACCTATGTCTAATTAGTGTTTGCATATTAAATCTAGTCACCGTCACCTAGTTTTTTTATTTGTTAATGGAACTTTCGAAAATCGACTAGAATAAATGGTTAACGTTGAGTGTAGTAACATTTTCAAACCGTCACTTAAAATATAAACACTAAACAAGTCTATCTAGTTCACAATTTGTCGCTTTTTAGCAGACCTAAATGAAAAACTAACAGATTTTACCCATAATACCCATAGTTGCAATAGTGAAATATGTTTATTCTTTATTATTATTTTTAACACTGTTTCGCAAAAAACCCCATAAAAATAACGCACGGAAAATAACGGGACCATGTTTGTTTTCGTACCAAATGTCGTAAAATACAACAGCCTACCTAATGAATATGTACGAGCTAATAAAATATAGTAGAGGGCAATGTACTACAGATTATTTTTGTACTTTACGCAATGTCATTATTTTTGGCGAAGATTTAGCGGTAATCTCAGTAGATCCTTGTGTGGAGTGGCTCACCAGAGATATTTGTAAACCGAACACATACCATATTGGACGAAAGTGGTCCCCATTGCAACTAATGGCGCATATCGCGAATTCCTGCTGTCATACGCAACTTTTATTGCATGTCACGTTACTCGTAGTGTATGCCACTTTAAGTAAGTAAGATACTTGTTATAATCGTATCTATTTCGCAAGTATAGTATCCGCTCGCTCACTTCCGCTTGCGACATTACAAGCACAGCCTCCTTCGATACCGCAAGCATAGCCTCCCGGGAAATGCGATAGCGTCACCTAATACTTGCCATAAATAATACAATATTATGGTAATACTAAATTATGTTAAAAATAATTATGCTATAAAATTACTGAAACTAATATTGATAGGTACGTTAAAAATAAAATTATACAATAATAATGACCCGCTCCCCACTTCGCCCGGGGTGATTTTTTTATATATACAAAGCTTCCCAGTGTATCCCTTTTTCTATAGTGAAAACCGAATTAAAACCGGTCCAGCCATTCTTGAGTTATTGCGTTGCGACACTAACGCACGCCGATTGATTTTTACATAATAAAGAAGATATAGAAAATAGTTTTTTAATTGTACACAGTCTACATTTATATCAATGTTGAGTTAGTTTTTTGGAAATAAAACAGAAATGAGAGTAATTTCGTCGTTTATTGAAAAAAAAATTAAAGAAATAACATCCAGTCTAAAGATATTGTATTTTTAAATAAATTTGGAATTGGAACACAGTATTTTGGCACGCGAAGAAGCGGCGAATAGGTCGCCGACGTAGATTAATGTATGTAGCCATGGCCTAGGCCTAGGAGGGGCGCGCCTATCCCGTGGCCTAGGAGAGGCGTGCCTAGTCCGTAGCCGTGGCCCAGGAGAGGTGCGCCGAGGCCCAGGCCGTGGCCGTAGGCGCCGGAAATCCCGTGGGAGATGAGGGGCGCTGAGTAGCCGTGCGAAATGATGGGTGCAGAGATCCCGTGGGACACTATGGGCGCGTGGCTAAGTCCTCCGTAGCCCAGTCCTCCGTATCCCAGTCCGCCGTAGCCGAGGCCTAAAAGCCCACGTTTTTCGGTCTTCTTCTCCTCAGCGTACGCCGCTCCCAAAGCCAGCAGAACCACCAAACATGTCTGCCGACGACATAGCATTTAAGAGAAATTCAATAATTCTTGTACAACATTTAAAAATGTAATCTTACCATAGCCTTCATAGTGATGCGGGTGTGTTGTTCGTAGGGCTGATAGCGAGCACTGGTGGCGCAGAGAGCCCCCGCACGCTTTATATGCGGCCCTAAGTACAAGCTAGGTTGCCTAAGCTAGGGTTCGCGCACATACGTACTGCCTTATACATATTGGGGCTATAGTTGCAATTCGCTACTCGAGACAAGTAGGTATGTGTAATTGTAGCAGATATACGAGCACAATCCGGAGGAAAACTTAATCCATATCAGCTAACATTTCACCCGAACAATACGTTCTAGTTAAGGTGCGGTTATCATTTTCGTAAATTCTATTTTTTATATTACAAGATTGGTAGACAAGCTTATTTATTCATTTCTTAGTGAAATGAAATTAAGTCTAAAATTTCATACTTTAACAAAACTGTAACAATTCTCTCAATTTTTTTTAAATGTATTTCATTTAAAAAAATCAATTTAACCAAAAAGACTGTGTAATCTTTTTTGCTTACATTGCGTGTATTACAATATTACACTTATTATAAATAATAAGATAATAATAAAATAAAAGTCACAGTTTGAGCCGTTGTGTATGTTGAGCTATTACCAATAACCATGTGTTACTAAGAAAATAGAGTAAACAAAATTTAAAATCTTTTTACTGTTCAGGTCATTTCTCAATGTAGTTTCTTTCATATGACAATAACTATACTATCTTTGGGATCTAGGGAATGTATATGTATACCTAACCTTCGATTAGGTAAACATTATTTAGTAAAAAAGGTAAAAAGTCGCTGCAAACTTTGCCTAATCCTAAAGGCAGTATGTGGGAGTGGCCACTGACCACACTCGATATGCAGTTGCAATACTCTCGCCGCTCGCACGTGTGGCCCGAATAACCGATACATTATCCGCACCTGATATCGCAAACTATTGCCCACAACACAATCACCGGCGACTTAATAATTCATAATGACAGCTATTAGATCGAACAACACAGTTTCTTTATTAAATAAATAAACTTAAATCTACTGTTAATGCTAAGCAATATTTACATTAATATTTGAACCACTCAGGTCACAACTCGACGAGTGTACGATCAGTAAATGCTATATATTGGTTGCACCAATGTATTTTTACAAGTAACTCGATTTTGTCTCCGTTCCTAGCTATCGAAAATGTTCAAGCGGTCGGTCGAGTGGCGGTTGTAGACCCAGCGGTATGTGGTTATGATACAATTGATGCTGTTGAGAGTCCTCCTCTCCGCCTTCACTTCTGCCCTCGAAACCCGGATGCGGTGCCCCGTACTCCTGTCCTAAATGACCGGGCAACCCGTACTCCTGTGCAGGCTGTGGTTGTAACCCCAAGTCTTGGTCTCGGTGGAAATCGTTGTGTTGATCGTAGTTATGATTGGCGTGGTGTTGGTGTTCGACTTCTTGCTGCGTTATGTAATCAGGGTTCAAATTGTGGTTATTCAAATGTTGGTCGTATTGAGCGTGTTCTATCTGTTGTTGTATGTGATGTTGAATTTGATGCAGGTCGTGGTACTGTTGCTCGTTACCGCTGTGATGCTCGAACACTTGAGTGCCTTGTTCCTGAGTAAAAATGTGTCCTTCGTGGGACTCAGGGTGGTGATGAATCTCGGTACCGGGGTGGTCGAGAGGTTGGACCGGTACAGGAGACCACCCGTTATTGTCGACATGAACCGCTGGCTGAGCTGACTGCAGATGAATGTCCGGTTGAGGGTGAAAATGTAAATCCGGTTGATGATGTGAATGTACTTCCGGATGAGGATGTGAATGTACTTCCGGATGAGGCTGTAAATGAATTTCCGGCTGAGCGTGTAAATGTACTTCCGGATTTGCCTGCAGATGAATATCAGGATGCAAATGTACAGGAGTTTGTGGTATGTTATGATGCAATAAAGTCTGTGATTGATCTACGGTCACACCGTGGCCACTATCTTCGAACAGTCCATTGTGCACATTCGGCTGAGGCAGTAAATGATATTGAGGCTGTGGCGGGTTATCATAAAACAACTGTGTCACAGGTGCTGGAGCCGCAGGCGTAGCGAAAGGTATCAGAGGTGATTGATAATTTAATAAAGGATATCTAGGATAGGTAGCGAAATAAGAAGTCTGAACGGCGTTACCGGGGCGTATTATGTAAGGATATTGGGAGGCCAAGGGAACAGCGGGAGCTGGAAAAATTGGTGCCGGTGATAGAGGCACCTGCGCTGCTTGAAATGCCGGTTTGAGATGAACATGTGCTTGAGGAAGAATCGGCGGTGGGAGAACCGGAGCCGGAATTGTTGCAGGCGGTGGATCGTTTTGAATAAAAACTGACGGCGAAGGAGCCGGCAATGGATGTCCCGCCACTGGAGTGTTAGGCTGAGCGATAGGAACTATCGGTGTAGGTGGAAATGCTGGAGCTGGCAACACTGGAAGTACAGGTCTCGGGGCGACATGGTGGTGGTGATGATGAAAATGTTGATCAGACGGTGGTGATACTAAGGTTTTTGTGCCGTGGTGAAATTTATGTCCAAATAATTTATGAATAGGACTCTTATGTATCACCGGAAATTGTGGAGTGTGAGGACGAGTGATGGGAACTTTTACCGCCGTCACCGAAGCGGTCGGCGGATAGGAGACGACTATGGGTTTGACCACAGAGTGTGTCACCAGCGGAATATCGTGGCCGAGTTTGTAAGTAGGCACTGTCGAGTAAACGCCCCTCTTGTGATGTCTTCCATTCAATCTAGCTTTTTTCAGTTTGAGATGAGCCACATCGGCTACAGCGAGCCACACGCAAGTGCAAAGCACCGCCGCGATCTGAAACACACCACGACGAACACTTAATTAACTGAACACTGAGACACTTTGCATAATTCACTGCAGCTCCATAATTACTCACTAAGATAAGCCTCATGATGTGACGGTCGGCCGGTCGGCGCGCCCAGTACTTGAACACCAAGTGTCATCGTCGACCTCCTCCTATACTTATAACTTTGAGTTGATCCCATTAGTATGTAGCTGGCGTTTCGTTTTCACTGGCATCGTCGACGGGGAGCCGGACGCTCCGACTCTACGCATGTCCTTACATTACGCTACACGAGAATGCTTTCGACGGTTCCTAAACTTAGTATCAGTAGTCTTTTTTTCGGATGAGCTGCATTCAAATTTAAACACTATTCCCACCGGTAAAGATCCACTATAGGGTGGAAGCGGCAGTCTAAATCAGACACGTAGCTAGTGCCGTCATTCACTATAACACGGTGCCGCAATGCGTGCGCGCATACCAATCAATCAACAAACGTAATCGAGAGAAAATTCTATTTATTGGTCACAGAGACGTACTTTAATGATAATTGGGCTTTTCTTCATTAAGGTATTTTGAATTGAAAAATTAATAAAAGTAGTCAATACAATACAAGATATAAAAATTGGTCATAACCAATGAGTACCAATGAGTAGCATAACAACAGTTAGGTATAAAAATCGTGAATACGACCAACATTATTTTTAAGATGTAAATGTTGAAAACACAAAAGAAAGAAACATTTTGCGTGGAATTTCGAGAACTAGTTAGTTATTTAAATAACGCTTTAAAGAGTAGGCAATTATAAGCTACACGAGAAAATGTCGCAAGAATCATGTAATTGTATAAAACTAGCGGCCCGCCTCTGGCTTTGCACGGATGCAATTTTTAATTGCAAATTATGTAGGTACACAAAACCTTCCTCATTGATCATTCATTACTGAAAACCATATCAAAATCCACTAGGAGGCTTAGAAGAACTTAAAAGTTCAAAGGTATCTTAAGATTTAGCCCACGTAAGCCATGTAGTTAACTGATGGTGAAAATCCCATCAAAATTCGTTACGTGCTTTAGAAAGAGTTATCGCATATACAGACAGGCCTACAATGTTGACGACACGTTTGGTCTAGTGGTTAGTAACCCTAGCTGTTAACCAAACGGTCGCGGGTTCGAATCCCGCTAAGGGCAAATGTTTAACATTTTACCTTTGTAACTGAGTCATGGATGTGTATTATGTATTTAAAAAAAAGTAATCTATGCAGTAGGTATATCAACAGCTGTCTGGTATCCATAATACTCGTACAAGCCTATAGTTGCTTAATTTGGAACTAGATGGTGCTATGTGGAATTATCAGGAATGCGAATAAGAAAGGATTTCGTCTTGAAGAAATTTTTATGAAGGAATATTTTTGGATGAATTGATATTAATTTTAGATGGATCTGTTAGTGAAATTGGTTGCTCGTAATTAACATTTAAAAGGCTACAGTGTTGAGGAAGACTTTACGAAGACATAAGTAGGTATTACGACGTACCTAAAGTTTGATTTTTAATCTCAGACAAAAATGACATTACATGTGACATGCATTACATACATTACATGGTATCATTATATGGAAACTTGACATTTACATGTGTCATTTTTGTCTCTGAGATTAAAAAACAGACTTTAATTACGACATTACGAACATATTATATACTTAATATAGGTTGTTAGATGCCTTGTAGATGCTTTCTTAGTTTTTTTAATCTATTTTTAAATCATAAGTTTTTTTATCAGTTTAAGAAAAACATTAAAAAGAAGAATCTCAAGCTCTTTTTGTGAAATTAGTGAGAAAGTTTCGATGTTTTATATTTGTTATTTACAAATGACAAATTCGTCTCTGTCTGTAGCTTTAGTTGAGGAAATTATTATGCGGAGGCATATGTCGCAGTTACCAAATAATACGAGCACAACTTTCATCCGCTTTTACTCTCGATTCCCAACTTCATATCGAAGGAAACCCATGAGAATAACATAAAAAACTACTACAAGGCAGAACTTTACATAAAAGGAACTTAGTATCATCACTAAATGCATAAAATTATTAGATTCCATAGTAATGAATTACTTAACTTCTAATTTCGTTAAAAAGGTAATGAACGTAAAGAAAAAAAAAACAAAGGCAAGGTAAAGATATGTAGGTAACTGTCCCTCGCGCACCACCTGTGAGCTGTAAGAGAAAGTAAACGATTCTAATATTATTTATGTAGTAATAAAATCTTTGAATAAAATGTACATACTTTGGTACAACCAAAAAAAAAATAACAATGTATTTTTTGAAAAAATAAAATATTTTGCGAAGTGTGCGAAACTGAGTATAGGTATTATTAATAAATTTATGAAAGAACTAGACAAATGTTATCAACGTATTTAACTAATTTAATTAACGGTACAAAACTGCTCATTTAAAATAACCAATATTTAGTCAGTATTCAGATAATATTATCCTCGGAAGGATATCGTAAAATTTCAATATGGTATAAAATGTTTTAGTTTTTGAAAGGTATCTGTGCGACAAACAAGTTTATTTGACATTGACATCGATTTATTATGATCTAATGTCACTCGCTTGTCTCGTGTTTGTTATTATTTATTTATCTTATCATAGTTTGTTTATTTTATGAAATATTCACTGTAAACCCTGTACTTAATAATTGGCTATACTATAAATATTAAATTATTCCATTTAGACTCCAAGTAGGTAAATGGAAAACTTATCGATTGAAAACACTTGCAGAATATGCTTTCAAAAACGAGATATACTAATTTCATTACATGAAAAATCGAAGGGAAATTCGCCTATCGATAAACTTGTCAAGTTGAAAATCATCATTGAGGAGGGAGGGCCTTCTTCTATTTGTTCTCAGTGTCTTACAGAACTCGATAATGCATTGAATTTTTTGTTAAAATGCGAAACGTCTAACCGGTTACTCGTGTCTCATTCGAGACGAGAAACTTGCGAAAAAGAGACTAAAGGCCAAGAAAGCTTGAAAGAAATAAGATATGAAGAGGAAGAAGACGATTTTATTGATGAGGCGGACGTGAACTCGTTAGTTATAGAAGCTCCTAGTGAAAATTTAGCTGCAAATTCGCAGTGCGTCGAGTGTGGCTCTAAACGTCGATGCAGGCACAAAAAACACATTTGTCAATATTGCGGAAAAGCTTTCACGAGGAAATTCAACTTTACGCTGCATCTAAAACGCCATAGAGATGAACGAGAATGGGCTTGCGTCACCTGCGGTAGTAGACACGTGACCCGGTGGTTGGCCCGCAGGCACTGCGCCCCGAAGGTGCGTCTCGCCTGTCCCGCGTCAGGGTGCCCAAAGACGTTCACCACCAACACCAATCTCAAAACGCATATCAGGGTACATAGTGGTCAGTCATTCCTCTGTATGAATATCCTTTTTTTATTATTATGCTAGCTGCTGCCCGTGACTTCGCCCGCGTAACTGTAAATTAAATAACTATATACTAAAACTAAGCCGTGGCGGGGCACTGAAGTCATGCAACAACGTCCCCACAACCCTGCCCATCAACGGCTGCGATAGAAAGAAAGTAGCCGGTAGGAATCCGGCATAAGCCCGCAGTGTCCTCTACACTGCCGGGTATCCGAGAGGATATCCCAACGTTAAAAAAAAGGATTGCTCTGACACAGGTCAGAGGTCTTTGTATAGCTGGCAGTGTAACAGCATAATAGTGTTTTTTAATCTGCATTTGGAAGCACATCTATACACACGGTATATAGAGTACTGATCTGCCACTTTTATGAATCCTTACATATTATAAAACAAAGTCCTCCACCGCGTCTGTCTGTCTGTCTGTTCTCGATAAACTTAAAAACTACTGCACCGATTTTCATGCTGTTTTCACCAATGGATAGAGTGGTTCTCAAGGAAGGTTTTAGTATATAATTTACAAAGTTACGCGGGCGAAGTCGCGGGCAGCAGCTAGTATACTATATATGGCAGTGTTGCTGAACTTTGGTGTTGCGGTGGACCTCAAAATTGTTAGATTACAAGCGATTGACTCTGTATATGCCACAAGGTTATAGATGTATCAAGTGTTTCTGTGACATATACCGCACATTCCCTTGATAAAACTGCATTTTGCCACTAGCAGGAGTTATTCTAACATACTCCTAAAAAATTAATAGGATTATTCTGGCTTAAATGTGAATCATGTTGCCATTAAATGAAAATTGCAATTTGACCGATATTGGCCAGTTATACCACGAAAGCTTTCGCTAGCAATCAAATTGAGCACATCTACTGCTATATAATGTCTCCATAGCATAATGCTATGATGTGATATTTGCTAAAATATACCAGCAGTACAAAACTCATTTCTATCTACAAGTCCTGTCTCTCAGCATACCATTTGGTACTTACTTGAGTAAAAAATTTTAAGCATTCCATCTGTATTAAATTATTTACATTAAGCTAGTTTATAAAGACAGAAGGAGTGCTGTACAATCAAACAATTTCACTTAATTTATAATTTGTCCGTCTGTTGCAGGAGAGAGACCGTACAAATGTAGCGAGTGCGGGAAAGACTTCACCAGCAAGAACACACTCAATGATCATCTCAGAATTCATACAGGTGGCAATACAGTTCTAAAGCACCAGTATATTCCTTCTGTTGAAATACAATTTGTTAATTGTTTTGTGACCAAAATATATGAAAATTCGATAATACATATTGAAGATAAAAGTGGTTTGAAAGTTTTTGCAAACAGATGGGCTCATACTTAATCTGGTTCTGATATGATGCTCCAATAGGTGGTCCATGGTCTACTGCTTATAAAAGAAATTATTTTCTATTATTCTACATTATTTTCTAGGTACCTACCTCAAGAATTATATTATTAATGAAGTTACTTACAACGCCATCTAGACCATTTAGTGTGAGAAAACTCCACTTTTGCAAAGACAATAATGTTCCACAATTAGTTGTTTAGTTTATTATTATTATTATTATCATCTGCTAGTGGCTATTTCTCTCTGCTAGAGAACCAGTATCACTTCGTCCATTGTTTAGTTTACCTACATTTGTTTAGGTATTTACTTTTAAATTGAACTAAAAATTCTGTTTTCTCATAGCTACAACTACAGATTATGATTTTTACATTTTTTCTTTTTAAATCTTTATAAGTAAGCCAAATTATTTTATTTTTTCACTTATATTGTGTATTAGGTAGGGTAAGATCCTTCTCCTCTTTGTCACTTGTAAATTTTCTATTGAATAAGTGCATAAATAAATATCTTCACACATTCCACACAGCACCATCTAGTTCCACACTAAGTAACTAATGCTTGTATTATGGATACCAGACAGTTGATAAACAACATAGATTATTTTTTTTTGTAAATACATACATATTATATACACTCATGTACAAAGGTAAAATTTCAACACATGAACATTTGCCCCTAGCGGGATTCGAACCCGGGACCGTTTGGTTAACAGCTAGGGTTATTAGCGACTAGACCAAACGTGGCATCGACAACAAATAAGTTGATTAGTGTGTTGTTGTGTGTGATGAACTGATCAGGTGAGAAGCCGTACGTGTGTGCGGTGTGCGGGAAGCGGTTCAGGACCAACAAGCTGTCGGCCCACATGGCCTCGCACGGGGGCAGGCGACGAAGCCAGCCTCGTGCTTCGGCTACGCCCTCTCGAGCCCTCAGCTGCCCTCTCTGCGCGGCCCTCTACGCCCACAAGCAGTCCCTCAACAAGCACCTGCGGAAGCACCACAATCAGGCCTCAGCGCCAACTCAGACCTCAAGCATCACGTGATTTAGTGTTTAAGAATGGGTATAAAGCAAACAAAATTTGTAATTTCATTCGCGTGGCCCCTTGGACATGACAGTGACACAAAATACGTACAACTACGCACAACATGCGACGGAAGATAGCGCAACTCGTTCAATAAAAATGTTATAAGTGCCAAAAGTATTAAATATTAATTATTCGTAAACTACAATGTCAAATGAAAAATTGTTACATACAGCCTTAGATAATATGTCAAGTGAAATTACTGATACACTTTTAGCTTTGTAATGTGTGTCATTTTGAAAATAAAACTAAAATCGATGGAAATGAGAGCTCACTTGGTGATTTTTTTCTATCGAGAAAATTTCATTGTATTATGTTTTCTGTTACAGACGTCGCTGTCATTTATAATGTATTTATCTATTTAAAAAAATTAATTAAATTAGACTTTGTTTACTTAGATAAAATTCAAATCTAGGATTGGCTATTTCTCTTTATGCCCGCTCTTAATAAGTTTAATATTGTGGAAATATAGGACGCACTGTTTGAAACCAGACCACATACTACCTTCTTCTTCTTCTCTTTTAATGTCTTGGCTCCATCAGATCTTCTCCGATGATTTTGCCAGTCATTAGTAAAAATAGCTTATTTTTAATACGTTTTAGTATTGAAAGAGAACGTTAATTTATAATTAATAAAACAATCAAACACATGTTTCAAGATTTTAATTTAACATTTTATATTTATAGCAGTTATAGCACAAAGTATGTTATAGCTACAATTTTTTTTTTATATGTTAGCCTCGACAGACAGGCTACTGGTCCACTTGTTAGTAGGTGGCTACCGTCGCCTATAGTGCTGCAAATGCGACCATAGTAGGATTAGGAAGGGAACTTTTAAAATTTAATTTCCAAAGTGGACCCTGCCGGGAATCGAACTCGAACCTTTGAGACAGAGCGATAAGGCAATCATCCTAACCGCTCGTCTAACGGGGTCGTCAAAATTAATGTTTTAGTGAAATTCAATTTGACAGAATTGACTGTTTAGTCTTCATTATGAAATTATGAAGTTTTTGAATGAAAGTGATAGGTACTTACTTCGTGCAAATACCTAATTCAGTTTTATTGCAATATAATGATACAATTTCATTGCAAAATCGCAACCATTGTGGAAATGAAATAGTGTTCACGGAAGAATATTTGGAAATATTATACTTAACAGTAGATAATTATTACCACTCTCTCAGTAAATAATGACAAATCGAAGGTCTCATGAAAATATCTGACCATTGTTTTGTTTATATTATCCAGTATAAGAAATAATAAAATTTAGATTTTTTCCAAATTTGAGTTATCATCTGTTCCATTGTAGAAGTAATAGGTAGTAGAAATAGTTAAGACTAACCGTGATTTTTAATTAATATAAAAAATCGCATAATATATTGGTTTTCAAAACTCAACACTGGTAGGTATTTGGAATTCTCTTGTACAATAAAAAGTTTTTTTTTTAAGTAATTATTGTCGATATTTAATCATTATTAAATAAGAAACTTCCGGAAAAGAATGGATTTCTAAATATTTTAGGAATATTTGTTTGTCTTTATTGGAGTGCATATTGCATAATCAAATATTTCTGTTAATTTGTACCTAGTTACTTATTAATTCATCTGTTGGTTAAGTTATTTGTACTCTAAAATCAAAGCACTGACTTACTCGTAATACAATTTCCTACACTGACTTATCTCGGTATAAAGTAACGAGTAAGAAATATTTCCGAGGTTTTTTTTGGATGAGTACCTACATCAACGATTATACTCTCCCAAACTTGACGAGACGAAAACTTCATTAGATGCAAAAAAGAGAAGAGAATAAATTGGCAAAAATCAGCAAGTGGAGAAAAACATCTAATTAGGTACTCATAAGTCAATGTTATAATAAGATTCGGAACTACTATTGAAAAGTGAAATCTACTAAGCGGACGGTCAAGGGCGTGTCCTTTGGTTCCACATCATCAAGTGAAGTCAGCGCGTCACTAATGAATCTTCATTTTATCCCAACGATCAATACATATCCAAATTAATGATCATCGGCTTGTTATTTAACGATTTTAATGGAGTTTTGCAAGACGGGAGTTTCGCGAGTTCTAGATGAGTTTGAACGCTACGGCCGAAGTGATAAGATTGCAAGTGCAACATTTTTTGTAGACAAAAAGCGTTGCCGACAAGTAGGTCATTGCACCTGATCTCGTGAAACGGTTGCCAATGACCGGGCGTTTCTATTATTTTCTTTTCTATTTCATCTCGGAGCTGCAGTGGACCTTCACCCACATAGCCGACAGACGTTGTCGTTCGGGGCGTGCTTCGAACGAACCAATTTCACAGTGCGACACTGCGCGCCGCCTCCGAGCGATACTCGCCACTGGCAATAACGAAATCGACTCTTTTCGAAACACTTTATTAGGAAACTTAATATACAATTAACATCTCTTAGGTCTAAGTATAAAAATAATAAAGATGTTCGACGTCACAACGGAACGTGCGCAAGCGACCGATATCCTCCACTCGTCCACCGACACAGCTCGCTAAGGAGGAACATCCGTTTTGTCAAATAAATAGATACGCTATGAATTATGGCGGGGGCTCGCAAGGCGACGGGAGATTACGCGGTGCCAGTTTTGACCGTTTTCCTCTTGACCGTGGCGACTGCGGGATCGGGGTTGTCCACCACCACGTTGGTGGCGTGAACGAAATTGTTCTTGTAACCGGTCTCTTGGATGCGGGCGTTCGGACTCAACTCGTCCGTTCTCTCCTTCGAATCTGCGCGACCCTTATCCCCGGTCCGTTCGGCGTCGACGACCGACCGTTCTCTCTCGTCCGCTCGCTCGGATTCGTCGGCCTTATCCTCGTCGCTATCGTCCTTAATCCGATAGTCCTCCTTGATCCTCTCCGGGTCCTCTTTCAATCGCTCGTGATCGTTCAAAAAGTGTCCGTTACCCTCAGCTGACTTTTCGTGACGCGCGATATCCGCGTCCATCGTTGGCGGGGGAACGGTGAGCTGTCTGTAGAATTTTTCTTCCTCCGAAATGGGCAATTTGTTGCCGTAATAATCGTAATCTAAAGCGGTGAACGCTTCGCTCTCTCCGGAAGTGTAGCCCTCGCTCCCTTCGTCCGCGTTCGGTTCACTTTTTTCTACGCTGTCTTCTTTACTCTCTTCGACATTGCGGTTTTTAGTCTGATCGACGTCGCGAGCCTTTCGGCGTTGTTTTCTTCGCCGTCTGCGTCTCAGGGGTCGCTCCGTGTTGGGTTCGACTGCACTATTTTCACCGTCAGAATCTTCAAAGTCCCGCTCACCAGAATTGGCCACTTCTTCGCTTACGTTCTCCTCGTCGCGATCGGGCGGATGCGGTTTCCCTCTGTGAAGTTTTTTTGGTCGTTTCTCTTTGTAAATAGGTGGCACCCGTACGGTAACGGTGTCGATCTGTCCCGGGTTCTGCTCTGTCGGTGGCAATACGCGCGGTCTTAGAGGCCGCCGCGGGTCCTCTGTGCTCGTGGTTCCTTCGTACTCGTCCTCGGGCTCCTCGGGTTGGGGACGAGGAATGCGATTCGGTCGTGCGCCGTCTCGTTGTAAACTCTCGTGCGAATCACTTCTTCTCTGAATCTGATTGGCTAAGTCTCGATCTCCGAAGTGCACGTTTCGGTAATGATTTGGAGGAAGTCTTTTTTCTTTTCTTGCAACGGCGTTTTTTTTCTGTTGCGGTTGGCGTTTTTTTTCATCCCAGAAACGTCCAACGGCCGTACCGAACTCCCGAACGGCCTTAGCCCGGTCCCGCGATTCCTGTGCGTCTTCGTAATCGTCGTAAGCCGGTTGCTGTTGCGGAGGCGCCGCCTCCTCCTCATCGTCGTAGGCCAAGTAGTCGTCCTCGGCCGCGGAACGACGCGCGCTGAATTGCTCCGCGTCGACCGTGTCCACTCGCTGCGTCACTCCGTTGCGTACCACGAAAGCGTCTACATAAATTCGCGGCTTACGGATCGGTTGCGGAGGCGGTAGCTTGGCGGCACGAGGTTGGATAGGTATAGCGGCTTGGGGCTGAGGCTGAGGCTGAGGCTGAGCCTGCTCGTCTACGTTAGCGACGGTCGCGTCGGCTCCCGCCACGATCGGTGCCGGCGTTGCCGCATTTCTGTTGAAGTTAAAACTGAACTGTAAATTAGACTGGACCCTGTCCAGGTTGTCGGCTTTTGCTGGTGGTGGTGCGGGCGCACAAGGTGCTTGCGCGGGAGGATTCGCCCGGGGCGTGCCGCATGGTGGTGGTGGTGGTGGTGCGGCCCTTGGACTCGGGCAAGGTGGTGCTACCGCTTTGGGTGGTGGTGGCGGCGGTAGTTGCGCTCTGCAGGGTGGCGGTCCGGCCGCCCTCGGTGTTCCACAAGGTTGTGCCACAGCAGCGGGTGGAACCGCTGGCGCCGCTGGTACAGCAGGGGCCGCTTGTATCGCAGTGGCCAGAGCTGGCTGGAATGCGCTCGCCGTCAACGACACCTGCAATGGCGCGTCTATTCCCGGGACCGGCGGAAGAGGCGGCGGGAACTGAACCTCTGGGGGTTTCCTTTGCACTCTGTATCCCAGCACGTCCGCTAATCCCCTGAATACTATATCACCGAAAGTCCTCTTCTTGCGCACGATCGGTTCATGATCCCCGTCCAACTCGACAAGCGTGTCGTTGCCGACGTCTTCCAGTTGTAGCATGGTGCCATTGTTCAGGATCAAGGTGTTGTTGTCGAGGAGTATTGCTTCATCTTCGAGGAGTATTGTATCATTGTTGGATTGGGCTAGCACAAGTGGCAGCAGTAAGAACCAAAGAAGCGCGTTCGGGCGCATGGCGCATTGTCGAGTGTCGCGCGGGAGGGCTCGCAGCGCGGTTTTGTCGCACCGCTGGACGCTTGCTCAAGCTTTTTTACGCTCGACTGCTCGCTGATATGAAAATATATAGTGAAAAAAAAAAATGAAACAAAGTATCATAATTAATTCCCCTTGAGTAGAATGATAACATTAATGAGGACGGCGACTATCTCTCGAAGGTACTCAATCAGATCACTGCGTAACTTAACAATTAACCGATCCCATTAACTATTACTCAAACTCATTTATTCATTGGACTACTTTAGCCCACTTTTATGTAACATTACTTAACAATGTCGTATTATTTCACTTGAACTCCATTTGGTTTCCGTGGTGGACCACATTTGGCACAACCAATATACTTACAATGAAGCTCCGAAGCTACCTTTTGCGATCTCACCTATGACTTAGAAACAAGATTAGTACTTACACGAATTGATATACGATAATACGACCAATAACTATTACGTTAATTTAATCGTAGAGAAATTTTACTGTATCATTCTTTAAACCTCATTTTTTTTTATTGAAATAAAATTGTGTTCCTTTAAATTGTGTAATTACCTATGCAATGAAATCAAATATGTGTTAATAAATGAAACAAAAAAAGGGGTGGGGCTGTATCGTGGACACAGCCGTGTGTTTTATGAGATATATTTTCTTTGAGCATAGGTAGGTATTATAAACGCTTAGGTACTAGCGACCATAGCGGATTCGTCCAGGAAAAAACTTAATTAAGTTTTATCATATATAATAATAAAAATTCGATGAAAAGTTATTTAAATGATGGTGAAAACTGCATCAAAATTCGATACGTGGTTTAGGAGGAGTTATAAAGGTATCCAACGAATTCGAATATACCATATTAGGTATACCTAATTCATCACTTCACTACATATTATAAAACAAAGTCCCCGCCGTGTCTGTCAGCTGTCTGTCTGTCTGTTCGCGATAAACTCAAAAACTACTGCACCGAATTTTCATGCTGTTTTCACCAATGGATAGAGTGGTTCTTGAGGAAGGTTTTAGTATATAATTTACAAAGCTAAGCGGGCGAAGTCGCAGGCAGCAGCTATTAGTTAGGTAATTTAGGTATATAATATAAAATAGTAGGTATATTCGAATTCGTTCAATGTAATAGTAATAGTAATCACGAATTAATAATACCGTTCTATTATCATGGACAGGACTATTGTCGCCAATCCGATGTCTTTGACATTGTTGTCCCGCATGACGAAAATCTCAGGAAAGCCGAAAAAGTACCTAAATACATAGACTTGGCTCGTGAGCCACTAGGTAACCGCCATGTGGGATGTCAATTCGACCCGATAGTCGTGTCGGCAAACGGTCCTATAGCGAAGAGCCTCGACCAACACCTCGAGAGGCTCTCACTAGATAGCTGGGTCAAGGGACAGATACACAAGGCGGCACTTCTTCACTCTGGAGGTTCCTTATTCTACCTGCAGCCCTAACCACCCGGTAGCTTGGGCCTTGCCCATGCGAAATTCTATTATAAGTATTTTACGATATTTATTGGTTTTTTTATATATTAGTATACTAGTGGGTGTCCGCGACTTCCTCCGCGTCCGATCGCTACCAACACAGGATTACCCGCTGGACTTATCTCAAGATTGAAAATTTCATCAAAACGGGTCAGTGGTTTTAGAGTCTATAGGGAACCATACAACACATTGCCTTTTATATATAACTAGATGGTGCCCGCGACTTCGTCTGCGTTCTCTATAGCCTGCCTTCCTCGATAAATGGACTATCCAACACAAAAATAATTTTTCAATTCAAACAATTAGTTCCTGAGATTAGCGCGTACAACCAAACAAACAAATTCTTCAGCTATATATAGGTACTTATTGGTATAGATATAGAAGATAACCTTACAAAATATGTTTCTTAAATTTACATATATTTCATTCTGTTATTGGAACCTACTGAAATTTGTTGAATTTGGCGCACGTCTAGATATTGCTAATGGCTTGACATGCTTTGTACTTATATTGTAGACCTTAGACCTTAGGTAAATATAATGCATTACATTAGACACCTCTAACAGAATAAAATTTGGAAAGTGTAGTGGCCAGTGGCGACATCACTTGGTGACAATAAGTCGCAAGAGCTCATTCCTTGTAAAAATTTGCAATGAATGCATTGGTTTAATTCGAATTTGTCGTTAGAGAATTGGTTGGGTGTAACCGATTGATTTGATTATTGACACTTGATAGATGTTTCGCAACGTAAGCGGGTCAAGGCGTTGCGCATAACTTAAGCGCCGTGAAAATTAATAATCAACCGACTCCATATTCGATATACTTTTCCAAAGGTTCATGATAACTGTAATCGGTGGTTAAGACATTTGAAAGCATAAACTGTGTTCCAAAAAGTAGGCAGGTACTTGGTCCATTTTCTTGGACATAATTTCTAATGCTACTACAACTTGTATACGGTAGGTTTTATTGCATATATTTATATTAAGCAAATATTACCATATGTTTATGGTAATATTTTCTGCTCCGGTTTTTACAGCCTACATACTCGTATGGTATCTATTTTAAATTCTATGCGACTATCTGTTCAACTGCCGATAAACATTTACAATCTAAAATAAGTACCTACCTAGGTACTTTTACAATTTGATACTTTTATGTAGGAGTCCTCAGATAGCATCTATTCTATATCAGATATATAATAATTATAAAGAGGTAAAGTTTGTATGTTCGTTTGTGTGTAAGTAATCTTGGAAACTACTCATCCTATTTAAAAAAAATATCAATAATTTGTAGTATATATATTTTTATTTTTCAACACTGACAAAGTCACGGGCACATGCTTAGTTAGTTACATACCTACTTAGGTGCTTCCTTCAGAAATGAGTAGACAGTGAGATATTAGAAACTTCTTCTAAAAAATCATAGCAAGAAATCATGACAATGAATTAAAACTGCTGAAACTACTTGAAATGTAACAAAATTTAATATTGCGTAAATGGTTATTTTTTTAACCTTTTTATTTTTGTCTATTGTTATAACAAACTTGTTATTCTGATTGAATCGAAGTTACCTAATTGGTTTTGGCGCGAAGACTTTAAAAGCGGTGAGCGCCATCTGTGAACAAAGCGAGTCAACAACAGTACAAGAAGTCTTCGGATAAGTGATATAATGCGAGTACTCGTAACTAGATGGCGCTGACACTCTTGTTTCTTCATCGAAGGTGGTATATGAGGCATGTGCACCACTTCTATAGACGGATAGGCGTTTCAGTGGCGTTAATGGAAAACGAATACACGTATAATATTATAGTGATGTCGTTCGTTTACAGAAGTGAAAGTTAACTGTGGTTATTTGTTTACATGCCATCGCTACTCGCGACATGCAAATCATATACATGGCGAATTGGCGATGCGAGCTCATAAAAAGTAATGCATTCGCCGGTAGTTGTCTACGAGGTCTCGCAAGACTCGATAATTATTTAAAACTAGCTCAGCCTTCGGATACGCCCGCGTGGTTTTCGGTTTGCGACAAAGTTTTGATAAACATTATTACATTGTAGAACTCTAAGGGAAGCGGGTGGCCGTTTAGCTCTGCTTTCAATTGCATTCATGAAGCAAATTAGCAGACCGACCAGGCCCTCAATTATATATAAAAAATTAATAAAATTCAAAATACCGAAAATACGAATATGAAAAAATAAAAAATGTTAAAAACGTAAAATACATTAGGACAAGATCCCTTATCCTTAACCCTATTGTAGTATGGCAGCACCCGTGGCGTTGCCCTACTATCAAGATGACCGTTGGCCTGTCTGCCAACCTTAACATTAAAAAAAAAACATGAAATTACCTCATCAAATATTCTCGCTTAAAGTAAACAATAATAATAATAGGTATGTAGAAAACCACATCCACGTACCTCGTCATTCGTCAATATTTATCTATTCAACACTCCAAGACTTTAGTCGAAAAGTGCGCTTTTACAAGATTTGTATTAATTCATCATTTTAGTTGATTTTTTTTTTCACAGTCCAATGACTCACTTTTTAGGAATTAATTTGACTGGCTCCGTTTCATGGCTGCAGCTGAACTAATATACATGATCAATATGGAAATGACACACAGAACATTTGTGACCTCAACTCAAATAATTATACAACCTCCTCCTGTTTTGTAAATGGCTATCTACTATCAAAGGCCTACTTTATCATTAAAAAAAATAAGTTGAAAGTTTTACCAAATTATTGGCGCGTGAGATGCCTCTAGCCTTTTTAGCTGTAGGATGGTAAATGGTCACAAAACGGCAAACAAGTGACTCAATGCAAAAGTGAGGCAGTGTAACTGTTTCACTTGTGAACATACATATATCTGTACTGACTACGTTGAACTCTCTTCGAAACTGCATGATTTAGAACCGTTACGTAGTTACGTAGTTTTAGAGGCTGTGCCATAGGTATATTTTCTTATACGTTTTGTTTTGAAAGTAGGCAAAGAACCATTTCTAAATATCAAATCTATATTTTTGTAGAATTATCAGAAAGACAGCACTCCATAGTCTCAAAGTAATTTTGCTGGCAGTAGTCGCTCCTTACGGAAAACAACGTAACTTATACTTCTTACCTTATCCCTTATTTTTCCTTTTAGATAGACGGCTGAACCAGGCGTCCATATGTGGCAGCTTAAGAGTGCGTATAAACAGCTTAGAGCATTAGATAATCTCTGAAGTGAGATTACTGATACACTGTTAGCTTTGTAAGGTGTGTCATTTTGAAAATAAAACTAAAATCGATGGAAATGAGAGTTCACTTGGTGATTTTTTTCTATCGAGAAAATTTCACTTTCATTTATAATATATTTATCTATTTTGAAAAAGTTTTTAAATTGGACTTAGTTTACTTAGATAAAATTCAAATCTAGGATTGGCTATTTCTCTTTATACGCGCCCTTAAGTGGTCAACTCAGAATGATGCTGTACATATTTAATATGATGCTTAGGGCCTCTTTTACCAACTACAAGTAAAATGTTGATTAGTTACATTTAGAAATAATTTTCTGTTTTATTGAATTATGCACTCGGTTTACTGCATCATTCGATAGGCGATTTTTATTATTATTTTCTGTTCAATGTTTGGGACTTTTACCGTCCATTATCCCTATTATCCCCGGTTACCGGTGACTTTAAATGACAGTTAGTCTACTTGACAGATAGTGAAAGAGGCGCTTAGTAATACTAATGAGATGAATCTTACATATTTCTATATTAAAATATTCTATACATAATTCTATATTAGATATTTAAAAGTGGTTCTTTACCTACTTTCAAAACGTACAAGTAAGTATATGTGTATACCTATAGCTCAACCTCTAAAACTACGTAACGGATCATGCAATTTCGAAGAGAGTTCAACGTAGGTAATCAGTACAGATACATTCTTCCTATATTCTTCCTATATGGGGAAGGACCCATAAGATTTTGACCCTAAAATTAGAATTTTTCTCAATCATTTGAAGCCACATAATTATTTTAGTGCCAAGCTTTACAATGATTGTCGGGTCCTAACAGACTATTGCTGTGCTATGACTGCATTCGTATCTTCCAATTCATGATTTACCCTACTGTCAAGTGTAGAATGATTTTTGTGTTTCACACTCATTTATAAAATTAATGTTATCGATAAAAATTAATAAATAAATATGAGTAAAAATATTACTTAGACAATACTTGTTGTCGCTTGATTCTGATAAGACTATTGTTAGTCTTGATACCTACTGATAAGCTATTATTGATTTTAACACACAAATATTTATACGAAAGAATTAATTTATCGAGACATCCCTAAACTGTTCTGCGCTCAAATATTTTCCCACAATTTCGAACGCCGCTTTCTCTATTCTAAATTTGAATAATTAGATTTGGCGCCAATGCGTTGCAATTAACCTTTACGGCTGCAACTGATATTAATAGTTGAACGAGTGGAAAGCTGTAAGCGTTTGCTCTGCACTGGATGAATGGCGCATCGCTAATGATCCAACGTGACACGAGATCAACAACTCATCAATCATCACGTGGGCAGGACGCATCACTTAGCAGGTTTTATGCCGGTGACATCTTGATCATTGAGCTTCGTCCTGGCAACTTATAGAATTAAGTCACTGACCTGTAATTTATACCACTGGACAGGCTGCTGTCAAATTATTTTTAAACCTATTTCAAAAACACCATTTTGGCTCTGTAGGCTATAGTGGACATATGGAGCGACAGTAATTGGAATTAAAATTCCGACATCCGTATCAATCAATACTATAATTGATTATAATAATAAATCTGTGTAAGGGTTGGTGATGGAGTAAGTTTCTTTGTTTTCAGAGATATCGTGTTTATAGGCTCTATACATGATACTGATACTAAATGGACGATTTTTACAATTTTTTTCTGTATGTATGTATGTTCCTCTATAACTCTTAAACGAATTAACTGATTGTCATGAAACTTGGTAGTTAACATTTAGACGTACAGGACACAGGATAGGCTACTTTTTTCTTTTCAGCGTTTCAAAATGGTACACGAAATTATCTGTCATTTGTATGGGACAGCCTGTCCAGTAGTATATAGTACAGGTCAGTGAATTAAGTGCATAAGAATAGAATAGAATAGAATAGAAAACATTTATTTGCATACACATGACACACACGAATAAATCTAAAGGTAACAAATAATATACATACATTTTTTACATATAAATGAGAATATATGCTTAAATAAAATCCCTATGAGTGTGCGTCATGGCATCAAAAAGGTATCTGGCTCAGCATAAGCTGATGCAAAGCACAGCGCTGATTTTACGCCAGTCCTACTTGAAATTTAACGCCGGCGGAATGTGCGTCGTTATAATATTATTGTTGCAGGAATTTACTACATTCTATAAGTAACAGAACACTACCCCTTATTAGGTCTTCCCCAGTTATCGCTCATACATGCCACAAAAACAAATCAAATACTTGGCTCAAGACTTCATTCACTTTTTTGTTTCTCAATCAGTAAAGCAGTGTATTTATTTTTGAAAGCAAATTTAGACTTGAGATCACGAAGGGGAGGAGGAATATTATTCCAACACTTAGAAGCCAAGTATCGGAAGCTACCACTGAAAGCTGCTGTCGAGCAAAAGGGAACATTCAATGTATTCACCGGACGCCTGCAAACAGAGGAAGGATCACGCCAATTCAATTTCTTAAACAGATACTCCGGTCTCTTAGTACCAACCACTTCGAAAATAAGTGTTGCATAATAAAGTTGTTGCCTAGCATTCATGCGCAAAATATTATATTTATTCAAGAAAGGTGTAATGTGCGATCTAGGAGGCACCTTCACGCAGAAACGTAAACAGGCATTTTTGCACTCGTTGAATTAATTTTTGTGTCTTCTTAAATAAACAAGGACCATATACAACCGAACAATAATTTAACTTAGATAAAATAATCGCCTCACAAAGTTTAAAACGCAAATTTACACTTAGAACATCTCTAATTTTGTACAGTACTTTCAAGCGGTAAAAGCAGTTTTGGACTAACTCAAGCACATGCTTCTCAAAACGCAAATTTCGCATTTTCAAAACGCATAAGAGACGTACCGCAGTCCGTTGCATTTATTTTAAGGTATGCAAATGATTGGATCTGGACATTCCGTTTTACGTAACTGTATTGGAACCGTTTCCGTGATCGGCGTTCATTATAAGTGTTTCGAGACCGTTCATGTCTGTTATGGGATGTTTCATTTCTTTTTTTAGTCAAAAGTGAATCCGACAGGCAGACGGTTAAACCTATTAACACAAAGTATTACCTTTGTGTTAATAGGAAACCCAACAGCACATGTGACGTACAGTTAGTTCACGGTGGTGTTCTGTAAGTGGATAGTTACTGCTGCATAACGGGCTGCTCAATTTGTGTCTGAGAACAGCGAAAATTACTTAATTTACCCTACTACATAAAATATAAAAAAATTCTTTTAGAATACAATTCCGTAAGCCGTATTCAATCTCGGTAATAACAATATGAACATTGCCAATTCCCGTGATCCATAGGATCCATAGGACTTTTATAAGGCATTGCATGGGAGTAATTAAAATTAATTACCTAATTATAATTAAGTCAACGTTGATACACATCCTTGCGCCCTATATGCTTCTGTTTATTGGCGAAAGTAGAAGCCTAACATGAATGGGACTGTCGCCACAGTTTTTTTAAATGACAACATTCACTTTAAAAAAAGCAACGTCTGTACTTTGTAGGCACGTGAGAAATTATAAGTTTTTGGCGTCACAATTTTAATATTATTATATTAGCGAGGCTCATACACAATATGTACACAATTTTAATACTAAAAGAATTAATGTATATGTACGAGTAAATAAATAAATCATCAATCAATACTAATGATAAATCTGTAAGTGTATGTTTGTTTGTATATATGTATGTATGTTCCTCTATAACTTTTAAACGAATTAACCGATTTTCATGAAACTTGGTAGATAAACATTTAGACGTCCGGGACACAGGATAGGCTACTTTTTTCACGCGGCCGAAGTCGCGGGCGCCAGCTAGTAACAAAATAAAATTGCATTATATATACATTATATTTATAATTATAAAATTACAATGTAAATAAAAATATATATAATATAAATATAGTAGTATTATCCCTGTATAAAATAAATTATGTACTGTCATGTTGGTACTTAAAATCTCATTCAGAGCTTCATGCAAATTTCCTTCAGATAGGTATTAAAAATGCACTGATATTTTGACACTAACGTGTCGAAAGAATAGAATGCTAGACTTCGGTGTTGCATTGGCTAATGCTAATGAAGTCTGCAATCATGTAATTCAACTTAGTGGCTGTAGAGTGTACCTACTCTGTTATTTGAAACCGTTCAACAAAGTTTTTAGTATATGATTAACGACGCATTCCTCAGTTACTCACTTCTTCGCTTCCTGACCCTCACGTCCAACTCTTCGCGCTTTCCCCTCAGCCAAATTATCCTAAAAATTGATTTTCCTTATCGAAGCGTTCAATTTTGGTTAACTGTACATCACAATTAGTGTTTCTCGCCAACACTGACATCACTGAGAGCGACTCATTGAGTAAGAATTTTTAAGCAGTTTCCCTAATTATTAACAGGATAAAACACTCAATCAGAGAGGAAAAACGTTAAGCGATGTATGATTGGCTTTTCGTGGAAACTTGTGCAACCACTCTCTAATAAAAATATTGTAAGTTATATAAATGACAATGGAACATTTCGATGGTAGCAAGGGTACCTACTGACAAAGCTAATTGGTAGAATATTCTTCTTTTCTGTGAATTTAATCACAGATGTAATTTTTATATTGAATTAGCTGATACTTGCGATTTCGTCTGCGTTGAAAAAGATTATAAATATATGAGTAATAACACCTGACATCGTTATCGCTGTGACGACGGTGGCGCCGTCACGCAACAGTAGCGCCCAATTCTTTATATTCTTAGACGATCACTTGGGAACAGTACTTTTTTCAGAATGAAAGGTACCCTATGTCCTTTCTGGTGTCCCAGACAACGTGTATGCAAAATTTCATGGTGATCGGTTCAATAGTTTTTGCGTGAAAGCGTAACAAACAAACAAACAAACTCACATTCACATTTATAATATTAGTAAAGATTCAGTCCTATGTACTCGTAGGTAATTCCTAATGTTTTGAAGCCGTCGAACTTGAACCGAGTAATACCGAGTTAAATTCGTCTAATAACTTTATCCAATAACATTTTGTTTAAGAAACGTGTTTGGAAATCCAATTACGGTATTACGTGTTAGTTACCGGCGTCGTTAAGAGGATTTTAACAGATTTATGAAAATATATTTAGTAGCGTCATACGACTAAATAGAATGTGACAAAGAATCTCTTTAACAAAAATTTGTGTTCGCATTTCGTTTATCATTTGCTATAATAAATAATCTACACTGATTTGTTGTTATTGGAGCGATTCTTATTAGATGATCTACCGTGTGAAAATGCAATATCTCAGCTTAAAATTTGGGAATTATTTAGAAAGTTACAATGATTCATTATGCTCAAATGTTGTGGAATTATAGGCCAGTTCACGCAAAGCAAACGTCAGATTCGCAGTTAATCATGATGGGTATATAACACTGTATGATCTATTTTTTTTCTATTGATCAAAAACGTAAACAAATATAGCGTCGCCATGGTCACTGGACTGTTTTAAAGATGGGATTTGTACATTAGGCATTATCAAAGAGAGTTGACTCAGTGATTAACTCATTTAGAATTTCTTCGTATTGTTTGTTTAGTTCTATATCGTGAATTGTTTGCTTACCTTTTTGATCAATGAAAAAAGAATGCAATATAGGCTGCAATATTTACCACTGGACCATTTTGAAATGCCGCCCTCGGAAGTAATCTGGGGCCCTAGACAAAGTGCCATAACGATAACGATAACGAAGTTCGATAGTTATAAATGTATGGGAAGTATCACGTGATTTAGCGAAGGCATATGTCAATCCCATACATTTTATTTTTAGCGAATCGAATCGCTACGGAGCGAATGCAACTTGTCTAGGGCCCCAGAACTAATTTTGAGTATTGCGTATTTTTATTCCATATACGGATGTCAGAATTTTAGTTCCAATTACTGTCGCTCCATAGTCACTTATAGCGCCAAAATGGCGTTTTTCGAATAAGCATAAAAATAATTTCAGCCTGTCCAGTATATTACAGGTCAGTGATGGGTAAGGTAGAAGGGAAGAGACGCGCTGGGGGAAGGAGGACCTAGTGTGTTCCAATCGGCTCTTTCTGGACTGAAGCTGTACTGGTAGAAGAAAAAACTTTGTCTATATACTTGTGAAATATATTTATTCTTTAAATAAAATGATTACATAATAAATGATGGAACGACTTTGTTGTTGAGACTAGAGGGCAGGAAGTGTTTAGTATTCTGCGGTGTGCGAATTCAACCGCAGAATGTCTAATACAGTTGCAGTTACCAAATCGCGCGATCTTACTCCAATAGGGATGTGTTATTGTTGCGCAACAAAATGCGGTAATTCGAAGCGCATTTTAAATTACAGATTTGCGTTGCTTCACTTTTTTGTACAGAATTGTGCACTATGCAATCCTGTCTTTAAGCGAATTTATTCTTCCGCTTGTGACAAAAGCTACAATTTGTCGTAATAGTTCTAAAATATTCATTAACACTTTCAATAGAATTGTTAGTCACTTTTACCATACATATGTCGGTCATAATGTTTTAATGAATGTGATGTGACAGATAACTTTAACCAATGAAACATGTTCTTTGGGTACAGCTACGTGATTTCTTATAAGTATGGATAGCGATTACATATAAAATGAATTCAATAGTCTGGCAACGAAATTTTTTATTGAGGTTAACGGAACGAACGAAGCCTTAATGTCTTAACAAACAGAAATAGTATACATAACGCTTTTTTCTTCCTTTTGTTGATGCGCTCGCAAATGGTATTGTTAAGCTCTTATTAACTAAGTTGACCTGTGAAGTCAAAAAATAAGTTAGAAAATATTTAGGGGAATGTAATCGTCTACAAACAACAATAGTATAGAAACAAAGTCAAAGATTGTCACCAAAACGAAATTCTTTCACTCATTTTTTACTTTAATATTATAAAGAGGAAAGATTTGATTGTTTGAATTGAATAGGCTCCGAAACTGGACCGATTTGAAAAAATCTTTCACCTATAGAAAGCTACGTTATCAGGGAGTAACATCCGTACTAATATTATAAATACGAAAGTTTGTATGGATATTTGTTACTCTCTCACGCAAAAACTACTGAACCGATCACCATGAAATTTTGCATACACGTTGTCTAGGACCCCAGAAAGGACATAGGCGACCTTTCATCGTTCATTGCGGATGAAGTCGCGGGCACCAGCTAGTAGGGTATATTTTATAAAGTTACGCAGAAGAAGTCGCGTGTAATAGCTAGTTTTTTAAGGTCGTCAGACAGGCTGACAGTACACTCTAGGGAAGGTGGCTACCGTCGCCTAAAATACAAAGAAATGCGCTGCCTACCATAATATGATTAAGGAAAGACCTGGTACACACTAGGCGTTTTAAAGCGCGCGCTTTGAGAACTATGAAGTTCTCAAAGCTTCATAGTTCATAGTTCAAAGTTAGAGCGAGTACACATTGAGTGCTTGGCGTTGCATTAGAACTTCATAGTTCTCAAAGCGCGCGCTTCAAAACGCCTAGTGTGTACCAGGTCTAATGGATTAGGACGGCAGGCTTAAGCCTGCGGGATAGGGAAATCGGTTCTGCCATCCATCACTCTCTCAATTACAGGAGCACACAACTATTATTTTGGTCTTCTGTAAGGAGGTGGTACAGCCATATGTGCTGTACGAGACTGCGAAAACGAGTGTGCCCTACTGTCACTACTTTCTAGATTCAGTTAAGACTAGTATGAAAAGTTCACTTCCAAAATTGGGCTTGCCGGTAATCGAACCCGAAACCCTTGTAAAAGAAAAATTTAGCCACTCCATCAATGGGCCTGTTGAAACATCTCTTTTTTGAACGAAATATGAATTTTATTATAACATTATTTTTTTTTTAATTTTTAGTAGATGTAATTATAAGGCATGGAGTTTATCTACTTTTTATAACTGTAAAAAGTGAATATTGTAAAACAGCATTTTCTGTTTTTGATAACTGACCAATACAACACCTATCTGTAGGACAAATCGTCTTATAAGTATGTACATATTAATATTTCTCTCCGAGAAAAGGTTCTCGCGCTCTCTACCATTATGTGGTTGAATTTATTCACGTGATTCGCATAAAAGCAGTGCTATGGTGCTATGGCCCATTGTGCTATGGTGTGTGGTGTGGTGTAGTGTGGTGTTAACCTATTCACCAATTTAGCGGCCGTTGTTGACATAAACTTAACAATGGCAAGCGCGTGAACTAACAGTTGTCGCGTTTAGTGAAATTTAACGATTTTCCTTCAAAAATAAGAATCGTCATTTACAAAAATAGTCGAGAGTGGGAAAATGTAAAAAAAAAACAATTGAGATTTTTTGGTATACTGCAACTATAGACTTTTATTCAGCATTTAATAAAAGCATTTATTTCAACACTAGCTTTTCCCAAGTGTGAAAGAATTTTTCAAATCGGTCCAGTAGTTTCGAAGCCTATTCAATTCAAACAAACAAATATTTCCTATTTATAATATTAGTATACAAAGAGACACTTAAATTTTATTCATAAATATAAGTATGTATGGAGTTTGGTTTGTCAACAATATGGTACAATATTCATTTTAAAACCTAACCTTTGGAAACAGCATCGTTTTGTAACACCATTATGAATGACTAAAGCCTATTTTCTGATCATTAATATCAGTCTGAGGCAAGTGGAGTTCTGAGGAGTATTCTATATATTTATATAATGTGTGTCATTGTGACCGAGTGACATGAAATGGTGATGATAAAAGGTGGCAGTGAAATTGGGTCAAAAGGGCCAAGCCGATGTCGTCGGCCGGCCTCGTTTTGTGACCTTCGCCGGTTGCCGAAAACGAGTCGAGCGCTTTGTAACCTATATACTAAATGCCTTGCACATATTTTAGGCCGTATTTTAGTGCTACACTGACGGTCAGTCCTGACTTCGCTCGTCCGTAGCTTATATAGACTATAATGCCCTGATTGCAATGACAGTCCGGGACGTAGGTACCGGTAGGCGTACTGACACTGTCAGGAATGCTCGTCAGTAATCTGCATATGTCAAGCACGTCGAAGACTTCAACCTAAATATTTTCACAATTAGAAATTACTAACATTAATTTTTATGTTTTTATTTTAAGAATTTCAGGCATCTATCATCGTGTGGACCGATGATAGATGGCTGCCCTCTCCCATAAGCTATAAGACCAGTGACCAGTATAAGAAATGTATAATATGCTAATATTGAAATTAGTTTTATATGTATTATACATATAATACACTCAAAGGAAATATAACATACATATATACTATACACGTAAAACACACGGCCGTGTCCACACGACACAGCCACACCCCAGTTTTCCTAGAAAATAGGCATTAACCTACATATATACCTAACTGTCGCGCTGCTGGTAATACTTGCATTAAGGGTACATATATTTCTATAATGATAACTTAGACTGAAACATCAACATAGAAATGCATCAAGTCGATGTGAACGATTGCAATACGATTGCAATCTGTGATAACGCCTTCTTTCTCACACTGCGCAAGAGGAGACGCTCAGACACGCATAACACAGTGAGATCATCTTTTCCAATCCACAAATGCATCAGTTACGGTTTACATAACGAAATAACTTTAAAAAAAACTTTACTATTACTAAATACAAAATCGAAAGAAGCTTACAATTATTTAGGTACTTCACAAGAAATATTTGTGAGTGAAATATTTCATTTGCAAAGTTTTCCATGCCGGGAATCGAAATAGGAACCGCTGAGGCATAGCACTCTTAACCACTCGATCATTGGGCTCGAAATCTTCAATCAATCAATCAATCAATCAATACTAATAATAAATCTGTAAGGGTTGGTCATGGAGTAAGTTTCTTTGTTTTCAGAGATATCGTGTTTATAGGCTCTATACATGATACTGATACTAAATGGACGATTTTTACAATTTTTTTCTGTATGTATGTATGTTCCTCTATAACTCTTAAACGAATTAACTGATTTTCATGAAACTTGGTAGATAAACATTTAGACGTACGGGACACAGGATAGGCTACTTTTTTCTTTTTCAACCCGAAAAAGAAAGTCGCAGGCACCAGCTAGTATACTAGCTGAATCCGACCACGCTTCGCTGTGGCTCAATCTTATTAAAACTCGGCTGCCATAACAACGGCTAACTTCCACTTTAAATGTGACAGCGATTCTCGTTGGCGAGTGAATTCTCCTCGCTTTCGGCAGATGACACCGTAAAAAGCAATTTTTCTTGCGATCGACATTATATTGTTACTCGAAAAATAGATATGATCAATCCTTGAAGCATATTGTGTAAAAATTTCAAATCAATCCGTCAGCTAGTTTTCGAGTAATACACAAACCAACACAACATTTTTGTGTATTAGATATGTGTAGTCAATATTGTTATAAACATGATAACATTAAAGAGCGCAATAAAATGAGCTGGTGACTGAATTCTCGTGTAAACGAAATTCAAATCACCGTGTAATTGCAGTCTTACGGAATCTCGCTTTATTATCTAAGTATAAATTGTTAACTTTCCCGTTTCTATAGTAAAACTTAGATGCATCAAGTTGAAGTTCAAGTAAGTAAACATGTCTAATGTGTGTGCAATGATGGCTTCATAAGAAGTGTCGTCAATCAATCAACGTCTCGCGGCGCAGAATGTTTGAGCCTCTAATAACTTTATAATGTTTTTGCTTCTCACTCGTTTACATGGTGACCGTAGCCAGATGCACCTGCAACCTGACAACGCATCCTAACTGAAACCGAATTCTACTAATTCTTAGTATAATACGAACTTTTGTGAGGACGGATGTCTGAATGTTTGTTACCTTCTCTCTAAGTCGTAAATGAAACGCCTCTGAAAATTAAAAACATTGTTCAAAAAACTATTTGTAAACGTTAAACTTGTGTTAAAAATGTTGGGTCGGACTTTAAAAAAAATGAACTACAGCCCGGATAAAGTCGCGTGCACAGCTAGTACCTAATTATACCTATGTTTTTAAGCATTTGTCGGACCAAAGGTACCGTAGGTGCCATAAGGAAGTAGACATGTCCTAAGTTTTTAAAAAAATCCTTTTTATTTCTTTATACCAATTAATTTTTTATGACCGGTTTTTTTCCACAATAAAATTTTATTAACATGACGGTTCCCTTTAGCAGTATTTACATATAATTTCAATATCAATGTATTGGTAATAATGTTTAAGCTGATAAATTATTTAATCTGTTTGCAATACGACATTTTATAAATGTTATCAGTGATAACGGCCATCACTATCTCGAATTGGCACCTGTAGGTCGACTTTTATACATATGAGTATACTTGAGTAGCTAGATTTAAGTGTTATCATATTGGTGACTAATATTCGAACTTAGATAGTCAGCAAAATGCATATCAGTAACAGAATATGCTGTCCTATTTTGCATTCAGTAAAACTAAACATGCTCAATGCCCACAGCTGGCACTTTCCTTCAGGTGTAGTTATAAATTTGGTCTATGTATGTGTGTGTCTGTCTGTGACATTATAACTCCCAAACAGATGGTTGTGAACCTTATTTAAAAAATATAAAATAACTATAGCTGCTGCCCGCGATTTCGCCCGTTGTAACTTTCTAAATTACCTTCCACGAAACCTTAAAACCTAAACCTAAACCTATCCTTCCTTAAACCTAACCTTTTAAAAAAGGAAGGCCTCGAGAACCACTCTATCCATTGGTGGAAACAGCATGAAAATCGGTGCAGTGGTTTTTGAGTTTTATAATATGTAAGAATAAGGAAGGATAATGTTTCCATAACTTTTCTAATGTTATTAAAACATTATTATAAAACTTACCTGCAAATAAATCCCATGCTTGTTTTAGGTGTAATATTTGTTCTGTTAAATAAATTCACAATTATAAAATCAAATAGATGAACAGAAATAGTTTGAATGGAGTACAGATCTCATAAGTTTAAACTCACTTGTCAGTGAATTGATAAAAAGTACAATGCTCAAAATATGTCGAGAAGTAAAAGTGGTTTAAACATAATAAACTGTTTGGTTCAATCCAATTAAGGAGAACTGTCGATCGGTCCACATACGGCATGCGGTCGGAACTCCTTTCTCGAGCCGAATGAAAGTGAACCCGGCACAAACTGACTAGCGTATATTTCTATTGTAATTAAGTAAAAGCTCGTGGCATAATTAAGGCGAAGTTGAACCCTTGCTATAAAATGTGACTTGGCAATTTGTTAACACACAATGTGCACGCGCCTACCAAGATTTTTTTTGGCCCATTCATTTTGAACAGGACGTTGACACTGTCTATTGACACCGTCTTTTTCAATGTGTTACGGTTATCCACAAAATGGAGTCGATGATTTGACACATTTTTTAAAGCCTCTCTCTACGGCCTCCTCACAGAAGACCACCAGTTTCGCTTCTGTTTTGTGGAATCTCAAAAGGATGGTAATAATCTTGAGGAATTAATATTTAAGTAGATAGACGATTGACCAATTAGAGTGTGTAATGAAGCGGACTCACGACACGAGCGTCGTCTAACGGTAATTATTTGTTTTTCTGCCACTCCGGAACACATCGCTTTTGGACTAATTTACTCATGCGCTGTTTACACTGACCTGTAATAATATATATTTGATACCACTGGACAGGTTGCCTCATACAAATGACAGCTAATTTTTTGTACCATTTTGAAACGCCACCCTCGATCGTCGAGAGAACTAATTTTGACGTTTGCATATTTTTATTCCATTAGATATGTATATTTAAGATAATATAGCTTTCTATATGTGAAAGATTTTTTATAATTATCTAAGTACATAGTATTTTGAGTTTCTCCATTACAAACAAACAAACATACAACGATCTAATCTTTTCTCTTTATATAATATTAGTGTAGATAAGCAAATTTTTTTGGTATTCGTCGCACCCAAAATGGTCTAAAAACGAGGTCTCAAAGATCGCTCCTCTCCGGTGAAAGCTTGAAACGGAATTATTACATTTTTGGCCGAAACGTCATTGTCATTAATCTCTCAATGCCGTGCGAAAGAGCGAAACAGATAATCTGTTCTTGTGTAACAAAACAAGAGCAAAAGACAACTGTCTGTCTGTTCACTTGTGCGCACGCGCATTTTCCCTTTGTCCACAATTAATAATGTTTGCGGAAGCGTCGCTTTGAACAACAAAAACAATTGAAATTATCTCATATTATAATTTTAATTGAATTAATTATACAGTTGCGTAATTCAAACTGTTATTCTTTGCGAAAGTATATACAATTTTATTGTTCATTCATTAATTCAGTTTCAACATAATAAGTCTTGGTTTTAATTGTTTTAGAAATAAATTTGTCAAGGTAGGTTTATCGTTTTATCGCGATAGCGTACCTTTAGTGCCTACGTTGAATACCTACGTATCATAAAACATAATATAGGTAAAGATAGAATGCCGATAAGATCAATAAATAACTTAAATCAATAACAATGATAATAATGTAATATTAATATAACAATTTTAGTATAATTTCGTTCTAAAGAGAATACTTACTATTTTGTAGGTGAATTACTGCATATGTATTGTTGCGAATGCAGATTTAATATAAGAGTTGCGAAGACATACATGTGTGTGTGCCGCGACTTCGAACTTGACATTAAACGTCTCTTTCACCACCCACACCATCCGACTTACCGTTTATTGAACTTATATTATAAACTAATATACAGGTTGTATTTTTTTAACCATCTAGTAGTTTATATGTATATTAATTTTTTTTTATTAAACATTAGCTGTTGCACGCGAGTTCGTCCGCGTAACTTTATAAAATACTAGCTGGTGCCCGCGACTTCGTCCGCGTTGAAAAAGAAAAAGTAGCCTATCCTCAATGACATTACTTTTAATATCATTGCCATACACACATACAGAAAAAAATTATAATATATACACATACATACATACACACATACAGAAAAAAATTGTAAAAATGGTAAATTTAGTTTCAGTATCATGTATAGAGCCTATAAACACGATATCTCTGAAAACAAAGTAAATTACTCCATGACCTACCCTTAAAGATATATTATTAGTATTGATATTACTTGCTGATATTATTCCCATTGTGAAATATTTTTTTTAAATAGGTCCAGTATAGTTTCGGAGCCTATTCAATGCAAACAAACGAACAAACAAATCTTTTCTCTTTATAATATCATATAGATTTGGATTGAGTACCCACTAGAAATTGCTTTCTTGATAAACATAATTTCAGTAAAAAGTATAGGTTTAATAAATGGTTGGGTAGATCACCAAGCTAGACAAACTAGCAGTTTTCTAGGTAAGCTAGGCTGGGTCTTCAAAATGATACCTAAGTACGTTGTGAACGCTGCCCCTAAAAACGTCAAAAATATAAAAAGCACAAATTAAGCTACTATTAGGGACGGCTAAACTATTTAATTTTGCAAAATGTGAAAGTACTGACGTGTTCGAAAGTGTTTTAACAGTTTGCGAGTAAATTTTGATTAATGATGTTTTGTAGACAAAAACAAATCACTCGTAGGTAATACCCGAAGCAATCCATTAGTTCATTTTACTTTCTTTAAAAATTTTTCACTTTTTAAATATTTTTTATTTAATAGTTTTTAAAATTTACTTTAAAGAGAACATTATATTTTAGTACTTTTAATAAATATACTTAGTAAGTTGTTTGGAACTGCTAAAAATTTGACAGTGAACAAGAATACTTTAAAGAATTTTACCTATTAGGTAAAAATAAAAACATGTTTTATTGCTAAGTACCTACATTACATTAAAATCAATACTAATAATAAATCTGTAAGGATCGGTCATGGAGTAATTTACATTGTTTTCAGAGATATCGTGTTTATAGGCTCTATACATAATACTGAAACTAAATTGACGATTTTTAGAATTTTTTTCTGTATGTATGTATGTTCCTACATAACTCTTAAACGAATTAACCGATTTTCATGAAACTTGATAGATAAACATTTAGACGTACAGGACACAGGATAGGTTACTTTTTCTTTTTCAACGCGGACGAAGTCGCAGGCGCCAGCTAGTCAGAGTTATAAGTATAGAAAAACTTGAGTAATTAGAAAAGGCTAATGCTAAATACCTACTTAATTATTTTGCAATGAAGGTCAGCAAAGTTGGGGAAACCGTGTCACGTCGGAGAGCTGACGGAGGCAGCTAATTGCCTTGCATTATAATTTTGCTTCAAGATCATTATTATATTTTATTGAAAAATTTAACAATTAAATCACTAGAGATTTCAATAGACAATAGAGTTGTGAAATGAGGTAAGAAATAACATAACTATGTAAGTATAGATATACGACACGTTTGGTCTAGTGGCTAGTAACTCCAGCTGTTAACCAAACGGTCGCGAGTTCGAATCCCACAAGGGGCAAATGTTTATAAATGTTTTAATATTTTACCTTTGTACCTGAGTCATGGATGTTTTGTATTTATAATATGTATGTATTTACAAAAAAAGTAATGTATGTAGTATATCAACTGTCTGGTATCCATAATACAAACATTAGTTGCTCACTGTGGAACTACCCTTCGTGTGTTTAAGACGTGGATCCACGTTCAATTTTTTCGGTGCTCCGCGTGCATACAACTTGACTATTGAGAAACGATATTGTGGCTTATTTGATAAGTATCTAGGCTTAATTTCTTTTGCTACGTTCTCCTGTTGACATTGGCAATTGACATTGACAATCAACCCGTGATTTCAGACACACTAAGGGTTTATAGATGGTGCTGTGTGGAATGTATGAAGATATTATATAGAGGAGAATTTTATGAGAAATAATAACGAGTTGTATAAGAATATTTTAACATTGTATTTATTGCAAAAAATCTTAATTAATTTACTTGTTTTTTAAATTAATTCATCATTTATTTTAAACACTTATTTCATATTGTAAATTTATGTAAAGATATTCAGGTCATTTGTAAATATAGAAATTGGATCAAATATATTTTAACAAATTTTAACAATTAAAGGCAATTGATATATCACATTGTTCATTTGTAGATGGTTCATAATTATATTTTTTTATAAAGATAAATGCACTCGTGTACACTCGGCGATAGAATTGGATTTTGAAATTCATTTCTCGGCAACAAAAGTGTCGCCGACTGTACAACATGTTTCATTAAATCGACAGTTCAGCAATAAAGTTAATACGTTGCATTAAGTACTTGGAAATTTCATCAGAATATATAAAATATATTATATTATAATATTTCAACAATTTCATTGTAAATTTTATTTGTTAATAATTAAATAAAATTGACTGATACGTTACACAGGTCTGCGAAATAATTTTTTAAAGTTTTTTTTAACCTGTGTGAACATAATATGTTAATATAGTAAATAGTATAGACCTGACGTAATAAAAATATGTACCTAGGTGATTTTTTTATTCAGTGTCACCTGAGTAAAAATGAAACCACCTAGGTACCTACTTATGCACATTTCATTTAAGGTTTTAATTATAAAATCAAAATAAATACAAGGAAATACAATTATATAGATACTCGTACCGATTTTTTTGAAATATAGCTTTGATTCGATGGTTTCTACTTGGGGTTAGAATACTCGTACCATAACTGTTTGTTTCCACCTTAACATAGGAATATCAAAGTATAAAATGTTTTAAATTTTCCATAAGACCACTGTCTCAATATTTCAACACAAAAATTACATATTTAATGTGGAAACAAAATTTTATAAGAATTTTTATTAGGTATACATGCATGCATATAATATAAAAGTGAATATAAAACCTGTAAAAATATTGCAGACCTGTGTTATTATGCTAGAAAAATAATTGTCTACATAAATAAGTTATTAAAAAGTAATAAGCTTCCGAAAACCGTCCGAAGGCCAGCTTCGACATCTCTCACTATCGAACCTCACACACGCATCAATTAGTCCATGGAAACACTATAAATATATGCCGAGTTGGCTTCTCACGATGTCGATCGACAATGGCAGTACGGCACATGCACACTATTGGCAAAAAATCGTTCAGCTCTTTCGATAGGTAACCGCAGACAATAGGAAGAAACCTCTTTAATAGCAGTTCGGAGGAGAGTTCGCATCATTTATCGACCGCTTTCCAAGCTGCACGTGATAATTGCCGTCGCGGATAACCATCGTTTGCATTGTTCGCGATCGCGAGAAAATTAATTGCCTTTCGAACACACCGAGAAAACCTATCGGCAGACATTCGCCACCGATGCGCCCATTGTCTACGCAAACGCTAATCTTCCACCGAATCCGCAATGAAACCCGGGAGAGAAACGCCAGTTAAGCGGCACCCGCCTCCTGTTTCTGCTGAATCAGGGATTCCCACTTGGCGATTAGACTCGTGGAGCTGGGCGCGAGGAATTCTTGTCCCGGTCCCAGTTCGCACAATTCCGCTAATGATTTGGCCGGCTTCAAGCTTCCCAACGAGTCTTGGCCCGAGCTGTTCCTAGGCGACGGAGATCGCAACTCCTCGTTCAGAGCCTCATATAGTTCGCCTATCGATTTGGTCGCCTTCAACTTTCCGGGTAAAGGAATCTCCTCGTCCTCCGATTCCGAACTGATTTCATCATTGTCGCTCAATTCCAAATCGTATGGCTTCTGTTTTTTCCTCATGCGCTTCAATTCGTGTTCCCTATCTTTCATTTCCTGCAACTCCTTCTGGATCTTCTCCTCGACTGGCACGTAGCCTTTTCGGAACGGTTTTCCTTCGGGCGTGCGTGTGATGATCGCGGGCATCTCCACCGGAACGAGGACTGGAGATGTGAACAGTGGCGTCGCGAAAGGTGTAGGCGGATTTGCCGCGACGGGAGATGTGGCCGGTAATTTGCCCTTGTTCGCAATAAACCTTTGCATGATTCCCTTTGTACCAGTCTGCGGGGCGAATCGGCGCGTGTACCCGTTCGTGTTGAGGACTGGGGTGCTGGTGTTGGTCGGCACCGAAGGAGGAATGGGCCCCAACAGATGGGACGTCGAAACGGCCCTGTTCAGAGTGGGCGCCGGCTTATCCTCATCCTCGTTCCCGTTCATGTGGCCGTTCTGTTTATTCACTTCGATCGTCGACTCCGACAGAAGTCTGTTCATTCTAAAATGTCCCTCTTTAAACTCTCGCTCCCTCTCGGTCACTTCTATTATCTCCCTCTGGATCCGCGTGAGAGGATCTTCTTTCAACAGCGACTGCAAAGAAATAGACAAGAATTTAATAACAATTTCATCTTTAATAAGACGAACGCACCTGACTTGTGCCGTACGTCAAAGCGAAACGATTCGTTTATACTTGTTTTCATTGACCCACAGACGAATACGGTGCCGGCTGCCATATCTGGTACGATACGTGATTAATCAGATTTACTACTGAATTGCACGGTCATCATATAAGTATTAATTCTCCTAAGAGTGATGTGTGCTAATTTATAAGAAAGGTTTATTTTACCAATGCACTGGCAGACTGGCAGCATAAAATCTTTTGAGATAATGTCAGATTGAGATTTTGAAAACAATAAGGGCTTTGTTAATTAACATGGTTAATTTATTATAACTAGAAACTCCATTAAATCGTGATTTAAAAAAATGTGTCAAAATATCTTTTACGATTTTCTCATGATTTCGTGAAAGCTTCGGCAAGCAGCAAAGCTCCAACGCGTGGCTTTTTCATAACTGGTTTGATGAGTTAAAATATCGTCAAAGCAATTTTACTCATACTTTACATGAAGGGAATTCCACTGAAGACAACGTGATCAACAGAGCAAAAGGGATTTTTGGGTCGATTTGTAATGTGTGAAGAAAAATGGATTGTTTACGATAACCGCAAGCGGAAAACATTGTGTTAAAATGTAGGTAATCTAGGTTGTCGGAAATATTTGATGATGATCGATTGATTGGTGGTGTCGTCACATAATCGGAGCCCATTACAGGATGCATAGTAGAGCTAGCAGAAAAATAGCCGGGCTATGGGAGCAATTATAAAAACCCTCGGTCATTCGTGGTAGGTAAACAAAGGTATTTTTCCATTGCCATTCCATTCCATGATGAAAAAATAGGTCCCAAGAAGCAGTGGAAAACTGTAGAATCCAGAACTGAATTATATTAGATACTACAAGATTTTTTTTTAGATAAACAGCATATATTCCATGCTTGTCACTAAAAACGGTAGGCGCCAAGGTAGGATGGTCTTAAAATCTACACTTTTTATAGACAGTTTTCCTTATTTGAATTAGTAGCTCAAGGTCGTCAACTGAAAAATGTACGTGATAGAATCCATAATGAGTTGGTCAGAAGGTAAATTGCAGAATTATATCAAGTGCAATTGAAAAAAATAGCTGGGGAAAAAATATTGGGTTTATCTTCATCTATCAAATATCCCTAATTGAAATAAATTATACTTACTTAATTTTATTTTAATATAGTCAGTATTGTTTAATTGATTAATATTAATACATAAAGCCATGTTTCGTTGAGTGAGTGAGGGATGCCAAAGTCCTTTTCTCTATCCCTATAATCTTAGGTGACGACGGTAGCCACTTACCACCATGTGGATTTTTAATATATCATTTAAGTACATTAAGAACAAGATAGTATAAAAAACATATCTTAAATTAACATTCAGTTCATTTCACTTTCGTAAAGATATTAATTTAATTCTGAAATGTTTCGAAAGTAAGGTAGTTCACCGGACTACCTACATACCTACTTGGAAATCGGTAGATATCTGGTTTCTGGTAAACAGCTCCATAAAACTGAATATTTTATTTAAATAAAGCTCTCAGATTACTGTACGGACACCTAATAACTGGTAATGTGGTCGCTTGCAAGTAGGGCACATTCTCGCAAAATGCTTATTGTTCAATAACCAGTGTCCGCCGAGTCAGCCTTCGTTCTATATCTATAGCATCGTTCGTGCCTAGACATGTATAGTGGTCCGGAGTAGGCGTTACTCCTTAAAGATAAGACAATAGCCACTCGATCGTTATTGAGGGAACGTTCGGCTGCAATAAATAAAACACGAAACAATATCAAAGATAGTGTATCATCTGGTTATCGCATTTATTAATCTCCCGCTTTTACCGATTCGGACGGTCGCCTTGACGCGGCGTGTCCGAGGGGCTTCGTGAAAAGCTTTCTACCTAGCTTCGATCTTGGCACACATTAATTAATGAGAGGTAGGAAAAAGTTAGGTGCGACGAACGAGCCGTGACGTACCTACGCGGCAAACAATCACAGAGGCAGTGTGACGACCTCCGAACCGCGATCGTAATCGTGCAGGACTAGGATCTAACTAGAGCAGCACTGTGACAAAGTGGGACTCACCTCGCCCATGGCTGCGGCCGTCGGAGAAGCAATCCAAGGTGGAATTTCAAAATTGGAACACACACGGAACACTTGCACACGGTTTAAACATGACGAGTGGCACCTGCTACGTTTGCGTATCGGCTGAGGTTGACGGAGATGCGTGCGTGCGCGAGGCAGATCGCGGGCTAACGTCCTCTGGCGCTCGCTATACTCTATAGCCGCCGCGTATCACCTCACGCTCGCTCGCGTAATTGTCGAGCGAGTGAGAGGGCCTCATCAATGTTACCTGTAGAAAAGAGAAAGGGTAATAACACCTCACCTCACAACACCTGGTGCAGTTTTACCGACGCTCACGGATGTTGTTTTACCGATACACTTTCGGTTTAAAAAAGTTATAAACTTTTACAAGTATTTAAAGATGATAAAACACAATAAAATAAAATTAATCTACTACCGTTTCAGAAAGCTGTTTCAACAAAGTTCTTTTCAAATAAATCTTCCTTTAACAAAAAATATTAAATTATAAAAGAATTTTTGTCTGCTATTTGTACTTAGTATAGGTAAGTACCGCAATTCTCATTTGATAAATTATTTAAATTTAGTAATTTATACATAATTAGATATTTTATTAATAAGTCTTAACTTATCTCAGAACTGAGTCAAAACATCTCAGAAAAATCTTAATAAAATCAAAATTCTTATAAACATAAGTATCTATATAAAATTTTCATAAATTTTAACTGAAAAAATACAATTAGAACATTGATTTTTTCTAAATAATTTCACAACTTTGTGCTTTTAAAAAAAGCTAGCTGTAAGTTCCACTGAGAAGCGGCATATGACTAAATAGGATTTCCGCGCTATTGAATTTCAAAGGGAGGGTGTAATGTAACAGGAAGAACTATATAATTAAAGGAACCTTACTGGTAACACAAGAGAAAAGAAGTAATGTGTGACGGAACGGAATACAATTACCTAGATATGTGGTAACCGTCTGTCACTTTTAACCGAATCAGTTAAATTAAGGTAAATTCCCATATTAATAAATCATGTAATTTAGTGTTTAGATTTGATGACCATAACAAATTTAATTTCGCATGTTTCAAATACATGAAAATTCATCCATTTATTATTTCAACACGTAACACTATTCTCCATTTATGTCCAATAGCTATTTGTTGAACGAATTTCCTAAGTTTTTGCTAATAACTCAAAATTAGCGCGATAATTTCTTCAGCGCCATCTAGACTCTAGTCGAGTATATGCGACGCATAATGCGTGTCATAAGGAAAAACATGTAGTTTTTTATAAACCACACGAATAGAACCTATGACATATGGCGACATTAAATAAGATTAAGGATGAGAAATGAGGGGGTAATAGGAGAATTAACTATGGCATTATAACTCGGTTGACAGTTATTGAAACATCAGCACATGCTGTCATTTCATGTTGGTTGGTTTTACTACAATTATTGTATTGCCGCCAAACTGATTGCATAGTTTATTACTAGTTAGGAAACTCAACGTGCCCTGCCCGCCTCTTCTCGGAAGAAGACAAAGAATAAGACAGAGTGCGGGCAGTGGTAGCTGGTGGTTGAACCTTGCTAAATATTAAGTAATCTATCCAAGGTTTGACATTTGACAATGAAAGCCGTGCCAATGCCAAGCTACTTGCTCTGTGACTCCCACTGTTATTGAATTTTAATCAAAGTACCTACATATTTATTTATTTTGGTTTATTTATTATTGAATTGAAAACTTCATTTAGAAATCGTAATAATAAATAACTATTTAATTTTTAAATGCAATTTGTGTGCTTTTGAATTAAATGATTATCCGAATTCAATAAAACTTGCAAAAGCAAGTCGCAAATGGATTCAAAAATATGTCGCGTTTGTTTGAATAAAAATGCTACGATTTCTGTATTCGCCGATGTGGATGATATAAAATATAGCACAAGGATTATGCGCTGTGTCAACGTGGTGATAAAGGAAGGCGACGGCTTGCCCAATTTGATATGCAGCGTGTGTGTCAGTGAACTAACAATATCCTATGACTTTGTGCAAAAATGTGAAGCCGCCGACAACGCCTTGCGAAGACTCGCCGTTCATAACAATGCGGACGTTAAGACCGAATTGGAGGTCAAAGAAGAGGAAAATTACGATAATGAGAATTATGGCAATGACTACATCTTGGAACCATTCTCGGTTGAAATGAAACACACGCCAGAAGAACAGGAAAGTATTGACGATTTCCTACTAAAAAACTGTTCGAAAGAAATAATAAAATCAAAGCATAAAAAGGGTAGGAAAAAACTGAAAAGAGAGAAGACAGGTCCAATTCAATGTGTCATTTGTGGATTGATGGCGACAAGTCAATCCGCCATGGAGATACACATGAGAAAGCACACGGGGGAGAGACCGTTCTCTTGTCCAACATGTTGCTCACAATTCTCAGCGAAAGGTGCTCTCAAAAGACACGTCGAGACGCATCATTCGAAACGTGAAAAGAAATTCATCTGCGAAACGTGCGGAAGAAGCTTTTATAGAAAGAACGATATAATAACGCATATGAGAATACACACGGACGAAAGACCTTATTCATGTCCATATTGCTCTAGTAAATTCCGTCAAATCGCATCGTTAATTCGACACAAGAGGGTGCACACTGGCGATAAGCCTTTCTCGTGTCCACTGTGCTGCAAAAAATTTGGTGACAAAGGTTTGGTGAAGAAACATCTTCTAGTACACAGTGACGAAAAGAAGTTCAGCTGCCACTTATGCGACAAGACTGTCAAGTCCAAAACCGCACTGAATGCACATATTTCATTACACTCAAACAAGAAACACTACATTTGCAGCTACTGCGGAATGGCATTTGCAATGAAAGGCAACCTCATGACGCACATGAAGAGAGTACACTCGGAGAAGTCAGGCCAGTGCACCGTGTGTTTGAAGACATTCTCCGATTTGGAAATGCATATGCACAAGCACACGGGCGAGAAACCCTTCATATGCGGGGTGTGCGGAGTCAGCTTTGGGACGAAACGAAGTCTTGCCCATCACATGGTCTTCAAGCATGAGAACGCTGCCAAATACAAGTGCTCCATTGGAGAGTGTACGAAGACATTCCCAACTGCAATGATGTTGGAGTTTCATCTGCTGAAGCAGCACACAAATCACACTCCGTACATTTGCCAACATTGTTCCCGAGGCTTCTTCCGCACCAGTGACCTCTCCCGACATCTCCGAGTGAACCACAATATGGACTCTGCACAGATTAAGATGCAGTTAGTTGAAATCAAACCCATTTTATAAACAAGTTCAACTATTCAAGTTTCCTACTCGGAGAGGACTTTGTACCAAAAAAAATAGATAATTTTTGGATGTCCATTATAAACATCCATCTAGAATCTTTAATCCTACTTTTACATTGGTAGAAAATATATTTATTATCTTTAGATTGAAATGGCATTTTTATTTATCATTTTTACCTACACATCCACAATCTTTATTAACATTGATTGAAAAACTTGAATATTATGGTTCCATTCAGAATATTGAACAAACTACAGTGTGATTATCTAAGTATAAAACTTTAGCAACAGAAATTATTTTTTAGTGAATATGATGCATAAATTCTGACACATAAAATGGAATGGGATTAAATTTCTCATAGATTAAATTTACATTTAAGTAGTTAGTACATTTTTGTTTATAAGTTGATATAATAAATTTACAATTTCTCAGGCTTTTATTAACAACCAAGTGCATTAAATGAAATAGAGTAGCGAATTGAGCCCCTCATACCATCCTTAATTTTCATTTGAAACTAGCTTTTACTAAAAAATTGTCTCAGTTTCAAAGAATTTGCTAATATCAGTGTTTATAAAAATAATTAGGTTTTAACTTTTCTTCGTAAACTGTCTGTATTCTTTTAATTATGTTCAAACAAAATCTCCCGGGCTTTAGATCACATACAAAAGGATCGACACAGATAACTCCAGATATTTCTCGATTATGGAAACAGAAATTCAAATTGAGTAAATAAAAATATAAAAATAGCTGAGGTGTCCACCTAGCTACAATATGGGCTACTTCAAGCGAGCTGTAAACAAACTCCTACAGGGTAGTACTAGGCAGCGCACTAGCACTCCCCGTGGTGTTGCTTGTGTCCTTAGGCGGCGGTAACCACCTACCATCAAGTGAGCCGCCAGCCTGTCTGCCACCTTTATATTATATTTAAAAAAAACAAAAATTATAGTAAGATATCGAATTATAGATGGGTTAGGTTAAGTATAGCGATTTGCATGAGCATTTTATACATACATAAATATATCATAAAAGTTGTTTTAAAAAAGGCTTTTTTTTATAAGGTACCGTATCTATTGTACTGCGGTTATTCACCTTAATTACCATAAAATGTAAAATAATGTAGGTGTAATTTATAATGTAGATAATTATAAAGTAGTAGTAGTGCCAATTTTTATATTTTTAATTTGTGTTCTGTGTAGTCGCCGGCGTATCGTCACCGTCAGCTGTCATCGAATATGATCGAATCGAATGAATAAATCAAGAATAAATATAAATAAATAAAGGTCTCATCTCAGGCGCTCAGTCAAAGAACCTGAACACATAATAATTTCATAATAATAATAATAAATATTTATTTTTGCTGTTTATGTTAACAATTTAAAATCTTTTACATCAAAATTAAGAACTATGAAATCTAAGTTCACATAAAATGTTATGGATCTGAAAACTTGTAGAATATGTTGTAAAATTGAAGGCGCTTTGTACATATTTGATAATAAATGTGAAACCACAATTGGCTCAAAGATATCGAGTTGTGCCAACGTAAGCGTGGTCCAGGGTGATGGATTGCCCGAATATGTTTGCAAGCCGTGTGACGAGGAGCTTGCTGCGTGTTATCAGTTCGTGTGCAAGTGCAGAGTCAGCGACGCTAAATTACGGGCACAATTCAATAATGCCGACACATTATCGGACTCGGAACAAGGTAAACTTAAACTTGAAGTTAAAGTCGAGACGAGCATTAACGACGACCATCATGACTACGATGATTCAGACGATGTCTACGTTAATATCGAAGATTTGAAATCGGATGAAGTAGAAATAAAATTGGAGTATAGAGACTGTCTAAAGATTAATGGAAAGAGATCTTACAAGAAGAGGAAAAAATTTGACAAAAACTTGTGTAAATGCAAAGTGTGCGGTCGCAACTGTGCAAACCCTTCAACGCTCAGCATACACATGCGTACACATACTAACGAGAAGCCCTATCCTTGCTCGAAATGTGAGAAGAAATACAAAGACAGTGGCACTCTAAAGAGGCACATAGAAAGGAATCACTTCCAAGAGAAGAGAAGGAGGGATTTCATTTGTGAACATTGCGGCAAAGGATTCTTCTCGAAGAGTGACGTAAAAATTCATATGAGAACTCACACGGGTGAGACTCCCTACGCTTGTGCTGAATGTCCGGCTAGATTTACTCAGATTAGTGCTTTGTTACGTCACAGGAAAAGGCATACGGGTGAAAAAAATCACATATGCTCGATGTGCGCCAAGTGTTTTTGTACCAAAGAAGAATTGAAGAATCATCTCATAGTACACTCAGACGTGAAGAAACACGAATGTCCCCTGTGCAATGTATTCTTCAAGTCACAGAGCAATTTGAAGAAGCACATAAGGCTACACACGGAACCTAATAGATTTGTTTGCAATTATTGCGGCAGAACTTTCAATTTGAAGGGGAATTTGAAGACTCACATAGACAGACAGCACTCAGAGAAGTCGGGTTATTGCAGTAATTGCTGTAAGAACGTGTCCAATATAGAGGTTCACATGTGGAGACATACGGGCGAGAGGCCCCTCAAGTGTGAACTGTGCACTAGCAGTTTTTACGAATTGAAAGCGTTGGCTCGTCACATAAATTTCAGACACAAAAACGTAGACAAATACAAATGCGAGGTTGAAGGCTGCACGTTAACATTCCCGTCCAGATCGATGTTAGAGTTTCACACGATCAAACACCACGGGACCAATATTCCGTTCCCGTGCGACCGCTGCTCCAGAGGATTTTACAGGAAAAATGATTTGGCTCGACACAAAATAGGCACACACAAAGAGAGACTTGCAGTATAGACTTTAAGTCTAGGTCTAGATTTACTTACAAACTTTTTTTGGGTTTTTCTTGTCTTGTCAATGTCTTGACTTTTTAGTTTTAGTATTAATTAATTTTTTAATTGAAACTTTATTTTTTATGCAATTAATGAATTTAATAAAATAATATTAGAAATAAAATCACAAATAAATAATAATTAGTTTGTAAATAACTAAGACAGAAAATTTAAAATGTCTAGACAACCCTATTGCCGTTTTATGTAAAGTAACTACTTGCTTACAAAATGAAACACCTTAGTAAAAAACTCAAGACATTGATCTGTAAATAATAATGTTGTAATGATCATAATAATTATGTTGTAGTTATTCTCTGTACCAAAGATAGATGTAAGGAATAAATGAAAGAAAAAATGCTGATATTATACAATATATTTTCATGATTTTTAGTGCCAATAGATTTTGTGAAGCATTCTTATCACAGTCAGCTACAAATAAAACAAGTTTAACATAAATAAACGAAGCCATGTCCCGTCAAAGTAACATTCAATTAATTATACTCGATAACAATATAACATCTCTTATATAAACAATAGTAATATAAAATAAAAAATAATAATTGCACATTATGCAGTTTGCGTTGCGTCGTCACTCCGTGCGACTGTCCGCACTCGTCATCAAAAACATATATAAATACGTTTACAAACTAGGTTTTGTATTGCATGGAAACTCACTGGCCGGAATCGCCGGATAAGGAGATAACTGTCAAGTCACTGATTCACCGCCACCGGTCTGTCAGTTGATGGCCTGCTCCGTCATCTGCAGGCAGAGCGCGTCCAGGCTTGAGTAGTCGTCGGGCGGGGTGGCGGGGTGCATGACTGGCGGCAGCGTGGGAGGGGGCGCGCCCGGGTGCGGGGGGTACGAGTGCGACTTGGGCCTGGGGTGCAAGTGGGGCGGCGGCGCCCAGCGGCGGGGCGCGCGGGGGTGCGGCGGCGCGCGCCACCGGGGCTTGCAGCGGCGGTGCAGCGGGATGTCGCTGACGCGGTGGTAGAACTGTCTGGGGGGCAGCCGGTGGCGCAGGCGCTTGAGAGCGTCCACCAGCTCGAGTCTGCCGAACGCCTCCTGGTGGAGCGCCTTCTCCACCAGCCAGCAGTGCAGCGATAGTGGGTCCACGTGCTCCCCCTCGGGGTCGTCGGGGCTCAGCGATGACGTCAGAGCGGTGGTCGCCGACGCGCCGTTCAGGCACTTTGACGCTGTAGGAAAAAAATCAGTTTCAGTACGATTGTAACACTAATGGTCATTCTATAAATTCAAATTCAAATCATTTATTAGATGTAAGTTTTTACAAAACATTTATCTTTGTCAAAATTACAAACTACCACCGGTTCGGAAAGCTGTTTCTAGGGCTGTTCTGTTCTGTTCTGTTTCTGTTTATAAATGGCCCATTCTAAAATGGTTAGGGCGCTTGCCTTAATGCTTCGTTTTAGGGTTCCTGGGTTCAATTCAAGGTGGGGCCCACTTTAAATTTTTAAAGTTAAAAGGTAGTATCTACCCACTAACCGAAGACCACCATGAGTGTGATTAATGCTAGAGCTCATTTCCCTATCCCTTGCCAATCTCTTATCCTTAATCCTGCGGCTGCGCACTTGCAGCACCTGTGGCGTTGCTTGTGTAATAACGATAGTCACCTGCTATCAAGTGGACCGTTTGCCTGTCTGTCGACCTCAACATATTGAATGACTCACCCAAGTCTAGAGCCGCAACTATGGCCGCGGGCAAATCGGAGGCCGGAGGAATGGGCGTCAACATTACGGCTCTCAGCCGCTCGAGGGCCCGCCCCGCCCCGCCCATCCCCTCCCCCAGCTCCTTGGCCACTCCCTCCACTATCGCCTCGCGCTCGTTCAGCTTCTTGATCGACAGCAACAGCTTGTGGCGCGCGCCCTTCGTCACTCCGAGCTTCTCCAGGTACTCCTCGTCCATCGCCATCATCTGGTCGTAGCTAATGTTGGTGAAGAGCCACACGTACTTGTGGAGCCGCAGACTCTTGAGCCACTGCGGCACCGCAGACATGCCCGGGTAGTCGGCGAAGTTGTTGGTCCGCAGATCGTCCAGCCGCGTCTCGCTGCCCGTTGTCCCCTGGGCCACGCCTATGGGCCTCATGCGGCCCAAACTGTGCTCGCTGGACAGCGAGAAGCTCCTGGGCTTTTGGACGCACGGCTCGTCGCTGAGGTTCTCGGCGGACGAGGAGGTGTGCAGGAAGGTGGTCGCCGGAGGCGTCAGACTGTTGGACCTCTGCGACTTGGGCTGCGCGATGGCCGCGTCGAAGCTCAGCTTGTCCCCCTCGACGCTGATGTCCACGTCTCGGCCGTTCTTGGAGAAGGACTCTTGCAGGGAGTCGAGGCCGAAGCCCTCGATGGCATCGAGCCCTCTGAACTCGATGTTTTTGCCGACGGTCCGCCTGAAGGAGGCGTTGCCGTTGCTCGCGCTCCAGATGTTCTTGTCGAGCATTAAACTGGCATCTATCCTCTGTTGCCACATTGAATCTGGATTCTTCTTGTCCGTTATGTGATTTTCTAAATACCGTAGCCATTGCGATAGCGTCCTGGAACATTTCAGGATAACTCATCAAATTATTTTATTCACAAATTTTATTTTAGTGTGGACACTTAATTCATACAATTCACATGGAAAACCAATATTTACCACAATTAAATAAACATTTTGGCACCTGTAGCTTTCTTTGATTACCTCCTACATTAAAATTTACAAACATTTTTGCACATAACTTTTTGTTTATAACCGAATATTATGGGAAGCTTGCTAGTTGAGTTGCAAGCCAAATTCAAATCGTTTAAGCCGTTTCTGACGGTAGCGTACACAAACGATCAGACAAACAACTTTGTATGCAGTTTAGTTCGATTTTTGAAAAATCCCACAGGAACCTATCATTTTTCCATGATAAAAGGTATCCTATAGTTTAATCCAGGTAATCATCAATACAACAATCAGTGAAAACCGCATTCAAATCGGTTAAGCTGTTTCTGAGATTAGGTGCACAAACAGTCAAAAATAGTAAAAACTATTTTTTGACCTCTGTAACATAAGTAGTACAACACATACTAATTGTTTTTGGAACAAATATTAAAATAAAAGTTAACGCTGAGAGAAGAGACGTACACTTGGTCATTGTATGTGAGAGCGGGGTGTATGATCAGGTAGGAGAGGAGCTGCCGGCACAGCTCCGTGTCCTTGGAGCGCTGGGAGTCCACGCAGCGCTGCACCAGGCTAGGGGCCGCCTTCACGTATAGCTCCTTGGCTCCTTCGTTCTCCGTTCGCAGCAGAGGCAGCAGCCGCAGCAGTTGCGACAGCCACTCCGCACCTGGAAACAACCACTGCAATGGTCAACACATACATATAATGCAACAGACCAGAGGCAAAAGGTCCTAAAATTAAATGTTTGATTATAAATAATAAGCTTTATGACTTTTTTTGAAATCCTGACAAGCTGTATGAAAAACCTGAGGGAGCTTACAGACATACATTTATTTTTAATCTATAACAATATATAAAGCTGAAGTGTTTGGTTATATGCGCTAATCTCAGGAACTACTGGTTTGAAATGAAAAATTCTTTTTGGTTGGATAGTCCTTTTATCGAGAAAGACGTTAGGCTATATAACATTTGGAACGCGGACGAAGTTGCGGGCAACAGCTAGTTTAAGATATAAAATACTTTCATAAGATATGAAACTGAAGAACAAATATACCGGACCAAGCTTGTTATTGATATGAAATACTTGCTTTTAATTTATTATTTCTGTTGGGCAGTTTGTTTAGTGAAAGTAACCACTTATTTACACAATATTACTATGAAATAACGGTGTTTTTGGTGGTATAAGATAAGCCAGAGACCATCCACTAATTCCATATCACTCTTGCTTGTGTTACTAGTATTTATAGGTGACTGTAGCCACTAATCACTAATGATAAGTGGACTTGTTTATGCACTTGTTTTTGTTTTGTTTGTTTATAAAAATACTAGTTGTTGCACGCAACTTCGCCCACATAACTTCATAAACTATAGCCTATGTTACTCGCTGATAATATAGCTTCCCAACAGTGAAAGAATTTTTCAAATCGGTCCAGTAGTTTCAGAGCCTATTCAATACAAACAAACAAACAATCAAATCTTGTAGTGTCAGATATTTATAAAAAAAAACATTAAATAAATAAATATATTCACACATTACACACAGCACCATCTAGTTCCACACTTGCTTAGTATATAGGCTTGTATTATGATACCAGACAGTTGATACACTACATAGATTACTTTTTTTTGTAAATACATTTATTATAAATACAAAACATCCATGACTCAGGTACAAAGGTAAACGTTAACACATTTGCGGGATTTAAACCCGCAACCGTTTGGTTAACAGCTAGGGTTACTAGCCACTAGACCAAACGTGTCGTCACATTAATGTGTTTGACAAAGTTGACTTTAATTAAATTAAAAAACTAAGTTTAAAAACTTTAATAAAATTAAACTGTCAAAATAAACTTTGTAGCAAGTTTATAAATGTGTTTATAAACATGGCATTCTAAAAAATTTTAAAATTTTTAACTATAATGTTTCTGAAGCAGAAATTTTATTCCATCCGATAAATAGGAACCAAGAATCAGACAGCTCTTGAAAGGGGGCTACTCTACCCACTTTGACATAGTTCAAAAATAAGTTAGAGGCCTCAATTTGAAATGCAGAAGCACCACCATGAGTTGCTAGTATACCTAATCCTTACATATTATAATACAAAACAAAGTCCTCTGCCTCGTCTGTTCGCGATAAACTCAAAAACTAATGCACCAATTTTCATGCTGTTTTCACCAATGGATAGTGAGATTTTAGTATATAATTTACAAAGTTACGCGGGCGAAGTCGCGGGCAGCAGCTAGTTAAATATAAAAAAAAAAAGTAATTCTTAAGTAGTTTTTAAACTATTCTATAATAAATAAATTACTTATTTTTTAATCAAATGGAAACTAAAAAATAATGCTTTGGGGGTACGAAAAAAAATATAGTTTACGCAAATTTTCTTTTACGAGTTAAGGTGTGCATACCATCAGGTGAGTCGTCCATGTCAGTTTTAGCGAGTAAGGTTGCCAGCAGTATCTCGTCGTTCGCGTCTCTCTCCAGCCTCTCGTCTTCTCCGTGAGAGAGGAGGGCGGCCTCCACGGCTCTCTGGACCAGCTTCAGGCCCGGCCAAGGCACCCTCCTGGCCAACGCGCAGGCTACGACCGTACGCTCGCAGGGCCCCCACTGATCAAACACTCCGGCCACACGCACTGCCTGTTCGTTGTAAGTCCCCATCATCGCAACACCATAGCAAGTGTTTTTTTTTCAAAGGATTTGTTTGTATCCAACACGTCAAAGGTATCTGACAGCTGATCTCGGAGCCCGCAACTCGAAGGTCCAGGCTCTGGTAAAGTGCGGCGCTTGCGTTGATGACGAAAACAAGGAACCGGCGCGATCGTTCGCTAATTTCGCTATAACGCCCCCAAATGTTGTATAAAAATCACAACAGGTAGACGGAAAACATTATTTATTTCACTTCACGGTCAATCAAAATCAACTTAATAAGATCCAAAATGGCGGACTACTTTTTTTTTAAACGAAATGTCAAACTTCAGTAACAAACTTTTGTAGGATATTTTTGATAGATTTTTTTTGAATAATTTCAAAGTCTTACTCATATTTTTTAAAACAACTTACAATGTTGAAAATATTTTCAGGCATTTATATTTCCTAAATTAACAATCGACAGATGGCAGCACAGAAATATTGTCTATTCCATTTTACCCTAACGTTACTAGATGGCAGCAACATAAATAACTCTTAATTATATTTCAGATACAATCTTTATTAATATTATAATAATCCAAATTTGATATTAATTTACGTATTAATTAGGTACCCTTAATAAGTGCTTTATGTGATTATAAACATAACAAAGAACTGTTAAACCAAAGAGCATACAATATTATTTCGCAGCAAAACTTTTCATCAAAATCGGTCCAGCCGTTTAGGAGGAGTTCAGTGACATACACACGCACAGAAGAAATATATATATAAAGATATGTATTACAACCGATACGTTCTCTAAAATCTTTGCATAACACTTAACAATACACTTAGGGGTAGGTAGGTAGGTACTCGTTAGAATACCTAGGTATTTTATTAATGTAACAAGCAAATATAAAAGAACCAAACCACGTGGCCAAACTAGTATTGTTATTATAGTAAATATTATGTGGCTGACAAAAGAAACCCCCGGGCCGTGCACCCCTCTCGGGTGCACCCACCCTTGCAAGCTCCGCCCACTCCCCACGTGCTACGCACAGCCAAGTGGCCACAGCACGATCACGATAAATCCAAGTCGAGTCAGTGACGCGCCTAACGTTCGACTGATAACACGTATTATGGCTCCGGTGGACAGCATGTATTCGGAACAGAAGTTGTGGACTCCGTATGAGCCCGATAAGCCGCTCGACTTGAGTTACACCACGCGTTCGCGTGCAATATCGAGCTCCAGTCAGACGCCATCCCCGAGCATAAGCTCAGCAGGATACTCGGGTGCAAGTTCAGTGGTGTCCCCGAGCGTTAGCCCAGCAGGATCCTCAGGTGTAAGTTCAATGATGTCCCCGAGCGTCAGCCCAGCAGGATCTTCAAGTGCAAGCTCAGTGACATCTCTGGGCGCAAGCCTAGCGGGAGCCTCGATTGTAAGCCCAGTGACATCTCCTAGTGTAAGCCCACGAGCCATCAGCCCAAGAGTGTCCCCGTACTTGGTCCCGGCAAGAATATCCCCGAGCGTGAGCCCTAGACTGGCTCCATACATGGTCCCGTGTGTGCAGCATGAACATTTAAATCAAGGTTTTGGAGTGCCAAGAGGACAAAACCATCGAAACGCAATTTCGAGGTGCCCTTCGCCTCAGCTGCCTTCAAGTGGGGGTGTGTTATGGTTGATGTCGTACGCTGAATACGAGACGGAAGCTCTCTCGCTGCTGGCCATGAGCAACGGGGGATCTCTAGTAACTAATAACCCCCAAATGAGGAGGGCCGTGCAGACGAAACGCAACGCAGACCCCAATTACCTGTTGCAGCGTCAGAAGAACAACGACGCGGCGAAAAAGAGTCGAGACCTTAGAAAGATTCGGGAGAACAAGCTCTCGATACGGATAAAGTATCTGGAGAAAGTACTGGGGCAAATACTGAACCATATGTGTCCATATTGCAAAACCACATTTCCCTTAAAAAGTGTGCCAGAAGTTTGATGACATATTACGTGACGTAATATGTAATATTACGTGACCGACCTATTGGGATGGGACTGCTCATAAAGCCTAATTCCAGCACTGAATAATCGGATACAGTGTGAAGTGATAAAACATAGGTGCCTATAATATTATTTTGAATATTTTTCTTGAAGGTTTTGAAATTTTTTTCATTTGCAAATTGTATACCTAACATCTTTCCGTAACTCAATAATATTAGGTACCATTGTTTTAGTTTAACTAGGACTTATAGATGCGTTCATATTTTATAATAGAATTTACCTAATAATGTATAATGTTTGGTTATTTTGAAGCAATTTTATGTTTAATTTTTAATTTAGGTTGTGTTTGTAAATTTTTATTTCATTTTAATAAATTCATTTTTATTAAAAATAAGTAGGTACTTAAATATTTTTTTTAATATATAAATAAATAAATAAAATTATCTACTCTTTTTTTAATAAAAAATATATATTAGATTTTGGGCTTCTCTTTTTCCAAAGCTCCCTCCGTTTCCCAGACTGATCTATCAACCTTTGTCCTTTTCTTTGCATAGGTTCTATTGTCGATCTAGTAAGCCTATTTATTTTTCTGAGTAGGTAAACAGTTAATTTTATTTTTCGCATTTGATTACTACTACCTACTACTACTTTCAATATTTTCAAAATTTTTTTTTAATAAATCTCTGTATTGTTCTTTCTGTAGCTAATATTTTGTCGATTTATTTCTAAAGACCCAAGTTGGCTTCTAAATTTTAAATAATAATAATAATTTGATTCAGATATTACATTCATATAAAATACCGCGAAACTACGAAAAATAAAATATTATCCATTTAACCTAGGTACTTAATTACAAAAAATTTAAATAAGTATTACATTATTTACAACTAAAACTTGACTATTAATTTTTTTATTCCCCAATCCCTCATCCTTAAAACAACTAAGTAGATATATTCACACTAAGGGCCTCTTTCACAAACTACAAGTAAAGTGTTGATTAGTTACTTTTGGAAATAATTTTCTGTTAAATTGAATTATGCAGTCGGTTTACTGCATCATTCGATAGCCGATTTTTTTAAATTATTTTCTATTTAATGTTTGGGACATTTACCGTACAATAAAGATATATCAGCTCCATTATCCCCGGTTACCGGTGACTTTAAAAGACAGTTTGGCTTACTTGACGTTTGTGAAACAGGCGCTTAAAGAGATAAAAGCAAAAGCTAGTCTATCTATACTAATATTATAAAGAGGAAAGACTTGATTGTTTGTTTGTTTGTTTGAATTGAATAGGCTTCGAAACTACTGGACCTATTTGAAAAACTCTTTCACTGTTGGGAAGCTATAACATAGGCTATTATATACCTAAGTATATCATCAATTCAATACTAATCAATACTACTAATAATAAATCTGTAAGGGTTGGTCACGGAGTAAGTTACTTTGTTTTCAGAGATATCGTGTTTATAGATTCTATACATGATGCTGAAACTAAATTGACCATTTTTACAATTTTTTTCTGTATGTATGTAAGTATGTATGTTCCTCCATAACTCTTAAACGTACAGGACATGGAATAGGAAACTTTTTTTTCTTTTTCAACACGGAGTATTTTATTTTCTTTTATTTAACAGCTAGTGGGAAATAAATATGACAGTTCGATGTAGAACTACCTACTAATTGAAGACGTTAGTGGATGAAGGTGTGATGTCGCATTTTTGGGTTTTTATTACTGACCTTAAGATCGTCGATCTAAGACATTTTTGGAAAATAAAAAGTTGAAAAAGGTGTTATGTAAAGTTAATTTTAAAAAGCAAAAAGTGCAAAAAAGTTTAGGTACTTCTGTTAATGGAAGAGGGAGTTATGTTCACTTTTTTTTAATTTTATAATAGAAGTGTTTAATTGCTATCATACCATAATATTTTAGGTTGTTTACACAACTTTGCATCATAATTTAGTACAAAAATCAGTTCCGTGGCGACTTATCTCAAAAATTAAAAGTAAAACTCTAATCTCGATTTATTCATTATTGGAATTATGCGACATACCACCTTCATCCACTCACGTCTTCTGTATAGGAATGACACTAAAGTGAAATGTTTGTAACTAGATGTCGCTTTATAAAATAAATTCCCATGAACAAAGTTGTCATCGAATTTAATTATTATCCATATTTTAAATAAATAAAGTGCCTTGTCTGGATTTAACGTTTAAAGAAGTTTTATTGATGCCCTCTCTGTAAGGGTGACTGTGGCGACCTCTTGTGAAAGTTTTCAAATTGAAAATATTATGTAAATTATCAATTTTTACAGCAATTGTTGCGAACTGCAAATATAATAGACAACTGTTTTGTTAAAATAGCAGGAAATGTGCTGCTGCCGGATTCCATTGGCATCGGTGCGCCCTCATCTGTAACTCAGTGTAAACCCTTGCGGCCATTTCTATAGAAATAACTGTTTAAGCAGTGTTGCAGGTTTGCAGATATCGAGTTACGGAATCATTTCGCGAACAGCTGCGACAAAGCTCGTGCGATAATAAACTTTGCGCGTTAGTTGCTAAAGTTGTTTATCCTGTAGTAAATGTAGTATTTTTTCAATATGCATTTCCTAATGCGACGTTTGTCACGTGTCGACCCGATACGCCCAAAACTTACCGAATAAATAATAAATGAATGATATTTATCTACCCACATTTTAATAATTGGTACGGTTCAATGAAGCTGTTGAAATAATTTTATTTCGGACATACCTACCTATATAAGTATGGGGTATGTGTGAAAATATTTTACACTAGCTGTAGCACGAGACTTCGTCCGCGTAACTTTATAAAATATATAGCCTATGTTACTCGTTGATAAAATAGCTTCCCAACAGTGAAATAATTTTTCAAATCGGTCCAGTAGTGTCGGAGCTTATTCAATGCAAACAAACAAACAAATATATTTTCCTCTTATAATATTAGAATAGATATATTAGTACTTATAGATAAAACACACAATGAAATAACAGCATGTAAGCTATTCAATGAGCTAAGCCGAATTAGTAGATACATAGATACATTATTTATTTAGCTAAACTAGTAGTTTTTTTATAAATTACTAAATATATAAGGTAAAAGGTAACCGGCCCAGTATTCATATACATACTTATTATACAAAAAATAGATCGATATGAAATTACAGCGGTTTTAACCACTCAAACCACACTCAAAGCCAAATCGAATATGGAACGTACAAAGATAATGTTCAACAAAGTAGAGAAAGATATAGAAAAAAATAAGATTGATGTTACGAAAGGGTTTGAGAGAATTTTAACTGTTAGGTTGTGGCGAGTTAAGTCGATGGGCACACAAGGGCACAATGGGCGCGCCAGGGAGTCCCGCAATGTTGCACAGATTGTCACAAACAAACGCAAAAAGCGATTCGATTCTTATGAAGCGAATCCGGAGGCGTACCTTGTTCATAGCGGGCCATTCCTGATTGACATGTATCACTTTAGCACCTGCTCATTCTGCGCTTATGTGAGAAGGATTAACTGCACATTTAGCCTGTGGTGTGGTGTGTATAAGAGTGGGAATAATCACTACATATTATACATATCGTCTGTCTGTCTGTCTTTTCGCGATAAACTCAAAAACTACTGCACCGATAATCATGCTGTTTTCACCAATGGATAGTGGTTCTCGAGGAAGGTTTTAGTATATAATTTACAAAGTTACGCGGGCGAACTCGCGGGCAGCAGCTAGTATACTTATAAGATACTTACTAGCTGCTGCACGCGACTTCGCCCGCGTATTTTTATAAAATAAAAACTATACTCTAACGTAGCTTTCTACAGGTGAAAGAACTTTTCAAATCAAATCTATTCTATTCTATTCAATTCAATTCAAACAAACAATCAAATCTTTCCTTTTTATAATATTAGTACTAGATTTAAAAAAAAATTAAACAAATATAAAGAATATGAAAAGTTTAAAAATATAAGAAAACTGAGTTGACGAAAAGAACCTACGTTTTGATCTTCATATAAATGTTGAATTTTCAAAATTCGTCTATTGTCTAAATAAGCAACTGCCTTTTGTTGTACTATTCAATCTATGCTATAACTGATATTTGCTATATTGCTCTTTGTAAATGTATAATACTCAGGGCCTCTTTCAACGTCTCATGAGTAAAATGTCAAGTAGGCTAACTTCCATTTAGTCACCGGTAAGAAAGCGTACGAGTTTTACCATCTTCGAGTGGCATTACTCAAGGGTAATTTCAATGAAATTGAAACAAGATACTCGAAACATTTACTCGCCAATTAGCGTTACTTGAAAAGTAACTAATCAACACTTTAATTTGTGAAAGAAGCCCTAAATGATTAGAGAAATTCTTTTTCCGAGGAGTCGTGCAATTTATGCAAGAGAAATGTGCCCTTTTTCAACAAAATGTGTTGTGTCCCAAATATTTCCTAGAATCCGGACAAAGGGTTGTTTTCTGTGAGAGTTCGGACACAATTTTAATAACTGCGAACGAAAAAATACTTAATAATAATAGTAGCAGATACAAACAGGTAATGGCTAGGAGAAAAAAAATCGAATAATTACCGCTCGTCCATATTAATACTCCATAGTTGAAATTTTTACAAATCCTTTCTTATAGCAGGTTAGGCCTTAGCTGCTTATAGGTTGTAAAATAAACCTATGATCTAAATTTCACCTTTCTAGACTTACCTAGTAGTTTTGGCTGTGATTTGATTGTCAGTGAGGACATATAATTTTATATGTTATAATCATAGATAGGTAACAATAGATAACATGTTATATGCTGTTGGGCATCATGCTAACATAATTTATCATTATAAAACAAAGTCCTCCGCCGCGTCTATCTGTCTGTTCGCGATAAACTCAAAAACTACTGCACCAATTTTCATGCTGTTTTCACCAATGGATAGAGTGGTTCTCGAGGAAGGTTTTAGTATATAATTTACAGTGCGGGCGAAGTCGCGGGCAGCAGCTAGTTACAAATAAATTAAATATAATCATTTTAATAATAATACTAAAAAATACGAAGCTTAGCTACTTATTGAAAATAAATATAATATAAAAAATATATTAAAAATAGTTGAGAAATTATATTAATAATAAATTAGGAATTTAAAAATATTTAAACACGTTACACGGGAATTGAGGAGTAGGTAATTAAATTAAGATACAAAACTACTAATGCCTAGTCATTATTATATTAAGGAAAAAAAAAATGAAAAGCGAACTTATTATGTACAAAAGGCAGGCGTGGCTTGCGCAAGCGCAGTGCAATAAAAAGCATGTGAATGTGTCACAACCAATCAGAGCACAGAAAAGCGCTCACGACCGCCAAGGAATAAAAAAGTTTTTATACACGTCTGAACCTTGTAGTGGCCTTTTTTTATGACCTCGTATCCGTGGGATATCTTGTTACTGCCTCCCATTTACTAGGTACTTTTTAACAATATGAATGGCTACACACTGGATCGATAAAGTTGTGTCATGGCTGACGATGAAGGGCGAGTCACAGGAAGGGTGAATATCCAGAGGGTTGCGTGATGAGGGGTCTCTCTGCAATGCAACACACCCCACGTTCAATTTTATGACCAATCAATAAATTATTGAACTCAGTTCAAAGAGAACGTTGTGTCTTTAAGCAATGAGCTATTATTTTCTAGACTCAAGGTATTTTAAAAATATTTAATAAATATTCGCAATATTCGACTTAGCAAAGACATTTTCAAACATTGTGGGTTCCAATAACATCCTTCCAAATGTTATTCTAACAACTTGCGGTGAAGGATTGGCAAATATTGCTAAACGACTTCTTATGAACGACTGCAAATGCGTTAACCGTATTTATGTTTCAATAATAAAGGCTTTGGCTGTTGGCTCTTGGGTTCAACTCTTGCCCATTTTGAATCGTCGCACTAACACACAGTGGTGATTCATGTGTGTGTGCCTTAGACGTACAATGACCACTATGAACAAATTCACGCTCAAAAAGAGAAGGTATACTGTACAGCCAGCGGGTTTGCGGAAGAGTGTTCGTTAGACCTCGCAACTTCGCGTTATTAGCGGACGCGAAGGTCGAAAAGAGGTTTTATTTAGTCGGTAGATCTTGTCCAATACCATCTCAGTGCAGGAGTTCGACATAATGATGGATGTAAAAAAAAAGGTATACTGTACTGAGGCCCAAGACAAATTACAAATATATAAAAAATATTTAAGGAAAACTCTAGTTTTTCCAGGGACTTCGAGCCACGAGACGTCCCAGGACCAAGACCCCTAGGTGTTACTAAAATGACCTAAAATGACCACCAGTCAGATTGATATTGTGTGTGATTGCAAAATAAATAGTCACCATACAAAATTCATAATAAAAATAATATATAAATCTGCATTTTAATACCTTAACTATGTATTTAATATAATAGGTATGAATTAAGTTACCTATGTTATGTCGAGTTGATCATTACAATAGCACAAAAGGTGCGAAAGATATAGGATATTTGTGGCACACAGTGATTCGATTCACATGAAAGGTAAGCGATGAATCTGGAGTGGAGACGGGTCTCGTTTGACTTGTTACGGTCTTCAGCCTCAACATCGATATTTTAATAAGAACTAGCTGGTGCCCGCGACTTCGTCCACGTTGAAAAAGAAAATATAGATATGTGTAATAACGCTGACACCAACTACGTAAACTACAGCTGTCACCAACGCTGGTGCAGGTGTTCACGGGACATGGTGGGTTTGCAGATTAAAAGGTTTCCAGCCCGGACTGCTTGTGCGGGCATGGGGTAGCGGAAACCGTTCCGCATCTATTAGTGGACTGCCCCAGGTTCGCGCGAGCAAGGTTCGTGCTGGAAAATGACATTGATATAAATCTGAGTGCAGATAATCTGCACAAAATCATAAAAAATAAATATATCAGTAAAAAATTTCTAGGCTTCTGCAACAAAGTGGCAACGGTGTCGATCGGACTGAATAAAAAAATAACTGGATAATTGGATAAGATCTAATCAGCCAAACAAGGTCCCTTGCTTATGCAAGGGGTAAATGTCAAATTCCCCCAATCATAATGTTAGCTATTTAATTTGATGCATTGTCTAAGAAATTTAAATATACGGCCCACGGGGGTGGTGTAACCTCCGGGGGAAACTAAAAAAAAAAAAAAAAAATAACGCTGACATTGTTATCGCTGTGACGATGGTGGCGAAGCCAAGCGATAGTGACTTTATGTTTTTAGAAATTTAGACGATAACGCGGGAACAGTACTTTTTTCTGGATGAAAAGTATCCTATGTCCTTTTAGGTGACCCAGACAACGTGTATGCTAAATTTCAGGGTGATTTTTGCGTGAAAGCGTAACAAACAAACAAACTCACATTCACATTTATAATATTAGTAAAGACTGAAATTTAAATAAAAGCTGCCCTATAGATGTTTATTGTTATAATAATCATTAAATATATTTTATTTGAGCAGAGTTTAAAGTATACTTACTTAGATAATAAAATGGTTTAGTTGAAGGTATCAAAATGTAACTATTTATGTAACCGATTTCATTTGCATATTTTAGTCACACAAAAAAAATAAGCGAACATCCAAATTGCAACAATTGTGTCTCCGTTTCCTGGAATTATTACAAAGGGTTTATTTAGCAGTGGCCGATGGGACCAAATTCACACATTTCCTAACGGGACTCATTCAACAGACTTATTATTTTTAGAGAAATTGTAATAATATTTTGTACTACCCAGCTTAACAAGTAAAACTTGTTAAATTATTAACTTAATTGATACTGGTAATTAAATTTTGGTCTTTGCAATAAAACATTCCAATTTTAAGTCTGTTTCGTTACATCTGTAAAGCTACAAAAATTTGTTGTGCAATATTGCACCTTAATCCAAAGGGTTATTAAGGTTGCGTTCATTAGTGTAAAGGGCCACTTTACGCGGAAACTAAACGCAGCCGCTAGTGGCTTAGTGGCGGCCAACAGTCGACTGTGTAGCTGCGGTCACCTGTGTTCCTAGGTCACCCAGTGCCAATGTATTTTCACTTAACAAACTGTCTAAAGCAACTAAGTATGTAGAGGTGGCGCAGGTATAATATAAGGGGCGTGGGTTGCGCAAGCGCAGGGCAAAATTGCGTATCAGCCAATCAGCGCGAGACATCTCGCGATCGCCTACTCCAATGAAAACCTTTATTTTGTCTGCATAGGAAATGTGCTAAATATGGTGCAACTCCACTACAAGACTACACTGATTCCAAATTACTATCTCAACTAACATGCAACCCTTTGTTTTGTATACCTAACTAAAATTTTATAATTAAACGCATTCCTGTACATTTTTTTTAAACTGATATAGGAATGTTTTAAATTTAAATAATGCAAATTATGTAGTCATTAAACAAATGACCCATTAACTAGTTTCATTAAACCCTTAATACCATCAAGTGTACCGTCAGCCCGTCTGTAGACCTACTTATTGGGTCTACAGACCTGAGTCTGGGAGGCTGTTTGGCCCGTTAGATAATATGTCTGGCTCTTTGGAAAATATCTTAGGATTTCCTTCTAACAGTATTCAATTTACCGTTTGATATGAAATCGTCAGACAGACCCTTTGATAATGCAAAAACTCAACAAAAAAAGTGGTGCAAATTCTTGAATAGATTTCTATTCAACTGAAAATGTGTGACTTTTTAGCAAAAAAAAATTGCATAATTTGCATGTTACTCGTACACTCTAAAAGGGTTCTTTCAATTTTTTTTTGTTAATGGAACTCTCTTTGAAATGAGATCAATAAATCTGTGAATAGGTATGATATATTACCCTGTATTACAATCCGAGTACTGTACAGAGAGTGGTACAGTAACAATAAAATTTATTATTGTTTAGTTATAGAGTTTTGCTACTATTCTTCCAAATAGTTAACTATAGATACCTAAGCCAACTGTTAGGTATACATCTTTGTTAAGTTGTACCTAACAGTTAGGGTTTGCGATTTCATAACATTATTTTAGTTTTCGAGTTGTTCGAAAAATTCAAAAATATGTATGTATTCAATACAATAAAGCAGAATTTAAAGGTCAATATAATATTTATCATTTGTTTATCTTTTTGGAGTGAATCGATTTTCATAATTATAGGTAAGCCGGGTATGAAAATTTATGGGAGTAAAATCAAAATTGTCACAGAAACATAACAGCACATATGCTGCTATTTCACGGTTTTATTCTGTAAGGTGGTGGTTACTGTCGCCAGACGGGCTGCCCAAATGGCTGCCAAACGCAGTGTGCCCTACCACTACTTTTCAAATCCAGACAAGTTAATTTGACTTCCAAGTTAATTTTCCAAAGTTGACCCCACCGGGAATCGAACCCGGGGCCCCTGAGACGTTAGGCAAGCACCCTTGCCACTCGTCCAACGGGCTCGTCATCCATTAATTCGACTGATAGTCCGGGAATTGAAGCCTACTAATGGAAAATGTTTGATAAAAAAACCCCGCATTATTTTACGTATTTGTAACTTCAAGTTTAATCTTTTTTACTATAAAAAATATGTTTCAAATTTTCAATTAATTGTTTTTTTTTTAAAAAAACCTTGTAAAAATACAGCTTTTTAAGTATGGGGTACCTCAGCACCCCTGTGTAGTAATAACAAGTAGGCGCGTAATATAGTGTAGGGTTCTAGGGTTACCTAAGAGTAATTTAAGAGAACTTTTCATTATTCAATCCCTAAATTGAAGACTGTTTTTACTTGCCTGACGGTAGCAGCCACCCGTATACAGAAAACCAGTATGAATAAGTTCGTATGTTGTTTTTCAGTAAGTAAATATAAGAGATGTTGCGTGATAGGTGCTTTCTTCTGGCCTTGCTTGCATTTTCAAATGACCATTTCCCTCGGTGCATAGGTTATACCTACCTAGTAGGCTAGACTCACTCCAAATTTATTATTATTTCAAATATTGCGGAAGACGTCATTGCAGTCCAAACAAATGAAGTCATCATGGAAGAAGCCACCAAGACATGAATTACTTACAAAAAGACATTGTAGTCAGTTGAGATTAGACGCGGAAACGTCATTCAGAAAGTAATCGATCCGTTTCATTCGAAATGCAATTTGCAGAACTACTACCTACTAATATCCTTTCACGGGACATTCGTTTGACCACACGGTGACGTGACAGTTATAATATGAATACAAACCATATAGCGAGGGTGGTCCGCCGGCCAACCGACTCTAGTCCTTACGCCGTAGTGACTGACGGCGACAGTTGCGTCTTCAGTGAAGCTTCGCTGACTCTATTATCCGCGTTTTGTGACAGATATAATGACCATTGTGACATGTCTACTAGAAACGACCGAACGGTCAGGAAGTAACATCTTTTTCTTTGTAATAAATGCTCAACTATGATTTTTGCTATAGGTATAATGTATAATAATAATCTTCTATATTTATTAAATCGTTTACTTTGTCCTGACTAACTCTGTTTATTTATTTATTTATTTTTCAAAAGCTACACCAACAGCACAAATAAAAAAATTATAATAGGCATAGGTAATACTCGTACAAGGCAATTTAAGGTATACACAGATAAATTACAAAATAGAAATTGTGACGAATGACAACATATTCATATAACAACTACAACATATAACATCAACGCACACCTACCCAAAACTACAGTGTAGAAAGATGACATTTTGAATTTTCCTTTTTGTAATAGACAAAGTATGAATTGCTAATATGTGTTATCATAAAAGTGAAAAGTTTGTATTGGATACAATACCTAATATAGGTATAGTAGTATTTTAACTAATTATTAACATTTATTTATAAATACATTTTTTTTTAAATTTTTTTTTCTTTAAAAATATTATTATTATTATATCTCTAACACAAGACATTGCTACTATATTACTAGTTATAAATAAATCTTGACACATTCCACACAGCATGATCTAGTTCCACAGTAAGCAATTAATGTTTGTATTATGGATACCAAACAGTTGATATAGTACATACATTACTTTTTTTTTGTAAATACACACATGTTATAAATAGAAAACATCCATGACTCAGGTACAAAGGTAAAATGTTAACATATAAACCTTGCCTTGCCTAACATTATAAAACAAAGTTCTCCGCCGCGTCTATGTCTGTCTGTTCGCGATAAACTCAAAAACTACAGCACCGATTTACATGCTGTTTTCATCAATGGATAGAGTGGTTCTCGAGGAAGGTTTTTACTAAATAATTTACAAAGTTACGCAAGCGAAGTCGCGGGCAGCAGCTAGTTAATAATAAAATTTTTAGAACAAACCTTTTCGGAGCCTCGTCTTTGTATTTATAAGGACCATAATAAAAATGAATAAAAAACATTACAAAAAAATTATGTAAATTATACAAAAGCACAAACAAAGAAGAATGTTTGAATTATGAGTTCGGCACTTTTGTAATTATATAATACTTGGAAATAGCTACAATCCGTCATTGTAGGAATAATTAGATTTCCTAACAATGACCGAACGAATTGTGCTTTTAAACTATGTACTTTTTAATGATTCATAGATATTTTTGAGAATTTTTAAAGTTAAATAATTTTTTTGGACTATTAAAGTAAGTAATGAAAGGAAAAATAGATTAAGGAATCTATGGCATTGAAAACCAATTTTCCATGATCCATAACATTGGTTATTAATGATGGCGTACCTTTTCGTATATAATTTATGTAAATCATTCAAATATAGGCGATTGTAGGATTAAATTTTATTACATATAGGTAATAAAACTTACTAAAGTCTTCGAGGTTCATTCGAGGCGTTATTTTTACATTAATTCTTTCAAAAATCATTATTTAAAATAATCTACAGTAGTACGAGTAACACTCCTACTCCTAACAACTAGGAACATTAACATTCAGTAGTTTAAGTACTAGGAATCAGTTCCTACTAAACTACTGAACGGATTTTGATAGAACTAGGTATTAAGTTACGGTAATAGTAACTTAGTACCTAGTTTATACATCAGAATAACAAATAAAAGAAAAAAATAATAAATTGTGTTAGTCGTCAGTCGGCAATCGTTAGAAAAATTAAAAAAAAAAATAGTTTTATGGAAACTGATTAAGCTACTTTGGAGATTGTAGGTTTCCAATAATAACTCCGTTGAAATTTCAGGATGGAATAATTTTATTGAGAAAATTGCCCTACTTATATATGGTTTTTACACTTGTATGTGTGTGTGTGTAAGAGAAGCGGTTGATGTTGTTGTCTCGCTCATGTGTCGCGCGCAAGTACGTTGAGTGCTCCCCACTCTCGGGTGCCGAGCCTATAAAAATAGCCGCGCATTTGCCCTCACTGAACCTAGTACTCCTGGTACTAGAGCACAACGCTTCCGCGAAGCGCATCTTCGGCGCCTCTACAATCTGCGGATTGTCAGGCGTCAAGTTCGAGCCGCCCTACAAGCGCGGCATCATTGGCCAATGCCACCGTTGCCAGTACTATGGCCACTCGGCCCGCAACTGTTTTGCGAAGCCGAGATGCGTCAAGTGCCTGGGCGATCACGGCACCACTGACTGCCAACGCCTCAAGGACTCGGTCGAGCCCCCGGCGTGCGTCCTCTGCGGCGAACAAGGGCATCCCGCCAACTACCGCGGTTGTCCTAAAGCCCCCAAGCGGAAGGCCCAAAAGGCCCCCCGCCGTGGACCCTCTAACCCGCCTTCTCAAAGGCCAGCCCCCCCAGCGCTCAACAGCGCCTCCCATTTCCCTCCACTGGCCAAACCGGTGGCCAGTGGAAACACACAGGCGCGCGTCCCCGCCCCCGCCCCTGTCCCCGCTTGGAGGAAGCGAGACCCTAGGGTCTCAAACCCCCCACAAGCACCCCCGCCCCGCCCCCATCACCCGGCAACAGCTTCACTGCTGCCGGCTGCCTCCCCGAGTTCGTTCATGGACTTCGCGAGCAAGCTCTCGGAGACCGTGAGCATGAGAGAGCTGATTACGGTCGCTCTCGAATACCAGAAGTGCAAAGACACTTTCTCCCTCCTCGACCTAGTCGCACGCCACGCGCAGGTCTTCGAAGCCCTTGACCGGCTTCAAACCCCCCACCACCACTAAAACTAATGGCTCCTCCAGCCAAAAGATTAGCCCCCTCCTCACTCGCATTAGCGTTCTTCAACGCTAATGGCCTTGTTGCCCAGAAACATGAAATTGACCAATTCCTCACTTCCCACCAGGTCGACGTGATGCTGATTCAAGAAACCCTCTTGAAACCCAGCAAGCGCGACCCCCGACTCTCTCAGTACCTCACAGTACGCAACGACCGTGCCACCGGCCGCGGCGGTGGCACACTCATCTATTATAGACGATCCCTCCATTGCATCCCAATGGACACCCCCCCCCTCATCAACATGGAGGCCTCGGTCTGCCGTCTTGCTATGACTGGACATCCTCCAGTCATAATAGCATCGGTTTACTTGCCCCCCCCCCAAAATGCCACTTAGAAGCGATCTCGAATCGCTATTCGCACTCGGCGACTCCGTCATCCTGGCGGGGGATCTAAACTGCAAACACTCCAGGTGGAACTCCCATTCCACCTCAACTAGAGGCAGGACACTCGACAGACTGACAGACATCCTGAACTTTGAGGTCATCGCACCTATAACTCCCACACATTACCCCGTCCAACGCAACTACAGACCAGACGTAATTGACATCGCTCTCGTCCGCAACATCTCCCTTAGACTCATAGGTATTGAGACTCTCCACGAGCTCAACTCCGACCATCGCCCAGTCTTACTCAAGCTAGGACGGCAGACCGAACGCTTCCCGCAAACTACCACCACCATTAACTGGAACAGACTGAAGAAGTCCCTCGGGAACCTCTCTCCACATCTGGACCAGATCCCCGACACCTTTAGCGGGTCAGACAGCACGGGCGAGGCAGTCCGAGTCCTCAACCGTCACCTCCAGGACTGCATTAGCAGCTGCTCCCGGGAGGTCCCAGCGGCGAATGATCGTCGCTGGGAGCTCCCCGGAGACGTGAGGAGGCGGCTGAGGGCGAAGAACGCCGCCGCCAGAGCCTATGCCTCGTTTCCTTCCGAGGAAAACCGGACGCGACTACGCTCTCTGCAAAGAGAAGTTAAAGCTCGCATCTCGGAATTCCGCAACAACAGTTGGGCCCATCTTTTATCTGGCTTGTCGCCAACTCACCAGACCTACTGGAGGTTGGCGAGGTCGATGAAGATGGACTCCAACTTAACCCAAACCCCCCCTCTAATCCGACCCAACGGCCCTCCGGCGTTTGACGACGACGAGAAGGCCGAATACCTTGCCGACTCCCTTGAGGCGCAATGCTCGCCCAGCCTCCAACCGGTCGACGTAGACCACGTCGCCCGGGTGGAGGAAGAGGTCGAGCGTCGCTCCTCACAAACACCCACTGACTCCCTGGATCCAGTCACCATAACTGAACTGATGGACCACATCAGGAAGTTAAATCCCAAAAAGTCGCCGGGAATCGACGGTATCTCTAACAAGCTACTGAAGATTTTTCCGCCGATCCTCTTGTCCCTTCTTCTAAGCATCTTCAATGCAGCCTTGCAAGACCGCTTCTTTCCAACCGCTTGGAAGGAAGCTGTCGTCATCGGTATTGCAAAGCCGGGCAAGGATAGAGCCCAACCATCAAGCTACAGACCTATCAGCCTCCTCAGCTCCATTGGGAAACTCTTCGAGAGAATCCTAATGAAGCGCCTCTCGAATTGTCTAAATTCGAAAGGCATTCTCATTAATGAACAGTTTGGCTTTAGAGCCAAACACTCTAGTGTCCACCAAGTCCACCGGCTAGTAGAACACATACTGACAGGACTGACAAACAGACCACATCGCATCAACACCGGAGCTGTCTTCTTCGATGTTGCGAAGGCATTCGACAAGGTATGGCACGCCGGGCTGATATATAAACTATATCAGCTCGACGTGCCTGAAAGTCTCGTACTCATAATACGGGACTTTCTAACCGATCGTAGCTTCCGCTACAGAGTGGAGGGCACCCTCTCTACCCCCAGACCCATCAGGGCTGGAGTCCCCCAGGGCGCAGTTCTCTCTCCCACCCTATACTCCCTCTACACAAACGACATCCCTCGCTCCGAAAAGGCCGAACTGTCCCTTTTCGCTGACGACACATGCCTATACTTCTCCGCCCGACACAGAGGCTTTCTCTCACGCACCCTCCAAACCGCCGTCACCTCTCTAGGCGACTGGTTTCTCAAATGGAGGATCGAGGTCAATCCCGAGAAGAGCGCAACAATGCTCTTTTCTTGGGAAAACACCCCCACCCTCGACGACACACACCATCGTGCTACAGTAGACAAACGCACCCTCGGCCAGATCACCCTCAACGGTCAAGTCATACCCTGGGTAGACAAGACCAAATATCTAGGTGTCGTCCTCGACACCAAACTCACCTTCCATTCCCACATCAAAAGCGTCCGCGATCGAGCGGCGTTTGTCCTAGGACGCCTATCCAGCCTACTAGGCAAACACAGTAAAATGTCCCTTCGCAACAAGGTTACACTCTACAAGGTCTGTGTAAGACCCATTATGACATACGCCAGCACTATCTTCGCACATGCTGCCCCTACAAACATCAACGCTCTACAAAAAATCCAAAACCGCTTCATGCGGAATGCCGTGAACTCCCCATGGTATATCCGCAATGTAGACCTACACTTTGACCTGGACCTTCCGTCGATTGTCGAGTACATTAAGGACCTTGCCCTTAATTACTACGATAAGATCCCCCAACACCCTAACCCGCTAATTGTAGACTCTCTTGTCTACACCCCCGATCCCGATGATCGAATCTCCAAAACCTACAGGAGGCCTAGACATGCACTCCTTGACCCCATAGACCCCATTACGGCCGCTAATGCCGTTTTTTATGACCTAGCAGATGATGTCTCTCAATCGACATCTAGACACCCACGGAGAGGCAGAAGGCGAGGTAGACCTCCCAGACCCTCCCGTGGAAACCGCTCTTAGTGTACTAACACTAACAGCATCCGTTGTCTAATAACGGAACTCTCCCCCACTTCACAGCCATCAGGGCTGTTCTCTACCACCTAGACATGTCGTTCAACCGACAACTAGGCACTTACGGAGAGCCAGAAAGAGGTTCACCTCCGTGACCCCTTCCGGGTCCCCCCCCCCCGTGGAGCGACCAGTAAAACATCCGTTACTGATCACTACTCCCTGTCCCTAGTCGCGGTTCTTCCCGAACCGCTTGTTGCAGGGCTAGGTAGCGTTTTTCCCAAAACGCTCGCCTTGAGCTCGGTAAAGCTTCCAAAGTCCCGGGACTAGAAGCTACAAGCAACCGTGAGGGGTTTTAGTGCGGTAAGAATCCCACATAACCATGTGAATACTAGCAGTCCAAAGTGCTGTCAGTCCCTTCACAGGTACTTTTTGAAAGTTTCCCCTGGCGACAACAAAAAAAAAAAAAAAAAAAAAACCCTCAGTCTTTTTGCTTCGCTGGGCGCCGCGCAAGAAACAACTCGAAGACGACACGTTCAAGAATGAAGATGGCTGTGAGCGACGACTGCGACTAAAGCGTCCTCTGTCGTGGATCCAGTGATTTATCCAGTGGAGTGATATTTAATATGATGTGAAAAAAAGAATACGCTTTAATTTCTAATAACAACAGCTCTTCTCAGGGCTATATGTTCCCATATTTAAACCGTTAGTGGTTACGTGTTTTATTTATCCATGACCTTGGTATGGTAGCTACAGTACTCCCCCTCAAGCGAAGCGTACCGGTAGTTTTATGAGACGGCCAGATCGTGATTGCTTGCTTTCTCTGTCGCTCGTTTTACTACTGGTAGGTAAAGGTAACTCGGTAACTGTTGAGGTATGGTTTAAAGGTAACTTGGTAACTGTTGAGGTATGGTTCTTGTTGGTAACTGGATCTAAGTCTTCAAGTAAGTATGCCGGTTTCAATCGGTCGATCGATATATTCGTTTGACGGCTATGTAACTGAATGGTGAAAACTTTATCTGTTCTGTTCAATACACGGTAAGGTCCTTCGTAAGGTGTTTGAAGTGGTTTCCGAACTGCGTCGACTCTGACAAATACGTGTGTGCATGTGTGTAGGTCTTGATGCACAAAAATTTTTTTCGTACCGTGCGACTTTGTACTTGTAGGTCTGAGCGCGTCGATAGTTGTACGTAGCTTGTTTACGTAGGTATAATCGCCAACTGGAATATTCGACTGCGCATTGAAAAAATCACAAGGCAGTTTTAGTTTGTATCCGTAGGTAAGTTCGGCAGCACTAACACCTGTGTCCGTGCGTAGTGAAGCGCGTAAGCCAAATAGTGTCGTAGGTAGCACGTCGGTCCATGTAGTGCTATGTTCGGATAGCTTGGCTCTTAATGCGGATTTTAGTGTGCGATGCCAGCGTTCGACTATGCCGTTACTTTGTGGATGATAAGGCGTTGTACGAGTTTTTTTGATTCCCAATATTTTCATTAGGTTTGAAAATAACTCGCTCTCGAACTGACGACCTTGGTCGCTTGTCAGTGAAACAGGGCATCCAAAACGAGTGATCCATTTCTCGTAGATGTGTTTCGCAATTGTTTCGGCGGATATGTCGTGTGTAGGTATCGCTTCAGGCCATCGAGTAAGACGATCGATAATTGTTATTAGGTATCGATTTCCGTCGGCTGTAGTAGGTAGCGGTCCTACGATGTCGACATGTATGTGCTGGAAACGGTCGCTTGGCGGGAACTGAGAAAGATTACTCGACGTATGGCGTTGTACTTTGCTCTTCTGACAATGAATACAACTCTTCGCCCATGTACCGATGTCTTGATTCATAGCGGGCCAAAAAAATTTTTGCGATATTAGCTTGCGCGTTGTTCGTGTTCCGGGATGACTAATGTTGTGAACGCTGTCAAAAACGGTACGTCTGTATTCTTCCGGAATGTATGGCCGGATATGCGGTGTAGATGTTTCGCAGTAGATGTTCGCATTAGTGTTAGGTATGATAATTTTTTTCATCGATAAATTGCTATTCGTGAGCAGTTGTGCGATGCATCTATCTTTTTCTTGCGCTTTAGCTATTTCGTTGTAGTCGAGCGTAGACGGGCATGTGATTGTTTCGATGCGGCTTAAGGCGTCTGCTACAATGTTGTCTTTTCCGCTTATATGGCGTATGTCGGTTGTGAATTCGGCAATAAAAAGTAGTTGTCTTGTTCTTCTGGGAGTTTCTGAGGCTGATGGCGATTTTTGCAGAACGTAGGCGAGCGGTTTGTGGTCGGTAAAGATGATTAATTCGCGACCTTCAAACGTCCTTCTAAAGTGTTTAACAGCCATGTAAATTGCTAGAAGCTCTCTGTCGAATGTCGAGTATTTCTTCTGTGCTTCGGAAAACTTCTTGGAGAAGTATCCCAAAGGTTGCCATTTATTGTTGTGGTACTGTTGAATTGCTGCGCCAGCTGCGGTGTCAGATGCGTCGCAACATAATGCTATAGGTGCTTGGTGAATAGGATGAGCGAGTAAAGCTGCATTTTGAATGCTCGCTTTACACACCTCAAAAGCATTCGACGATTCTTCGTTCCATTCAATTTTTGTTTTGTCTTTTTTCTTGACGTGGTGTAGGTACTTATGCAGTGGTGCTTGTATTGATGCCGCGTTCCGTACGTTGTCACGGTAAAAGTTTAGCATACCGAGGAAACGACGAAGTTCTTCGACTGTTGATGGTTTCTTATAGTGTAGTATGGCTTCCGTTTTTTCTTGTGTTGGCTTGATACCGTGTTCCGAAACAATGTATCCCAGGAACTTGACTGTCGGTTGACCTAGGACGCATTTTGCAGGATTGATGGTGATGCCATATTCTTCGAGCCTTTTTAGAACTGTGTGAAGATGTCGTTTGTGTTCTTCTTCGTCTGCAGAAGCTAAGAGTACGTCGTCGATGAATGGGAATACGTAGTCGAGTCCGCGCAATACTTCGTGAATAAATCGTTGGAATGTTTGTCCTGCGTTCTTGAGGCCAGGACACATACGAGGGAATTCGAACAAGCCGAATGGTGTGATGATGGCAGTCTTCTCAATGTCCTTTTCATGAACCATTATCTGAGAGTATGCACGATTTAAATCGAGAGTAGAAAATATCCTCTTGCCGGACAGCATGTGCGTGAAGTCTTTGATGCGTGGCACGGGATAGCGGTCGGGTTTTGTTATCGAATTGAGTCTTCGATAATCGCCACATACGCGTAGGTCGCCGTTCTTCTTAGGGACGACATGAAGGGGTGACGACCATGACGACTTGCTTGGTCTGCATAGGCCTTGTTGCATCATGTTTTCGAACTCTTCTTTGACCTTTTGATAGCGGTGTGGAGGTAGAGGTCGTGCGCGACTGAAGACTGGCGATCCGGACGTTTCGATGTAGTGTTCAACGCTTCGGTCTGGGTTGAGTTTCATCGAAGTCAGACGAGTGATGCCAGGAAATTGAGCTAGTATGTCGTGATACTGTTGCTGCGTATCGATACTGCGGACGGTAGGTACATTTGTCGCGTACATCGGAACTTTGACTGATAAGCTTGTACGGCCGTCGATCAGCTTCCGATTTTTGAGATCCACCATGAGTTCGTGATGATTGAGGAAATCGGCGCCCAGTATTGGTTTGGAAACGTCGGCAACGATGAATTTCCATTTGTAGGGTCGCCGTAGGTTGAGGTCCAACTCGAGCGTTTTCTCGCCGTAGGTTTTAATAACGGTGTTATTAGCGGCGTACAGTTGAAATGGCAATGGAGTTGACGTAGACCCTTTTTTTCTGGGTAGGACCGATATGTTGGCGCCGGTGTCTACCAAGAAGGATAAGCCGGTCTTCTTGTCCTTTACGAATAGGCGGTGAGATTGTTCATGAACGCCGGTGTCCGCCGCTGCCAGCGTTCTATTTAGTTTTCCGATGAGTCCGACTTGATAAAGGTGCATGGCGCGGTGCAGCGTCTTGCTTTCGCCCCAAAACGCCGATGGTAATAGCAGTACGGCGATGGTGACGGGGTACTGCGCGCGCGGAAACGGGACTGCGATGGTCTTCTTATACGAGATGAAGAACGGTAGCTGGGTCTAGATCGTTCCGCTTTGAGTTCCGCTATTTCTAGGGACAGTTTCTTAATCTCGTTGACTAGAAACTGTGTGTCAGCTGCTGATGTTGTGATAGAACTCGTCTGTGATGGTGAGGAGATAGTAGACACTTCTTGGGCTTGCGGTTTTGATTCGTCCATCGTCGGGCAGGGATTCATCGGCGGATTCATCTGTCGAGTTTTCCTGGCGAGCAGAGGTTCCTCGTCGGATTTTTCTGTCGGGCAGCGGTTCTTCTGTAGGGCAGCGGTTCTTCTGTAGGGCAGCGGTTCTTCTGTAGGGGTCACCACTTTGGAGATTGTAGGTTTCCAATAATAACTCCGTTGAAATTTCAGGATGGAATAATTTTATTGAGAAAATTGCCCTACTTATATATGGTTTTTACACTTGTATGTGTGTGTGTGTAAGAGAAGCGGTTGATGTTGTTGTCTCGCTCATGTGTCGCGCGCAAGTACGTTGAGTGCTCCCCACTCTCGGGTGCCGAGCCTATAAAAATAGCCGCGCATTTGCCCTCAGTCTTTTTGCTTCGCTGGGCGCCGCGCAAGAAACAACTCGAAGACGACACGTTCAAGAATGAAGATGGCTGTGAGCGACGACTGCGACTAAAGCGTCCTCTGTCGTGGATCCAGTGATTTATCCAGTGGAGTGATATTTAATATGATGTGAAAAAAAGAATACGCTTTAATTTCTAATAACAACAGCTCTTCTCAGGGCTATATGTTCCCATATTTAAACCGTTAGTGGTTACGTGTTTTATTTATCCATGACCTTGGTATGGTAGCTACACTACTCTTCGTAAAATAATTTTGAACCTATCACTAGCATAGTATTATTATATACTAGTTGGCTCCCGCGACTTCGTCTATAAGATTCTAAGACCCTCAAAGGATGAAGCAACATTCCCACTCATTACAGGACCATCTAGCTAGCAGATCTGCATTTTGTTATTATTTAAGTACTAGCTGGTGCCTGCGACTTCGTCCGCGTTGAAAAAGAAAAAAGTAGCCTATCCTGTGTCCTGTACGTCTAAATGTTTATCTACCAAGTTTCAAGAAAATCAGTTAATTCGCTTAAGAGTTATGGAGGAACATACATACATACATACAATACCTACACTTACATATTTATTATTAGTATTGATCGATATATAAAATACGTTCTTCTCCGTTTATCACAAAGATTTAAATCGAGAGATGCGGCATTACTAGCGAAAGTGTGTTACAAAATACAACATACATTATACAAAAGACAAAAGTATAAAATACATATACCTTTGTCTAAACACACTTTTAAACACAGACAACACATTCCTTACTTCAAAGGTGACTGTGACGATAGCGACGCTCTCAACAAGCGACCGTCACTCAGTGTAGCTGGCGTGCAACTGTAGTTGGGTTGAGCGCCTGCGCCCAACCCATTGTTAAGAAATTTCGGTGTTTTTAGTATGGCGCGAGGAGATTACGCCACATCTTTCGATTTAAATCTTTGGTTTCTCACAGCATATTATAATTATTATGTTATTATATTATAATTCTTTTGTCTTGCTTGTATCTATATAACGAAATAGGATCGATTGTATTCATTTAAGTACTTGTTAAAATTAAAATAATTAATTAAAATAAAAAATAAAAAAATTAAAATAAAATAATTTATTATTATCATTATGATTGTACTTGAAGTTTTGCTGCTGTTGAGTGGGTCCCGTTAGGAAATGTGTGAATTTGGTCCCATCGGCCACTGCTAAATAAACCCTTTGTAATAATTCCAGGAAACGGAGACACAATTATTGCAATTTGGATGTTCGCTTATTTTTTTTTTGTGACATCACATGACTGTGTTAATAACACTACTTCAGATTGATTTCTATCTTTATAATTAAATAAAATTAACACTGCTCTGAAAAAAAAAGCTAATTCTGTTAGATGCATTTTTACTATATTAGGTACCATGACTGGAAACTAGATGGCGCCACTCCGTCGAGTTAGATCGCGCTAACGTTTTTTATCTACCTGTGGCCGGTACCTACATTTCGTCGATACCTTCATTCAAGTTCAACAAAACCATTTTATTTTAGAGATATCTAGATCTAGGTAGGTACTTTAAATTATTTATACGTATCTTAAAACACTAAACGAGGAATTCATTCTTATAAGTCACGATGATCCACAGCACAGAACATTATTACCCCTTGATCTCGCAAACGGCTCTAACGATTTTGACGAAAATCTAGGGCATTAGGGGTTTTTAGACCTAGAAATCGATCTGTCATGGTATTATCTTCGAGAAAATTCGTTGTAGGCAGTTTTTTTAATGAAACGGTTACAAAAGTAATACCGCTTGCACGTTTTATAATATTTTGAATTATTAATTTATTGATTCAAGTATTCTTGAATTTTTTTTCTTTAATGTTCATAGACTTTCTCGGTCGACGAAGTTCGGTCACCCATCTAGTAATTATTGTGGGAAATCTATGGGGGAAAAGTACATCACTTTAAGTAATGATATGATTACCAACCTAATTTTAGAGGCTACCAATATATGGGGATATTGGTACCTATACAATAGCATAAAACTTATTGAACTAAGGCTATATTATATTTTATTTAAATGCTCTTTGTTTGCAACATGCCGAAGTGTTTTAAAGATCCTCTACATTTTATTATTATCTACCTACTTATCTCAAACAAAAGCCTTTGGAATTAAAATAAAATCTTCCCTAAAAAAGTTATAAATAAAAATTACTTACCTACGCTTCTTTGTGTTTTGAGCGTCGCAATTTTTTGAAAAAAATATTCTCAGAAATTATTTAAAGAAATAGAATAGAAATTAATAGAATTTATTGCTACTTTGGTATGTGTTTTTTATTTGTTAAGTATAATACGTAGGTACTTACGTTGTATTATTTTATTTAAAAAAAAATCTTAACTCTTAGTAATATTATATGTAAATGCTATTCAACATTTCATAATGAAAAATAAAATGAAGAATATAGAACATATAGTCATTTAAAAATATAAGTTGGTTCTTCACACAAAAACTGTACGAGACAAAATTGTGCGAAACAAAACTAAGGCAAGTCACACACACATGAATCACCACTGTGTGTTAGAGCGACGATTGACAATGGGCAAGAGTTGAACACAAGAGCCAACAGCCAAAGCCATTATTATTGAAACGTAAATACGGTTAACGCATTTGCAGTCGTTCATAAGAAGTCGTTTTGCAATATTTGCTAATCCTTCACCGCAAGTTGTTAGAATAACATTTGGAAGGATGTTGCTGGAACCCACAATGTTTTAAAATGTCTTTGCGAAGTCAATAACATTGCGAATATTTATTAAATAGTTTCAAAGTAGGCCTGAGTCTAGAAAATAATAGCTCATTACTGATAGACACAACGTTCTCTTTGCATTGGTTTATATTAGATAAAATATTTATCGATTGGCCACAAATAAATGTGGGGTGTGTTGCATTGATTGTGTTGTACGAGTATTGCAGAGAGACCCCTCATCACGCAACCCTCTGGATATTCACCCTTCCTGTGACTCGCCCCTCGTCTTCAGCCATGACACAACTTTATCGATCCTAGTGTAGCCATTCATCTTGTTAGAAGGTACCTAGTAAATGGGAGGCAGTAACGATATACTCCACGGATACGGGCCATAAAAAGGACACTACAAGGTTCAGACGCGTATAAAAACTTTTTTATTCCCTGGCGCTCGTGAGCTCTTCCATTGTAATATTCTGTGTTCTGATTGGTCGAGACACTTTCACATGCATTTTATTGCCCTGCGATTGCGCAAGCCACGCCTGCCCTATGTATGTAGTACTAGGTTCTATATACTATATACTATATACTAGGTACTAGGTTATAAGTTCATCTTTTCATCTTTTTTCCTCTATAAATTACTAATTGATTGGCATCAATAGTTTTGTCAGTAATTACAATAAACAATGAATTCCGGTAGATTTCATTTCAAACGTGCTTAAATGGATTTTTGTCAAATAAATAATATGTACGTAACTTATTTTCAATAAACCTTTATTATTAATATTAATTTATTACTTATTTTCAATGATAAGTATTTTTTTTATTAAAGGTTAAGGTTAAGGTTTTTTTATTCAAGGAACAAAATATACTCGTAGGTATCGCTAAAATTAGGTAGCGATTTTAATTAACAAAAACCGACATTCGACATCATGTAAATGTAATAATTTAACATTTATTATGAATGAAAAGCAAAGTAAAAATGCATTGAAAAATTTTGATGAGAAAGCCAAGACTCTAATGAAGGCCCTTACATAAGTCACAGTAACCAGTGGTTTTAACCATGTTTTAAGCGTTGGTAGAACAAGTAGAACCACCGGTCAAACATCTCGATATTTCTCTGCCATTATAGCATTTTTGTGTTTGAAATTACGAGTATTAAAAATTTTGTCGAACCGTCCCAAAAGAAGCTTTGTTAGAATTGGAGGAAATATTATGGGACACAAAATTGTTATTCGCTATTTGCTTGCACAGGCTGCATTTTTCTTGCATAACAACAACATTAACAAATTATAAGGAAGCGGATTTTAAATCAGTCGTTATAACATAATATTATACGAGTATACATATGAATAGCATTTTTTAATTCATCATATATTTCATACATACCTACATTAAAAATAACAACAGTTATTATAGAATGTAGAGAATTGACGTTTCAGAGTTGTTTATTTTTGAATTTTGAGTTTTATTAATATGAAGTCCAATCTTTTCAACTGTATATATATGATTTCTTATAAATATTTTTTATTCCTATTTATTCCTTTTTGCTTTATTTTTATATATCTTCTAAGTTACGATAGTAACTTATTTAATCTGAGCTTAAATTATCTGTGTGAAAACCTCTTTATTTCAAAAGGTATAGTTCAAATTCAAGTTTATAACATATCCTCACTCTTTTATACACACCACAGGCTAAATGTTGCAGTTAATCCTTCTCACATAAGCGCAGAATGAGCAGGTGCTAAAGTGATACATGTCAATCAGGAATGGCCCGCTATGAACAAGGTACGCCTCCGGATTCGCTTCATAAGAATCGAATCGCTTTTTGCGTTTGTTTGTGACAATCTGTGCAACATTGCGGGACTCCCTGGCGCGCCCATTGTGCCCTTGTGTGCCCTTGTGTGCCCATCGACTTAACTCGCCACAACCTAACAGTTAAAATTCTCCTAAACCCTTTCGTCACATCAATCTTTTTTTTTATATCTTCATCTACTTTATGGTAGGTGTATTATCTTTGTATGTTCTATAAGTAGTCTCTTTAGTTTGAATACATATATATCATGTGATTTTAAAACATGTCTACCTAAGTATATCTATATATTACCATAACTTTATATTTTATATACGAGTATGTTTCATATTGAACTATTTTGAACTAGGTAAATATTTAAGTATATGTATACATATCATGACTTACTTAATTCTCCTGTTATTATTCGGGAATTATTATTTATTCGGGAAGGGGTAAGTTGCGCGTGTCGGGACACGTGACCAATGCCGCATTAGGAAATGCATATTGAAAAAATACTACATTTGCTACAGGATAAACAACTTTAGCAACTAACGCGCAAAGTTTATTATCGTGCGAACTTTGTCGCAGCTGTTACGCCAAATGGTTCCGTAACTCGGTATCTGCAAACCTGCAACACTGCTTAAACAGTTATTTCTATAGAAATGGCCGCAAGGGTTTACACTGAGTTACAGATGAGGGCGCTTCGATGCCAATGGAATTCGGCAGCAGCACATTTCCTGCTATTTTAACAAAAGAGTTGTCTTTTAGCAGTTGGAAACTGTTAATATCTTCCACACAGCACCATCTAGTTCCACACTAAGTAACTAATGCTTGTGGATACTAGACAGTTGATATAATACCTACCTACATAGATTACTTTTTTTTTGTAAATACATACATATTATAAATACAAACATCCATGACAAGGTACAAGGGTAAATGTTAACACATAAGCGGATTCGAACCCGCGTCCGTTTGTTAAACAGCTAGGGTTACTAGCCACTAACTAGACCAAACGTGTCGTCAAACCAACAGTAGATGAAAAAGTTGACAATTAGGTACTTTGCCAGAAGTTTTGACTCTTCATTCTCCGGGTTACTACTAGTCTTTCTACTAGTAGCAATATATAGGTTACTTGCTCGTATTAATTATGTTTTAAATGTTCTTCATACTGTCTATCTGCTAATTTTGGGCGGAGGTTTTGTTTATAGAAAGATAAAAAACTGACTATAATTTTAAAATTTTCTTGACTGACTTGACTATGAACGACATTCTAAACTAATACCTAAGTCAAGAAATCTGAAATTGAATATGTATAGTATAACATCATTAACATGTGAAAATAAGGCTTTAGCTACTCACAGACTCATGTACCTAGATAGGTATAGGTAGGTACTAGATGGCTATTGTCTAGATTTCATTGGAAAATTAACCACTGGGGAAAAGGACATTGTTGATAGATCGAACCGGGAAAAGTCAGTCAGGGCCTATATCTAGAGCGATATACGATTTATAAGAAAGAAAAAACAGAAAGGTAATTTTTTGAAAAATTTAATTATGTACAACAAAGACAGTGAAGTACGTATTTAATACAAATCAAAATTAAACTCATCCAAAATAACAATTTAAACATAAAATTTCTTAAAAATATTACTGATTCTAAATATTCTAGTCTTAAATAGTCTATACTAATTGGCTCCAAAATTGGCGGACGAAGTCGAGTGCATTAAACATAATATAAGTCCAATTAAATTAAACATAAGTCCCAATCATTTTACATGAAAAAAAAAATTATTAACATAAGTATTTATTTTTTAGAATAAAATTTATACACAATTAAGTTTATTCATATTTTTTTTTTCATAAAAACTTACAATTATGTACGACATACTTATTTAATTTTTCTTTGTCCGTTTAAATAAAAAAAAATATTTTTTAAGAAAAACTACATTTCAATTCAAAATAACATTAACTAATAATTATTATCATTGCTTATTAATAGTTCTTTGCGTGTTTTTTAAAAGCAGCCTCATCATTATGGTCTGTCGATGCGCTCGCGCTAGGGCGCTAGCGATTCATCACTACTTTGTTAACAAACATGTTTCATGTTTGTCCTCATGCTTCGGAGCATGGACGCAACACACACAGAGCCACGTATCTTGGGCTCACTCGGAGATATCTCCGGGCTTACACTCGAGGATTCGGCTGGGCTTACGCTCGGGGATGGCGTCTGACTGGAGCTCGATATTGCCGGTGATACCCTGGTAAAACTCAAGTCGATTGGCTGATCGGGCTCATACGGAGGCCACAACTTGTCTCCCAGATACATGCTGTCCTCTATTGGAGCCAAAACACGTGTTATCAATGAAACGTTTGGCGTATTTGTGTGTTTTGATCGATTGACGGGAAGGGGTGGAGAGGGAGCTGAGCTTTCCACCCTTGCAGGGTGGGATGCTTCATGTTTCATGTTTGTCCTCATCCTTCGGAGGACGCTTAAAGCGAATAGTGCTTTTGCAGTATAGACACATATGGTTCATTAGGTACGAAAATAATTCCTCCAAATAATCTTTTCGCGCCCGGAGCATTTTCTCCCTAATCTTCCTGAGATCTCGACTCTGTTCTTCTGACTCTGCAACAGGTGATTGGGGTCTGTGTTGCGTTTTGTCTGCACTGTCCTCCTCAGTTTTGGGTTGTTAGTCACCAGAGATCCGCCATTGCTCTTAGCTTCTACGGAGAGAGCTCTGTTCACATATTCAGCGTACGGCAACAGCGTTACTCGCCTTGAAGTAGCGGTTTGAGAGTTTTGTCCTCTTGGCACTGCAAAACTTTGATCGATATGTTGATGCAATACACACGGAGCCACGTATCTTGGACTCACTCGGAGATATCTCCGGGCTTACACTCGAGGATTCGACTGGGCTTACGCTCTGCCTGTTGATGCGCTCGCGCTACTCTTGTCAACAAACATTTTTGTCATCATCCTCCGGAGCTTGCTTAAAGCTAATAGCCCCTTTGCAGTATGGACACAATTTGTTCATTACCTGCCCCAGTAGTTTCTCCAAATAATATTTTCGCACACTAAGCGTTTTCTCCCGAATCTTCCTGAGGTCTCGACTCTTTTTTCATCGCTTGGTTGTTCTTTTGACGCTGCAACAGGTAATTGGGGTGTGTGTTGCGTTTTGTCTGCACTGTCCTCCTTAGTTTTGGGTTGTTCGTCACCAGAGATCCGCCATTGCTCTTGACTTCTGCGGAGAGAGCTCTGTTCACATATTCAGCGTACGGCAACAGCGTTACTCGCCTTGAAGTAGCAGTTTGAGGGTTTTGTCCTCTTGGCACTGCAAAACTTTGATCGATATGTTGATGCAATACACACGGAGCCACGTATCTTGGACTCACTCGGAGATATCTCCGGGCTTACACTCGAGTATTCGACTGGGCTTACGCTCTGCCTGTTGATGCGCTCGCGCTACTCTTGTCAACAAACATTTTTGTCATCATCCTCCGGAGCTTGCTTAAAGCTAATAGCCCCTTTGCAGTATGGACACAATTTGTTCATTACCTGCCCCAGTAGTTTCTCCAAATAATCTTTTTGCACACTAAGCGTTTTCTCCCGAATCTTCCTAAGGTCATGACTCTTTTTCGCCGCTTTGTTGTTTTTCTGACGCTGCAATAAGTAATTGGGGTCTGTGTTGCGTTTTGTCTGCACTGTCCTCCTCAATTTTGGGTTGTTAGTCACCAGAGATCCGCCATTGCTCTTGGCTTCTGCGGAGAGAGCTCTGTTTACATATTCAGCGTACGGCAACAGCACTACTCGCCTTGAAGTAGTGGTTTGAGGGTTTTGTCCTCTTGGCACTGCAAAACTTTCGCTTAAAGCGAATAGCCCCTTTGCAGTATGGACACAAGTGGTTCATTACTTGCCTCAGTAGTTTCTCCAAATAATATTTTCGCACACTAAGCGTTTTCTCCCGAATCTTCCTGAGGTCTCGACTCTTTTTTCATCGCTTGGTTGTTCTTTTGACGCTGCAACAGGTAATTGGGGTTTGTGTTGCGTTTTGTCTGCACTGTCCTCCTTAGTTTTGGGTTGTTAGTCACCAGAGATCCTTTCTCTCTTTTTTTTCTTCTTGTGTGGCTTGGTTATGAAATGCCTTAAAGTAATATGTGTTATGGTACCCCTTTTTTCGTCCCATTCACGTAATGTCTTAGAATCCAATTTGTTACTCATTATATAAATTACTAGAGTATCCCAATTGTCAGTAGGTTCACCAAGAATCTTAAGAGCTCGCAAATTTTTGGAAAATGTGTAAAATTTTGCGTATATTTTGGGAAGACTCCGTTTTCATAGAATCTAAAGAAAACAAGGCTTTAACATGATTTTGTATTTAAATTTTAGTGTTGTTGTATCGTTCGTACAACAAATCCCATGCAACGGTGTAATTATTTGTAGAAAATTCCAAAGACTGTATTACCTGAACAGCGCTTCCCTCCAAAGACACTTTCAAATAATGAAAATTTTGAGTTTTCATGAATTAAAGAAGTGAAAGTGTCACGGAACTCCAGCCAATCTTGATACTGGCCGCAGAATTTCTATGACGGGCAACTTCATACCGCAGCCCATTGCCTCCTTCACAACTGATCTGCTATTGCCTTGTTTTGCAGTATCGCCTGAAACGTTTGATGAGCAGTCATCATTTAATTGATTCCGATTTTTGTCATGATTTGTTTGAGCTTTTGCGACTATACGATAGTATTTTTTTCGAATTCAGACCGTTCGGAGGCCTGAGCAACAAAATCCTTTTCTTCTACAGAGGTTTCGATTTCTGTCTGCACCTCATCGACTGTGTAAATAGTAAGTCGATCTTTGTTAAACGCAAATGCAATTCCACTATCTGTTCTTCATCTAGGTCCGATGACAAGTTGTTGACGTAGTCAGCAAACATTGTCAAGCGACCCTTGTAAGCAGCTCGCCGCTTACAAAGCTCAGGGACCTTTGACATGGTGGACAATGGGGGCTGGAGCAGTAACAAATGAAATTTATTATTTTTAATATTAATATTTCGAATATTTAGATATGAAAATTTTATTGTTCGTTATAGTTAATGTAACCTTTGTGATTTACATAAGTTTAAATGTTGATTTGCAGGGAAATACGTGAATTGTTACATATTATAAACTGCAATTTCACTATAAATTGGTAAGTAGGTAGGTTTTCCTTTTTTCGAATTCACTGCAAAAGTTGTTCGAAAATTGTGAATACACTCGCAATAGAAAGATATCGGTATCAAGGATTTGATTGGATGATGACACACCGAAATTTGATTTGAACGGACTTACTTTTAGTTGATTTCAGCCGCTTTCCGCTTTTCCTTTGTAGCCATTTTGTAACCCAGTTGCAAATTCTCGGCTCATACTCGAGGATCCCGCTGGGATTACACCCCGACGGTCCTGCTCGGCTCAAACTCGAAGATCCCGCTGGTATTACACCCGAGGGTCCCGCTCAGCTCTCACTCGAGGATCCTGCTGGTCTTGCGCTCGGAGACATCACTGAACTTGCACTCGATGATCCCGCTGGGCGTAAGTGTAAACTCGGAGATATCTCTGGACTCGAGGATTCGGCTGGGCTTACGCCCGGGGATGGCGTCTGACTGGAGCTCGATATTGCCGGCGATCCCCTGGTAAAACTCAAGTCGAGGGGCTGGTCGGGCTCATACGGAGTCCACAACTTGTCTCCCAGATACATGCTGTCAACTATTGGAGCCAAAACACGCGTTATCAATGGAACGTTTGGCGCGCTTGTGTGTTTTGGTCGTGCGACGTGCTGTGAGCTTTGGCTTGTGGGCTGTGCGTAGCGCTTGGGGAGCGGGCGGAGAGGGGGCGGAGCTTGCAAGAGTGGGATGCACCCCTCTCGTTTGCTGCGGGGGAAGGAGATTAACGGGTATCTGTGTGAAATTATAATATTGAAAACTACAAATAAAAACTTGTGAGAATAGCTAGATAACCTCTAAATCGATTTTGATAAGTGTAATTTGGTTAAACTTATTAAAAGATAGGATAGTTTTTATTTTGATCCGGGCGAAGCCGGGAGTGTATAGCTAGTGATACCTACAAATAAATACAAATACACCTACAAATTAAATGCAAACAATAGGTACTACCTATGCAAACAATAGGTTAGGTTATGTAATAAACAGCGAAATAGGATCGATTGTATTCATTTAAGTGGTTAAATTTTGTAATTACAATTAAGTATGATTTGTAAATTTGTTTTGAATGCGTCTGTTGAATGAGTCCCGTTAGGAAATGTGTGAATTTGGTCCCATCGCCCACTGCTAAATAAACCCTTTGTAGTAATTCCAGGAAACGGGGATACAATTGTTGCAATAGTTGTTGCAATGTTCGCTAATTTTTTGTGTTACAGACTGTGTTTGAGGAACACTACTTCAAAATTAGACACACTGATTTCTATCTTTCTAATAAATAAAACACAGCTCAAAAAAAAACCAGAGAATTCTGTTAGATGCATTTGTACTATATTACCATGATTGGAAACTAGATGGCAAAATGCCGAAGTGTTTTAAAGATCCTCTACATTATTATTATTAACTCAAAAGCTTTTGGAATTAATAAACAAAAAAATCGCTAAAAAAAGTTATAAATAAAAATTAGTTACGCCTCTTTGTGTTTTGAGCGTCGAATTTTTTCAACAAAATTTAGACAAAAGAATTTATTGCAACTTTGGAATGTGTTTTTTTAATATTTCATTTTATTTGTTAAATATAATACGTAGGTAGGTTGTATTATTATATTTAACTCCAAACGCATAACTGAAACTACAGGTTCATACAAAAAAAACGACGACGTTGACCGTCATCGTTGTCATCGTAGTCGCCTAGCAACAGACACACAAAAATTAAAAATACCTATTGTATTATTTAAAGATTGGGTACTAAAATTTGACTAAAATAAAAATATATTTAAATTTAAATTTGGCTCTTCACACAAAAAGCGTACGAAATTTTAAGTATTTAATACTTTTTTATGATAAGATGTTATTTATTTACTAGCTGGCGCCCGCAACTTCGTCCGTGTCCCGTATACGTCTAAATCTTTATCTACCAAGTTTCATGAAAATTAGTTAATTCATTTAAGAGTTATGGAGGAACATACATATACATACAATACCTACACTTACATATTTATTATTAGTATTGATTACCTAGGTAATCATTTTCACGTTATCAAAACTCGCAAGGTTTTCGAGATTTTTGCACCTTTATGTTTTTTAGGTACCTAAAGCAACACCATTTATTCATAAATATAATATTTCCAATTAATGATATCAAGCATAATTCAACAACTTTTATACTTAATTAAAAACAATTATTATTAGGTAAGTATTAGGTAGGCCTAAAATGTTCGACTATTATAAAAAAAAACCCTATTTAATAAAGAATTCAAAGTGATCCTATATTTATATTAGCCGAGGAGCTTATGTTCTTGCAAAATGTTACTTTTTCCTTTATTTTAACAATTTATCTATTTGCAACTTAATTTAGGTACCCATTATTAGAGTAGCTGGCTCTTTTTGAGCGTGAATTTGTTCGTAGTATAGTCATTGTCCGTCTAAGGCACACACACATGAATCACCACTGTGTGTTAGAGCGACGATTGACAATGGGCAAGAGTTGAACACAAGAGGCAACAGCCAAAGCCTTTATTATTGAAACAAAAATACGGTTAACGGATTTGCAGTCGTTCATAAGAAGTCGTTTTGCAATATTTGCTAATCCTTCACCGCAAGTTGTTAGAATAACATTTGGAAGGATGTTGCTGGAACCCACAATGTTTTAAAATGTCTTTGCGAAGTCAATAACATTGCGAATATTTATTAAATAGTTTCAAAGTAGGCCTGTTCTAGAAAATAATAGAATCCCTAAATATGTTTCTAAGCGCAAAACTCGAGAACGGCTGGACCGATTTTAATTCTGTCTTCACTCATAGATAGAGGGATTATCAGGGAAGGTTCTTACGTAAAAAAATGTACCTGGGCGAGGCCGGGAGCGGGTCGCTAGTTAGATAATATTTATCGATTGGCCACAAATAAAATATATAAGGGTGTGTTGCATTGATTGTGTTGTATTGCAGAGAGAGACCCCTCATCACGCAACCCTCTGGATATTCACCCTTCCTGTGACTCGTCCCTCATCTTCAGCCATAAAACAACTTTATCGATACAGTGTGTAGCCATTCATATTGTTAAAAAGTACCTAATAAATGGGAGGCGGTAACAAGATATTCCACGGATACGAGGCCATAAAAAAAGGCCACTACAAGGTTCAGACGTGTATAAAAACTTTTTTATTCCTTGGCAGTAGTGAGCGCTTTTCTGTGCTCTGATTGGTTGTGACACATTCACATGCATTTTATTGCACTGCGCTTGCGCAAGCCACGCCTGCCCTATGTAGTGTAGCTCACCTATTCATCTTTTTTCCTTTATTTACCTAATAAATTAGATGTCAATAGTGTTGTCAGTAATTACAATGAACAATGAATTCCGCTAGATTTCATTGTGAACGTGTTTGAATGGATTTTTGTAAATTAAAAATATTACTTACACCTAAAATATATTTTAATAGAGGTAGGTAAACTCGACAAATAAAGTGCTTTATCACCCTAAGGAATATTATTTAAGGAACAAAATATAGGTAGCGGTAAAATTTGGTAGAATAGTATAGAAACCATCCCCTAGCGATTTTAATAAAAACTGACATTAGGTAAACATTATAATTAATGCACTAACATTATTATGAATGAAAAGCAAAGTAAAAATGCATTCAAATTTTTGATGATAAAGCAAGACTCTAATGAAGGCTCTTGCATGTGTCACAGTAAAATTTAACCACTGGTTTTAACCGTGTTTTAAGCGTTAATCGAACCTCTAGCTAGAACCACCGGTTAAACATTTTCGATGTTCCATTATGGCATTTTTGTGTTTGAAATTATTAAAATTTTGTCGTACCGTCCCAAAAAAAGTAACCCTTTGTTAGAATTCGAGGAAATATTATGGGACACAAAATTGTTGTTCGCAATTTGCATGCACAGGGCGCATTTTTCTTGCATAACAACAACATTAACATTACCTACTTATAATAAGGAAGCGAAATTTAAATGATTTCGGCCCCATTAGCCCGGGCGAATTCATTAACTTTAATAAAATCTACAAAAATTTCCCGACTCTTATTTCATATTCCCCACTGGCCCGAGGTACGTAAAATCGGTACGGTTAGCAAAATGAAAATTAACTACAGTTTATTTTATGATGTGTTTGCTTATGAAATACAAATCTATGCAAGTTAAGTTATAGAATCCAGTGACATTCAAAACGGATTTCGAGGTAGCGGCCATGAAAGCAGTGGAAAACGTTTTCCCCAATTGTAAACATAATATAATTTATATTATTTTTAATACCTTGAGTACCTACGTATGAATAGCTTTTTTTTTATTCATCATATTATACATTAATTTAATACATTATATCTTTGCATTATATACATTAAAAATAACAACAGTTTATTAGAATGTAGAGAATTTTATTGACGTTTCAGAGTTGTTTATTATTGAATTTTGAGTTTTATTAATATGAAGACCAAAAGTGTTATATGGTCTAATCTTTTCAACTCAATGATTTGTTTTAAATATTTTTTTTATTTCTTTTTCCTTTATTATTATATTTTCCTTCCCATTCCTTTATTATTATTAGTCTTTGTGGACTTTTCAATCTTAACTTATCTCTGTGAATTTGTATTTCAAAAGGTATAGTTAAAATTCGAGTTTATAACATATCCTCACTCTTTTATACACACCACAGGCTAAATGTGCAGTTAATCCTTCTCACATAAGCGCAGAATGAGCAGGTGCTAAAGTGATACATGTCAATCAGGAATGGCCCGCTATGAACAAGGTACGCCTCCGGATTCGCTTCATAAGAATCGAATCGCTTTTTGCGTTTGTTTGTGACAATCTGTGCAACATTGCGGGACTCCCTGGCGCGCCCATTGTGCCCTTGTGTGCCCTTGTGTGCCCATCGACTTAACTCGCCACAACCTAACAGTTAAAATTCTCTCAAACCCTTTCGTCACATCAATCTTACTTTTTTCTATATCTTTCTCTACTTTATGGTACGTATGTATGTTATCTTTATATGTACACGTAGTCTATTTGGTTTGAATACCTAGGTATATGTGATTTTAAAACATGCCTACCTATATTTATGTTACCATAACTTTATATTTGCTACGAGTCATTTTGAACTAGGTATCTGAATATTAAAATCTATGTACATATCATGACATACCCAATTCTCCTGTTATTATTATTCGGGAATTATTATTTATTCGAGAAGGGGTAAGTTGCGCGTGTCGGGACACGTGACAAATGTCGCATTAGGAAATGCATATTGAAAAAATATTACTTTTGCTACAGGATAAACAACTTTAGCAACTAACGCGCAAAGTTTATTATCGCGCGAACTTTGTTGCAGCTGTTACGCGAAATGGTTCCGTAACTCGATATCTGCAAACCTGCAACACTGCTTAAACAGTTATTTCTATAGAAATGGCCGCAAGGGTTCACATTGAGTTACAGATGAGGGCGCTTCGATGCCAATAGAACTCGGCAGCAGCACATTTCCTGCTATTTTAATAAAAGAGTTGTCTTTTAGCAGTTGGAAACCGTTAATATCTTCCAAACACCACCATCTAGTTCCATACTAAGCAATTAATGCTTGTATTATAAATACAAAAAAATTGATATAATAGGTACATATTATAAATGCAAACATCCATGACTCAGGTACAAAGGTAAATGTTAACACATAGGTAAGCATTTGCCCCTAGCGGGATTCGAACCCGAGACCGTTTGGTTAACAGATAGGATTACTAGCCACTAGACCAACGTGTCGTTAAACCAACAGTTGATGAAAAAGTTGACAATGTACATAATATATTTTCAATTTAAAAAACCTTCACAAAATACTGCCGAAATTAGGTAGGTACTTTGGCAGAAGTTTTGACCCTTCGTTCTCTGTGTTGCTACCAGTCTTACTACTAGTAGTAATACGGGTTAATTGCTCGTATTAATTCAGTTTTAAATTTTCTTAATACACTATATTTTCTACACTACTTACCTAGTGTCTTGCTGCTAATTTTGAGCGAAGGCTTTTGTTTATAGAAATATAAAAAAACTGACTATCTAAATTTTTAAAATTGTCCCGACTGACTTGACTATGAACGCACAGTCTAAACAACTAAGTCAAGAAAGCTGAAATGAGACATTATCTTACAAATGTTATCAGTTGCTTCTCGTACAAGCGACGGTAACCATCAACCATCAATAATTGGTTCGTCAATCTGTCTGATAACTTTTCTACTTTTTAAAATATAGAAACTGTTAAAAACTATGCCAATGAAGTTTATTAATAAAATGATCACAATTAGCTCATTTGTTTTTAAGTTAAGTTTGTCTTTGAAGAGTTCACTATGATATGATAACATCAACAGAGCTTAGCAAGGTGTATACTGTAAATGATTGTAAGCTTAGATAAGCACAAAAGTTGCGAAGTTGAGATCTGACGTGATATTGCGCGGTGTCATTTGACGCGTCTGCACCAGATTCGGCAGCTGAGTCATAAATTAGAACTTAAATTTATACTTTAAAGCTACTATCATAGAGTTTTGTTCTGAATGACATTTCAATTGTCGAAGTGACACGTCCTTTTTAAAACCCTTCCGTGTGGAGAAAAAAATAGAGTAGGGTATCTTTTGCAAAGTTATCGGATACCAAAATCGGCATTTGGAATTCTAATAGTGCAACTTTTTGTTTAGTCTGTTTAGATGGCCTGATTTTTAATTTATACAATTTACATTTTTTAATCGTAATTTTTACATAAATAGATTGATTTTTTATTTCATAAAATTATGCAGAGGGTAAAATAAATTAAGCCCAAAACAATTATTTAGTCGCTCTAAAGTTTTTCCCGAGATGATTTTGCAGTTGAGAAAAAACTGGGTCCAAAATATGACTATCAAGCTGCTATCAAGTAATTTTTTATACTGTGTCTTAGTTGAATCTGGCCTAGGAATTGCGGACACTGCTTAGGTATATTAGGTGTACCTATAATTATAAAAAAAAAGTAACATAAGTAGGTAACTCCTTATAGCATCAGCTAATATATGTTTAAAAGTCCCGTCAAAATCTGTCCAGCCCTTTTGGAGATTAGTCGAAATAGACAGTCAAAAATTTTAATATTTTTTTGTCATAAGTATAATTACCTACCTTATATAACTTTGATATACCTACATTATAGTAAAAAGCAGTTACTATAACATTACAGACATACACTAAGGGCCTTTTTCACAAACTACATGTAAAGTGTTGATTAGTTACTTTTAGAAATCATTTTTTGTTATATTGAATTATGCACTCGGTTTACTGCATCATTCGATAGCCGATTTTTTATTTATTTTTTCTATTTAATGTTTGGGACGTTTACCGTACAATCAAAGGTATATCAGCTCCATTATCCCCGGTTACCGGTGACTTTAAATGACAGTTTGGCCTACTTGACGTTTGTGAAAGAGGCGCTTAGTGAATTAAAAGTAGGTATACTTAGTGAAAATTAGTGAAAAAAGTTACAATGTGAAAATAAGGCTTACCTACTCACAGACTCATGTAGATAGGTACCTTGAGGGAAGCTAGGTACTAGATGGCAATTGTCTAGATTTCATTGGAAAATTACCGCTGGGGAAAAGGACTGTTGATAGATCGAACTGGGAAAATAGGACCACTTGGAAAAAGTAAGAGAAGGCGTACATCTAAAGCGATATACAATTTATACGAAAAAAAATAAACAAATACAAAATACAAATACAAATACAAAATAATTTATTTAAAAAACATAAGCCTGCGTACAAAAAGGGTGTAGGGGACCTCCTATTAAGTATAAAAATACTTGTATCAGGAGATCCCCGCTCCTCCGACATCTTATTTAATATTAGGCTAATTTATATAACAAATAAGAATAATATATGAAAAGTTAATACAATAAAATAATATATATATATATATAAGTGTGTGTGTGTGTGTGTGTGTGTGTGTGTGTGTGTGTGTGTGTGTGCGTGTGTGTGTGAACTAGCATTTTTCCTTTTACGTGTCCCATTTCATAAAGAAAACAATGTTTTGATAATAAATATAGAATTTAATCAAGTAATAGTCTTTAACAACGATTCGGTTTCATTATAATTTAGGGTCTTGAGCCAGTCTGACAGGGCCTTTTTGCAGTTATAGTATGTCATGGGATAAATATTGAGTGTCTTATTTAATGTGTTATATAAATAAGAAGTTTGGGTAAGATATTGTCTTCGAGCAAAGGCGGTTTTTACAATATTTGTTTGAACAACCAAATCATTTCTTCTCTTTTTAATTATATTAGGGTCATAATTTAAGGATTTATGAAGTTTGAGTGTAGCAGTTAGAATATATAATTTTCTTACGGTTAAGACGTCACAATAATTGTAAAGATCAGTAGTGGGGAATCTATAGGGCAGAAAGTACATCACTTTAAGTAATGATCTTTGTACCCTTTCCAATTCCAAAAATTTAATTTTAGAAGCTCCGCCCCATATTGGTATACAATAACACAGAACGGATTGAACCAAAGCTATGTATATTTTATTTAAAAGTTCTTTCTTTGCAACATGACGAAGTGTTTTAAAAATCCATATCAGCTTCCTAGCTCTGCCCATAATCAGTTCTGTGTGGGAGTGCCATGATAGTCTCTGATCAATTATAACACCCAAGTATTTAACTGTTGAGACCTTATCAATGTAGCTACAAGAGCAGTTTGTATTTTGGGGGCTGCCACATCTATGAATCCTCACTCTAAAGTCACTAACCGGTTGTGTTCTTTTGTCAATAGAAAAACAAATAAAATTAGTTTTAGTGGTGTTCAGGGTAAGGAGATTAGTGTTAAGCCATCCACATATAGTAAAGAGCCCTTCCTCCGCTATTCTACGCACATCGTCCCATGAATTACCACAGAACACTATGGCAGTATCGTCAGCATAGGAAAATATCTTACCGCTTGAAATGTTAAGATTACAGAGCTCGTTTATGTACACAAGGAAGAGAGTCGGGCCAAGAACACTTCCCTGAGGCACTCCGTAAGATACTTTCTGTACATCACTCGTGTGATTACCAATCCTAACCCGCTGACTGCGATCCCGCAAGTATTCGTTAAACAAAGTAAGGGGAACACCACGAATACCCAGCTTTTCAAGTGCATGAACAAGAATGGGGACAGAGACGGTATCAAATGCCTTTTTTAGGTCTAGAAAGACTGCTAAACATTTTTTACCTTGGTCAACGTGTTCAACTATTAAGGTAGTTAATGCGGTTACAGAGTCTTCAGTTGATTTTCCATATCTAAAACCGTATTGTGAATTTGATAGAATATTATACTTGTTTAAGTAATTGACCAATCTGACATTTATTAACTTTTCTAAAATTTTTGAAATTGCTGGTAATACAGAGATTGGTCGATAATTATTGACATCATCTCTGTCACCATTCTTGTAAACAGGGGTTACAATAGATTCTTTAAAAGCAGTCGGATAGATCCCTTGTTGGAAACATATATTAGCTAGATGGCAAACAATAGGGACTATAAGTTTATGTGCCATTTTCAAGAATCTTGTAGATATGTTATCCCACCCAGGAGCACTGTCAGATTTGAGATTCACAAGTATGTCATGTATTTCTTTAGGATCAGATTCAAGCAACACAAATGACGACAACGGGTCAAAAGTGAAAACTGATTGAGTTTTATAGTCAGCAAGGCTAAGATTATTTGATATGTTAGTTAGATGTATTTGTTCGGCTAGTGTTCTTCCAATACCGGAGAGAAAAGTATTAACAAAATTAACTGATTCCAAAGGGGACGATTTTACGTTAAGCAATTCAAGATTTTGAGATTTTTTACAACTACGGTTAGCTATATTGCTGATACAATTCCATAATGATTTTGGGTCTTTATTTGATTTATCAAGTTGTTCTCTTTCATAATTTCGTTTAAGTCTTTTTACCAAATTATTTACATAGTTACGGTATCTTTTGTAAGTTATTTTTAGTATTTCATTATAAGGATCTGAGCGGAGTTTTTTCTGCATTTTATTTCTATTTTGTATACATCGTAGTATGCCTGGAGTTATCCATGGCTTGCTAAATCTTTTGTTTCTTGGTATATTTATTACTTTTGTGTTTTCTTTAAGAGATTCTTGTATTTTTCTTATTAATTCATTAGTTAAGGCATTAGGATCTTCACACTTCAATAAATCTGTTAGGTCACTTTCTATTAGATTTTCAATTGTTTTTTCGTAATCTATAACAATTCTCTGTTTATTATATCTATTTTTAGAATTCACTACATTTGAGACTTTTAAGAGAACAGTAGCATGATCTGTAACAGTTGTACTTAAAACTGCAATGAAGGCCGATTTCATGCTTGAATCAAGCTTGAGCATGAAATGATCTAAACAATTGGATTCTCGTGTAGGTAGAAAATGACCTGAAAGGAAACCCTGCGTTGATAGCATATTGAGATAATTAAATCTATTATTACGGTCCTGTGTTATTTCCCCCAATTTTGAGATAATATTAATATTGATGTCCCCAGTTATAATAATATTTTTGTTTGATTTAATAGTTTCTAGGTGTGCCTTCAAAGAGTCAATAAAAATGTCTGCATTTATATTTGAAGGAGAGCGATAAATACCAATAATAATGAGATCAAATATAGTAATTTGTAAGCATGAAGCGTCTTGTAGGTATATTTCCTTAACCTTTACTTCATGAGTGTTTTTTATGTAGGCGACCACTCCGTCATTTTGGTTGAGATGCTTAGTTGTTGCAAAAGTATTATAGTTTGTTATGTCAGGAACAGGTTTATTTAAGTTTAATTGACATTCGGTCATTATTATTATATCCACTTCAAAGTCAAATTGCGTAAGAGTCAATAGAAAATCATCCAGATTGCGATAAACACTTCTAATGTTCTGTGTTATTATAGTTAGGTCTAAGTGATTAATTTGTAAGAGATCAGATAATTCACCCATTTCACATTTAATAGATTGTGCTATATTTAGGTCATCTATTTCGTTTAATGTATTTACCGAGCTATCCATAAAGAGAAATGTAAAGATCTTTGAAAACAGATTCTAGATTTGGGTTATATGTAATATTTAGATGAATAAACAGGTAGGTAATTTTTTGAGAAATTTTATTGCAACAACGAGTGAAGTACTTAAAAGAAATCAAAATTAAACTCATACATACAAAATAATAATTGAAACATAAAATTTCTTAAAAATAGTTAAAACAAAAATTAAAACATCTATACTAATATTTGAATTGAATTGTTTGTTTGTTTGAATTAAATAGTTGTTTGAATTAATCTTATAAAACTTGGTCTTATAAACTGACATTATGTGCCTATTACATAATAATGTTTATAAATAACATTTATAAACAACAAAGTTTATTCATAATTTTATTTTCATAAAAACTTACAATTACACAATCACACATATTTAATTGTTCGCTGCTCATTTAAATAAAAATATATAATTTAAGAAAAATTAGATTTCAATTCAAAATAACATTAGGTACTTATAATTATTCATATTCTTCACTTATAGTAGGTACTTTGCATTATATTGAATGCTTTTTAAAAGCAGCCCCATCAAATGGCCTGTCGATGCGCTTGCGCTACTGTTGTCAACAAACATGTTTGTCATCATCCCCCGGAGCTCGCTTAAAGCGAATAGCCCCTTTGCAGTATATACACAAGTGGTTCATTACCTGCCCCAGTAATTTCTCCAAATAATCTTTTCGCACACTAAGCGTTTTCTCCCGAATCTTCCTAAGGTCCCGACTCTTTTTCGCCGCTTTGTTGTTCTTTTCACGCTGCAACAGGTAATTGGGGTCTGCGTTGCGTTTCGTCTGCACTGCCCTCCTCATTTTTGGGTTGTTAGTCACCAGTGATCCGCCATTGCTCTCGGCTTCTACCGAGAGAGCAATCTTCTTATATTCAGCGTACGGCATCAGCGGTAACATACCCAGAGTTGAAGCCAGCTGGTGCGAAGCGCGCCTTGAAGTAGCGGTTCGTGGGTTTTGTCCTCTTTGATTGATATTTTGACGCGACACACACGGAACTACGTATGGAACTAGCGTTGGGCTCACTCTCGGGGATATTACTGGGTTTAAACTCGAGGGTCCAGCTCGGTTTACACCCGAGGGTCCCGCTCGGCTCATACTCGGAGATAACTCCGGGCTTACACTAAAGGATCCCGCTGGGCTCACACTCGGAGATATCTCCGGGCTTACACTCGAAGATCCCGCCGGGCTCACGCTCGGGGATGCCACCTGACTGGAGCTCGATATTGCCGGCGATCCCGTGGTGAAGCTCAAGTCGAGCGGCTGGTCGGAGTGGTCCGGCACGTAAGGAGTCCACAACTTTTCTCCCGGATACATGCTGTCAACTATTGGAGTCAAAACACGTGTTATCAGTCGAAAGTTTGGCGCGTTTGTGTGTTATGATCGTGCTGTGAGCTTTGGCTTGTGGGCTGTGCGTAGCATTTGGGGAGCGGGCGGAGAGGGGGCGGAGCTTGCAAGGGTGGGATGCACCCCTCTCGTTTGCTGCGGGGAGTTGAGATTAACACGGATATCTGTGTGAAATTATAATATTGAAAACTGCAAATAAAAACTTGTGAGAGTAGCTAGATAAAATCTAGTTTCGTGTCACATTGTTTGACGCCAATGAACTCCTGAACTACTGAACCGATTGTAATAAAACATATTTTTAGGAGCTTTATCACTATTTAACACGAATATGAGTTTGTTGATTAAACTACGCCCATGCAGCTCCTTGCCCTTCCATACGTTCCTTCGGTCTTAGGTGCTTAGAACCAAAATATAATAATATAAAAATATATTATTATTATTATACTTCGCTGCATCGGCGTAATCATCATAACTGGATTCTACTACATCGCTGCAAAATATTAATGCAAAAATGCTATCACTATGCAAGCAAGACTCACCTATTACTTCTTCGTGACTCTGGGGATCTCTATCAATCTCATCTTCATCGCTTAGGATGACGACTCTAGCATTATTACGCGTTTCTGCAATCAACACAACTTATTATCAATCAATACTAATAATAAATCTGTATGTATGTATGTATGTATGTTCCTCTATAACTCTTAAACGAACCAAGTGATTTTCATGAAAATTGATAGAACATTTAGACGTACGGGACACAGGATAGGCTCCTTTTTCTTTTTCAACGCGGGCGAAGTCGCGGGCACCAGCTAGTATATTAATAAATTCCAATGTCATAACCTAGCATATCGCCCCGTGCCCGCTTGGCGTTGATTTTTCGGACACCTGTATATGTTATGCTATCGTTTGTTTGGTTTTTTGGTTTACTCGGTTCTCTTACATTTCGATATTGGTTTGATTGTAATTTCAAACAGTTTTAATTACAAAGAGCTCCACTGTTTTTTCTTTATAGAACGATAGATAGAATATGTTTGCTATCATGAGCTGTCAAACAATATTTAATGAATATACTATCAGAATATTTAAAATAAGCCCATAAAATAGATAGAAAAGTAATCTTAGGTTGGAACATATTGTAGTCAACCGTCATATTTAGCAAATAATATTCAATTATTAGGTTTTCTGCCATTGGAAGTGACCTGCATTTAAAATACAGGCTCGGCCTAGTTGAGATGTAAGAATTACCTAATTTAAATCTCACAAAATAATTAAGTAAAAAATGTGATACTTATATAATTTTCTGGAACAAATAAATATTTTATTATTATTATTCACTCATTTAACTCGTCTCCCGCTCAGAATCCCAACTATCTCAGGTTATCACTGAGTTATTATTATTATTATTATTATCATACTCAGCTGCATCGGCGTACCTAATCAATATGCAAGCAAGACTTCGTTATACAAAAATTAGCAAAAATTCTATCATTATGCAAGCAAAACTCACCGCTCTCATCATCACTTTCTTCTGTTTCGTCACTTACTGTTACAATAGTACTGTACAACTCCTCTTCATCGCTTAGGGTGACGACGCTAGCATTATTTCGCGTTTCTGCAATCAACACAACTTATTATCAATCAGTACTAATAATAAATCTGTAAGGGTTGGTAATGGAGTAAGTTACTTTGTTTTCAGAGATATCGTGTTTATACGCTCTATACAAATGATACTGAAACTAAATTGACTATTTTTAGAAATTTTTTCTGTATGTATGTATGTACTCACCGCCATCACCATCATCACTCTCCTCGTCAGTGTCATCAGTTATTGACACAACACTTTCTCTTATTCGTTGTGTACTGCAATAAAAAAAAAAATATTTTTTTTTTTCTCTGAAGAGGGTTGATATGAGGCTCGTGAAGAGCCTTGTAAAGTACTCCGCAAAAATTCTACATTTTTAAGAATAATTCCTATGTAATAAAACTTCGTAACTATGTGTAATTTGGTCCAACTTAAAAGATAGGATAGTTTTTATTTTGAACCCGGGCGAAGCCGGGAGCGTGTAGCTAGTAATACCTACAAATAAAATACAAACAAAAAACTTACAAATAAAGTAATTTTATAAGATTGAATTTCAGGGGAGACAAAGTCTGTATTTTAACTTAAACTTTTTTAACTTTTTTTTAAAAACTATTTTAAGATAAAAAAAACTATAATTGGACATTTTATTTTTTATTGTTTAAAATAATGTTTCCAATACAGGACCTGACTGTAGTCTGTGGACCTAAGTACACAGTGAGGAAGTTCTCTTATTAAGATTTTTTTCAGGAAAGTATAGTAGGAGCCTAATTAAGTATTTTAGACTTGGCTGGGTCTTTGCCACCTGGTACATTTTCCAGTTATGACGTCATTTTTCTTAAGAATCATCATTTCGAGTTCATTATCAATAAATGAAGAGGCTCTATGAGTCGATTCCAGAAATATACTGCACCATTACATTTCAGCCAGTATAAAACCGTTTTGAAAACACACCAAGTTTGATATTTTTCCAAAATGTACGCCAAATGACTCGTTATTTATGATCATATCTAATGGGATGAAAGGAATTTGTAAAATAATAAGGCTTACAATTTTTTTTTCATTTGTTCAGCCGTTTGATTAATATTGATAATAGATTAGGTACCTACTGAAGATATTTTTTAATACAAAAAATTTTAAACATCATAGCAGGGGTGCCGGCTATTCACCCAAGTCTAATACTATAAAATAGTCTAAAATATTTACTGAAAAAATATAAGACGTCTAGATGTACCTAATCGAGATAGACATGCACCTTATTAATCTCAAAAATAGATTTTAAATTTAATTGAATTTTGTTACCAATAGCTCAATTATTATTTTTAAATAATTTCTGGTTAATAAACAATAATAAATCGAGATAGACATGCCACCTTATTAATCTCAAAAATAGATTTTAAATTTAATTGAATTTTGTTACCAATAGCTCAATTATTATTTTTAAATAATTTCTGGTTAATAAACAATAATAAATCGAGATAGACATGCCACCTTATTAATCTCAAAAATAGATTTTAAATTTAATTGAATTTTGTTACCAATAGCTCAATTATTATTTTTAAATAATTTCTGGTTAATAAACAATAATAAATCGAGATAGACATGCCACCTTATTAATCTCAAAAATAGATTTTAAATTTAATTGAATTTTGTTACCAATAGCTCAATTATTATTTTTAAATAATTTCTGGTTAATAAACAATAATAAATCGAGATAGACATGCCACCTTATTAATCTCAAAAATAGATTTTAAATTTAATTGAATTTTGTTACCAATAGCTCAATTATTATTTTTAAATAATTTCTGGTTAATAAACAATAATAAATCGAGATAGACATGCCACCTTATTAATCTCAAAAATAGATTTTAAATTTAATTGAATTTTGTTACCAATAGCTCAATTATTATTTTTAAATAATTTCTGGTTAATAAACAATAATAAATCGAGATAGACATGCCACCTTATTAATCTCAAAAATAGATTTTAAATTTAATTGAATTTTGTTACCAATAGCTCAATTATTATTTTTAAATAATTTATTGTTAATAAACAATAATACCTATCCTTTTGAATAATTTGACGTGGTCCTTCTTAGAAAGGTGACCGCATTGTGTATTTATTTTCATAACGCGGCAAGGATTAGCTGCTGATTGTAAAAACGCAACGTACAGCTTCCTATGAATCTGCGAATATTAATAATAAACATTTGGCTTACAAACCAACTTTGAAATGTCCATGAAAAGCCTCATACAAAATATGATTTAACTGTTTCTCCGAAATGTCAACTCTTGCCCATTGTCCGTCCGTGTGTGTGTGTGTGTGTGTGTGTGTGTGTGTTTGCGTGGGATTGTGTGTGTCTTTAGTTGGACAATGCCCACTATTAGCGGATTAGGATGCGCAAAAAGAGCAGGTACACGAATGAAGCACAAGTCATGGGAAAAGTCTTTAACTTGACAACATTTCTTATACAATATGTTAACGCTTTCTTTAGATAGGGTAAAACCAGGATAGATGCCCCACTTTTTGAAAAGTCCTCCTAATTTTAAAAATATCAATTTTATATAAATAATGTCTATGAATTTAGCTAGTTTGATCCTTTATGTTTAACTGTGATTTGTATTTTTGGACCTACATATTACAGATTTTGCAAATTTTAGCTTTTTATGGACATTCTTTTTTGAGGATAGATGCCCACCGGTATGGATAGTTGCCCCACCATGAAAATACTAAGAAGGATTTTCTTAGTATTTTCATCTGCCTGCGGCGTGGGAAAGATGCCCTTCATACTGTATAAACGAAAATCTCAACCAAACTCAACTAAACATGGGCCTAATAATGAAAAGCATTTTGCAGTTTTTAAAATCTTGTAATTGTCATCGTTAACATATAATTCTACATAATTTGAGATCAAATAAAATAACCATAGGTAATAAAATTCTAAAAGAATTTGTTCAACAAAAATAAAAATTCTAAATTCTTATCATAAAATATTAATTATTAAGTTTCAACATGCATAATCATGTCATTATTTTTTAAAAATTAAAATAACACAATAAAAATCTGCATTTTTTACTTAAATGATGCTTAGCCGGATAGTGCTTTCAGTTTTCCACATCTTGAGCAATAATTTCTGAAAAGTGTACAGGTTTCATGTAGCCAGTTCTGACAAATTACATATTGAATCCAGTCGGATTTAGACTTCGTTTTTTTTTAAAGTTTTCAAAACATTCTATGCAGTTTTCTTTGTTTGTAACTTTAACTTATCCTGTCCATTTCTCTTAGTGCTCTTTACCGGCAAACCTTTAGTTTTCTTTCCCTTAATTTTATAGTAAGGTGAATTGTCTTCATCTTCACTGTTTGAACTGTAAATAATTCGCCGTTTTAGTTTTCTCGGCCCTGGTTAACTTTTAAATAATTATCATTTTCTTTATCACATAAATCAACTAGGTCATTATCATGTTTTTGTTTTTTTTTTTGTTGCCGTTCTTTGTTGCTGGTTCCTTTCTTTGTTTTCTTAAGTTCTCTTTTTTCTTTGGTAGTTTCAGTCTTCTTTTTCATGCCTAACTTAGTTTTTATTTGTTTTTCCTTTCTGTCAGCCACATCCTTCTTTTATTTTATATTTTCTTTTGAATTCAAAATATCTGCTGACTGTTTCGCCCTCTTAGACATGGTCAAAGGAATTTTTGGTATAGGTGATGCTTCTATTAGAATTTTCGAAGGTGTTTCTGATTCTATATTGCTGCCATCAAACTACTACAACATGGAATACGCGTGCCATACAAAACACTACGAATTTTATGGAACATTTAAAAGTTACATATGCGTAGAGCATGAACTGTCATTTAAAACAAAACAAACATAATAATAAGTACGTAATTTAAAGAAAATGTGACTTTACGTCAACCCATTAGAGTTTAAAATGAAATAGTAGAAGTTGATCGTTACTACCTTTTACCATTGACGCGTGAAGGCAAGAGTCCGTCATGATTCTGTCAAAGGCGTTCTTTTTATGTGCCGCTTTGGCATTTGTGACGCAAATTCCATTGTAGTATTTCGATGATTGCTGCCTAAAATCTCTGCAATTGTAGAATTACCCAAGGGGTATAGATGCCCCAAGGGGCGCCTATACCTCGAAAAATCAGGGCAACTATCCTTTTTGATAGGGATAGATACATAAGTATTTTTTTAAATAAATAAAAAACAAAAGAGCAACTATTTACATCTAGATGCATACTTGATGAATCAGTATATTGACATAATAAAAAATATAACGGAATTGATGACTACTTATAAAGTTATACAACCGCAAATAAGGTGCTTTAAAACTTTAAGGTGTTTGTAAAGTTCGTCGCGGAGATGAATGCACACACGAGCGAAATACGTCCTCATTGCACGACGGCCCATGGCTAAATGAGGTGGGGGGTGACTGCGGCTCTTCGTTATACTATTGTTTCTTAGTCGCGAGTTTGGTAAGTTAGGGTTCTTGAAAATGAGGCATCTATCCCACTGGGGCATCTATCCTGGTTTTACCCTACTTGACAGAAATGAAAGACTAAGCGCCTGTTTCACAAACGTCAAGTAGGCCAAACTGTCATTTAAAGTCACCGAACCGGGGATAATGGAGCTTGATACACCTTTGTTTGTACGGTAAACGTCCCAAACATAAAATAGAAAATAATAAAAAAAAATCGGCTATCGAATGATGCAGTAAACCGAGTGCATAATTCAATATAACAGAAAATTATTTTTAAAAGTAACTAATCAACACATTACTTGTAGTATATCAGCTCCATTATCCCCGGTTACCGGTGACTTTAAATGACAGTTTGGCTTACTTGACGTTTGAGAAAGAGGCGCTAAGTAAAATAAAATATTCAAAAAATACCTATATGTCGGTAACGGTAACAGATAGAGATATCTAATATGGCATCGCTAAGTTTTCTTTATGGGATTTTATATGAATTATTTGATGATGACAGTCATGACGTTGATAAAAATTGAGTTAAGGATTAGGGAAATTGGCCCTGACATAAGAAATTTATACAAAAACACAAAACATCTGGGGTTATTTCATGGTTGTCTTCTGTAAGTTTTTAGTTATTACCTATCCTAATGCAATCTCGGTAAAACTTCTACTTAAGGTGGCGCTGGACGAGCGTGGGAACTCAGTAATAGGTATTTGGGAGAATTTGTTGTCTCAACTTACTATAATGCTAATAACCTAAGACAGAATGCGAAGCAACACATTCGCGCACTTATTCAACTAGCGAAACATACGCCAGCAATTCCAATATTTTAGAAAAACCTTTATAGATAGTAACTATTGACATCCCAATTTTTAATGTACACTATAGCTAGGATGTTTTCATTGGAAAACATTATTGGCTTTCAGTCAAAAATTACGAGATCTCAACCAGAGAAAATGTGACAAATTCTGCACATTTTAGAAATTAATTATACTAGATATAAAATAAATTTCAGTTTTTTGTTTCGATGTAAACCTTCATATTTTGTCTCAGAAAAGTCATATTTTTTCATGTATTACTACGACCAATACCTAATGAGTAATCATGGAATTACGTAGTATGGAATTGGTACGCCGCTCGAGTTGAAAAGTGGCCTCTTAAAATAACTTTAGTTGTTTAAGAAAACGCAATTTTATTCGTGAATTTTTTTTCCTTTTGTTCTTCTAAGTTTTTATTTTTTGTTGTACCTGTTAGGTAATTTTTTTTTTTGGTCTTCATGTTTTGTTTTTGTTCTCTTGTAAATGTAATATCTATCTGTGGACACGCTTGTGGAATATTTTATGTATTATTATTTTTTTTGTCATTTTTGCTATATTCTTGTTCTGTTTGTGTCCCAAAAATTAATAAAGTTAAAAAAATCAAATAAATTTTTACCGTGAAACAGTTATGTGGGAATTTTCAAAAACATCTTAATGACGTTGCGTTCATGTGAATCGAGTTATTTATCTTTTGTGTGGCTGCAATCTGCGCAAGATTGCGGGACTCCCTGGCGCGCCCATTGTGCACATATATAACTGTACATTACTGAACCGCATACTTTCTAACAAAATGGGTTCGTTGTGGAATCTTTTTGTATAGAAAAATTATGAAATGTCACCCTCTATTACATATTACATGTATAGGCAATATTACATATTTAACTAACTCTTAAAACACCCTTGTTTATTATACTAGCAGCTATTTCATATTGAAGAAGAAGAAAAAAAAACGCTTTTCCCGATAGATTAATCTTCTTCTATAATATAATAAAATAATTAATTGCCACATGTAGGTATTGACGGAGCTAATTGAGACAGGCACGAACGATTTTGCTGTAATTATTGTCAGGACAAGGTTTGTATGAAAGAAAATTTTTGAAATATCCACGGGAAAAGTAAGAAATTTTAATGACATTATAAAATTATACCTACCTATGTTATAAAATAAAGCTATGTTTCAAATTTCAGCTTTCTAGTTTTTTGGGTGTGCGCGTTGAGAGTCAGTCAGGACAAACAAACGATTTAATAAGTACCTACCTATAGAAGATTATTATTATACATTACCTATAGCAAAAATCATAGTTGAGCATTTATTACAAAGAAAAAGATGTTACTTCCTGACCGTTCGGTCTTTTCTAGTAGACATGTCACAATGGTCATTATATCTGTCACAAAACGCGGATAATAGAGTCAGCGAAGCTTCACTGAAGACGCAACTGTCGCCGTCAGTCACTACGGCGTAAGGACTAGAGTCGGTTGGCCGGCGGACCACCCTCGCTATATGGTTTGTACTCATATTATAACTGTCACGTCACCGTGTGGTCAAACGACTGTCCCGTCAAAGGATATTAGTAGGTAGGAGTTCTGCAAATTGCATTTAGAATGAAACGGATCGATTACTTTCTGAATGACGTTTCCGCGTCTAATCTCAACTGACTACAATGTCTTTTTGTAAGTAATTCATGTCATGGTGGCTTTTTCCATGATGACTTCATTTGTTTGGACTTTGTAATGACGTCATAGTAATATTATACAGTATTCCTATAGGTACCTACTGGTGTTCTGTAAAGGAGTGCTTACTCCTTCTTCTTTTTCAAAATGAATTTTGGGGTTGAAATGAGTTGAATAATGAACAGTCTTCTTAAAAAAACATTCTTAATTTTGTTTTTTCTTATTTTATATTATAGGCATCGAAATATAAAACAATAAAAAAAACAAATTTCAATTATTTTGCTGAGCAAATGCTCCTAATATAAACTATAAACGCTTAGATGTGGATTTTATCTATATTATCCTTACCACTTATAAGGAGGTAGAAAGGTAGGTAGGTATAGGTAGCTTATAGGTAGAAACTTTATCCTGCGATCGCGTGGACTTCTGTCCATCCAATATGAGCTTCTTCAGTATGCTGTAAAAAAAATTCTAGCATGGTTGGCACATTTTAGTAGGGATTCATTCAGGACTCATATAAGCCATACTGCGTAACGCTGATGAAGATATCACAAAGTGATCTGGACCTCCTGAAGTGTCTATATAGGTATGTATCTACTATTCAAGGTCTTATTTTTGTACACCAAAATCACCAAGCTCTGCAGCGCCCATTTCAAGTGTCTGAACAACAAGGTGTCAGATCTGATTAGGTATCTACAACTTCTACATGGTCTGGTCTGATTACCTAATTTCTTATTTAATGAAGTTTATTTTTATTTCATAAGTTACCTAAAAGTATTTTATATAATTAATATATGAAACCACCGAAAAGAATTCAATAAAATTTTGTGAATGTGTAGGTACCTATATAGATATGGTAACTTAAATGGACGAAGTCTCGAACAAAACTATGTAATAAAAGCATATATAGTATGAAATAAGCACAAGTGAAAAATGGTGATTTTGACATTTAAATCTATTTTTGGTATTTATTTTTTTGATTCCAATTTAAATTCGCAATCAAAATTCCAATTTATTTTTTTGATAATAATTATGAAAATTCCTTGCAACATTAATTCCTATTTTTTTATTCAGAACTGTTTGGAAAATATGGTGCAAGATGATCATAAATTATGTATTGTGTATGGTGATTCGTATATTTAATTTGTTTTTATACGAATGCTGACAGATGGTAGTAAGAGCATTGTTGCAACAGAGACAATTCTCACATGACTCGTACCTGCTCTTTTTGCGCATCTTAATCCGCTAATGGTGGGCATTGTCCGCAGTGTCCACTCAAAGGGACACACACACACACACGTGCCCATAAAATGTGTGTGTGTGACAGACAATGGGCAAGAGTTAACGTCAGCCCATACTTTTATGTGAGACGATTATGACTCAGTTAAAATAGCCATTCACAGTTCACACCATAGTCGTTGATATTATTTATAGAAAGCTAAACGCTCAATACAGATACCCTTTGTATTATTTATTTTGAGAGTATTAAAAAAAAAAAAGGAAATAAAACATCAATTACAAAAATGAGTGAAACCTAAAGTGTAAAGTAGTAGGCTACCTAAACTTGGTTAGAAATTAATAATAATTTTATGCATTATTTCCTAATAATAATAAAATTAATCTCAATAATCAATAAGACAACATAGCAGGTATGACTAAGTTCGCTTATTAAACCACGATACTAAATACAGTCAGATAAGCGAACTAAAGTCTGTTTTTTAATCTCAGACAAAAATGACACATGGAAATGTCAAGTTTGCATATAATGATACCATGTAATGTATGTAATGCATGTCACATGTAATGTCATTTTTGTCTGAGATTAAAAAACAAACTTTAGGATTAATTAATATGCGAATATCTACTACTATGCAAGCTAATAAGAGTTTCTTGTGGAAACCTAATTGATAAATAAATATTTTGATTTTGAATGTTTATTTTTGCCAGTAAAAACCGCTTTGAGGCAGATGCTGACTGCGCCTGCGCAGTAATACGTAATCTCTGTGTCCACGAGGAAGGGTTCGCGCATCCGTCGTCAAATGACAAGCGCGTCGCAACAATGCATTATCATAATGAATTCTGACCACTGCAGTCATCGGTTCGAGCGAATGTCGCCTCTATTTGCTCCCATATTAAGGTTCATTATCGTCTGCACCACATTACATAATAATAACACAGCTGCCCAGTGTTAGTTGCATTGCAGATGTTGAATTCGCAAAATGTCACGTCCATTATATCAAATGCAGTTTCCTATGTAAATTATATTTAAAATAGGTTCGGTAGGTATATGCTTATAAAGGCTCTCTTCAATTAAGCCCCTAATAAGCAAAGAAAGAAAGTACCTACACATATTATTATGTATTGTTTTTAATTTTCTGTATGCATATATATATATACATACATATAGGCACTTACTTCCTATGTTCTTTTTGTTAGGGTTTATGATTGATCAGCCTTAAATAAATGTAGGGTATGTTGCAATAATTGGGTTAATGTTGCAGGGAGATACCCTCATGATAGCCCCGTCACCTCCGTATAGGTATACATCACTTACGGTTATATACTTATATTATATAATTTTGATTTTATTTTTATTTTCGTTGCAAATACTTAGTGGGAATATAAATTCTGAATTATTTAGCAATAATTAATCTTTACAAAAACCAATTAATCTATACATATACTAATATATAAAGCGGAAATTTGTTTGTTTGGTTGTACGTGCTAATCTCAGGAATTACTGGTTCGGAACTTTTTGTGTTGGATAATCCATTTATCGAGGAAGGCTATAGGCTATAGAGAATGCGGAGGAAGTCGCGGACACCAGCTAGTTTTTAATATTCTTAAGCCTAGGTACAAAAAAGGTGCAGGGGGCCTCTTGTATACGTAAGGAGACCCTCGAAACTATTATTTCAACTATTATTTACATACTATTATTTGAACTATTATTATTGAAATCATTATTTATATACTATTTGGTATTTTAAGTAGCTTTCGGCTTAGCTTCGAAGTAGCTTTTAAAGATTTGAAGCATCATTTAGATAATATTTCACGGTATATTTTTTTTTTATAAGTAAATCTAAGTTTTTATTTAGGTATAGAAAAAAATATATTGTAAAAAAGTTGTCGAAAAATAAATTTACATGGCTTACGTATAGGTTTAACCTAAAGAGAACCTAAGAGCTAGAAAGTTTTAGTTCTCTAAAATCCTAAAGAAAACTCCATAGGTATATCTCTCGGTTGACTCATAAGGTAACCTTACTGTCATTAAAACTTTAATCTCTACCGCGTCTGTCATAACTTCTAAATCATCCAACGGATTTTGATACGGTTTTCACTTATGGAAAGAGGGATAAACGAGGAAGGTTTGTGTGTATAAAAAAATACAATTCGGGCGAAACCGGGAGCGAGTAGCTAGTAAATAATAAATAAATCGCCTGACTATTATGGCCCCAATATAACCCTACTTACTTACTCAATTTTATGGCTCCCAATGCAAAAATTAGGCTTGCGATATAGTCGAAACCTTGCAAACCAATTTTTAAAGGATTTAAATTTGCAAATTCGGCCCTTCCGGGAATTGAACCCGGGATAATTACAAGCAAGTGGCTATTTGCATATTGTCTGTGGATGAAAGCAATTCTTCGTTTATTATCTTCAACTTATTCATACTTTTGTTATTAAATATTTTTACATAGAATTTTACCTAATCTAAATAATATGGAGATACCTTTTTTTTCTAATATAGTTATAGGTACCTTTTTTTATAAAAGGTATCCATTATAGATACCCAGGGTTAAGTCGGACTCCCGTCCACATATAAATATGATTAATGCTAAGGAAATTAATTCATACTGTAAACTAAGTTGTAGCGAATAAAGTTTATTATTAAATATTACAAAAAAATATATTATTTAAAATTAAATTTCATTAAGGATGTAATTAATATTAAGTAGGTACAATATGTTCCGTTCACTTAGGGACAAACTTCTACCTTCTACTCTAGAATCTAGACTTAAAATTATCGAGAAAAATAAAAATATTGTTGTTTGTAATTTTTATGGTTTTTTAATAATAACGATTAAAAAAATAATATTAATGACCTATATTACCTTAGATTAATACGAATATTTATAAGCGGTGGTACAAATGGACATTTCAAAAGAATGCAACAAAATATTGAAGGAATAAACAAAGCATGTGGGAGTGATGTTAAATACTTAGTGGCCAGTAAGTAATGTGTGCAACCCTTCCGATTGCACCCTTCCAGCTTTCTGGCCTGGCACCCTTTGCTATATCTAAGTATATTATATTGTTCGTCATTCGGTTGCATTTGCAAAATGGCATATATTGATAAAAAATAATAAAAATTGATACATAAAGCATTAAATAATCTGTGAAGTGAGATTATGATACACTTTTAGCTTTGTAATGTGTGTCATTTTGAAAATAAAACTAAAATCGATGGAAATGAGAGTTCACTTGGTGATTTTTTTCTATCGAGAAAATTTAATTATGTTATGGTTTCTGTCGTTACATTTCACACTAGATTAGTCTTGTTTGGAAGAGAGACCGATGACGAATTATTAAAAATTTATGTAGGTACATACATACATATTTACTAATAGTATTACTACTAGATATTAATTATCTATTGACTATAGGTTTTGCCCGCGCATAGGGAACATAACATACATACACTCATTGCCTTTTAGGGGTATATTATATACATATCTATCCTTACTAATATTATAAATGTGATTGTGAGTTTGTTTGTTTGTTACGCTTTCACGCAAAAACTATTGAACCGGTCATCATGAAATTTTGCATACACGTTGTCTAGGACACCAGAAAGGACATAGGATACCTTTCATCGTTCAACGCGGACGAAGTCGCGGGCACTAGCTAGTATAAGTTAATATATTCATGAAAGTTTAACACATATTAAATCAATGCTTCAGATTTTAGATTGATTACTTTGTTAGATTTGACATATTTTTTTAATTGTGTACGCATAGTATTGTATGTTGTTTTTGTATATTAATGTACAAGTAGATATGTATAATAAATAATATACTTACTAAAACATGCATAAAAATAGTTTTTTTTTTGGTTGGCGCACAATGACATGTCAAATTGTCAATCGCGAGTTATTTGTTGCAGAGTGTCACCAGGTCGATCTCTGATTGGTTGACGCATTCACACGACCTGCGCTTGCGCAAGCCACGCCTGCTTTAACTTTACCTACATGCCAACGCAATGTCAATGTACCTACCGAGTACCTACCTATTTTATTTGTGCTTTTGTACGTTTGTATATACATATGTGAAGAGTAATGTTCCGAACCAACGTACCTCTTTGAAAATTTCGTTCACTATTTCAGCATAGATATGTAGGTATACAGTATAGTACAAATAAGACCTGAAAAACCCCTAACCCTATTAGATTTTCTTTAAAATCGTTAGAGCCGTTTGCGAGATAATCGTGGCTCGTTTCCTCGTTATTCAATTAATTCCTCGTTTAGTATTATAAGATATCGGAAGTTCTTTGAAGTTATTTTTGATTATAACAAACTTGTAATAAAAAACGTGAACAATATTTTCAATGAAAAAACAAGCGACAGACAAGCAAACGAACAAACATAAAATAGCATAAAGATTTAGCAAAGATAAACCTTTTCGGAATATAACAATAACAATACAAATACAGATTTATTGAACGTGGCCTACAATGGTTGACGTGAAAAGAAGAAAGCACCTATACAGAACCCCTATACCTATTTTTGTTTCAAAACAGAATGCAAATTATGCAAAAACTTGCGAATTTCTTCGCATTGTAGGAATACTTTTCTCGGAAGAGAATTGTTCCTAAATTGTAAGCAAAGAGACCGGCCGTGGCTGACGGAGAGCCGTTATGTTGAAAACTCACAACCTACTAGCATAACTTTATAAAATATATCATATATTTTAAGTTGGACCAAATTACATAAATTACAAAGTTTGATCAATCGGTTCAATAGTTTAGTTTAGGAGTTCGTCGCTGAGGAACATGTGAAACGTAGGTATAATTTTTATCAACCGACGAAAACGAAAAAACGGAGGAGGTTCTCAAGTCGACGCGTACCTATAACCCGTCTGAAATATCTGCGAACCTGGCTCGATGACGTCATGCAATAGGCGAAAACGGGGCGAGATGCGGGTGAGCGCAGATATTTCCGACGGGTATATTTTTTAATATTAAAGATGTTACGTTACTTGATAACTACTATAATATGTAGTAAAGTTAAATACTTTCGCTTCGGTTTGCTAAGTTTATTTGGCCTACTAGACATTCGTCACATTCGCTTTTTACCACATTTATTGGCATTCGTCATATTTGTTATTGGTCACACCGAATTAATTATTATGTTATATAAATAACTAGCTAGTGCCCGCGTAACTTTGTAAATTATATATTAAAACCTTCCTCGAGAACTCTATCCATTAGTGAAAACAGCATGAAAATCGGTGCAGAAGTTTTTGAGTTTATCGCGAACAGACAGACAGACAGAGGACGGAGGACTTTGTTTTGTAATATGTAAGGATTATATTTTAATAATGAACGGTTCGTGTTCATTAATATATATTTTTTAACAGATGATATAGGTATTAGGTATATACAAAACTAGCTGTTGCACGCGGCTTCGTCCGCGTACATTTATAAAATATAGCCTATGTTATTAGCTGATAGTATAACTTTCCAACAGTGAAAGAATTTTTCAAATCGGTCCACTAGTTTCGAAGCCTATTCAATTCAAACAAACAAGCAATCAAATCTTTCCTCTTTATATCGCTTAAATCGATATCAGAAGAGTTGAAGTCTGTTGACCACAAAACAGCAAAACAATTTAAAAAAAATAGTGTGACGAAGAGGCTTAAAATAACAACACAGTTTCTCATAAATTTTGTATTTATTAATCTATATTAGGTATATTACAAGCAACTACTTAATTAACTAGGGTCAGTATATCTACAGCTTCGGTTTGGCGACGTGGGGCAAGTCGTGTTTGCCGCGGACGCATTTCAGCTTCACGCCGGGACAGTCTTTTAACCTAAAAAAAAAATAAGCCATAATAATAAAAAAAATAAGCCATCATCCCACATCACAACCCTAGGGTTACCTTAGTACGATAAAGGATAAGCTCTGCTATCCCCTACTCACTTAACTAAATACAACAGCTCTTATGTCGCGCAACATATGTATGAGCGGTTCGCTGCTCTTATGTCACGCAACAACAAAGGGCCATAAACCGAAAAATCCAAAAAATTTTTTATTGCAAAAATACAATCACAATCCTTCATATTGTATGTTGCAAAAAAACTTATGGTTGTTTTATTCCGTATTTTTTATATATTCAAAAGTAACTTATATCTCTTCTAGTATTCAGTTTGTTATAAAAGTACTTAAAACATTTAATACTACTTAAAAATACGCTTCTAACTCTGTATAATATGCATATATAAAAATCAAGTAGCGATATGAGCGGCGCGCTGCTCTTATGTTGCGCAACAACGCCAACAATATATGAGCGGCGCGCTGGTCTTATGTCGCGCTACAACATATGAGCGGCGCGCTGCTCTTATGTCGCGCAACAACACATGACTGTGGACTGCACATGCGAAGCAAGTGAAAGTAGTGCCACTGTGTGAAGGTTGTATACCTGCCGACGCGCACGAGCACGATGTTGTGCTCCTGGAGGTTGTGGCCGATGCCGGGCACGTAGGCAATCATCTCGCGCCCGTTGGACAGTCGCACCAGCACGCACTTGCGGTTCGCCGAGTTCGGCTTTTTCGGCTTCTTTATCAGCGTCTTCAGCACCACGCCCTGCGCACAAACAGATTATCTCTTTCCTCTATTTTCTCTCAACTGCTGTATCGCTACAAGACAATATTATCCTTTTTATTGACACGCTAACAAATGAAATAATTCACTTTAAAAACTTGTAGATTTCACATTTAAGACGGGTGATTTGACTTCTGCGACAATCAATTTGTAAAAATTAATGTAAATATTTCATATTTAAACTTCATCATCGACGCATAGACACAGTAGGGCTGATTTTAATTTACTATTTTTGAAACTTTTATATGATATTTTGTAAAGAGACTGTCTTTAATTCAGTATTAAGTGCCTTAATGAAAAATATTATAATGGGTATGCAAAAATTTACATCAGATGATAAAGGATTTAGTATTCAAATGCATACAATCCAAGTCTTATGATTACTTATTCTTCAATCTATAAATGACGAATTTTTCAAACTATCAGGTATGTATTGGATGGGCCAGTTAGACAATAAAAGGTAAAAAGGTACCTTTGCAAATGGATTCCCGTTGAGTGGATTCTTGCTTTTTCTTTTCTTAATATGGGGTCCGGTTCTGTGCATCTGTGCCAGAGAGGCCATCGCACGGGACAAAAGTCCCGAAGGAGTTGTCACACTGAAGGCAGGCGTGGGGCTCCATGTGATCGGTGCTAAACCTGAAAATAGACAATTTTTTTAATGAAAATAAAAGATTTTTGAAGTTTACAGAATTGATTTTCATATTTATAAGCCCGAGTATGAAAATCTATGGGAGTAAAATCAAAATTGTCACATGGTATGTGTTACATTCTGTTTTCGAATATTTTAGAATATCTCTGAAGTTTCAGTTTGTTTATTCGTTTGTTCATAATATTATTATTAAATCATTATTTATCGCTCATAAGGAGTAAATTCCTTTACTGTGCTTCGGTGCTGAAAAACACCCTTTTTTTTATTTCTCTTAAAACTTTCAATTTAAAACCAAAATAGACAATTTTTAAGACCTGTGCGATAGATTAGAACCTTTGTATTCTGTCAGAATAAATACAAAATAGGCAATGAATAAACTAAACCATGACAACCATAGGTATCATATCTATATTAAATTTTGATGAAAGTTATGATTAAAAGGAGAAAATTCCCCTCAATCGAGGTGCAATACCGAAAAATAACTGGTTGCTAAACTGTTGTACAAAAAAAAACAGTTTTTACAGGAAAAATCCCCATTGTTCCTATTATTCTTATTTTAATGGTAATTCCTAAGAAAAAAATTCCCTAACTTTGATATTACTATTGTTTATAAGGTGTTTGCTTTGGACTTCTTAATACTTTGAAAGAAATTTCTTAAAAAAAAAAAAAAATGGTTTACTACATAAAGTTATTGGATTGTACAATAACTACAATAAGTACAACTTTGAAAAATAATAGTAAAACTCCCGTGTAATTAACCAGTTCTTTAGGATAATATTTCACCCGTTTATTTGGCAAACAATGATGGCTCCATCAACAAAGGAAACAGTAAAACTTTCTTTTAAGGAGTATGCAAATCATGCAAAGACCTTTTTGCAAATTGAACAATGAAAAAAATAGCAGTTCGCTTGTAAAAACGTCACTTTTGCAAGATAACAAAATGTTTGTAAGGCTTCAAAAGATTTCAAAAGCTTCATTGGCAGTGATCTTGTCAAAGGGTTACAGTTAGGAGAGTTATAGTGTAATACAATATACACAAAAACATAATAGTTATATAACATCTTCAATAGTGTTATACAATATTTATGTTTTTAGTCAAAAGCCAAAATTCAGGAAATAGTGGTTCATATTAGGTGCAAATAATAAATTTTCACAAATCTGTCATCTTTAAATAAATATATTCACAAATTACACACAGTACCATCTAGTTCCACACTAAGCAACTAATGCTTGTATTAGTTGTATTATGGATACCAGACAGTCGATGTACTACTTAGATTAGTTACTTTTTTTTGTAAATAAATGCATATTATAAATACAAAACATCCATGACTCAGGTACAAAGGTAAAATGTTAACACATAAAAATTTGTCCCTAGCGGGATTCGAACCCAAGACCGTTTGGTTAATAGCTAGAGTTACTAGCCACTAGACTAAACATGTCGTCAAACATCCTTAAAACCAGAGGCTTTGAATCTTTTCAAAGGTTCATTGAATAAGTCGGAAACCTCCAGAAGACTACAAAACTATATCTTATCTCTCACAGAGGAAAAGGCTCCTATGGTCGGCTGTAACAATTTCATTGATGATTCAAATTTGTCAATTTGATTCAAATGATGGTAACTAACTATTCCCCAAAATTCCGAAAATATAATCAATCATTTAGCAAGGTTCCGGCTCATGATCTCACAATTACTTACTTAAGTAATTGATTTGTAGCACCACCACACAAAAAATTGTTGACAAAACTCAAAATAGTGTAAATAAATAAAAATAAGTAGCCACAGAGAAAGTCACCCTTTATTTTATGGGACAAGGAAGTATGGTTTTTTATTTTAACAAACTGTACTTCGACACTTTTTATTAATGTACCTACCCTTGAAATATAAAAAATAGGGATATTTTTTTGTGAATGGTAGCCACCAATTATTATGAATAACATTTGTGTCTAATAACTAGGATTAAATATTTTTTGTTGTAAGGTGAGTAGGTTTAGTAATCTTTGTATGAACTATCAAAAATATAAGTGGCAATAAAAATACCTTGTATTGGTTTAAAATGTGTTTGCAATCCTGTAGATAGAAGCGAAAAACCCTTTCTGATTAGATTCATCTGAAAATAAAGTGGCATTCATTTAATAATAACATAAGAGGTCGAGAATCGTTTTGTTTACCGTACTTTATTTATAACTATTACACTAACTTTATTATCAGCGCGTTCTATTGTATCAATCCAATAACTATAACATTGCCGTATAATCTTAAAATTAATACCTATAAATTTCGCGAACGAAACTAAATATGTAGTATAATATAATTAATAACAATTTTTAACCTCAAACCTATGAAAATTAATAGAATCCCAGGATTCAGAGATTCAGAGGTTATTTAATGTCACAGAGTAAATAAAAAATAGTGACTTCACTTTGACAGCTGACAGTTTATTTTCACCGTCATAGTTTTACAATCCATACAATATAATACTGTAGTGATATTGATAGGGTTTTTAAATTAACTGATCCAAATATAACAGGATTCGCCCCAAAAAAATATAATTATACATATATTAATTAAACCAACATTATGTCCTGGGGCGCCATCTATGGAGTATTTTATAAACTTTTCTTTATTCTTAGTACACGATTTTGGCGTGTGTCGCTACCTATCTCAAAATGTAAGTTGTTACAGAGCCTAATAAAGTTGCAAAACTTTTCTATTTTCCCCAAGTTAGTTTTCATTCCATGGTCTATTATCGGTTTCTATTTATAATACCATAATATAATAACTTACATTGTAGACTTAGATAGGTATGTGATTCATTGCGCGTTGGCTGTTTCCATTTTCGTAAAACAAATCAAACATCAATGTAGTTTACTGCGATTCCCGTATCTCCTTTGGTTTTTCATTTATAACATCAAAATAGCTCATTAAATGCTGTTAAACAAAAAGATAAAATAAATTATCCGAATTTCCTGCTTCATATAGTAGTTATCTACTTAGACAAGTATTATTTTATAAATATGTAAGTATAATAAATGAAATCGCGTGAGATTAAATATGTATTGAAGTTATTTTTGTAAGTCCTATAACACTTTCTTCCTCAGAGAGACAAGAAACGAGACCTATTTACTCGTATAATCTCTCAAAGTTTTATTGGCCCGCCAGTTAAGTATGGCACTTTTACATTTATATTGAAATACTTACCATAATCTGACTGAAGTCAGCCACATTCTCATGTACTGTAGGTAGTCATTATATTTATAATATAATTTTGTTTTATTATTGGAACAACTCAAAAAAAATGACAATGGCGTGATTGCGATGATAACTCGCCCATTCAGGTGAAATGTTTTTGAATTTTACTTACTTTAGTACTGACTTCGGGTACTTTTCTTAAATAGAGGTAGTTTTCGAGCTATCTATAAATTAACCCATATGAAATCTTTGAAAAATAAATTTAGAGAAGTTAGCAATGATACCTACTACATATGAAAATCATATACCCACATAAATAACAGGGTTTTTAAATACTATTGATCCCCATATAAAAAGCCATCATTTATTGTTCTAACTGCCCGCTGATTATTTGTTTATTGTTAATTATTGTATGCAAACAATCTGGTGTTAAAAAGAACCAAAGGCGAACTATGATTTTTCTTGCTAGTTCTTCTTCACATAAATATACATTATAAATTGTTGGTGAATACAAAATAATTATGCAATAACTGTATTTATTTTAATTTTAATTTCACATTAAAATTTAACAAAAATTACAATTTAAATATTTTTATAGGTTTTAGCCTATAAAATATGTATAGGTATATTAAATAAACGCCACGCCCATTGCCCATATTGTGCATTTAGGGCATAGGATTTCCTGTTTGGTTTCTAGTGTCCGATTGAATTTCACAAATGTAGGGCTGTCGTAGATGACACCAGAACTCTCGAAACCCGTGGTTCAGGGCGTCCATAGCAGCGCAGTGAGGTTGCGCCGGGTCATCACTGGAACATTATTCAAATATATTTTATACTAGCCGGTGCCCGCGACTTCGTCCGCGTTCAAAATGTTATATAGCCTAACTAAAGCCTTCCTCGATAAATGGACTATCCAACACAAAAAAAATCAACTCGATCCGGTAGTTCTTGAGATTAACGCGTTCAACCAAACAAACTCTTCAGTTTTATAATATTATAGTACTTAAGTATACCTACTTGTATAGATTTATTTAAGTACATATAAACTCCCGCTAGGGGCGAATGTTTGTGTTTACATTTTACCTTTGTACCTGTCATGGATGTCTTGTATTTTAATATTATGTATGTATTAAAAAAAAGTAATATTTATATAGTGCCTATATAAACTGTTTGGTATCCATAATACTCGTACATGCCTATAGTTGCTTAGATTGTGCTGTGTGGAATGTGTGAAGATTTTTATTTATTTATTATTTATTTATTTATTATAAAAAAAAAAAACTATAATCAGCTTGAGAACTTCCACTTAATTAACCCAACTCCAGTCACCTAATATTAATTATGTCCGTAATTTCAAGAGATTTAAGTACTTTCATCATCATTGTGTTATGATGAAAGATATTTACCCTTATTTAAATTAAGAAAATAATTTAAAAGTAGATGCTTAAAATACTCGTAGGTTGTTAATTGGTAATGTTAATCTAAAGATAGATTGTTAAATATCCCCAAAATGGTACTTACTATAACATAATATTTCATATTTTGTTAAATTGTGCGCTGAACAAACTATATTTATAAGTAGAAAAAGCAAATACTGCTCTGAAGACTAACCTGAAAGGTATACCGTTGTACAAGCCAGCCCAGCTGTGAAAATCAGTATCTTCAATTTTTTCACCTGTAACAGTATACATTTTACAGATTATTTATAACTGATTTTAAACAAGGATGAAGTTTTAGAATAACTAAGGTATATCTTTGGTTATACCTAAGTTATTGTCGTGTATAGCAGCTATTTTGTTCCTCAACATTTATATTTTAGTCTCCAATATGACATTTTGATCTTTAAAACCCCACAATTCGATTTATTTATTTATTTAATAAAGTACACAGACAGAATACAATTATTTACATGAATTCAAAAGATATGGTAATTTACTAAATTGTAGTCCTAAATAGTGTACATAGCATGATTAACTTAATTTTAACTAAACATTAATGATCTTAACTAAAAATATTATTAAAACAATAAAACACTAACGCTTCTTAAATATTAGCCTCAATCTACTTTTAAATAAAGAAAACTTTTAAATTACTTTTATTTGTGATTAAAAATAATAATATTATAGTTAGTTGATATCAGTATAATCTATCTATATCTTTCTGTATTCCCCAATATATAAACTTACCATCGACATTTTTCCAAATTTTGTAATTTTCAAGATTGCTGATACCCACATAAACCACGAGTTTATGATGAGTCCCAACAATGCTCGGATAATGCATGCCCTTCACCAAGTTTTGAACGAAAGTGAATTGCTCCTGAAATAAATAAAATACATGTGTAATGTTTTCTCACAAGCTATGATATTATGTAAAATTTTATGAAATATACCTGACCTCCGTCTTGGGGACCACTAATTTAGCACCGTCTTCGGCACAACACTTTCTAGCGTTCTCCCACGACTTCGCTCTGTACATAATCTTGTAACCATGTCCGTCTGCTTTGTTGAATATGTAGCCTAGACATATAAATAAATATACATATATCAATACTAATAATAAATCTGTATGGGTTGGTCATGGAGTAAGTTACTTTGTTTTCAGAGATATCGTGTTTATATCCCTGAAAGGCTCTATACATGATACTGAAACTAAATTGACCATTTTTAGAATTTTTTCTGTATGTATGTAAGTATGTATGTTCCTCCATAACTCTTAAATGAATTAACTGATTTTGATGAAACTTGGTAGATAAACATTTAGACGTACGGGACACAAGATAGGCTACTTTTTTCTTTTTCAACGCGAACGAAATCGCGGGCGCCAGCTAGTAAATAAATAAATATCTTCACACATTCCATACAGCACCATCTAGTTCCACAGTAAGCAACTATTGCTTGTAATATTATGGATACCAGACAGTTGATATACTTTGGATATACTATATAGATTACTTTTTTGTAAATACATAAATATTATAAGTACAAAACATCCATGACTCAGGTACAAAGGTAAATGTTCACACATAAACATTTGCCCCTAGCGGGATTCGAACCCACGACCGTTTGATAAGCTAGAGTTACTAGCCACTAGACTAGACCAAACGTTTCGTCGAATGAAAATATAAAAATAAAATTGCGAATTCCTTGGAATCTTGCATTGTAAATCATTAAAAATCTAAGAAAATTCATAAACCTTCACTAGGTTATGGTTATGGAGCGAATGTTACGGCATATTGCCGAATATTTCTTGTTTTGTTTTCAGGGTTCAACATTTATGCAGCAATATTTCAAATTTTTAGTAGTTACTTCTATATAATTTAATATTGTATGTGTTATCTTCAATTCTAAATATGCTAAATATAATGTCACGCCAAAAGATGGCGTTGTTCTGATTACAGCTTTATATTGAACTTCAAAATCAAACTGTCGATCAAAAACCTTTTGGTTTCGAAGTGACAAAATAATAAATAGATCAAAAAAGGAGTACCTAGACTAGCTCAATGTAAATTTGCTAGAACTCCTAGAATACCTTTATGCTCATTCGTTGAATTGAACTGTGTACAATGAATATTTCCCAACAGCAACAGAAGACATGACGTCACAGCGGCCACAATCCTGAAATATTAACTAAAATAATGAATGTATATTGGGTTTTTCTGGGAAAGCTAATTTCATAACTTGATTTTTTATCAAGTTACGAAACTTGAGTATACCTATGTCTTCGATGACAACTACTGAGGTACAACTACTGTCTTTGATGTAAATGGCTGAGATAATAAGAAGAACATTCTGTAATCGCAATTAGTTGTCAAAAATACAACAAAATTTCCACTTTGGTAACTGTAAGTGAATCCATCCAGTTACCATAGCAGCTCGAAGGAACGATATCCTAATATTGTTGGTTTTACATGTTGTACTTAGGTACTAACACTTAATGTTACCTGACATAACATTTAAAATCTAGATTTACAATTTATTTATGCTTGTTATGCAGACTGTAAAGTTTTAAATATTGACGATTTTACTTAAGTATAATTAATAATGAATATAGTGTTTAAGTATAATAAGTATATGCTAGTAAGTCAGTATTTTGATTAAAAAATATTTTTATTCCACTTATCCACATTAAAATTAGAAGATTAGCACAGACAGTGATTCATTTGGACAATAATAGATTGTTTACTGACCTGAACATTTTTCTCGATGCATAAACTGGTATTTTGTTGTTTCGCCACAAAAACACACTTTCTATAAAATAAAATATGAGGCATTTATTGAATAAACAGCGCGACGATGACAGAGGCTATCGGCTATCGGGCTATCAATATTGTCTCGCCGGAGCGGTGTGCGATGTGTACGAGTACCACTGCTAGCCTCGGATAACGGTATAACTCTGTTTATTTATACAACACTCATTCGACTATCTATCTAAATATGTTTTGTTTACTGATACACTATGAGCTAATTGCATGCTTTTTTTAAAACTCATACTCATTTAAAAAGCAGTACAATTGATGGTTTAAATTAGGTAATATGTACAGTTCGCGCTTCTCACTAGAATCTGGCATGCAAAAGCAGTTATATAATAATTTAGTAATTATTATATAATAATTTAGTAATTATTATATAATTGCTTTTGAACGCCAGCCCGCGTAACTTTGTAAATAATATTCCAAAACCTTTCTCGAGAACCACTCCATCCATTGGTGAAAACAGCATGAAAATCGGTGCAGTAGTTTTTGAGTTTATCGCGAAAAAACAGACAGACAGATACGGTGGAGAACTTTTTTTTATAATATGTAGTGATGTTATGCAAAGTCAAATAAGTACGTGAATTAAATTCATTTAATAAAATAAAACAATTAAATTAGAATAATACAATTAATGTCAATACAATGTGAAAGAATTAATAATAAAAAAAATTCAATGTAGTATAAAATATAAAATATATATGGGTCACAACAGTTAACCGAAATATTCAAAATATTCTTTGATAGAATAAAAACTGTTCGATATTAGATATTAGGGCCAACCTTTTTGTTTATGAGTATTTTTTTTTTCATATTTAAACTTCACTTAAAAAACTCGAATATATGGAAAAACAGGTAGAACTTTACTATATAAAACAGTACTAGTATAAAACAGTCAGTTATTTTTCCTGTAGGTACCTAATGTCTCCATGAAAGTGAAAAATTTTTTTACACATTTTTTGTGTAACTACTTTTTATAGAGTGTACTTTTTATAAGTAAACTTAAATAAATTTAATGAGTTTATCGCTAAAATTATCATAAGTGGGAACATTTACATAAAAATGAAACAATTTTTAACTTAATATAACAATTTTATTAAAACAAATTAACATAGGATCATCTTTCAAAAAATACATTATCAAAAATGTTCATTGTTAAAATTACTGACTAAAAAGAAACTTACACAGTTACTTAAAACAGTACTTTTAAGTGTTAGGAACAACTAAGTAACATTTCTCTTTTTTTTAAATAAATTTCTTTAAATTATCACATTGGGTTCCAGCATTGGCAGACTCTTCATTGGCCGGTCCCGCAACAAAACTGAATATTTAACTTTCGGATTTATAACGATTTTTTTTAAATAAAGACATTAATTCATTTATGTTTGATTTTCTGATGTGTATAGGGCTGGTTCAAGGAAACTTCGGGTGGTTGTCTTCTAGCACTTTATTCTTAATAATTATATTACTAATTAAAGAGACGTGTGTATGCACTGTGTGTGTTTTGATTTTAGAGAGGGGTGAGATGCGACTGAATGAGACAGAATGCTTGCTTTGACATAGATTAAATTAGGTATGTATATAGTAGGTTTTAGTTGAAAACTAAACAATTTAGTTTATATCTTTTCATTATATTATCTATAATTTCTATATATAGTAAAGCCAACGAGACAACGCAAAAAATGTAAACAAACCAGGCCCTCTGTAATTTTTCATGAGGGATCACATGAAGCGGCCAGCGCAATCTGACTCATGGTATAGGAAGCCATTTTGACAACGCTTGAAAGTTTGATAATTCTTTGCGTTGTCTCGTTGGCCGTGCTTTAGATGTAAAATTATAAATAATAACAGACCAGAGGAGCGTCCATTACCAATGCATATCAAGCACTGAGTTCAAAAGCAAGATAACAATTTGTTATAGTTGTTAAAATCATAAATAAAGAATTATTTTTATATGAAATGTAGCTAATCTCATTTTATAGATCTAGGAACATTTTAATATGTAAGAAGTATATTTTTACCACAATAAGTTCCCCTTGCTGTCTAGAAAACAAAGTTAAATAACGCTACCTCTGTTATGTGTTCAGTCATCGCCTGGCTTAAATTTGAATTCTCATCACCGTTGTCAATTTCACAGTTATTAAAATTTATATTTCCAAAATCCTACTGCAGAATAGAAAGTTCTTGATCACTCTTCATGCCACTTCCTACACAATTATTATCCCAAATATTTCATCGATAACATGGCAAGGTTGTAAAGATATGTTGGTACTAGACTGGCCAGTGTATTAGGGTGTCTGTTTTATGGCGAACGAAGATCTGCCAATTATTTGATTAATCGTACAACCCTTACTTAGATTTAACCATAGGAATAGAAGCCGTGACCAGCACCATGACCGCCGAACAATAATTGGCCAAAACCTCCATAGAATGTTCTGTACCGGTTCACATTTATCTCTTCATCCTTGTCATTCTTCTCCATTGCGGCTTTCAGTCGAGCATATTTCGCCTCTACATTGTGAACTTGTCGATGTAAGGGTATCACTGACAAATCATGGAGAGGCACCAAATGGTTATGGTTATGGTGTATTGGTATCAAGATGGGAACCAATTGAGATGAATGCGTCACGTTGGAGCCGTGAGACAAAGTCTGAGTAATAATGGGAATTTGCACATTATGGTTGACTGTGTGAATTGTGTTATGGTGTATGTTGGATCGGGCTGGTATCACATGCAATTTCGTGACGAGAAGCTGATGGGGTAAGGGCAGATATGGTATATTTGGACCTTTCTTTTTTCTAGAACCTGTCAAAACTGGGAAACTGTGAGGTTGAACCAGCGGTGCAAAAACTGGTGGCAAATTGTAAACTGCTTCGCTTGGATGTGGTGGTGGAAGGTCAGAATTTATTTTTGTGTCTAATGGAGATCTTTTTGAGTGGTTATGTATAAGGCAAAGTGCATGATGCAATTGAGCGACGATCAGGAACAGGAGCAAAATCATCTGAAAGAAAAAGATGATTGTTAATTTGGTTATTCAAATGTGGCTCTATGAGGCAGATTTTAGAGAAGACTATCTCTAATAAAATTCACGTGTGCTTCGTGAATGAATCAGGGATGTCGTAAACCTTATCTTTGTCCAAATTTCTGTGACCTTTGGGAGATGCACAAGCATGTATATAAGTCCTTTCTAATATAACTGGGGAAAGTAACTAATTGCAACATAATAAGTCAACTCAAAATACATGCAAACTTACTATTCAAATCTTTATAACTGTAAAATTCAGTATGCCTTTCACTTCCTATAGGGAACCTAGAACCATATTATGATTTAGCTAGAACAAAGTACGAGTATATGTGAAGTAACCACGAATCCTCTATCTCGAGACATGTCAGGATTGACTACTTAATGTATGAAAAGATGTCTTAGGTCGGTTTCGAAGCCGCCACAAAATATTAACTTTGCGAGGAATCTTCAACCTATGAGGGTCCCGAGGGATTGTTGGCGAGGAGGCAAATGCTCTTCACCAAAGACACTAAGATTTATTAAGTTTGAATTCTATCTTTGTCTATTCAAAACACGAAACTTATTTTATCATAAATAAGTTTCGTAGCTCTTTCAGCATACACATCTCTAAATATTTTTCAATTTCCTGTGAACTAATGGTTGTACACTTTTATTTCATGAAAAGGTAGGCAGGCAGGCTAACGGTCCAACAGCAGTGACATAATGAATTATTATGTTAGTTTTCAAGTTACATAATTTGATAATTATGGCATATTAGGCTTCTACTGGTGAAAGCAAACATGTCTTTATTTTAAAAGAACGCTTCAGTTTAAAGTTTCAAAATGATAATTACTTCTTTTAATAGATCTTTGTAAATTTGAATATGAAATACACTGGCGAAATACAGATTATAAGTTTATTTCGGATATTGAGAAATCATTTGTATGTATTCGCGCGCAGCTTAGTGCAAATTACGGACGAGAAGGTGCCGTTCGTACAAAGACAAAGGAATGGATTATCCCATCCCTCGCAGAAGCTTTATTACTATCACCCCTAACACGCGTCTTATTCCGGCATTCTGAATTTAAACGGAAACATGACGCTAGAGATTAGTTTTTTTGAAGATTTTTGTACTCTATGCTCCACTGGACGACAGTAACTTGAGCAGTACCATTACCATGAGTTTACAATGACCGCACTCGCTAGCGAGAGCGTAAAATATTTATATGGAAAGTTGACAATTTGACATTGACAGTTGACAGTTTTTCATATAAATGTTTTACGCTCTCGCTAGCGAGTGCGATCATTATATCTCACATAAAGCGGCCATATCTGGTTCATGGTAAAGGAAGCCATCTTTACAACCCTTGAAAGTTTGCTTACATTCTTTGCGTTGTTTAGTTGGACTTGCTTTAGTTGTTTTAAGAACAGGGGATAAGGAAGGGACATGGAAATGAGTTCTGGAATCTCTTAATCTTTTAGAGAAATGCAACATTTCATTTCGATTAGATTCATTCGTTCATTCGATTCATTCATTCGTTAGATTACCCACTCCTGTTTTTACTGCAAAAAGCAGTGTGCCCCGACACTTCTAAATGAACTTAGGCAGATTGATTGTCACCCGTATATTCAAGCTCCAAAAAGAGGTTAAAGGGTAAGCCGTTTATAATTTAGAATTTTGCTGTTATAAACCAAGAGTTGAAGGGTATAAATGCCGTGGATTTTTTAAAGGTAGACAACCAATTCAGGTTTTCTGTGCAAAATGTCATGAGACTTGTCATCAACTATACTTACAAGCTTAGTACAAAAAGAAATAAACCTTAATTCTAGGTTTAAGAAAAATAAAATTTGTTTGGTAAACATCAGAAAGAATTTATAAAAGCAATGCACAGGTATTGAACCTGTGGTAGGGCTCAGGATATTGGAACCTGTCGTGTGTCCACCCCAACATTGATGAATCTGATTACTCAGAGGATTAACGAACCCTTTCAATAATTAAGGCATAAGTATCGCTTCCACAGATCCATAATAATTTTTTTTTAACTAATAAGATAATACCAAACTCAAAACTTTTTGGAGTTTACTCCTTAAAAATCGATTTTCATATATAAGCCCGTTGTATGAAAATTTATGGGAGTAATATCAAATGTTACATGTCACACTTTACGTGTTACAAGTTACAATATGCTTCAATACATATTATTATAAATAATAATATAATACATATAATATATTATATTAATATGTTTTAATTATTAATTATTTAAATTATCTATGTATTTTATAATCGTTCCTCCTTATAAGGAGTAAACTCCAGTCGTGTGTCGGAGCTGACACACACAATTTTTTTTATTTGATAATGATGGGCATGTCGTTACTAAGTTCAAGGATATTATGGGCACAGAAATATATTTTTTTTACTATAATTAGATTTTAATATTAACTAAGACAACTTGAAGATAACATATACAGGCACTTTTCTATAAGATATGTCATTAGCATTTAAAAAAAATTTAAATGTATTGGTTTCCTTTTAAATGTCATGACAGTTATATTTATTTTTATACGAGTATCAAGCTTTCTAATAGATATTTTAAAACCATTATTAGAACTCGAAATAACCAAATTTCTAATCAGATAATAACCTCTGTTCTTGTTGTTAATCTCGCTGCCATTACGTCACACTCTTGACTGTTTATGGATTTGTTTTTGAGTAATTTTTAACATTGACTTTTTGATTTTTTAATTTTGACATTTTTTTTTTTAACATTGACATAGCATTCTAATTATGTTGCAAACAAAATAATTAGAATATATAAAATAGAAAAATATAAATAGAAAAAAATATATAAAGAAAATAAAGTGGAAACAAAATTAATTACTTGTAATTAATTTTGTTTCCACTTTATTTTCTTTATATATTTTTTTATTTTTTAAAATTTACTTGTTGGAGTTTATGTACCAAATTGAATCATGTGCTCAGCTCTAATTGGCTTGCACCTAGATGTTGTACGATAGGGTTAGAATGTTTAGTGTGCTAGGCTGTTGCTGTTTTGAATAAATAATATTAATAATATGTCACGGACAGGCAAACACCTCGGTCGTTTAGAAGCATTCATAAATAAAGAAATAGAAAATTATATGTGTTTAAATATAAACTGGTTTTGATGCAATGAGATAATTAAGACACCTTATTAGGTGTCGCAGATGGAAAAATATCACCAATTTGTACATCTCACCATTTATGTCAAGTTGAAATTGATTATTGCAATAAAAACATTGATTTATGGAAGAGATCGAAATGTGATGTGAAATTTATGTTTTTAAATTAACACAAAAAATCATCAATTTGTTATAAAGTATAAATAAATGTTTGTTGAATTGGAAAGTCGTTTTTGAAACTGGATTGGTATGCCAAATGAGAATGGCGAGATTTCAAATATAATTTTTATTTCTATATTTATTTTATTTAATATTTTTTTTAATAATCTAGCTATTGCACGCGATTTCGTTCACGTAACTTTATAAAATATAAATTATGTTACTCGCTGATAATATAGCTTCCCAACAGTGAAATAATTTTTCAAATCGGTCCACTAGTTTCGGAGCCTATTCAATTCAAACAAACAAACGCATATTTCCTCTTTATAATATTAGTATAGAAATGGTAGCTGTTTTACAATTGGAACAGTTTTCAGCACCTACCATCACCTATCGGTGGCCACATACCATCAAGTAGACCGTCACCCTGTTTCGGTTTGATTGTCATCTCGCACGATTTTATTTCATACGAAATGTGCGAAAGGCCTACTTTAAATTGAAATAGATTTTAGTAGTCATTTCGCACACATTATTATTTGAAATAATAATAATGTGATTAATACATTTGAAATAAAAGTACAGTACCGTCAAACGATAAGTACATTAATTAATTAAACATCTTTCACAAACTACATGTAAAGTGTTGATTAGTTACTTTTAGAAATCATTTTCTGTTATATTGAATTATGCACTCGGCTTACTGCATCATTCGATAGCCAATTTTTTTTATTATTTTCTATTTATTAAATGTTTGGGACGTTTACCGTACAAACAAAGGTATATCCGCTCCATTATCCTCGGTTACCGGTCACTTTAAATGACAGTTTGGCCTACTTGACGTTTGTGAAACAGGCGCTAAGATTAGTAGTAATACTTACTACTAACCTAATTAATTTCTTTACTTAATTTACTTTGTAAGTTACATAACAGTAAACGTCCTGCTGCTGACATGATGATATATACTTTTTTTGCTATCTAGTAACTAGTAAATTATGCTGTTTTGTGTCCTAAAATAGGTCTAGTATTGTGAAGAATTATATTCATTACACATGGAATTACATTCACAGTATAAGTAGTCCATTTTGATGCAATTTCGATTACAACGCTCTGGTTCAACAAGTTAGTTTTGTCTGCGCCAACCTTCACGCAAAGATTAGCCATTAGAAATGTGAATTGCGAACATAATATATCACAGGCCGTTGTGTAATATGACCCGATGTAATTACAGGCGTCACTTTATGCATAATAAATATTCTCGTATAATGCAACCGGACAGGTTTGCTTCTGTGTTCCAATTTTGTCTATTTGGTTGAGCTTGCCCAACGATAAAAACTTTAAGAATATGCTTGGTATATTAACATTCATAAATTAAATAGTTAATTAGTACATTAATTAATTAATTAAATATGCTTGCTAATATTAAATTAACATTAATTAATTAAATAGTTAATGAGTACATTAATTAATTAAATATGCCTGGTAATATTAACTTAACATTAATTAATTAAATAGTTAATTAGTTAGTTAATCAGTACATTAATTAATTAAACATTAATTAATTAAATATTCCCGGTGACAGGTTGACGTTCGTGAAAGAGGCGCTTAGGTGTACAGGACACAGGATAGGCTACTTTTTTCTTTTTCAACGCGGACGAAGTCGCGGGCGCCAATTAGTATTCACTGCGTTCAAAGGATATAAACCGAGTAAGCTTGTGACAGTTTTGATTTTTGGTTCTTAAACCTTATTCATCCAACCTACCAGTGTTGTGTTACACCTATCATAGGGCACCTATCATAACATGGCCGTTGGATTAGAATATTTTTTTCAGTCTACGATATTGTAAATCATTGCATGTTTGTAAGATCATTAATAAGAGGCTTCATAGGCATTATAGACAAAAGCAAGTGGTTTTATTTTAATTTTTAATATTTACAATTTATAAATAAATAATTATTTTATTTAAAAAAAATAGTTTACCTTAAAATGTTAATGGAGTCACAAAAAAAAATAAAAACAGTTTATTTACGCTACTGTTGTGAAATTAAAAAATCCATAACCTAGTATTTAATTTTGACTGATTTTATTTAAAAAAAAATCTTTTTTTTAAATGCTAGTGCCCCGTCCGGGCCGCGCTCGAGTACTGCACTCGAGATTTGACTCTAGGACAAGTTGCTGGTCTAACCACTCTTTAAATGTGGCCACGAAATTAGAGTTTACCATGAGAGCGAAGGTTCAAGGTTTGTTGTTTTCATCTATGTAATTTACATTTTGCTATTTTTTGTATAGCAAATGTGTTATTGATCATATTAATCACTCTTTAATCCTTGAGCAATTATGAAAAATAATAATTTATGTACAATATTAGGTATTTGGCACATGGTCAAAACTCATTTTATGTGTATGTGACAAAAACCTTTACTTAAGGCCGTTAATGAAGAAATGATTGAGTGTTGCATTTGTATAAACCAAAATTAATTAATTATTTTAAAGAGAAATTTATGTTTAAGTACGTGAAAATTTTTAAATCATTTATTGTACTAACATTTTTTTTATTTGTTAATAATCCTAACTGATGAATTGTTATGTTTTTTTTGAGTTAGTTTATCCTTATTCATTGGATGCAGAGTTTATTCTTATTTGAATAAAAGTGTCACTATCTGGATGTCAGAAAATTTAACTTTGAGAACAATTTCCCTTCTTATGTATTTTCTTCTTACTATAATGTGGCTTTTTTGAGCGAGCTGTAAACAAATTTCTGCAGAACCAGCAATGCATCTGCTGTTGTTTGTCCTTAGGTAATGCTATCCATCGCATATAATGTATGTATGAAATATAATTTTAAAATACTGATGTGATTTAAGTGAATAGTTACCTAGTTGAAACCGCTTGTTTCGGGGCCCCAAAATGAAATTGGTATCGTGCACAGCGGCGACAATCGGGGGCGTATGTGGCCTTCTCACACAATGCGTTACTGTTATCGACTGACCATGATTGCATTAAGGGAAAGGGTGCAATGAACTTCATTGTTTAATATGGAATCTTTTAAGCCTGTCTTGAATTTTAAATACTTACGCAAAACACCAATGTACGTCTTCTTGTTGTTATGTATTGTCTTCCGATTGATATACTCGTATACAAATATGTGTTTCTCACAGGTGCCAAGTTAGGCAGGTTTAACTTTGTAAGTAACTTTTTTGATGGTACGGAATAAAGCTCTGAATTGACAACACTTGTTTTCAAATTCAAGGCAGGCAAGTCCGCCGGGTACCTGCTAGTGAACAAATGACGTAGAAACATAACGATATACCCTATGGCATATTTTAAAAGAATATAAACTAAAAAGTATATAAGTATATATATTTTAAAAATTATAGAACATACATACATACATACATACATACATACATACATACATACATACATACATACATACATACATACATACATACATACATACATACATACATACATACATACATACAGAATTTTTTTTAAAAAAATGGTCAATTTAGTTTCAGATGTATAGAGCCTATAAACACGATATCTGAAAACAAAATAACTTACTCCATGACAGACACACCCACACACATACATACAATACCTACACTTACATATTTATTATTAGTATTGATTGATTGATAGCCTATGTTACTCGCTGATAAAATAGCTTCCCAAAAGTGAAAGAATTTTTCAAAATAGATAAATGAAAAAGTATACATCAGACCATGTCGTGTCAGACCTAACAAATAATACAGAATGACCTCGCGTCAAAAGTGTAGGATATATGAGCGGTGTCGCTTGAAGGCAGTTTATAAATCAATCATGGATTGAATCCACTGCCGGACACACTTCCTCGATCATTGGGCTCCATTTGAATACTAAATAACGGCACGGGGAAATTCAAACATGTTTTTGCAGACAGAGAATCTTCAATTTTATGTAAATATTGTAGGAATGAAGGATAAAAATACATTAGTCACATATTAAACTTACAATTATAACAAAAACAACAATAATTTTTAATAAATAGCCTTTATTTTTAAGTACTAAGTATAAATAAAATAAATGTTATTATATTTCTATTCATGTAGGTAAGGTATACATGGGATCACAAAACTATAAGCATAAGAAAAAAAACTTTGTAACAGATAGAACAGGGTTAAATGAATACAACTGAACAAACTGAAAAATATATACAAAATAAAAATATCAATAGCAAAATAGAAATTTTGTAATTTTAAACCCCGACGCAAAAACGGGGTGTTATAAGTTTGACGCGTGTAACACATCGTTTTTGCGTCAGGCGTCGGGGGCTAAAAATTAGTGACTGCTTTCCGCTTGACAAAAATTGCTCTTGTAAGTAGGTACATGTTTCTTATTTGTTTATTCGGCTGTTTTCATTTAACCTTGCATTAGACGCGCGCACGCATCGCGCGTATCATGTGAACGCGTTAATTGTTCGCTGTGTATCTCGCTTACGCGCGAGTTAATACGCGCGTATGTCCTCGCGCGTAATTCGCCTCATCTGAACAAGCTCTAAGACCCTGATAGATCATTTTCGGGTATCCGGTCCAAACGCTGTTATCGAATGTTATTTAAGTTGGAAAAAAGCGCCGTGATAACGAACTTATTAAAGTTCGTTATCACGGCGCTAGATGGCGTTAGCTGCAGCAAGCGGTATTACTTTTGTAACCGTTCCATTAAAAAAACTACCTAAAACGAATTTTCTCGAAGATAAGACCCAGACAGATTGATTTCTAGACCTAAAAAAACCCCTAATCCTAGAATTTCGTCAAAATCGTTAGAGCCGTTTGCGAGACCGTCGTGGCATACAAGAATTCCTCGTTTAGTATTACATATATTAAGATAATTTAAGCTAGAAATTTTATAGGTTCGTAGATAAGTACTTAATAAAAGGAAATCGTTCAATTAAATTTAAATTCTTCAGTCCTAACATTGGCAGCGAGTAAAATGTTATCGATGGTGTGCGCGCCGTCTGAAATACGACAGGAAAGCAATTTTAATTGAAGTTCGAGTAGGAGAATTTGATTGAAGCAAACAATTGTAAACAAAATTAAACCTTCACACTTTCACAGTAGGGTATTTTCTAAGAACATTGTTTTTTTATGTTAAGGTCGACAGACAAGCTAACGGACCACTATCGCCTATAACACAAATAACGCTACAAGTGCTTCAAGTTCGCTGCCGATTACAATAGGATTAAAAATAAGGAAATGGGAAAAGATGGGGTAATGGGTTCTGGCATACCTTACTCATTCAATGAAACACAACAGCACACCTGCTAGTTATTTCACGGTGGTCTTCTGTGAGGTGGTGGTTAGGTTAGGTTAGCTGCCCAAATGCTTGAGGAAAGCAGTGTTCTTTGTCACTACTAAAGTGTCAAGTGATCAACTAAAGCGTCAAATGTGTCAAGTATAGGTACAGGGTTCCGTAGCTTATTATACCGTCAATATCAAGCCTATTAGTGCATTTCAAGAACTGATTCTAAGATGTTTTTTCAATTTGAGAAATATTTAATTATCAATATTTAACACTAGCTGGCGCCCGCGACTTCGTCCGCGTTCTTTATAGCTTATAGCCTTCCTCGATAAATGGATTATCCAACACAAAAAAAAAAAATTCAATTCGAACTAGTAGTTCCTGAGATTAGCGCAACCAAACAAACTCTTCAGCTTTATATAATAGTAAGTATACCTAGATTCTAAGATAGAGATAAACCGATTTTCTTACCAATATTAAACCACTGCTGTGTAGGCACTCCAGAGTCATTTAGGGAGGATGAAATAGCTTCTCTAATAGCAAACGCTACGGCTATAGTCATACAAATAGGTGGCTCACTGCATGCTGAAAGAAAGAATTATTTTATGTTCACGTGAAAAATAAATTATTGGTAAGTAACACAGTGACGGTAGTATTCACCTTTCGCGCCCAAAACCCCAGCATCGTTAAACGAATTTTTCAAGAAATTAACCCGGAAGTCTTGTGGGATGTCTCTGGCTTGTGGGACGAAGTAGTCCCACGAGCGGTGTGTTAACAGTTCTCCCGTGTTCTGGTCATATATCAGTTGTTCGCTCGTCCAATACCCCATACCCATAGCAAAAGCGCCCTCCAACTGCGTAACAAATCCGATACATAATTTTTTCATGGTGCACATTCCTATAGTCTGTTTTTTAACAAACAAGTTCCAAAAATTTTCACTGCATTGGAATGGGTCCATAAAATCCGTTTATCCAATAAGAACGCGCCTAAGGCATTGTTAGGTTCGAGACCTACACCAGGCACGTTCTTGTTAGATAAACAGATTTATGGACCAATAGCAATGCAGTGAAAATTTTTGGTACTCGTTTGTTAAAAAAATAGACTATAATCGCTAGCCTTCAAGTATTTACCTGTCCGACGTCTAAATCGGGATTCATGCTTTGTCCAAGATCTTCTAACATGTCGACTCTCAATATTTGCATTTCTCCAGTGAGAATATCTACTTCAGATTCGACTAACGTTGCTCCATTTATATTGTAATGTTTCTGATCGTTCGGAGTTACGTTGTAACTCGTTGTAAGATTCACACCTTTGTTGAAGGCAGTCGTTATTAGCAAGTCCCAGACGAGTTCGCCGACTAAAATTTTAATTGGAGCCAATCTGTCAAGGATAATCTGGCAACACTTGATGATGCCGAAGCACACGGCTTCACTTGTGAAACTTCCACCCGAACACATGCTGTTTATATTTGTTATATTGTTTGTGCTTTTCACTTTGATTTTATCGATGGGAATGTTTAGTGTATAAGCACAGACTTGAACTATTTTCGTGTTCACTCCTTGCCCCATTTCTATGCCTCCATGGGTTATAACCACCGAGCCATCGCCGTGGTGCACTGACAACGTCACGTAGAACGAAGCCATTAATGGAATAGTCCATTTGAGTGGAGTAAATCTAAGTCCACGTTTCTTCCACCTGTTCTCTTGATTGAACTTTTTGATAGAAGCTCTTCTTTTGTCATAGTCGGCGTTCTTTTTTATTGTTTCGATAATTTGACGCACAGGCTCATTTGATTCCGCCGCACCAAAGTTAGCTAGACGCACAGCTATAGGGTCCAGTGACAATTCGTATGATATTCGTTCCATGATGGTTTCTATCATCGCTATCATTTCTAAAGAACCTGAAAAATGAAATCAGAAAAATATGTTTTTTTATTTATGTTTCTTAAGGACATTTAATTAATCTCTCGTGGATTTACCGGGTGCTCTCATCCAAGAATTTTTAGCTGTGTCTGTGAGGACATTCCATATTCTGTAATTCCATCTATTCCTGTCGTAACAGTTCTTCGCTGATGGTAGTCCTATAGCAGCGAACGGTTCGTTAAACATAAAACCATTATCTTCATATAGATTATGCTCCAAATACTGAATTTCTCCAAAGCTGTTAACACCAACCTGAAGATAAAATACTGTAGTTGGAATACTCGTATATGTACGGAAATAAGTACTACTTTAACTTATTCCCCTTCAAACTTGTAATATCCACAGAGTTTTAGAAATTAATTAAGAGACTAGGGGCCTCTTTCACAAACAACAAGTAAAGTGTTGATTAGTTGCTTTTAGAAATCATTTTCTGTTATATTGCATTATGCACTCGGTTTACTGCATCATTCGATAGCCGATTTTTTATTATTATTTTCTATTTAATGTTTGGGAGGTTTACCGTATAAACAAAGGTATATCAACTACATTATTCACGGTTACCGGTGACTTTAAATGACAGTTTGGCCTACTTGACGTTTGTGGAACAGGCGCTAGGTCTCTTAATTATACTTTAATCAGTTTCAATCCACCTGTATCCACCTGTAGTTACGGTTTCTTAGTTTTTATTGATTAAATCATTAGATGACGGTTGTGAGAAAAAAATTACCTCATAATCTGAATGGCAAGGAAGTCGCTTTCCAATAGACTTCATGTTTGTAGTCAGCGGTAAAATCATCCTACAGGGCCGATTTAATTTTAAGGTTACTAAACCACAAGCAACCGCTATCTGACTTGCTCTAGTGATTTTACTTCCGAAGCCACCACCGATTCTTCGAACGCTTATGTTAAGACTGTGAAAATATTGGTATTTACGGTTAAATTACGTTTATTTGTAAGGTTTTAAAAAAAAATAGATTTTTTTTTATGACCAACCGATTTTCAGCAATGTTCAGAGCCAATGACATTGCTATTTGTAGTGAGTCCATCCATTGAGTAGACGGAATGACTTCTATACCATCATCACTAGGCTTTGTGACGCAGACCTGCTTCTCCATCGTGAAATGGTACTGGCCTCCTATTGTAGTTGAACCCTGAATAACCTTGATTGTATTATCACCACGATTGGTTGCCGGTATGTACATAAAAAGCTTAGTTCTATCAACATCACTTTTAGCTTCATTTATAGTCAATACAGGTTTTTTGACGTTTTTGTATGTTATATTAACCATTTCGGCAGCTCTTTCTGCTAATTGTTCTCTTGTAGCTACAATGATACCTATTGGTTGACCGTAATATTTTACAGGTCCATCTAAGAGCACTTGCTCATCGGCTAAATTTGTTGCGTTTGCAGTAGGTGTGAAAGTGTTTTTTCCTGGTAAGTCTTTTACAGTGTAGAAAGCTAAGACCCCTTCTACTGCCTGAAATCAAAGAGTACATATTATCATGTCATTTCGGATGGTATGGAGATATACTAGACGCCCCTCCACTAGGTGGTCTGACGAATTAGCAAAATTATTGTGAAAATTTTTGTGTTTATTATAAGAAAGCTATAATTATGTTGAGTAGTAGATTTTCATTATTACAAAAGATGTAACTAAAATGTAACTTAAAATACTCGTACAATATGAATAAATTTTATTAATACGTACCAAAGCAGGTTCAGCATCGATTGTGTCAATTTCACCACTGGCTATTTTACTTGTGACAAATGCAGCAAACACTTCGTTTGGTAGTTTTTGCACATCTTCGGAGTAAGGTGCCTCACCCGCACATTGGATCTGGTTGTATTTAAGCATTTATATTTTATTTTGTTACTAGTTTATCGGCCTTTTTTGTGAAGTTTTTGATTCAATGTACTATTTATCACACAAATATACTCCAAGCATAGCATAGCCCTTTCCATAGTTGGTTTAAATGTTATCAATCATCAATACTAATAATAAATCTGTAAGGGTTGGTCATGGAGTAAGTTACTTTGTTTTCAGAGATATCGTGTTTATAGGCTCTATACATGATACTGAAACTACATTGACCATTTTTTTAGATTCTTTTTCTGTATGTATGTAAGTATGTATGTTCCTCTATAACTCTTAAATGAATCAACTGATTTTCATGAAACTTGGTAGATAAACATCTAGACGTACGGGACACAGGATAGGCTACTTTTTTTTCTTTTTCAACGCGGACTAAGTCGCGGGCGCCAGCTAGTAAATTAATATAGTTAAGCCAGCTAGTAAATTAATATAGTTAAGAAAATTTTAACCTACCAATTCTTAATTAATCGTACTAATATTGAAAGTTTGTGAGGATTCATGTAGTGTTGTTTGTTATTGTTTCAGATTCGATGAACTTTGGATTAATATAATTTGTACACACAAACTAACCACAAGTATAATATAATTCTGTTTTTTTTTTTGTTGTTGATTTCCAATAAGGTCTGAAATACCTGAAGTTGTGTATGATAATGAATTCTATTTCTTACAAGAAGTAAGTTAACTTACCAAGGCTTCAAGCTTAGGCATCGGCTGGTTGAGGGGATACAGGGCCGGATTCGTTTCATACTCTTGCTTGGCTTGAGATACTGGCCGAGTTTCATTGAGTTTTACAGGTCCAGACCTGTAGCGAGGAGCCAACATATTTTGTGGGCATAGATACAGCAAGCCCTGCGAAGTTAATGGTTGATGTTATTTTTTGTTATAAATGTTGTAACTGGAACTATTTTTTAACGGCAAACTTAATTTTCAATGTGTGAAATTATATAACTGCATAATCTATAGGTTCTATAAAATTTAAATTCTTGTGGGAAATTATATAACTGCATAATCTTTCAATTAATTCTTAAAATATCTTATTATAAAAGGACTATAGCTTCTATAAAATTTAAATTCTTGTGTGAAATTATATAACTGCATAATCTTTCAAATAATTCTTAAAATATCTTATTATAAAAGGACTATAGCTTCTATAAAATTTAAATTCTTGTGGGAAATTATATAACTGCATAATCTTTCAATTAATTCTTAAAATATCTTATTATAAAAGTACTATAGCTTCTATAAAATTTAAATTTATACATACCACATTTGCCACTTATAAATACAAGCAAAACCCAAGAAGATAGTAGTATGCTGCTGACCATATAAAGGATAAACTTAGAATGGAGAAATGGACTAGAGCACTCTTAATCTGATTTTACTTCAAGATGGTCTTAAGTCCAATTTCATGGCTTCAAAGCTCAGTGTACTCCACTATAATGGTACCAATAGTGTGAAAAAGTGTTATATTTTATCTACCTTGTAAAAGAGTCCAAGTCCCAATTTATGTTTCGCTTTCACTATAGTTTCCGGATAACCCTCAGTCAACAATTCTTGTTCAAGAATTCTAAGGGCCTCTTGAAGTGTTTCGTTATTGAAAAGCTTCTTTCCCACCAAGTAGGCCTCAGTTCTAGTCGCATGCACAAACCTCGGATTAATCCCTCCATACACAAGGTTTGCCGCGCAAACTGTCTCATTATCTTGACCAAATTTGTAAAGAAATCCAGCGTTTACCCGAGCAATTGCGTTTTGGGCTCTTGGCATAATCTAATAAATCACAGGAGCTTGTTTACTGAATAATGCAATAGTTTAGTCATGAATTTGTATAAGCAGTAATACTATTTCCAGAAATCTTGCACATTCATTATGTTTTTAATGATGCCCGGCAGGCGGGATGAAGGTAATCTAAGAAGGCTACCGTCGCGTATAATTCAAAATACCTATAGCATCCTTAGCGTCTCTGTCAAGTAGGCTATCTGTCATTCAAAGTCACCGGTAACCGGGAATAATGGAGCTGATATACATTTGTACAGTAAAAGTCGCAAACATTAAAAAGAAAACAATAAAAAAAATTCGCCTATCGAATGATGCAGTAAACCGAGTGCATAATTCAATAAAACAGAAAATGATTTCTAAAAGTAACTAATCAACACCTTACTTGTAGTTGGTGAAAGAGGCACTAACTTTTGTAACGAAACACAACAGCACACGTCATTATTTAGTTACTTGCGAGTTGCGCCAATTTTACACTGCTATACGCAATTACGAAAAGCGACATCTGTGGGCGAACTAGGTTATTATTATGATTGAGTTAGTTCATCCGTTCGCCAACAGCCCACTAGCGCCAACAGTAGGAGGTGAATGTGCGATGTAGTGAAATACCTATGTAATAAACTATTAGGGCCTCTTTCACCAACTATAAGTAAAGTGTTGATTAGTTACTTTTAGAAATAATTTTCTGCTTTATTGAATTTTGCTTCATTTGCTTTATGCACTCGGTTTACTGCACCAATCGATAGGAAATTTTTTTAAATTTTCTTTTCAATGTTTGGGACTTTTACCGAATAAATAAAGGTATATCAGCTCCATTATCCCCGGTTACCGGTGACTTTAAATGACAGTTAGCCTACTTGACATGCTGAAAGAGGCGCTTAGTTTCTCTAAAGTAAATGATTTTAAATATCGGTAACTAAGTTATTTTTTTAATCGAGATGTACTTTCATTGGTTATTTTAGGATTCATTGTTTAGGTTTAAAGTAAAATATAGATTAATACTCACTTTGTATGTAACAAGTCGATGTTGCTTACTCAAGGGAGGAAGTTTTACTTCTGAAATGATTTTTTTATTCATATCGATGTTGAGGAAATCTTTCAGCGTTATTTCTTGTTTATTCGATTCTGAGTCCACTGAAATTGATGTATTTTTTAAGAGAAATCATTTTATAAATTAACTACATATAATATGTAAGTATAAAATAGTGGAATAATATTCAAGAATATTTTTAGTTATTTTGTTGTATTTGAATAAAATTTATCTTACATATAGTAACTGTTGCACCGACAGTTTCTAGAAGTAGAAATATGTCGGATGGAAAATCATTGTGTTCATGTTTCAACATTAGATTGCCAGCAATGGTACCGATCTGCAATAATAAAAATATATAGTTACACTAGCTGGTGCCCGTGACTTCGTTCGCGTTGAAATGAAAAAAATATATAGCTTGACAACGGTGGCGTCGCCTCGGCAACTTTGGCGCCCAATTTTTGGTTTGTGTTTCAAAAACTCAAGAATAGGTAGATTAACTTCAATACTGTTTCCAAAAATGAAAAAAGGGATAAACGGGAAGATTTTTAGACGATCTCCTGAGAACCCAACATTTTTCCAAGATAAAAACTATCCAAGATAATATTTTGATCCAGATTACCTAATCTGTCTGTTTAATTTCATCAAAATCAGTTCAGTAGTTTTTACGCCAAAGAGCAACAAACATACACCCATCGTTACCAATTTTAGCATTTAAGTATAAATTAGTACATCAAGTTCATAGCACATGTCACATATTAGTTTCGTGGTTCCAAAAAAGTCCAAATGACGAGCCCAATATTTCTGTAGCCTTCTATTACTGTATTTCGAACTTTGATGCGAACATTCAGAACATTGATCTCTACTCAACTATTAAGTTACTTACATTTCTGACGGCTATATGAGCAACTAAATCCAAATGCTCCACGAAAGTAGTGAAGTATTCAAAACCGTCATTCTGTGAGTATTTTTTGAAGACATCAAGGGCCTCGTTAAGGGTTACTCCACCGCCAACCACTAGATTCTGATCTAGTTCAATTTTCTTTAATTCTTCTACAGAGCTGATATCTATTAATACATCTGGGTATTCAGGGAAAGGGTAAGCACCTGCAAAATTAATAGGATTACTTTATTTTTGCCTTCACATGTTATTCAGGAAGAACCCAAACTTGGTGTATTTTTGATTTTTACCTTACAACTGGCCGAAATGTCTACTATAAAAAGTGTACTCATACCTCTGCCAGTGTTTCCATTAATTAACATGTAAGACTTAGACCCAACGTTACGTAGTATTTCCATGATGTTGCTCACACTAAAAACCACATGCCATGTCTTATTGTCAGCGAGACTTATTTCAATTGGAGTGTTCTCATCTAGCTTGGTGGTGCCAACGAAACACCACTCATCATCACTGCAGCTGTCTTTTTTCTCACAAGGCCTCCCAGATTTCTCGCAAATTCGCAAGTCTTCAATATCAAGAAGGACAGTCTTTTTAGGTGAATCTTTAGCGAAGGTTTTAAACGCTTCTAAAATCGGCCTGTATCCGGTACATCTGCATATGCAGTTGGCGAACGATTTCTCTATATCAGCCATTGTCATCTCTTGTGAATTTTGTAGTAAGCTAAAACAATATAGTCACCCTTTATTAAGTTGTTAGTGCTGGAAAGTACTGTCGTAACAACACAAGCAACCCCAAATACAAGTGCAACCCCTACTGCAAGTGCGCTGCTGGCTACAGTGGGCTTAAGGTTAATTTTATTAAAAAGGAAATTACTTTTCTTCTCGAAGCCACCCTTAGCTAGCCATTAGCAAGCAAGGAATACTGTTTACTGCTTTATTTGTTAGTAAAATGTCACTTATATCTTAACCTTATTTATCCTTATTTTATCAAAACGTTTGGGCGACATAACCGGCGATTCTAAAGCTGGCTATTACCTCGGTCAACAGATCAGCTATACAACGAGGTAATGCAGCCAGAATGCTTGGGACCCTACCAAAAAGACCGATGCTTTATATTATATAATGTGTATATATATGTTATAACTTAGGATTAGATTATAATCTAAACTAATATTTTAAAAAGAGAAGATTAGTTTTGCAGTTTATCTTAACCTGTACATGGACATGACCCATCCCGGTGAACAGTATCCGCACTGGGACCCGTTGTGTTCTGCCAGTGTCTTCTGTATAACGTGGTATCCATCTTTCCTGTTGCCGATTTTCTCTATCGTTGTTATGTCCCAATCGTTGCACGAAGTCACAGACACTAGACACTGTAATGTTATGTTTAAGACATTTAGTTCGTTCGTACGCTGACCAACATAATTTTGTGAGTATTGTAGGTATACATAATTATATTAGTAAATATAAAGGTCCCCTTTTCTCTATCTGTCCTGAATGAGTGAGTCTTGGAAAGTCTTGAACGGTTTTTTTTTGGTTTAGGTTACTTATATCCAATAAATTCGCAGCTCCCAGCTTTTTACGGGTGCAATTTTTTTCTGCAAATTATATGTGAAAGCCTCCCTCATCTAACTTTATTTCCATTAGTGAAAATCGCATTAAAATCAATTGCATAATATACAGATTGACAGACGGCGGGAAGGTGATTTATTTTACAGTATATTGATTTTGAATTTTGGCAAGAAATCACGGTTACTTTCAAAGTAGGTGGTAAAAATATCTGTTAAAAAGGGCACAGCTAGTACGAGTATGATAATGAAAAAAAAATAATTATTTAGTGTGTAATGAGTTTTATGTGTAATAACAAACCATAACAAAATAATCTTGTTAATATACTACAAAAATTATCAATAATTGATCTCATCTCAATCAAAGTTAATCAAGGATTGATTCTCATCAACATTACTTTTGCAAGATATGGAATGTCTGGCAAAGTTAGGCCTTAGTGTTGATTAGTTACTTTTAGAAATCATTTTCTGTTTTATTGAATTATGCACTCGGTTTACTGCATCATTCGATAGGCGATTTTTTTATTACTATTTTCTATTTAATGTCTGGGACGTTTACCGTACAAACAAAGGCATATCAGCTAAATAATTTCCGATGACAGGTGACTTTAAGTGACGGTTTAGCCTACTTGACGTTCGTGAAATAGGCGCTTACTGTTTTAGGTAATAAAAAGAACTATATGATTTTGACTAAAATTTATTGTAGAAGCAGTGAGAAACTTACTGAATTAACAGCTATAGGTTTAGATCCAGGACTTGTAACGACAGTGACTACGCAAGCACCGCATCCACCCTCGCGACACATGTACTTGGTGCCCCTAAGCCCGAGTTGTCTCCGGATATAATCCAGGAGTTTCTCATCCGATGTCACTTCGCCACCCACTGGAATGAGTATAGAAATACAGGAAATTAATTTATTCTGACGCTACAGCGTTTGCTTTTTCAACGCGGACGAAGTCGCGGGCGCCAGCTAGTTACTCATATAAATTTACATTTTCAACGCGGACGCAGTCGCGGGGACCAGCTAATGTATATTAATAAACGTAAACGTGTTTTCAAATAAAAAACTATTTTTACACTTTGTTCTTATTTTGTATGTTTGTCTGTGCGTTTGTCCAAGCTAACCTCAGATACAGAGCTTAACGGATTTAAATGTGGTTTTCACTGATGTATTGTAGCAAACTTCAAGTAACAGTTGCGGGCACTGCTAGTATATGCATAATAATATATCTTAATAATAATAATCTTATGCTTAATGCCAGTAGTAAAAAAAACAAGTAGATTAACAAGTAAAAATTAAATTACATTAAAATATATTGTACCATTAAGTTTTTGTAAGTGGAATTATTTTAAAGATAAAACCAAGTACATACAATGAAACATGTTTGGTATATTATACACAAAGCTATTTGTTACAATAAACAAATGTTAGGTATTTGTTCAATTGTGCGTAAGTTTATCTAGTTGTTGTTAGTAATCGAAAATTCTTTCAAATGTAGATAAATAAAATGGAAATAGTATGTTGAGAAACAATGTAGTTAGTTGTATAAAACACTAACAAAATAATTGTACAATGTTAAAAATTTCGTTTATAAAGGCTCTGTGAGATTTCTTCGATAAATTAAAACAAATGGATCTGGATGGACAAAGTCAAAAATAAAAATCGGCCGAAATTGTAATAAATTGACGCTAAATGATTTGACGAGCCCGTTGGATGAGTGGTTAAAGAGCTTGCTTTACCGCTCTCTCTCTCATGGGTTCCGGGTTCGATTCCCATTAGGGTCAACTTTGAAATTTTTAAAGTTGACTGGTCTGGATTTGGAAAGTAATGGCAAGGCAGGTTATGCATACAGAATAAAATAATAGCACTACAAAATAATAGCATGTGTGCTGTTATGTTTCGGTAAGTGAGTAAGGCATACGAGAGCACATTTCCCCTATCCCTTTCAATCCCTAATCCTTAATCCTATTATAGTCGGCAGCATCTGTGGCGTTGCTTGTGTAATAGGCGATGGTAGCCACTTACCATCAAGTAGACCGTCAGCCTGTCTGTTGAGGTTGACATAAAAAAAGTAAATGAATGAAAATGTATTGGCTACGATTATTGCCACCATCTGGCCGTTCTATCTTTTCCAGGAAGAAATAATCTAATATTAAACCTAATATATCTAATATATTATTAATCTAATATCTATAAAATGAGTTAGTTTGTTTGTTACGGTTAACTATTCATACGATATTTTTTTTTATTAGAGATGGGTTTGCTCTTGGCCAGCATCTAGTCGTGTAGCGAAGATGAGGCCTATGATGGAGCGAGTTCACCCAAAAGTTGCCTATGAGCTGAGGAGTTGCAAACGTTGGCAGTGCTCATTATAAAAGGCTAGCTTCTGCCCGCGACTTCGCCCGCGTAACTTTGTAATATATACTATAACCTTCCCCGAGAACCACTCTATCCATTGGTGAAAACAGCATGGAAATCGGCGCAGTAGTTTTTGAGTTTATCGCGAATAGACAGATGTTTTAATGCGCTTGGTCCGAAAAAGAGGGATCTCGACTAAATGAGGATGGTAAACATTTGTACGTCTGTACGTCCGATGGAAGAAAGGGGAAGGCGCGGTATGAGCTCATGCAGCTCCTGAGCACACTCTCCGAACTACATCTTATAAAAGACACTTGATCTAAGTGAAATTTTGAATATATTATGTTGTCAGATATAAAAAAAAAACAACGAAAACCTGAACATAAAAAAAGTCCTTCTCCGAGTTTGATAATTTCGAAATTTATTAGCAATTTTCAGTTTAAAATAAAAGTCTTACCGCTACATTTCTTCCCGTTCACAGTGAACTCGATTCGGTTCATGATACCTTAATTACGACCGAACAATATGTTTATTGCTGTCGAGTGACTTGGATATGTGAAAAAGAAATAATTGTCTGACGACTGATGAAAGGAACATTCGCTACGTGTCACTTAATTAAACTACGAAGAAACGATATGAAAACGAGTAACATGTGTGTGTTACTCGTTTTCATATCTTACAAATAATTTTGAAACACTTGATACAACAAAATAATGTTCTTGACGTAACTCTTTTAAATATTTATTGACATTGAACGATTTCAAATTACATTTTAATTCACTTATTTTTATAGAAACAACAGCTTTTTTAAAGTAATAATTAAAATTTATGAAACATTATAATATATGTATAACAGATTCTCACATTCATATAAATATGATACATAAAATTAAAAAGACACATAAGGCACAAAAAATTAAAATTAAGGAATGACATGAATTCTGTATATTGTGTATATATTGTGTATAGTGTATATCTGTATATATTGTGTAGAAATGTAGTAGTGTATGTATTTGTGTTGTGTATTAGTAGGTACATAGATATCTTGTTTATATACATATACTAGCTGCTGCCCGCAACTTCGCCTGGGTAACTTTGTAAATTATATACTAAAACCTTCCTCGAGAACCACTCTATTCATTAGTTTTTTTTTTTTTTTTTTTTCTGTGTGTGAATCATGCAATCGGTTCCAAACCATAAACAGATGTTTTGTGAGCCTTTATTGACTTGTAAGGCCAGTCCTTCCAATGAGGGGCTCGCCTTTTATTTTATTTTATTTTATTATTTCACCAAATGTGGTAGCGCTTAAGCCTTTTGACCTTTCGTGCTTCGCCCAGCTCCACGGCTAGGGCGTTGACATGTCCGATTATTCTTTTTCTATACGTCTTTGTTCTGCGCTCAATCTCCTGTCCTATGGTATTCAACTGCAAACACTCGTGCATTTCAGAATTCCTGATAAACAGAGGTGCACCCGAGATGGTTCTGAGAGTCTTGTTTTGGAACCTCTGAAGGATCTCAACATTTGAGTTCTTAGCTGTGCCCCACAGTTCAATACCATAGGACCAGACTGGTTTGAGTATAGCCTTATAAATGAGCAACTTATTGCTCAAGGACAATGATGATTTAGGTCCCAGAAGCCAAAAATGTTTTCGGAGTAACAGTCTGAGCTGGTCGCGCTTCTGTAGAATGTGATGCCTCCAAGTCTGTTTACTATCAAGGTATATACCCAGGTATTTGGCTACCTTGCTTTGTGGCAGTGTGTCGCTTCCCAATTTCACAGGAGGGCAAGCGCCTTTTCTCAGGGTAAATGTCACTTGGACAGATTTACTGGCGCTGGCTTTTATGCGCCACTCTGACATCCATCTGTTCATCTTATTTAAGTGGCTTTGAAGGACCAATGATGCCATGTTAGGATTCTCGTGTGTGCATAACGCTGCGGTGTCATCTGCGAATGTTGCAGAGAGAACTTCTTGTGTGGTCGGTAAGTCTGCTGTGTAAATTAGGTACAAGATTGGACCCAAAACTGACCCTTGAGGCACGCCAGCTCCAATATCAAAAAATTTGGAGTAGGCGTCATTAACCTTCACTCGGAATATTCTGTTCTGTAGGTATGTTTTAAGAAGGGCATAAATATTGTGGGGTAGCTGTCTTTTAATTTTATAAAGTAGACCTTGATGCCAGACTTTATCGAACGCCTGCTGCACGTCCAAAAACACTGCCGAGCAGTACTCCTTTCGTTCCAAACCTTCCCTGATTTTATTTACAACTCTGTGCACTTGTTCTATCGTTGAGTGTTTTGCTCTGAATCCAAATTGGTGCTCTGGAATGATATCCCTATCCTCGAGCAACTTGTTTAGCCTCAGGGCCAGAATTCTCTCAAACAACTTTGACATTACGGGCAGGAGACTTATGGGCCTATGGGATGATACAAGATGTGGCGGTTTTCCAGGTTTGGGGATCATTATAATTTCGGAGACCCTCCAGAGGTTGGGAAAGAAACCAGTTCTTAGGATTCCATTGAAGAGTTGGGTCATAAATACAATAGCTTTTTTTGGAAGCTGCCGCAGTATTTCCGCGGTTATTAAGCAGTAACCTGGAGCTTTTTTTAGCGGTAAACATTTAATAGCGTTCCAAATCTCGCGTGGTGAGCAACTTTGCAGAGGCGGGCTTAGTTGTAGGTCTGTGTCCAGATAATTATGAACTTCTTTGTCTGTTGGTTCATCACCTTCATTTGGAGTGAACACTTCAGCGAGATATGATCCAAATGCTTCAGCTCGTTCGCTGTCTGTTCTGGCCCACTTGTTGTTGTTCATTTTTATAGGATGATGCGTAGCTTGTGGAGCATTTTTACTGGTCTTTACAGTGTTCCAAAGAGAATATTCTGTTTTTGCGGATGAGTCAAGATTTTCAAGCTTGTTACGTAATGTCTCATCTTCAACCTTCTTTAGATACTGTTTCAGATCTACACATGCCTGATTAAGAGCTTTTTTGTCAGCAGAATGGCGACTAACGTGCCACACTCTTCTCAGTCTCCGTTTTTCCAGAACTTTACTTCGGATCTCCATGTCGATATACCTTTTTCCCATCTTTTCTGCATCCATCGGTGTGTTTTTCCAGGCAGCTATTTGTATAAGGTTTGTTAATTTTTTGGTAGCTTCCTCAATATCTTCATTGGTTTTTAATGCCACTTTCAAGTTTAAGTTGCTTTCGATGTAATTTCGAAAGTCATCCCAATTCGTTTTTTTACTACATAGTTTTTCTTTAGTAGCTTTTTCTATCAGTCTAGTGCTTATGGTAGCAATTAGCGGTGTATGGTCTGAACTACTATCCAGGCAACTTTCAATACGTAGGTAGTGGCTAGAGAGTCCCTTGTAGACCAAAAAGTCCAACAAGTCAGGCACCTTGTTGTGGTCTGTGGGCCAGTAAGTAGGTTCGCCAGCACTAAGAATATTCGCCTTGTTTTTGTCCAGACTTTTTTTCAGTTCTCGACCTCTAGGTAGTGTGAGCCTCGATCCCCAAAAAGTATTCTTAGCGTTCCAATCGCCACCACAAACAAATCTTTGACCAAGAGTTTTGAAGTAGTCTGTGAAGGAAGCTTCTTTTAGAGTATGTTTTGGTGGGCAGTATATAGCAGACAATATCAGTGAACCATGTTTATCTTGAACCGCGATTGTTGTTGCTTGTATTTGCTCAGTCTTATATTCTTCCAAAACGTTATGCTTTAGGTGTTTCTTTATGAGAATTGCCGTCCCCGCATGAGCGGTTCCGTCTGGGTGATATGTGCAGTAAATACAGTAATTTTGCAAGGAAAAAATATGGTTGGATGTTAAATGTGCTTCTGATATCAAGAGAACATCAATATCATGTAGTTTAAGTAGTATCTCCACATCATATTTGTGTTTCACCAATCCATTTATGTTCCAAGTTGATATTCTCAGAGTGGTCATTTTACCGAACAAGCTTGGTGATAACTGTTGTGAGTAAGTGCATCATTGTAGACATTTGTTCTAAAAGTTTATCCAGCTTTTCAGCTTGTTGTGTGAGTAGTGTTTCTAGTTTTGGTTGATTTTTTGTAATGTCTGCATATGACGGTTTGTCCTCGCCATTGCTGGAATAAGCTATTGGATTGTTCTCTGTCTGTGGTTTGTTTCCAGGATTTAAGGAAGTCATATGGTTTCGTTCATAAGTTATCATATTTGCTTTTGATCTATTGCCCATTTTTCGCTTTAGAATTTCCCTGTACACTGAACAGCCTTTATAATTCGCTGGATGTGAACCTTCGCACAGAGCGCATTTTGCTGGACTATTGCGATCCTTTTTAGGGCATGTTGACGTCTTGTGTGGTTGAGCACATTTCACACAGCGATATGGTCTCATACAATAATTTTTAGAGTGACCATATTGCTGACATCGTTGGCATTGTGGGATGGAATTTCTTTTTCTAGGCTCTTCTATTACAACTGCTTGGTGATAAATAGTCTTGATTGATTTTACAGCATTATTATTAGGACTAGGTTCCAGGTTAACGAAAAAGGTCATTGTTGGAGTCTTGTCCGGTCCATACTTTACGTTGATTATTTCTCCGTGTACTTTGTTATCTGTTTTCTCTATCTCTTGTTTTATTTCCGTAAGTGGGGTCGAGTGATGTAAATGTCTTATTACTATTCGGTAACATCGTTGGTCTTTCCGGTTGAATGTATGTCCGATAAGTCCCTGGTCGCGAACGAGATCAATTATTTTCTTATACGCATCAATGTTCATAGAATTAATTCTGAGTTGGTTCCTGTTTGTAATTTTAAATGTAAATTCTTCTTCACTAGCTACGGTGTTCAGCAGTTCCGTTAGTTTATTGACATCTTCAATGCCATATAGAATGATTGGAGGCGGCTTGGTTGGGCGCTTTTGTGTATTTTCAGGTTTCTCATCAGTGAGGTCTATTTGCAATCCACTATACATGTTATGTATTGCAATTTTCTCCGGTGATGGTGTTTGTGTAATTCTTTTTCTTTTAGTAACCCTGGTAGTTGGGATCCTTTGCCAGGGTGGTGGACTAGGTTGAGGTGCAATATCTGTCATCTGTTTATGTTTGTTGTGATCTACCAGCAATTTCCTTACTGCATCAGGCTGAGTGTTATTGTCATTAGGTTTTGACATTAGTCTAGTTGTTATGTTGGTAGTTTCAGAGGCACTACCTAGAGAACTACTTCCGGTTCTAGATATAAATAAACCTGGGCGTAAGGTTTGTTGTATGAGTTTTTTATTGTTGTTGCCAGTCGCGTTCCATGCCTTGAAAGCCTGGTCACCCACTTCCATAGCGTCTTCTTTATGAAGCATAATTGTGCCCCCCCCAGAATACGTAGGGCTGCCTGAGTTCTCCGGGAAGAACTCAGGGAGGGATTCTCCGGGCTTGCCGGTACCCTCCTGGGGTAGTTTTTCTTTCAATTGTGCTTCCATGATTATTCTTCTTCTTCTTCTGACTCTGACCAGACATTTTAAGGACTATTTAGGCCCCAAGGCTCGCTGTAGCCTCTTCCAGTTAGCTGGGTGTGTGGTTATACCGCCATTGATCGGTCGCCAGAGCCTCGTTCGTTATCTAGCAGGGGGTACCGCGTAAGTATGAAACTTCCGCCGCCATAAGGCGCGAGCAGGTGAGGCTGACTTTTGGGTAGGTATAGATGTTGAGTACCTTCTCCCCTTACCCCCCTACCCTACCCCTTCTATTCATTAGTGGAGACAAAAAATTCATTCGACTTCACTCGCTATAGAGTATAGAGTGCCCTTAAGGGGCCCTTAAGGCCTTAACTCATCTTGCTCTAGTATAAACCCTTATAGAACTGCACCTCGAACTAAAAACTTAGTTTTGTTCCAGTGCATGAACAAGGGATGATTTTGTGAATGTCGGGCCAGGCTGACGATCCACTTAAGGGATAGGGAAATGCAATAGCATAGGGGGATAGGGATATAATGCTTTTAATTCACCGGTGTTATGTCTTTTTTGACGGTTCCTTGAAGATAGGCTGTCTAATTTTTGACTGCGAAACGCAGTTAACCCAGTACTACAGGTAATCTGGCTCCGACACTACATCCGTCATAATCCTATTTATTTTCAATTTTTTTGGGTTCGTCACAGCAACACCTCTGATGATAGTACGGAGATAGTGAAAAGGTGAAAAGGGTTAGTTAAATAATGAAACCACTATTATATTTGTTGCTATATTTAGTTAAATATTGATTAAACAAACAAACACACGTGATAGGACATCAACTGGTTAATCTTGCCCTTGCATAACATATGTAAATATATTAGTAAAATGATAAAATTGGTCTCTTCGAAGGAGATTGATAAAATTGGTACCTCCAAGTTTTTCGTTAGTCTTGATACTGCTCTTTATTATTAAATATATACAATACATAAAAATATAGAATATGGCTCCATAACAAACACTGTTTTAATATTACCGTTATTATATTAATTCTTAATTATTATTTAAAATTTCAAATGATTAATTTTAATAATTATTAATATATTATTTTCGTTTACTTTGTTTATAACAATAATTAGTTGTAATTTAAAGATGACAAAAATAATAGTAGGTATCTTGAGTTTCTTTCGGGGGTTTCTTCTCAGGATCGACATCCATCTTGGCTTTTTTTTCGAAACCCTGGTAAATTTCCATTTATAATGACGATCATAAGTTTCTTGGAGAAATCTAATTGATAAATAAATGTTTTGATTTTGATTTGATTTATACTGTTGTTACTTTTTTTATATTTTATATTTATACTACATTAAAATGAAATCAATAATAATTCATAATAATAAAAAAATGAGATGACAAAAACTTGTAAACTGGATGCTTTTATGTTTGTATAATTTGAAAAGAAATGACGTTATCTTATGTTATTCAAATGAATTATAATGTAGAAGAAATGGCTTATTATTATTATTATTATGCACTTATTTATTTCATTTTCTTAATTTAAATTTTTTTACAATATAATATATATATATATATATATATATATATATATATATATATATATATATATATATATATATATATATATATATATATATATATATATATATATATATATATATATATATATATATATATATATATATATATATATATATATATATAAGTTTAATAATAGCTACTATTATTAAACTTTATTTTTAATTAAATTTAAACTCTTCTAAACCAATGTTGGCAGCTATCAATATCTTGTCAATCGTGTACGGACCCTCTGTGAAACAAAAAAAATATTATCCAATGACTAGAATGTGGTCAGCATTAAATATTTATTATTACAAAAAAATATTATACCTATGTGGAACCACTCGGTTGAGGGAATTCCGGAGTCAACCCTGGAAGCTGCTAAAGCTGCTCTAATAGCAAACGCGGCACATATAGATAAACACGTGGCAGGTTCTCCGGTAGCTGTAACCAATAAGTATAAATTTCAATGTTTCGCAGTAAGTAGGCTTTTGGCAGCAGTCAACCCTTACAGAACCCTTACAGAGTCGATCAAATCGTATTAAGTATTATCTATGATCAGAATCACACTCAACACTAGACGCCATGCGATGCACTCACACGTCACTCGGGTGTCGATACGTCAGGTAGCATCGCGAGTTAAAAGTATGCATCTGCCTTCGTTAATTTCGCACTTGCATCAACCATGGCTATGCTAGTGTTAATAGGCGACCTACCATCAAGTAAACCATCCACCTGTCTGCCGACCTTTATAAAAAATACATAGTTTTCCATAGATCCGTTTACTGTATTTGTGATAACAGGCCATTTAATGACAGGTGGCTACCGACTCACATAAGCACAGACAATACCAGTGAGTATTTTAGTGCACTGCACGCACACCGAGACTAGCTTAAAGATTAAAGAACTAGGTGTCGCTAAAGGAATTGGTTCTGGCGTTCCTTAATTCCTAACACACGACTGGTTATCTGACAATGGTCTTCTCTTAGAGATTACTGATGGGTTAGAGATTGGAGAGGGGTTAACCCGCGTGAGAGTCTGCCTGAATGCGGAACAAACTTTTTCCTATTAATTTGAAATCGGTATGACAAAACGCCACTGATTATTAGCTCACCTTTCGAACCAAGTACTCCATACTTATTATAACTGTTCCTTTGCAAATTAATTCGAAAATCTATAGGAATATCTTGAGCAAGTGGCACGTGATAATCGAACGCTCTGCTTGTAGTGACCTCTCCCGAGTTGGCGTCGTATAATATTTCTTCGCATGTCCAGTATCCGAGACCGAAGATGAAAGCGCCTTCAATCTTGAATAAGAACATTTACACAAACTAGTATTCGCTCACTGGTGGAAATGCAATCATTATGAGAGATAAACTAATATTTTCCATTTCAACTAAAAAACAAGATGGTCTTAAATTATTAAAAATTTAAATGTAAATAATTATAAAATTCAGAGCTACGGAGAGCTTACGAGAAGCTAGAGAGCTTCTCGTACTTTCTCACTAGACTTATCTAGTCGTTTGATTAAAATTACAGATTATGTAACTTTTTGGAATTTAGCGAGTTTATAAATATTTCAAGTGATAGAAATGTAAAATTGCGTTATACATGAATATTATACCTGTCCTATATCTATTTCAGGGCTTATACTTTGGCCAACGTCTTCTATCAAATCAACTCGTCTAACTTGAATTTCTCCCGTTAGTATATCCACTTCTGCCTCAGACAAAACAGCTCCAGTGACTGTATAGTGTTTCTGATCATTTGAATTCATTGTGTAAGTTGTGTATAGATTAATTCCTTTCTCGAATGCAGTTTTGATTATTTTCTCCCACTCTGTTCCTCCAGCATCAGCCCTTATGGGTTCTAATCTGTCTAGTAGGAGTTGACAGCACTTTAGAGCTCCTAAACATATCGATTCCGATGTGAAGCTTGCACCAGTGACCATCGAATTCGGATTGCTCACATTGTTAGTTGCTTTGATTCTAATCTTGTCCATCGGTATGTTAAGGCAATATGCTGCAATTTGTACAACTTTAGTATTGATTCCTTGCCCAATTTCTACACCCCCATGTGTTATAACCACGGAGCCATCTCCATGATGAACAGATAATGATGTGGTGTAATTAGTGAGTATAGGTACCGGCCATTTAATACAAGAGAATCTTAAACCACGCTTTTTCCAACGGTTTTCCTTGTTAAACGTTTTTATCTCTGCCAGCCTTTTATCGTATTCAGCATTTTTTAATAAAGTGTTTATTACTTCTTTGGCTATTTTATCCTGTTCTGTGCTGGGCATGTTCAAAAGCCTCACTTTGACCGGATCAAGTGATAGTTCGTATGATATTTGCTCCATCATATATTCTATCATGGCAATCATTTCAAGTGTACCTGCAATTTTCACTAAGTCACAAAAGGAACGAATTCAATACAGGAATTTATTTTGAGAATATTAAAGTACTTTTGATTAATTAATGTAATTTCGTCTATAATTGTGTCCGTCTGTTCCAATTTCATGTCCAAGTTTATCATAAATAAACTTTGTTAGGGCGCTAATATACTTACAGCCTAGGCGATAGTATAAACTACCTCTTATCTTTACTTCAAGTAAAGCCGTGGACAAAAATTCGTCTTTATTAATTTTCTCACCTGGTGCACGTGTCCATGAGTTTTTAGCAGTGTCAGTTAGAACATCGAATGCTCTGAAATTCCATCTACTTCTATCGTAGTTGTTTCTCAAAACGGGCACAGTGAAGTAGAAAAGTGGTTCATTAATCATATATCCATTGTCAATAAATAGAGTATACTCCATATATTGGATCTCTCCAACACTATTCACTCCAACCTATTATAAAGTAATTGTATGATTAGTCAAAAAAATTATAATTTATAACTATGTGGTAACCGAATATTATGTGGTAAAACTTAGATATTTTCAAAATTTAAGTTATCTGTGGCAAGTCAAGTTGCAGTTGACAGACCAATAGATGATTGATTTTCGGGAAGGCCGCTACTTGTAAACAATGTAGTAGGAAAAGGGAACCTTTTCAAAGTTAGTCCATAGTCTGTTATTAAGCCGTTCACTAAGAAACTTGTGTCTTTTATTATATTTGCCTATACTGATGGTGATGATGATCACAATGGTAAATATTGTGAAAATTTCTTACTTCAAATTCAGCTCTGGTCGGTAGACGTCGCCCTAGACTTTTTATGTTTGTAGTTAAAGGTAACACCATTCTGCATGGTCTGTTTAATTTGTGGGTTACGAGACTGCAGGCCACAGCTATTTGTGATGCCCGAGATATTTTGGCGCCGAATCCTCCACCAACACGTCGCACTTGTATGTTTATTCTAAAAAAAATATATTACAGAAGTGACCAAAGACTTGATTAGTACCTAATAGTTGTTGTAATGGAAACTTACGTATTTTCTGGAATTTTCAATGCGTTAGCAACAACTGTTTGGACGGCATCAATCCATTGCGTCGCAGAATTAACTTCGATACCATCATCTGTTGGTCTTGTTATACACGTTTGCTTTTCCATGTGATAGTGATATTGAGTTTTGATTTCATTCTTGCCTTTGATAATTTTTTTCACGTCTATTCCTCTGTCCGTTGGTGGCAAAATTAAGACTGGAAGAAATCGACCGAGTTCCGTCTTCGCTTCCTTTATTGTGAGTACAGGCTTTTTAACGTTCTTATAAGTTATTTTGATAAGTCGTGAAGCTTTTTCAGCTAAGTAATCCGATTCTGCAACTATAATGCCTACAGGTTGACTGTGAAATTTAACTTTACCATCGCAAAGAACTTCTTCGTCAAATAAGTTGAAAAAGTAATTGGGAGAAATGAACGAGTTTTTCCCTGGAATATCTTTTGCAGTGAAAAAGGCAACGACACCATTTAGTTTCTGTAATAACAAAACATTTATTGTTTTATATTAGATTTGGTTGAAAATTAGTACAATAATGGATCTTTATTAAAAGACAATACCAAAGCTTCAGATGCGTCGATATTATCTATATGTCCTGTGGGAACTGTGGTGAGTACGAAATGGGCAAATACTTCGTCGGGGATAGACGGTATGTCATCCGAATAAGGTGCTTCCCCGGAACATTGAATCTGTAATGTTAAATTGAATTTTCCCATAAAATAAATACGTAGAGTATCGAAATGCAGTATATATTATAAAATATGTATACGTACAAGGGCTTCGATCTTTGGTATAGGTTTGCTTAGAGGCCATATTGCTGGGTTTGTGTCATACACCTGTTTTCCGCTCGATACAGGACGTGATTTTGTATAATTCGTTATTCCAGAACGGTATCTAGTTCCAACTTTTTCTGTCGGGCATAATGTTAAGAGACCCTAAAACATGAACATATCTGCATGTAGGTACATACGTATGATAATAGGACACAAGTGATATTATAATTAGTTTTTTTAGAGATGGGTTTGCTATTGGCCAAAATCCAGAAAAATAAGAAATATTTTTTTTTGAAATATATAGGAAAATGAGAAAATACATACTTAGGTATTGATTTTTATACAGGAAAACTGAATCAGATTATAGTGAAAATACTGCCAAAACAAGCACATTGAGATGCAAAGGTGTCTATTTTTTACCTACCTATTAATATATTTAATATATTAAATTTAATTTTAAATAAATATTATTTTTAGATCTTTGGTGTACCTTGTAATAAATCGCTCGTGCTAGTAATTTCTTAGCTTGCGCCTGTTCTTCCGGATAACCTTTCACGACAATTTCATCATTCAGAATTTTCAATGAAGCCTGTAGGGTCTCGTTACTGAACAAACGTTTTCCAACGAGATAAGACTCAGTTTTCTGAGCGTGTATAAATGTTGAGCTAATCCCTCCAAAAACTATTGTTGCTGATGTTACCGTCTCATTGTCTTTACCCAGTTTATAAAGGAATCCGGCGTTAACACGTGCGTGTGCCAATTTGGAACGTGGCATTATCTGTGGAATATCAACATAATGTTAATAAAGATTATGAAAAAAAAAAAACCTAAACATATCGCTGCTTAAAAACTAAAGGGCCATAAAACAAAAAAATCCAAAAATGTTTTTATTGCAAAAATACAATCACAATCCTTTATATTGTATATTGCAAAAAGACTTATGGTTGTTTTATTCAATATTTAGTATATTTTGATAAATTTTATATTCAAAAGTAACATATGCTTATAAAAGTACTCAAAACATTTAATGCTACTAAAAAATACGCTTCTAACTTTGTAAAATATGCATATATTTGATATATATCTAATAAGAAAAAAATAGACAAAAAATAATTTAATTTTTTTCGATTAGCTCCCCTGTAAAAAGTGTAATTTTGATTTGTGGCCCTTTAGTTTTTAAGCAGTGATATTTATACAGTGATACAAAAATGTAAAGAATACAATAAAATTTACTACCTAGGATTTGTCGATTTCAACAAAGCATTCGACACATTAGAACACGAATTTATCTGGAACGCAATAGAAGCACAAGGGGTACAAACAAAATACATACGCATACTTAGGAATATATACTCTAGGAGCACTGCGCAAGTAAAATTAGAACGTACAGGCATTGAATTCCCCATAAAAAGAGGTGTGCGCCAAGGGGACCCAATTTCACCTAAATTATTTTCAGCCGTTTTAGAAATGATATTCAGGAACCTTGAATGGACGGAAAATGGACTCAACATAAACGGCGAAAATCTAAACCATCTTCGCTTCGCAGATGACCTAATCTTATTCTCGGAAAGTCCAAAGACCCTGGAGCTAATGTTGCAACAGTTATCGGATGAAAGTGCAAAAGCAGGTCTGTCAATGAACTTAACAAAAACAAAAATAATGTCAAACTCCTCACACAAAGAAATAAAAGTAAATAATGAACCGATTGAATATGTGTCTGAATATATATACTTAGGACAACTAATATCTACAGAGAATTGCATGCAAAAAGAAATAGAAAGAAGAACAACTAATGCGTGGAAACGATTTTGGTCACTTAGTGAAGTAATGAAGAATAATGATATGCCTATGAAAGAAAAAAGGAAGGTATATAATATGTGTATTCTACCATGTTTATTATACGGGTGTCAAACATGGGCATTGACGGAGCAACTAGCAAATAGAATAAAAACTTGTCAGAATGGAATGGAAAGAAGTATTTTAGGAGTTAAAAGAGTGGATAGAATAAAGTTAAAAAACATAAAAAGTTGTACTAATTTCAAGAATGCTTATACCACTTATAAACAATTAAAATGGCAATGGACAGGTCATATGATGCGTGAGAAAAATGAGAAATGGACTAGGATAGTAACAGAATGGTATCCACGAGATAATAAAAGAAACAGAGGTAGACAGACCAAAAGATGGGAAGATGATTTCTTGAAAGTGGCTGGACCAATGTGGACTCGTACAGCAAAAGACAGGACTAAGTGGAAAACTTTAGAGGAGGCCTATGTCGGGAGACAAGCTGAATGACAACCGTTTGCCGATTCATGTAAATACTAAAAATATTTTAAATTGTATTTAGTTTAGGCACTATAATTTTTAAGTATTGTAAAGAAAAACAGCAATAAAGGCTTTTTATTTATTTATTTTATTTATACAACCTCTTTTTTTGAAGACGGTTGAAAAGAGGGACGGATTTTTTTTAAGAAACAGCTGAAGAACAGAAACAGGAGTAGCTTAAGGAATCTTTTATATGTTAAAGAGCAGAAGATGTTCGTATTCGATCAGGAATAATTTGCTTTATAAAGGAAATCTACCAATTTTCTTTTAGTCTTTTTAACAATATAGGTATATCTTTTTATGTATACGATATACTAAGATAAAGTCCTTTTACATATGTTTTATATATGGGCGTTGTTTTGATTTTATATGCATCTTATTGATTTTTATATACAAAACATGATTAAAGACTAAAATACCTAAGAATAGCAGGCAACCTAGCTCAGGACAAATTAGCTATTGAATACTAATTAATGAGCCATATGCGAACAGTGTTACACTTAAGCAAATGTTTACCTTAAAGGAAGTATATTTATATTCACTGCTTAGAGGCGGCAATTGAACGTTTAATAAAAGTTTATTTTTCATATCAATTTTGAGAAATTCACTTGGTTTCACATGTTGCCTGGATCCACTGCCATCGACTGAAATCAAATGAAAATTAATAAATTACCATATATATTATCTATACTAATATTATAAAGAAAGATTTGATTGTTTGTTTAGTTGTTTTTTTGCACTGAATAGGCTAAGAAACTACTGGACCGATTTGAAAAATTCTTTCACTGTTAGGAAGCTATATATCAGCGAGTAAAATAAATATGTATGTAGGCTATATATATTTTATGAAGTCGCGTGCGACAACTAGTAAATTGAAGACGTAAGTGGATGAAGGTGATATGTCGCATTTTTGGGTTTTTTCGTTTTTTTTGCGTAAATGAAGGTAATATGTCCATATAAATGATTACAGACCTTAAGATCGTCGATTTAAGACATTTTTGGGAAATAAAAAGTTGAAAAAGGTGTTATGTTCGAGTTAATTTTAAAAAGCAAAAAGTGCAGAAAAGTTTACTTTTGTTAATGGAATAGGGAGCTATGTTCACTTTTTATAAATTAAATAATAGAATTGTTTACTTGCTACCATACCATTAATATTTTAGGTTGTTTACACAACTTTGCATCATAATTTAGTACAAAAAACAGTTCCGTAGCGACTTATCTCAAAAATTAAAAGTAAAACTTTAACCTCGATTTATTCAAAATTGGAATTATGCAACATATCACCTTCATTCACTCACGTCTTCAATTATAAAAGAAAAATCCACAAAGTTTATTAAAAATAACCATAGAATTACTTACGTATGGTCAATGTGGCGCCAATTGATTCGAATAAAACAAACGGGTCTGATGGAAACTCATTGTGCTTGTATTTTACCATTAGATTTCCCCCTATAGTTGCCAGCTGAAATAATTTAGCATACTTTGATTAATAGACACCTAGAACATTAGAACATGTAACTATTGATAAAATATTTATAAATCAAAAATATAAGATATAATTGTATATGAATTTATATGGTTGAAAGAATTAATATAATTTACACTTGAGTATTAACTAGGTTTTACAGATTTTGTGATCAAATCTGTAATTATAGGAAAAGCATTAGTTTTGAAACAACATCTACTTTTAAAATTGTGGTATCTATATTGCTCTATTGACACATATAAAAAAACTCTGTAGAGCTTAAGACTAAAAGTAAATTAATCAATAAACTGTTTTCATAAAGATATTAAAAGCTTTTAAATCCTGATTTCTAAATTCCTCAAAGTATAAATAACTCACATCTCTCAAAGATGTACTGGCCACTAAGGAAATGTGATCATAAAATGTGGAGAGATATCCGAAATAATCTTCCTTTGAGAATTTTTCGAAAATTTGTACGCATTCATTGAGGGTGACTCCCGAGCCAATGGTGAGGTTTTGATCTAATGAATGTTGTTTTATCTCTTCTATGGCAGTTATATCTATTAACACATCGGGGTACTCTGATATCGGGAAGGCTCCTGAAAATAAAGACAAAACTTAATGCTGCCACTTTTAAGTTATCATAAACTAAGTTTTTTTTTATTAAAATGGATTCGCTCTTGGCCAGCGTCCAGCCGTGTAGTGAAGATGAGGCCTATGATGGAGTGAGTTCACCCAGAAGATGCCTATTCACTCCAACTTTGAAAATATTTAGGTTATATGAGCTCGGAAATACAGTATACAGATGCAGGGAGTTCCAAGCCTTGGCAGTGCACATCAGGGCCCTGATTCTGTAACGCCATGTCAAATAAATACAATAGTATACTGTGGTTTCTGTGAAATCATAACGTGCCATAGATAATTCGTCTTGGGGCATACAGAATAGAGACATAAGAATTCCGTGACACGACAAGGCAAGACATTGACGTGGTTTGAAAAAAGTAAGACAAGAGTGTGGAATCGTAGTTGTCATACAGAATCAGCGCCCTGGTGGCATTATTGAATAATATAATAATAAGATGATTCCTAAGATTTATTAGAAAATATACAGTAAAATGTATAGTTAGGTTAGATTTGGTTGACCGAAAAATCACCCCTAAAAGAAAATTATGTGGAAATAACTGCATGTCTGCCTTATTTTGATTGCCCATTGTTCTATCCTTACTTCATCCCCTACCATATTATCTTATCATATTAGGATAGGAATAACACTTGAGCGCTCCTAATTATTGCTTATGTTTATCAGGGCCATTTGACATCTGCCATCGCCCTGCAGTATGTTAGCATGTTTTTTTTGTTTTTTTTTTTTTTTGTTTTTAATTACACGCAATTGAATTGCAGATAAACACTCGTTGCGATTAATGTACCTATAAGTGATAATAGGAACAGGTATTCCACACTTTTAGTAATTTTGATATAAATACGATAAAGGAGTAATTACCTTTAGCTGTATTTCCTGCTACAAGCATGTACTCTTTTCCTTCGTGTCGCTTTAGTACGTCAAATACGTCACCAACCAAGTCAACTCTATACCAGAATTTGTTGTCTTTTAATTGTATTTCTTTGTTAATTTCTTTAATTGAATCCTTAACAATGCACCAGTCGAAACTATCGCAGCTGTCTTCTTTGCATATTTTTCCAGTTTTTTTACAAATATTGTGTATGTCTTCAATATCAATTAGTTGTTGTTTCGGAGCGTCTTTTGCGAAAGTTTTGAACGCATCAAATATAGACCTATAGCCGGTGCACCTGCAGGTGTTGTTAATCAAACCCTCGATTTCCAGCATTGTCATGTTTGAACCTTTCGATTGTAGTAGACTGAAATAAAAATAAAAATCTTTACATCACACCACTGAGCTCAACAGCCGGAATTAGGAAATAATGGTCTGCTGTAAATTCTATTTCTTTTTTCATTTTATTATAGTAAGATTTATGAAGCCTATTTTTTAAAAGCAAATAATTAATTACCTATACATCATCATGACAAATCCTGGAGTACAGAAACCGCATTGAGTACCATTGTGTTCTGCTAAAGTTGTTTGTACTAAGTGATATCCGTCTTTTCTGTTGCCTATCTTCTCTATAGTTGTGATGTCCCAGTCTTGGCACGACGTCACCGACACCATGCACTGGTTATATTAATGAAAATAAACGATAAGATGCACATTGTAAAAGAAATGTTTACAACCTAAGAATACCATCGATAATGGCGATAGGACTGGGAAATTAAAAGTCTTGCTATACTGCAGGATATTGCTACTATAAATCCAAGAGGGGTCCCTATTAGTTAAATACAATCAATTGAAATATTGTTTATAGGTTTTTTTAAATATTTTCATGTTATGTTTGTCTATTAGCCATTAACGTTTGTATCAGAGTCTGTATTTTATATATTAAATATATTAATTCCCACTGCTGGGTACAGATGTCTCAGGAAGTAAGTATAGGTCATTTTCCAAGATGCTAGTTCGCTGCAGATTGGTCGATCTCCGCGTAATTAGCACGACACATACGGTTTTCCTGAGATGATCATAATTTATAATCTAAACTTTATATTAAACTATCTGCTGCCCGCGACTTCGCGCGCGTTACTTTATAAATTATATACTAAAACCTTCATCGAGAACCACTCTATCCATTGGTGAAAACAGCTTGAAAATCGGCGCAGTAGTTTTTGAGTTTATCGCGAACAAACAGACAGACGCGGTGGAGGACATTGTTTTATAATATGTAAGGAAGTGACCGCTAATAATTGTTCCTTCCCCTGGCTTCTTGACATTAGCTTTTTATATCACTGTTAATATAAATATTGAAGTCATCAGAAACAATATTTTTAATTAAAAATAGAAATATATTGAGCCACAATGGTTATGTAGATATTACCGTGTTAATAGCACATGCTGGTCCACCAGGCTGTTTCACAGCTTTAACGATGCATGCTCCACAGCCACCTTCCAGACACATGTATTTGGTGCCTCTCAATTCCAGGGTTTTGCGCAGGTAGTCTAGCAAGGTCACGTCTGAACTCACCTCCCTCCCCACTGTAATATTCATTTTGTTAGGTTTTTGTTCGGGTTTCTTCAAGTTTTTTTTTTAAGAGATTACTGCTAAATAGAAACGTCTACTACACAAATAATAAATTATTTTAATAAAAAGTACTGCTACATATTTTTTGACTCCACATTTTCTGGATTGAGGGCAACGGAAGTCATTAAATGAATAGTTATTATCAATAAATTAATATTTCTTTAAATTTCCAACAAAAAAAAACATACAATGAAACAAAAAGAAAACAATAATAGCAAAAATAAAAATTACAAAAAACATTTTGCTGACATACTTAGCCAGCACTGATCCTCCGTAGAAACCCATGGTTTCACAAACGCTTACAAGAAAACACGAAACTAATATTAAATTCAGAGTTATAATACATCATTATTTGTTTAACAATATACTCAAATTTTACCATAATAGGTATATATCTATGTAATATATATCTATAATATTTAATATTATACATCTGAAGAGTTTGTTTGGTTGAACACGTTAATCTCAGGAGCTGAAAAATTATTTTTTGTTCGATAGAATATATCGAGAAAGGTTTTAGACTATAATTATAACATTTTGAACGCGGATGAAGTCGCGGACAATAGCTAGTATAATATAAATAATGATGGTGATGATGTTTATAATGATAATAGAATTATTTTTATTATTATGCTCTTCGATTAATATTCCCTTACCAGTACATTTTTGGCCGTTTACAGTGAACGTGACGCGATCCATGTTCGTACTGTAACCGTGTGTACAATCGTATGAACCAGGACAATTTTGTTCAAGCCTCTGACACCAACCTTTTGTATAATTGCACAAGAGTTCTAATAAACAGTAAGAATAATGGAACAGTTTGTCTGGCCTGCTATGGCGTAACAGTATTATTGCAAGCATACATCATTTTAATGAAATAGATTTACGCATTTATTGACAACTAGCTGGCGCCCGCGACTTCGTCCGCGTTGAAAAAGAAAAAAGTAGCCTATCCTATGTCTTGTACGTCTGAATATTTTATCTACCAAGTTTCATGAAAATCAGTTAATTCGCTTAAGAGTTATGGAGGAACATACATACATACATACATACAGAAAAAAATTCTAAAAATGCTCAATTTAGTTTCAGTATCATGTATAGAGTCTATAAACACGATATCTCTGAAAACAAAGTAACTTACTCCATGACCAACCCTCACAGTTTTATTATTAGTAGTGATAGCGCTTAACGCAATGTAAAATATAAAATTTGTTTATAAATATTGTTTTATTTTTAAATGTGAATGAATGGCAGACAGGCACATAGTCAAATTCTCATAGTATTATAACCTGATTGCATTGAATGGCATTTGTCAAATATAATATGAAAGAGTAATATGTCGAAGATGGTCAAATGATCGAGGAATTAGGATAAGAATAGGCACAAAGTAATAAGCACTGAACTCACGAGGTGATACAGATACCTACATTAAAATAAAAACAGAACAAATGCTAACAGCACAAAAACAGGTACCTACTTAATTGTAATTACGAAAATATTTTAATAAGTATAAATAGATTTGCTGAATAGAGAATGGAATTTGCTGAATCCATACACTGTATAGCACTTTATTTGAGTCGTAATATGTTATGCACCTGTTTAAATAAAGAATAATTACCGAAGAGTACGAATATATGGATTAAAAAAAAAAAAACTTGTGCTTAAAGCCGCGTCCTCACTAGGGCCGCGCGGCCACACAGAGAGCCGCGCGGCTGGCCTTGCAAGGCTCTTGTGTTTTTTTTGGCCCACGTCCACATTAACCGAGCCGCGGCGCGGCCGTCTCGGTTTGTAGTTGCATTGACAATGCACGACGAAGAGGACGCGCTTTTGGCTTTAGCTGCTTTTATAATTACACAGGTCAACATGAATTTTGACTTTGAGAAGAGAGTATGAAATATCGATAGATCTATCGATAATTTAAACAAAAAAATATATTGCATGAAAAAGTTTGCTTTTGTATCCAGGAGAACAGTTGATCAATATTTTAGAAAATTCATAGTTTAAATTGTTGGTTATAAAAAATTGAAACAAATTAATTTATGTAGGTATAATTTTTTATCAGCTTTTTATATCATATCAAATTACAAATTAGTAGAAAAAAGTTTAAAAGTGAACCCTATTACATTTTCTTTCAGGTTCATAAGAATTTTGTCTTAGACTCCAAATGTAGTCCCTCATCATATTTTCGTTGTATTGGCCCTGATAACGGCGTTCGAAGTTCATGATGTCTTGATGGAAGCGTTCTCCTTGGTCTTCTGAATACCTACACCCCCATCTTGTTTTTAAATTTATCTAAATGAGCATGCAGCATATTTACTTTTAAAGACATTCTGCAGCCCATAGTTTTAAAATCTTCTAACATGTTATCAACTAGCTCTCGGTAATTTTCAACTTTTTTATTCCCTATAAATTCAAAAACTACTTCTTTAAAATTGTTCCAACTTTTTTGTTGAACACTGGTAAGTAATTTTGGAAATTCTTCACTAGCAAACAATTTTTTTATTTGTGGACCAACAAAAATTCCAGCTTTATTTATTATCATAACTACCACAAAAACAAACTTTTTAAGGAATGTGGGTATTTTTTCTTTATTTTAAAGCATAGTAAATGGAAAAATCACAAAATAAAATTTAGGACAAAGACAATTTTTTTTATGTACAGTTGTGTTATAGAAGCAGGTTTGAAAACTAAGAAAAAAACCACGGTATCGACCACGGAAATTTTTGGTGTGACCAAGTTTAATCAAAAAACAGTAAAAACATTTATAGCGCCAGCAATTTAATAAATGATTTAATAATGGACGATGTAAATCAGTTAAACCTGGAATACAGATGCAATGGAGGATTTAGTAATTTCTTTCGCATGTCAAGTTCAGAATTTGAGATTTTGCTCAACTTAATAGGACCCACTATTGTGAAGAAAGACACTAAATCACTGATCACTGACGCGATCGGCCGCACGGCCCGTCCCCACTACGCGAAGCCGCGCGGCCCTAGTGAGGACGCGGCTTTATAGAATAAAATATATGGTTATTTGTGTTATTACGTTTGTTTTTATTGTATTTGTATTAACAGGTCTTCTATTTCGTCATAGTTTTTAGTTTTAAGCCAATCCGTGATAATTTTTTTACATTTAAAGTACAATTTGTCATATATATAAATTTCTTTATTAATTTTATTATATAAAAATTATGTCCTAATATAGTATTGCATTTGAGCAAATTTAGTTTTTACTTTTACCATTTTAATTACTTTATCTCTTTTTCTTCGTTAAACTATCTTAGGATTAAAGATGAGATTTTTTATGTTTTTTCAGTACCTATACAGTTTAGGATGTATAATTTTCTGACTGATAGGATATTAGACTGTTTATAAGTGCTTAAAATAATATCTTCAATAATCTCGTCATTAATTAATTATATACATATTGTGTATTTTAATAATATAGCAACGTAGATACACTGCTTACCCACTATACTTTTAGTTACTCTGTGACTAGTCACTGTGCGACCACAGTAACGTAACCAGCAGAAATCAATGTCTTCATAATTGCGTATTATGTGTGTCTATCTGTTCAAAAATGCTACAATACCAAAGTTATTTAACTTATAAATTCTCATAGTATTTTAATTAAGGAAGTACACTGTGTGTACTGTGATACTAAGGAAGTACACACAGTGTACTTCCTTAGTATCATTATTCTATTTGAGTCCCAGTACACGCCCAAGTCCCTATTTGTAGCAAACCAAATGTAAAAGATAATGATGTTCATGTGACTTAGAATAAATATATATTATGTATGTGGAAGTATAAAGCTTTGTAAAGCTCGCCAATAGCTTCTACCACAAAATGAATAATAATAATAATAAACATCATTTGGACCAGTAAACGAACACTACTTAGTTTAAATGATCTTTCAATACTAATTAGAGCTACATGCTAATAATATTTTCAAATTACCCTCAAGTGTTACATTGCTATTTATTTTTCGACAGGCGTAACACTGACAGACATTGTCTTCTTCATAGATATTTCTGCACGTTGTTAAAATATGCAAATTTTCATCAAATTACTCGTATTTTCACGATGATCTATTCCAATATATGTGTTGGTACTGAGATATTTATGATGAGATCTATATAAAAACTAGCTACACGCTACCGGCTTCGCTCGGGTTTGAAATTAAAACTATCCTATCTTTTAAGTTGGACTAAATTACACATACCTACTAAGTTTTATCAAAATCGGTTCCGTAGTTTAGTAGTTCATTGGGGTCAAACAACGTGACACGTGATTTTTATATAATGTAGATAGGTATGATAACATTAATGAATAACCTCTGCGCTTCATTTATACTGTGACACAATACTGTGTAATGATACTGCTTTATGAGTGCGTGTAATACATCGTTAGAGACTTAGTGCGTAGTTTAACAATTTATAGGGCTGTAACAAAGGAAATTGCGCTTTTGTTGATCCATTCGATTTTATGCTTATATCAGAGCAGTAATCTATTTCAAGAAATTCTGTGCTACATAGCAATATTACGACTAATGATAAAATTTAATAATGGACAGGGCAGCATTATGAAAACTTTTTGTTTTCATATTTAGTTTATAATTAGTGATCATTTACGTATACAAAAAATTATAACTTTTTTGTATGAACGTCATAACTAAAAAATACACCATGTGGCGGATATTCATCCAAGTCTAAAATACTTATTGAGACTGCTACTAAACTTTCCTGAAAAAAAAAATTCTTAATATACAAACATCCCACAGGATAACAGTTAGGTCCTTGATCAGAAGTCCTCCTAAAAAGCTGGACAGATTTTAATGAAATTTGTGTATATTCAAAAGTACTCCTGGATGGTTTAAATTCATAACTACGATCGGGGTAATTTTTTTTTGACAAGACAACAGCAGGTAAATCAACATTTTAATAGGGCAGCATAATGCTAGATCCGCTAGCTTGTAAAAAAAAAACTCCACATAAACCTTAAAATAATTTTAATACTAATAAAAATATACAACTAAATAAGGTAATAGTATGGCATCACAGTTTTCTAAATACTCATAAAGCACCTCAGTATCTACAAAAATCTTAAACCTATTTTTTTTTAAAATATACGCAGATTTATATAAATGTGTCAAATTTGTAAACATTTGTTGAAAAATACAAAAACAAATCAATCAAAAATCATCTAAAAGTTACTTGCTAAAAATTTTCTGTTTACAACCGGCACTTATTTAAAATATAATACTCCAAAAATAACAATTGCCGAAAATAGATAGATTATATTTATGATGTGTTAACATAATTAAAATATTAAAAATAAGGCAAAATTATGCTGAAGGCAATTTGATTTTTTAAATTCATTGCTGGTAACCGCCAAAGATAGAGTGTGCAAATTTCCCGTAATATTGTATTGGAGCGAAGGTCGGAGCTGCAGCTAAAGGTTGCGACGCATATCCGGCGTTTTGCAGCAATTGATTATGAGGATAGGGCTGTGGCAATGACTGTACTGCTACAAGCTGTTGCGATTGATGTCCAGCTGGAGCAGCAGCATTTTTGACGTAAGTTACTTGTCTTAAAGAACTCACTTTCGTAGGAGCCACAGCATTAATTGAAGGCGATTCAACCTTAACATTGAACTGTTGGGGCTGATACTGAATACTCTGCGCTTGGTATTGGGGTCGCGCTTGGTACTGAGGTTGACTTTGATAATGGGGCTCAGCTTGGTACTGTTGAGTCTGGTACTGAGCTTGAACTTGATATTGCGGCTGAGCTTGATATTGAGGCTGCGCTTGATACTGAGGCTGCGCTTGATACTGGGGTGGAGCTTGATACTGGGGTTGAGCTTGATACTGGGGTTGAGCTTGATACTGGGGTTGAGCTTGATACTGGGGCTGAGCTTGATACTGAGCTGGTGTTTGAGTAGGCTGTCCCAAAGAGAATGTCGCATAACTGACTGCTCCATGCTGTTGACCATGGTAATTCTGTAACAATGTTAATTCACCATAGTTTTTGAAATTTATATACAGTACAATACAAAAATTCTTATAGATAACTCTTTCTATAGAAATAAATTAAAGTAGCTACAAAACATTTTTTTATCTCATGATAAAAAAAATGTGGTTTCGGCTATAAAGATAAAACAATAGAAAGTAAGCATGTGAGGTTTGCTAATATGAACCTACTTTTGATTTATTAATGGACTATGACATCCCCTACGATCTAAAGACGACATAGCACCTACGTGTTGCTATTTGACAACTGGTCATGACTGCAGAAGGTAGTACTAAGTTTAGTAAAAGACAAATGAACTTATATATGTCCTTATAACTTACGTCCTTTCCATTTAGGTTACTGAGTTTTTGAATAATGATTTCCATATTTGAAAGTCACATATCTACAAGATATATTTTTTGGATTATTATTATAATAAAAATATTGGTGCTTACTTGATTCGAAGAATCACTTTGTTTTTCCGCTGGTTGTTCTGACTGCTTCAGTACTCTGATTGGTTGCAATGTCTTTTGTTCAGGAACATCTTGCTTCGCATATACTACACCAGGTTGATTATTCGGAACAACTTGAAACAGCTGTTGATTATAAGCTATGGGTTGCTCATGGCCAAATATTTGCGGAGCTTGGCTATACTGGACGGGCTGTTGGAATTGGAATGGAGCTTGGTAGATCTGAGGAGCTGATTGATATATAGGTTGAGGAGTTAAAGCCTGTTGTTGGTATAGGGGCTCTTGAACTAGTAAATTTTGAGGCTGGGGCAGATTAATGGGGAATTTGTTAGGGATCTGTTTGGGAGCCTGTAATTTCTGGTTGTAAGTTGGTGAGTTGTACTGTACAGAATTCTGCTGTGGCTGATAGGAGACTTTATGTTCAGAATATGCTAATTGCATAGGAACTGGCGCAGAAACCTCATATGTTGTGGGTGATGACAACTGTAAAAAAAGCGTTACAAATGATACACTCACATTAGTATCTGAAACGATATTAACCTCTATCACAAAAAAGTGTGATATCATTATATTACAAGAAACAGACCTCTTCTCTGTGTGACAGATGAGTTATAATCCACGCAAGAACTACGCACTCAGATTGAGTAATGTATAAGCTACATCAGAGAATATCACTAGAATTATTTCAGTATGTATGCTTTCTATCTATCATCTGTAACCTTATTTAAAAAAGAAACCTATATAGATATACAACTTTATAAGTAGATTTAAAACCTTATCTACGAGTACAAAATTTCATCAAAATCTTTAGAGCCATTGCTCGTTTAAAGTTATTAATTACAATATAACAATATTAGATAGATACAGTTTATTGTTTCTAATCAAGCAAATCAACCTATATATACGTACCCTCGGTTGATATATGGAGACTGGTGAGTATAGGTGACTCGCTATAGCGGTCTGGAATGGAGGGCCCTGCCCCGTCAGCACGTCCGATATCTTCGCGATTTGGGGCACAGGCGTCGAGTAAACTTGCTGTTGGAAAACATACCTTTTATTAACACGTTAAGGCTGATTTTAGATCGAAAACTTCTAAAGATATCTAGAGATGATGTTAGATAAGGTAGAGTTGAGTTGGCCAAGTGTAGTGGACTTATTAACTTGCGACGTTTGATTTCAAACATTGAAAGCACCTATTTTCGTTTGATTAGGGATCTCTGTGATAACAGTTCCATAAACTTTAATACAATTATGAATAAGCTAGCAATCAATGTAGATACAACTTAGTATAACTTAATGAATAGATTTCTACAAAATTAGTAGTCTAAGATGGTTTGTTCCTGCTTTATGCAAAATTTAGGAATGAAATTTGGAACTCATAGGCTGTTCTTAAAGAGATGGCTTCTACCTTCTGCCTAGCTTACACGATAAGAAAATTGCTTAGAAAGCTACTGGAAAACTAAAATTAATAATCCCATTTGACATTTCCACTGCAACGCTAATCCAATATCCGATAGAAAAATTTCTTGGGGGATTTTCATCGATGTTCACTTCGAAAGTGTACCCTATCGCCAAGTGGTAGATTTGAAAAACCTTCAACTGCATTCACAGCTGTAGACGGTCTTCAGTGACATGTGTGTTAATGACATTAAGTAAAGATAAACCGCTTTCAGTATCCAACACATACTCGTACCTATATTGAGCATATGCTCAACAGTGCACATACTAGTATACTTATTAACGTGGATAAGGGTTTTATACCTACTTGTTGGAATTATACCTTTATTTGTTTTATTGTGGGCAAGTCAGTTTACAGTAAAAATTAACTAAGCAGTCGGACCACGCAGTCTCAGGGTTCTCATATATTATGAAATTAGTTCTTATTCGTTAACTAATATAATATTTTTATTACTAATAAATATAAAAATATTTATTAGTATCAATTAGTAAAAGTAACGAGATCAAATTAATCAAATAATAAAACAATGTCACCTTTACCTAAACTTTATTAATTTTAACAACTCTTTAAAAATTATCGTGCAGACTAAAGATGAAGGGGCTCTTGATGGTAAGTGGCTACAGTTGCCAATAAACGTAAGGGTTGATTGTGTGCTGAACACCTTCATCCCTTCATCCCAATTTCCTATCAGGGTGGGCAATATTTCAGGTTTTTAAAGTTTTTTTGGGAAAATTTTGAACTCAAATATTGTTTTTTTCACGGTTAAGACAACCGGTTAACATACGTGTGTGGTTACAGCGGCCAACCTGACCCCAACTTGTGGAGTAACCTGGAATTTTACCCACGCAACACAGACAAAAAAATAATATAAAAACCACAAGACAGAAATAAATAAAAAAATAAAAAGGTAAAAGATGTTTGTGTCTTCGCGGCAGTGAATCGGATACTGGCTCAGCGTTGTGCTGAGGTGCTTTTAGACAAAAAAAATAATTGGTATACTGTGAATTGTTGCAATACTGCTGAGGTGCATTTAAACAAAAAAGTTAGTTGGTATACTGTGAATTGTTACAATACTGCCAGTGGCGTGCACAGAGATTTCAGACAGGGTATGCACGGCTAAAACTTACCAACTTCAGCATTGTTTAGATGGCCTGCCGGCAGTATGTGGGTACCTAACTGCCTCCTACTTACCGCACGGCGACTTGCGGCGACATTGGCTCTTCACTCTTAGAGCAATTCGCTGATATTTGTTTAGGGCCACCATGAATAACTAAATAAGTGCCAAGGTGGCCTTTAAAAAGGCCGTAAGTAAAATGTTGTTTGTTTTCTTTGCGCAAATTAATTAAAATTCAAAAAGTTAAAAATTAAAAAGTTAATGTTTATAAATCAAATCAACACGCCTATCTTTTTTCAGATAATTTTGCAAAACGTGTGTGAAAATTATTTAAATCTGTGTATCCGTTACCAGCCCAAACCTTTTTTATCATGCTTCGAAAATAAAATGCAAGGAAAACAATATAGGTAATTTGTTTGTGTGTACACAACCTGTTATCCAGTTATAATAATTATATAACTTTTTATGAAAAGAACGAGTATGTAATACTACCTTTTTTTTTTAGTTAAATTCAATTCGGGTACACATCTTCCCTTTGCAATCAATTTAACTTTATCCTCAAAAGATAACGTCGAAAAAGCGGCAGATTTTTTAAGCACACTTCGCCAGCACAGGTCTCATAGGTATATTTTTCCATGTTTTATAGTAAATTAACGAAATAATTAATTAAACTTAAATTAAATTAAATAATTAAATTAAGAACTGTTAAACACTTGCTCCAAGAAAATCAATCAAAACACAATTACAAAAGCAAAAACAAAACGATTTGTAATAAGCGAAATTGTCACGTCTACTTATTCATTTCATTCCGACCATATTCCGACTAAAACAAGTCGACCGCCTACAATCAACAATTAAGCTATGCTTTCTCTGTTATTCAATTCGGACGGGTTACATCCATAAGCTGTGCCTCTAAAATTCGTCAAAAGTCAAACACGCGCATACATTTTCACGCACACACGCACACATTTACTGTGTACTACACGAGATGTATTGTATGAAAAATAAGCTCGGCGTAGTACTGCTTATGCCCGGAGAATGTATGGAGCGCTGCGGCTGCGGCATCGATAGGCGCTCAACTAGTTCCACAAGCATACAAGAGATGGCGCGTATAACGTAAATCGCGTAATGAACACGAGAGGCCAAAGCGCTATGCGGTGAAATGGCTAACAAGTTAGATTTAATTGTTATCACTATGATTTTTAATTAGTTATTATTTAGGGGAGGGGAGGGGCATGTATGTGTGGGACTCCAGGGTATGCAGAGCTTATTTGCATATATGGAACGCACGCCGCTGAATACTGCTGAGGTCCTTTTAGACAAAAAAGTTAGTTGGTATACTGTGAATTGTTACAATACTGCTGAGGTGCTTTTAGACAAAAAGTTAGTTGGTATACTGTGAATTGTTACAATACTACTGAGGTGCTTTTAGGCAAAAAGTTAGTTGGTATACTGTGAATTGTTACAATACTGCTAAGGTGCTTTTAGACAAAAAAGTTAGTTGGTATACTGTGAATTGTTACAATACTGTTGTACATTTATACCTTGACTGTCCATTTAGCAGGGACACAAGTACCGCAAAGGCAGGGAGGGGCAGGGGTGGTGACGGTAAGAGGTACTTCCAGTTTTCTCGAGCGTAGATAAGGCGATTAATGTCATATTACTTTCGGGTCTAAGAGAATGTGTCTCAGAGCTTTTCCAACGAACTCGGTTGAGGGAGTGAATTTGAAACGGACGTTTCATTCACTACAAGCCCGCCCCGGATACGCTCGTAATGTTGATCAAATGAAATGGAACAGCCTTCGATAAGGAATATCTCGATAGATTGTTCAAGAACACTGATTTTTGTTATAACTATACGATGTGTACTTTGATATACATAAACCAGTTATTTTGACATTACAATCAGCGCATCTTTCACCAACTACAAGTAAAGTGTTGATTAGTTACTTTTAGAAATCATTTTCTGTTTTATTGAATCATGCACTCAATTTACTGCATCATTCAATAGGCGATTTTGTATTATTATTTTCTATTTAATGTTTGGGACGTTTACCGTACAAACAAAGGTATATCAGCTTAATTATTCCCGTTGACAGGTGACTTTAAGTGACTGTTTAGCCTACTTGACGTTGGTGAAAGAGGCGCTCACACATATTTTATTTAGCAATTTAGATAATTTATTTTTAATCTCTCGTAGAAATTAGTTGTCGTAATATCTCTAAAAATTTATTTTTAATTTATGTGTTGTTGCAAATTTCACAAGAAATTCTGGAATATCTGCTACACATTACACATAAATGTCAGTTTGGGATAACACATTTTTCTTATTTTTTTAGCATCGCTGCTTATGTAAATATATATTTAAGATATTAAATTATTTTTACTTTCCAGTCAGAAATATTTTGCCGACGTTGTCGAGGTGGTGGAGCATTGTGTGGGCCGATATTTATAGTCATTACCTACAAACTCTGAAATCAACTTATATAAGCTCCACACAAAAATAACTGAATTATAAAAGCCAACCTCGTTTAGCTTACCAGGTGTTAAATACATCAAATTGTTTCAGTATAGATTAGCATAAATATTAGACCTATAGATTGACGATGCCATATTAATTTAACATTTTTTTCTTTTAAATCAAATTGTATTATAACTAAAAGTTTTTCATAATGATTAATCATCATCAAAATCAGTAATAATTAATAATTTATTTATTTTTAGCAAGAAAGCCTTTAAAAAATTAATGCAAGATTATATCGACAATTTAACGAGATAAACAACTTTTTTGCAGTTTTTCTGCAACTTTCATAATTAATTTTAACTTTATAGTATACTTGCTTTAGCTCGCGACTTCGTTCGCGTCTTGTGTGTCAAAACATTTATTCAGTCTTAATTGCCCATATATTTTGTCAGGCATTGAATATATATTATTAAATTATAATTACATATTTTTAAATATAATAAATTTATTTTTGTATTAATTTGTAAGGAAATTAGCAAAAATCTAAATTATATTTATCCGTTCGCATACATACATACTCGTACATTGATTTTTATCTTTATTTATCTGTTTATTTTTTATATACATTTAAAAAGTTTAAGTTTTGTCTATAGATAAGTCTCCTTTTTTCTGTTCTCCGTGATTTGTGTGCCAATTGTGTAAAAGTGACTTTCCACTTAGGGTAAGTCGGAGACAAAAAAATTACGGATTTTCCCTCACACCGCCGATGGATTTATAATGTGGAAGGTTCAAAACATTTGAACAATAACGAGGACATAAGCTTTAAACACAACACGGTAAGGTTTATATTGCCATAACGTTTACGGTTATTATCAACCCAGATTTACTCAACGTAAAGTAAGAGTGACATAAAAGAGGATCAATCATTTCTACTTTTCACTTTGTATCTAAAATTAAATGCCGTATCTAAATTTAAGACTGTCTTGCAATCTGAAAGATTGCCTGTCTGAAAAATTGTTAATTTAAAAAAATAATTATTAAAAACAAAGAAATCAAATAAATGTAGATTTCAACTTTTTTTCTCACTTGCAATATTTTAAAATTGCATTAATATTGAAGACCAAAAAATTGCAAAATTATTAGTGAGTTGGTAGGTTCAGCTATTTCTTTGACATCTGTGATATTTTACTAAAATTTATTTTAAATTTTTTTATTTTCATTATTATCATTCATTCTAAAAATGTTAACATTTGGTTACTACTAAAATCAGGGGAAATAATTAATAGGAATAGTTGGAGCGGACGGATTTTCCTCATAAAAATATTGAACTAAGTACATAGGTAGTTTTCGTCCATTAGTCGAAATTCCAGTATGGTAAAAAAAAAACTAAATAAAAAAAAATTCTTTTCATTAATAAATTAGAACTAGAAATTATACATTTTTCTTTCATTTATTTATTTTATTTTATTCTATTTAATTTGAAAGATGTTATTTAAGATAGTTTAATTTTTTTTCTCTAGTCTTAAGTAATAATTTTTTTTAACTCAATACATGAAAAGTAAATTTTCCTTACTAATTACTAACACAACAATAACATTAATAATAAATGTTTACTTTCAAGTAAACAAGTAAACCAATAACTTCAAATCAGTCGTTTAACGATTGTAAATTTCTAAGTAAGCTCGTTACTTATAACTTATTCAGTACACACACGTTAGGTATACACTTCCATTTTAAACATTAAACTATCTAGCCTAATTACCAACAATCTAAGACTAAGTACAAGTACTAGGTACATTTTTATAGTAACGAACTCGTGAGAAACCAGTCGTATATTGAGTCAGCACCTCGCTGTCACTGTTTCGAAATAAACTTGATTTTGTGTGTAACCGCAAAACTCTTTTCCTGTACATAGACGGTTCTATTTCCATTTTTGGCATAAGTTCCATTTACAGGATAATTGAAACATTACTGGAAAATATTACAAATTTAGACTTGTGCTAATTTTTTAAATTGTGATATATTTTACTATGATCTGAATGTGTCGTATTTAAATCAAAATTCAGAAATATAATTACGTTCATAGGGATTTAAGTAATTTTAAAAATAAAATCACTGAACATTGATCACGTGCTGTCAATGTTACTTTACTAGCTTTTGTCCGCGACTATGTCCGCGACCTTTTCTCTTAGGTGTTAATACATTTATTCAATCTTTATTACGTATATTTTTGTTGAATTTTTTATTTATATCTTTAGGTTATTTCTCGGGTACTATACTTTTTTCTGGATGATATGATACTCTATATCCTTTTTTGCATACACTGACAACTCGTATGCAAAATTTCAACCAAAAAAAAAACTCTCATTAGCATTTATAATGTTATAGTTAATATTTTATGTAGTTAATTAATAGTATAATAAAATCTCAATATTTTTACAAGACAATAAATTTTAAAGTAAAAAATTAAAATTTAATTTGTATTTAAATATATTTTTCAAAAACGTACTTTCGTCGTTTCTTTTTCTATAAAAAGTAACGAAAGATAAAATGATGAATAAGTGAAAGCTTTTAAGTTCTTAAATTGTATGGTATTTAAATGCATGAATAAAATAATTGGGCGGACGAGTATCGACAAAATAGCATTAATATGCAAAACGAGGCATTAGATTGTGTCGCTGAAGATCTCCTCAAGAGTCGTCTTAAGTCCACAATAAGAGGGCAAATTGTCCGCTCCCCAGACCGTTGTAAACTTGGACCAAATTCGGCGGCACTAATGTCTAGGGATTTCTTTCGTATTGCGGTCGCAACTCGAAATGCAGTAACTGCTTTGCGAAAGGTTTTTGATTTTTATTTATTAAACCATTCATTGGCATATTACATTCTAATCCATGAGCTGAGTGGCATTGGCATTTATTATTTATTTATATAGAGAGTCAGTTAATATTATTTAATTAATCATGAGAAATTTTTTGAAATTATACATCATTGGGATATTATTATTAAAATATTTATATATTTTTTAATTTTTTTTGGATAGAGCTTAAAGCTCGTCAATCAGATAATTCTTTAGTCGCGTACATAAATACAAAGATCACGTGATTGTATATCATAATGAACCTGATTATTGCTGGGTCTACCTACGACTACCAAAATATTAAAGATTAGCTGTTGAACGCGACTTAAAGTAGCTTTCTATAGGTGAAAGAATTTTTCAAATCAGTCCAGTAGTTCGGAGCCTATTCAATTCAAACAACAAGCAAACAATAAAATATTCTCTATTTATAATATTAGTATAGAAAAGTCGAGTTTTAAATGATTTCTTTTCTTTAATTTTTGCAGTTACATTGTTCTGTTAGCAGGCCTTCACGGAGGGCAGAGGCAGAAGAGGGTACACTGTGGGCAATATAACCGCGAGTTTTATCGCCGTGACTCGCCCACTAATGCGTCCTCTTCGCGTTATATGCCCTTTTAACTTTCACACCTCTCTCCTCCCCTGGCCTCACCGCGCCCTATGGTTGCAGTCCAAACTCAAAATTTATTCAACAATAAATAAAAAAAAACTTATTTCAAGCATCCAAAAATGACCTATACAAAAAAATACAAAATATAATTTATTAACTTTCTTAAGTCTAGCTACAAAAAAGGTGTACCATATTACAACTTTTACGTTCTATTTTTTTTTTAATATTTTAGAATATCTGAAGTTTCATAGATATTGCGCCATCTACACAATAATTATAAAAAAAAGAACAATGTTGTTCTTCCGTCGTATTCGAATTGTAAAAATTTAAATTTTATAATCGTTCGTACGGAGTAAACTCCAATCGTGTGTCGGAGCTGACACAACACACACAATTTTTTTTAATAAACAGTGATAATGATAAGTACACAGGGAAGATAAATTAGTCTTTATTCATGAAAGACTAATTTATCTGTCTCAAAAGGTAATACTAATATTTCGTGCTATTATAATATCAAATGGAAGAGACATTTTTTTAAATATTGCCTTAAAAATAAGGTTAAAAACAAAAGGAGGGTGTGGTATTAATGGTAATGCAAAAGGCGTTGGGGTCGCCGTCCAGTGACAAATTCGCAGAAATTTTGAGAGAAGCCTCCGCCATTAGGCTCGTATCCCATAATGCCTGGCCGATTAATTCTTAAATGCGGGACGGGCGGCCATTTTTCTTTTTAGTTTTCGACGCCACTTTCTATTCAAGTGTCCACAGCCTTAATTGCTTAGCTCCTTAATTATTTGCGATGCGCTTGCAGAGAGAGCGTATTCTTTCTTTCAAACAACCACACCACTATAAAAGTATGTAATTACATGTATCGGGATTATTACATAATATATTTTTGGTATTCAAATTGGCAGAGGTCCCGACTGTACTTTATTTTCTTTTTCTATAAAACCCAAAGTGTGCGAAACGACTACTAAAATTATATTTAAACTTAAAGTTGGCTTTTCGCACATTTCGTAGGAAATAAAATAGTGCGAGATAACAACTAAACATAAACATACTAAATTCAAAATATTATAGAAGCATTAAATTATATTATTATAATGTATTATTAATGATTAAATTAATATTTATTAACTTCCTAAGCCATGTTTGATGTACAACCAAGTTATTATTAAATTTAATTCTGAAAATTTTTATTTATAAATAATAAGGACAGTACAAAAAATAATTGTTAGGGTAGGTTCACACGAATAATCGCCTCATCGGTTGGACCATTAGTGGTGATTTGTAAGAGATGCGAGTCTGCGGTTATGTAGGTGCGCAACACATATGCGCGAACTTTCACGGCACACCCATAACGGCACATTGCCTCCACTCGTGTGTACATGTCATTATTAAAGCATTTAATTACAACTCAGCTGTTACGCAAGTGGGTGACAGCCTTATCTGACCACCTGGACGGCTTGCAGTAAAGTAGCTAGTTTGACAGACTGAGATTACTAATCTCTAATACGGTTTTCAAACAGTATGTTTGTGCGTTTGCTAGCTTTGCTTCGCTTAACTAAGAAACGAACATGATAATTCATCTCAAAAGGTTTTTTCATGTAGTATAAAACAAAGTATCTTTCCGCGTCTCTCTTTCTGTATATCCACCAAAGATTTAAATCGAAAGATGCGGCGTAATCTCCTCGCGCCATACTAAAAACACACCGAAAATTCTTAACAATGGGTTGGGCGCAGGCGCTCAACCCAACTACAGTTGCACGCCAGCTACAGTGAGTGACGGTCGCTTGTTGAGAGCGTCGCTATCGTCACAGTCACGTTTGAAGTAAGGAATGTGTTGTCTGTGTTTAAAAGTGTGTTTAGACAAAGGTATATGTATTTTATACTCTTGTCTTTAGTATAATGTATGTTGTATTTTGTAACACACTTTCGCTAGTAATGCCGCATCTCTCGATTTAAATCTTTGATATCCACAACTCCTAAACCAAGCAACTAATTATGCGGTATTTTTTTTGTATGTAAGTAGAAAAAAAACAATATTTTTCAACCAAGTCACCGAAAAATATCTTCCTGCTAGTTCGGAATAAAATCTATTTTTGCTTAAATACAAGGACATTTCAAATAACTTAAAATTATTTCTTCACTATTCGTTAAGGAATAAGTAACTTATGTTTAGGTATACTTAAGTATACCTGACAACGTGTATGCAAAATTTCAAGATGATCGGTCGAGTCACTTTCTTTATAATATTATTGAAGATAATTTGTGATTAGAAATTGAAACGAATAGTAACATTCTATACGACAGTAAATCAGCTTTAGAAACTGTTTGTAATTGTAAACCTGTTGAGCGAAAGATCTGATTTAGATGTGTTGGTCAAATGATAGCAAAAAAACGCCTGTTACATCAAACTTGCATAACTGTGACCGACATGTACATAACTAGTTGGCCAGTGCCCCAACTGCCCAACTGTCCACCTCCCCACTCGATAAACCTGTCTCCGAATGATGAAAGTTTTAAAATTGATGGATGAATCCGCCTCGCGAACGGAAGCAGTTAGGTACGTGTTCACGTTAATTCGTATCGGGTTTAGACATGTAAACATTTTGACATCTAACCTGTTGCCTGCAATTTAGATTGCGTAAATTAACACATTAAATGTGTGTGTGTGTTCAGTGCGCTTCATTTTACATTTTTTTAAAATAACAGTTTTTTTTATTTATCAAATTTTGCACAAGTTTCCGTGTTTGAAAACCGAAATAAAATTGATCTAGCCAAGCTCGAGTTTTTGAAACATACACAAACCAGTGATATGTTAAACAAGACAGGATGCGCCCTTACCATACTACTAGTGACAAAAAAATGGTCATCCAATTTGCACATCTAGTTACTAAAAATAATTTGTTTTCATTACCCTCTTAATATATATTTTTATTTCTTATTGGCGTATTCTGTTATTGTAAAGTGTTCTCATTGGTTGGTTGTACATATCACTGGTATTTTCGTATCTTTGTACGCACAGAATGAACACCGGTCATTGGTGCCAATTTCTGATTTTGACACCGGCGCGTCGGTGCCACTTACTAGGAGCGTTAGCCATGTCCTTACGAAGTAATATAGAAGTCATTGACACAAACCTACTAATTTATCATCCAATAGCAATATTTTTAAAAATATTATTGTCTATCTAGTGACATTCTAAATACGAAGTTTCAAGAAACCGCAAACGAGGTTCGTATTCAAGATATCAAATATATATGCACTCATTCTGATTGCAATATGGTAACATGTTTTGCTATATGTGTAAGGAGTTGCGCAGATCAAAATTGTTTCAATATCTAAATGCACCCACTTCATGCAAATGCGCGGCGTCAACTTTAATTTTTCCTACAAAATCTACAAATTTTTCCTCGAGTTGAAAAACTCAAAGAAAAATTGTGGACTTGACTAGTCTCAGGATCTGCTACTTTTGACTTTTGCTTTTTTTTTATTTTAAAAGTAGCTATTTTTACAAATTAATGACACTTGCAAAAGAAGCTTTGAAAACTGTTTCTATATAATTATAATCCATACTAATATTATAAATGTCAAAAGAACTGTTTGTTACCTTTTACCTTGCTAAGCTCCGTTGATGTTATGATCAGTTTATGTTGGTGGCTTGAGCAGTTAAGGCGTGAAAGGGAACAAACAGACCACTTTCACATTTATAATATAGGTATGGATTGTATAGTATGGATGATAATCTACAGATACTTGTAAAAGTTTATATAAATAAATAAATATCTATGATGAAGCGAGCTCACCCAGAACATGAAAGAAAAGCTTCACTCAAGATTTGGGTTATAATGAGCTTCCAATTTCTAATTCTAATTTTTGAAATTAATTTTAAATTTTGGTATTGTAATTTTTAGCGGCATGTAGGTTTCAGATGAACTGGGCCCGCTTTAATTTATATACTTAATGCAATCGAACGTTGTGCCAGGAGTGCCATTAATGGCCGTTTGCGACAAGTCATTTGTTCTGAACAGTCGTTTCACGGGCGATGGCCTACACTCTAGACGACGACACTGCATGGAATGGGGCATTACAATCACAATGCATCTAAGCAAACGGCATGAAAACGTTCACCATATGAAATGAAGAACTGAACTCAATGGAATGAAATGAAGAACTGAACTGAACTGAACTGAATGGAATGAAATGAAGAACTGAACTGAACTGAACTGAATGGAATGAAATGAAGAACATTGCATACGACATGAAATGAAGAACTGAACTGAACTGAACTGAACTGAATGAAATGAAATGAAGAACATGGCATGAAAGACTGAAGGAAATATAGACAATTGTTTTAAGAGAGATGTTATACTTCTTTGGGCACACTTAATTTTTCGTCGTACACCCAGGTGTACTTGTCAGGTGGACACATGGTAAGAAAGGTTCTAAACGCTGTTAAGCGCTTTTTAATTTAGATATATTAGAGCTTTAGGATTCTGATATTTCAAAATGAAATATTAAATATTTAAGCCCATCAAATACTGACAATAATAAATTAAATAATCATTTGTACCAACAAAAAGACAAAAGTTTACTCTTACAATTAAGAGGTGGCCTATTTAGTTGTAAGAGACTTCCAATGAAACTATTTTTCTTTTTTTATTTAATTTGTTACATAACAGTGAATTTTTATGTAACCAATAAAAATTGTAATTTTAGTTGAAAATAATTATTGTTACTTTAAAATAAGATTTTTTTGAAAATATTTTTTTTTGAAAAAAATAAATGGAATCTTATTGACACATTTCATACCGTTTGTTTCATTGTACTGTGTGAAAATGGTAATTCAGTACAAAACCTCGGATGCACACGTTTATTGCCTCACTGAAGTGAACCACTTCAGGTGTCTCAATCGATTCAAGTAAAGATTTTATTTCCTTGGTTTGTAGTCAATTACTTTTCCAGTTTTTTTTTATTGGCTCATAAATAAATGCATTTATTTTTAACTAGCTAGCGCCCGCGACTTCATACGCCTTGAAATATAATGCTTGACCAAATATAATTTGCAATATTATTTTATTAATTATGTTTTTGCCAGGCGTTAGTTTTTATGTTTAAGATGATCCCTCATACAAGAACTAATTTTTTTCTGAATAATGTGAATGCAAAATTTTACTATGATCAGTTGATTAGTGAAGTGAGTTACAAAGGTAACAGACAGGTACAGTATTAAAATTGAAAATAGAACCTACTTCTTATCCTTGTCTTTATCTTTCTTATTTTTTTTTAAGTCTAAGCTGAATTCAATAACATAATCCATCTAAAAATGTGACGAAATATGTATATTTTTTAAATATAAACCTAAATTCAGTGACTAATGCGAGAAATTAAAAAAATACATTTATTTAATGTCGCAGGCGATCTAGATAATTTGTCTGCCGCTTCTTCAGTTCATAGACTAGATAAAAGAGGGTATTACTTACTTAAAAATGTTCGCTTAAATTAATTGCCAACTGGAAACAAATTTTGAAACTTTCTTCAATTGTTAAGATACTTTTTTATTTTAATTAATTAAAACTTGACCAAACTTCGATTTTCCTCGTAGAATATTTAATCTGTTTTGTTTTCTTTTTAAATATTAGATACATTATTTATTTTTCTATTTTATTTGTTATGCTTATATTGTATCAATAAAACAAATTTTATTTATAAAATGTGGTCTAAGATTGTTATCAACAACTAGATTAGTATTTCTAATTCACACTTAAAATCAAAATTGAAATTTTACTTAATACTCAAATTTTGATTAGCATTAACACCTTTTTCTTATTATACTAAAGAAAGTTTAGTAAGACTCCCTAGAGTCCTAGAGTCTTTTCACTGAGTATGTTGTTATAGTTATTGTCGAGCAGGTGGATCTCTTGGAAATTCACAGTCATGATGATCAAGTTTGTTGATATAATTTCGGGATTATTATTTTATCATTCATCGTCTGACAGCAAGTAAATTTTCTTGTGAAAAATCCAAAATGTATTCTTTAAAAAGACACAATAAGTAGACTCAGTGAGGAAAGTTTTCAACGTAAAAAACTAAATTGTATCCCATAGGCTGGCACGGAGCGGTCCGTGACAAAAAAAAACGAATAATACATCCAAACAATTTTCTCTAACAAAAATTATAGCCTGTGTCGACTTCTAGCAACTTTTATATTAAATTTCTTAGAGGAAAAGTTCTCTTATAAGCCGCAAACACGTACAGTGGCACTAACAGCAATGTACCTTTACAAGTCATATAATAGTCATGGCATAGACGCATATTTTATAACATTTTTTTTAATATTAAGCTATTTCATACAATTAAGTCCACTGAGGGTGTCGCTTACAGAACGTGGCTGATTTCATTTGTTTTTCCCTAGGTATACTAAAAGTGCCCAACTTGCCTAAAGAAGTTTTCACGTCAAAAAAGTAACAATCATGTCAATTAACCATTTTTGGAGTGACTAAGGCGCTACGCCCATATGAAAAGTCCAGGCGCGTCGAGGCGCGTCGCGGCGTAGAGGAGGCGTGAAGAGTTGCTGCGAAGGCGGCTATGCTTTCTTTACACAGTCAACTTCACTTACCAAGAAATCACTTACCAGTTTCGTTTAATTGTTGCGCTATTTCACCTAATTTTTGGTCCTGTTTGTTTCTATTGCTATAGTCGGAACGTGTCTGGTCATAATGACACGGGTTACATCAAACAAGTTCGAAGATTTTTATATTTAGATCTAGATCGTCTGACATTTTACTTTTATTTAATAAATACACGACCACGTCTAAACACAGCCGCAAACAAAATGCCGCGCCCGTTCGGCGACGCTTGGCGACGCTTCGCGCCCGTGCCGCGACTCTTCGCGCCTCGCCTCGCCTCGCCTCGTCTCGCCGCCGCCTCTCCAGTATGTGGGCGCACAACCATTGATCTCTATAGGAAAGCTAGAGGCGGCGCGCCGCTTATGCGCCCGTTCCTCGACGCGACGCGACGCGACTCTTGTGTGGGCTTCGCGCCTAAGTTTTCTTACAAAGCCCAGTTAGAGACCACGTTTCAGCGTCATATGTCATCACTGGCAAACATTGACAAACATTGGTCGAAAACTTTTGTTTTGAGAAACCGAGGAATTTTGGACGAGAAGATGTCTGAGCTTCCCGAACACTGCCCATCCGAGCTGGATTTAACAATTGACATCTTTCCGAGAGTTGAATTCCCAACTGTTAGTGAGATGGGCACAACATGGACATTAGACATAACTTTCGTCTTGTCCATATTAACCTTAAGGTCAATCCTTTGGGAAAAAAGGTTGAGACCATCGAGCATCTTGTTAAGTTCTCATATCGACTAAATCATTATAAATTTCATGTAAAATGACGATGGGGTTCAATAAAAAAATATAATAATGATGATAATTTTTTGTGAAAATTTAATGCTGAGTTAGTGGGTTAAATAAAAGGTTTTCTGTCAGTTACCCTACTGCAATCGAGATATAGTGTGCATTAAAGTGAAGTGAGGAATCAAGTCAAACGTCAGTCCCTCTGATGTATGGTCCATGGGGGTACCACTTCACCTACCTCCTAGATCGTGTTTTATGTTTTTATAATCTCAAAGGCCTGTTGAATCCTCATAATAACGCACACAATGAATATTTTATCAAGATTTAAAGGACGGAAATATCTTTTAACTGTAATCCTTAGTGAAAAGTACTTTCAATTTATATTTTAATAGGAATAGGAATATCAAAGTAAGTAACGCTTTTAAATCAATATTGTATGAGTCGAGATAAGAAAACATCTTTGTTATACTAAATTAAGTAAGTCGTATTAAATATATTGGTAAATGTATGTCTATTTAAGTAAATCCATGTATAAATGGATTAATTAATAATCTATTTATAATATTAATTAATTGATAATAACAAATCGATGTTTCACGCGATATTTATACAATAGTTTATACTACAGACTTTTTTTTATTTCTATTTATAATAAATTATGTTTGGTAATATCGTAAAAATAAAAGTTCTCGACGAATAAGTGCGAAATAAGGCTCTAATAAAAATTAAGAACCGATTATTTAATTTATATTTTAACTAATGGTTGCTTGAATTATATATACTAAGCTATTTTATTATTATATTAATATATAGGTACTTAGCGCCTCTTTCACAAACGTCAAGTAGGCCAAACTGTCATTTAAAGTCACCGGTAACCGGGGATAATGGAGTTGATATGCCTTTGTTTGTACGGTAAACGTCCCAATTATTAAATAGAAAATAATAATAAAAAAATCGGCTATCGAATGATGCAGTAAACCGAGTGCATAATTCAATATAACAGAAAATGAACAGAACTAATCAACACTTTACATGTAGTTCGTGAAAGAGGCCCTTAATCTTACTTGAATTTTTGTGTCATATTTATTTGCATGTCAGCCTCAATCTTAATGATTATGACATAAAAAAAAAGATGAAATATGTGTAAATAGATTACACTAAGGGCCTCTTACACCATGTGTACTTGTACTTGTACTTGTTTACTTGTAGTTTGTGAAAGAGGCCCTTAAAGAAATAAGAACATCGTATTGCCGGAGCGCTAAAATCATAGCGAATATGTTTTGTACTTACTTGCGCTGGTGATTTGTCCGGCAATGTCTCTTTGGAGTCAGCATATTCAATTCCGGAGGCTACAGCGGGCGACACTGAGAGGTAAAAAAAAATACATTATAACATATTTTTTAAGAATTTAGCGTTTTACAATTTTTTACAATGTTTTTGGCAGACGTTTGTGTGTGTCTATATGTTATCTATATATTCTTATAATAATGTCTTTTAAGTACGAGCGACGACCGAAATATACGTCATTTGATACTAAATAAGCCCCATTATAAATGTTCATAAAAGTGATGCTAAGTTTAGAAAAAAATATTATTTTTTCATTTTTTTTTATTAGAGATAGGTTTGCTCTTGGCCAGCTTCCAGTCGAGTAGCCTATGATGGATCGAGCTCACCCAGAAAATGCCTATTCAATTCAACTTTGAAAAGATTTTGGGTTATAATATATGAGCTTGGAAACACAGACACAGGGAGCTCCAAACCGTGGCAATGTGCATTTTAAATAATAACAATAAAATCAAATAAATTATTCTGAGGCGATACGAAGTTCGCCGGGTCAGCTAGTAATAAATAAAAAAATAAAAATGATATACTTGCCACAAAATCAAAATTTAAATAAATGAAAAGACGATAATGTAAAAATAATAATGTAAATAAATATTTAACTATTAAAATTACCATTTAGAGAACGAAGCCGCGGGAAAATTCTAGTTTATAATAATTATCGCTTTGACGTACCTGTTGAAAATACAGGCGCTCTATTGTCGACGCCAGAATTCCCTTCGAGAAGATCCCTCTTGTCGGTTTTAAGAGCATCTTCCTTTTTCTGTTTATTCCTAGACACGCTTAATTCAGCAGCCTGGCTAGCTGCTAGAAGCAGCACCAATGTCACCTAAAAATATAGGTTATATAAGATCACTTCATTATTGAAAAAATACTGATGACTTGCTAAATAATTTACGTGTTTCTATAACAAAATAAATTATCATCACTATAGATATAAATATAAAGGATGTAACATCCAAATTTCATCATGAAATGTGATAGAAGTCATAGTTGATAAAGATATTAATATGTGATCTTAAAACAATTAATATGTGATTATAGTTTCAAAATTTTACATAAAAAAAAGAGTAGCAATGTTTTTAACAAAATGCAAATATTTAATTTTAATTTAATTTTTAAAAATAAAAATAAAACACATTTTTTGTAAATTAAAAATGTACTTATTTAACTATTAGATGTAAATATTTGTATTTATTTTAGCTATTTATAAGATTGCTTTAATATAATTTTTTTTTATTCATACAGCAAAAATAAGTTAAATATGTAATAAATTTTACAAGCACACAGAAATTAGGAGCAGCTTTTATTAAATAGGTTTATTTATTTTGACCAAAAACTTCATCTTAATTTGAAAATTATTAAAATTATGAAAACTAGCAAAAAAATAATCTTAATTTGAAAAATCAAAATTATGAAAATTAGTTGTTCTTAAAAAAATGTTTTTAAATAAGATTGAAAAACATTATTGATTATTATTTAACAATTTAATGATTTATGCAATTTTATGTAAATACACTTGAATTTTTTCGACGAAAGTTATTTTGAAAAAGATTTCAAAATAATTTAGAAGCATTTTCACTGATAAACCACTGAACTGAATTTGAATTGGAGTTTGGAGATTTTTATTTATCACTAATTAACACTACACTTAGGTTAAACGCAATATCTAACCGTATATTTCATAACAAGTGTTCGATGCGTGTGCTGTGCGGGATAAATGAGGTCCAGCGACAGGCGAATCGTATATATACATTGACCACCTTTCTACTTGCTCTTTCGCTTGTGTTATTATAAGTTGCGCATCTTACTCTCATCACAGATTGAACTCATCACAAATTTGTATATGGTTGAAATGCAGGACTCAAAAAGGTAACTTTTTTGAGAATAACCACAGAATACATAATGTGACAAAATTGAAAAATCTTTATCTAGTATACAATATACATATTAATACATTTAAATATCATCATCATTATCATCATCTTCTTCGTCGTCATCATCATTGTCGTCGTCGTCATCGTCGTCATCGTCGTCGTCGTCATCATCATCATCGTCATCATCATCATCACCACCACCATCATCACCACCATCATCATCATCATCATCATCATCATCATCTTCGTCGTCGTCATCATCATTGTCGTTGTCGTCATAGTAGTCATCGTCACCATCACCATCACCATCATCATCACCACCACCATCACCATCACCACCACCATCACCACCACCATCATCATCACCATCACCATCACCATCGTCGTCGTCCGTCATCATCATCATCATAATCATTATCATTTTCGTCGTCGTCGTTGTCGTCATCGTCATCATCATCTTGTATCTCTCCACTTTTTCTGGATGTAAACCTCTCAAGGCTCGCCATCACGTACGGTCTTCTATACTTCCTGCGAAGCCCTTTAAGTCCTCTGTGCATTTGGCCGCAGGGCTCATTATGCCAGCGAGCGAGTTGTCTAGTGAAATAATAGGTAAAAATCAAACATGATAACTCGCCCATTCGGCGAGATAAATTCGGGCGAATAGTCCAGTAACTCAGAATTTAATTTCAGAATTTCTGATCCTATCTACCAAAGAAACATAAATATTGTATGTGTATACAAAAATGTGTAATATCAAAGCGAAATAAAGTATGTGTAAGCATACATAAAATGATACTCGTACTTAATACTAATAAAATACTTAATAAGTACTTAATAAAATACTGAGTAATTTTAAGAAAGATCCCAAACTAATTACATTCCAGTATTTTATGATACAAAATACATCGTTATCTTAGGATTATGACATTCATGAAGGTTATCATTATATTGTGTTGATAAATAGTTATAATTCTTCAAGCCCACTGACATACAAAATTAAATTTCCTATTGGCCGTGGAAGTGCCTTGCTTTCGTAAGCAATTAACTGAAGCCCATCATCATTGACAATCATATTGCTGGAAGAGCCAACTACGCTTCTACTATAATATGTATTGTTTTGTTATACACCGTATAAGATTGGCAATTTATATTATACTAGCTGTTGCATGCGATTTAGCCCGCGAAATTTATAAAATATATAACCTATGTTACTCGCTGATAATGTAGCTTTCTATAGGTCAAAGAATTTTCAAAATCGGTCCAGTAGTTTTTGAGTTTATTCATTACAAACACACAAAAATATGAATCTCACCTGTATAATATTAGTATAGACTAGCGACCCGCCCCTGGCTTCGCACGGAGATGGTATTTTCAAAAATCCTATCACAGAGGATGCTTACAGAGGATCTAGATTACCTAATGGCCTAATCTGTTTAAATTTTGACGCGCCAACTTTCACAGTTTTAAAGTTAAATAAATGCAATTAATAGGGGTTCGTAGAAAATGCACCCTTATATTTTTTTTTTTATAAAAGGAATGCAATATTCAAAAATTATGCTTCTGAAAGGTTTTTCGTTAATTTTTGTTTTGTTTTTTTTTTTTGAAGAATATTTGCATTCGTAATATTTACAGTCGAGCGAGTATGCATCAAAATAAATAAAATAATATTATGAAATAATCCATCGTCCACATGTTACCGTGTGCACTTCACTGCGAATAAATGCGTCATTCTGACAGTCATGATAATTATTTTAATATTTCGCAGTAATGCTGTTTCTGTTCCCGTTACTACGGTTAATTACATTTTAATGTACACGTGCGTTGCAATTTGCAAACATTTTTAATGCAATTGAAGCAGTTTTAATAATGAGGGAATGTTTCGAATATTTGATGAATTATCAAGCAATGCTATGAGGACAGAGATGAGAATTCATAATGCACTTTTATGCAAATAAGTCGTTTTTTTTTCGTATTAGGTGTCCCCATTTGATGCCTTTTCTTTCTTCCTTTCTTAGCGGAAGCTTACATCATCAATACTAATAATAAATCTGTAAGGGTCGGTCATAGAGTCACATGATCTAGCTCCAAACACACATTCGTATTTTGTAGAAAATATTTAGCGTTAGTTACAAATAAGTATTTATTAGAATACAGCTTAGTTTTCAATTTTATCTATACTAGTATATTATACATATATACTATAATAATATTATAAAGAGAGAAGATTCGTTTGTTTGTAATGAATAAACTCAAAAACTACTGGTTCTATATTGGAAATTCTTTCACCTATAGAAAACCACAAAATTATACAAAAGTTACGCGGGCGAAATCACGTGCAACAGTTAGTTTGAAATTAGACATGAATATTTTATATTTTAACAGAAATAATTTTCCTATTCAAATTTTCAAAATCATAGAAACATTGGAATATAGAGGCCATAAATTATTACTAAGGTGAGATTTCAGATGTTACACATCATTTGCGACTACTGTAAGCCTTTTTTACTTTTATTTTTATTAGAAGTGTACAAATAGCAATGAATTGTGTGAGCTAACGTGGTTTGAATGCACTCCGACTAGTGAAAAGATGTTATCGGTCACAGCGAGCATGTTAGACATGTTACCGCAACGCATTTTAATCTCTGATCTCTTACCACCGATGAAGCCTTTACCCATTAAATAAGTGGTTTGACGCGGCACCTGCTTCAATTTCAACACCCCACCTTTGATTGCAACAAGTCGGAACTTGAGGTTAAAACCAACTTAGGTACGTCTAGAATTTTCTCATGCACTATTTATAAATTTAACAACACAAGCTTAAACACAAGCTGTTGCATCCGACTTAGTCCGCGTAACTTAATAAAATATAACCTATGTTACTCGCTGATAATGTAGCTTCCCAACATTGAAAGAATTTCTCAAATCGGTCCAGTAGTTTTCAAACAAACAAATAAACAATCAAATCTTTCCTAGTATTAGTACATAAAATGTAGTAAGGTGACATTTTTATGGCAAGACATTTATCTATCTATGCAGAATTAATTTTATGCAAACTTGTGTAATTAAAAATATTTGATGAAAGAAAAAATGGGTTAATTCATTAGTTAGGGACTGTCAGTCATACAGGAAAATATCGTTAAATGGCCAATAGCCTCAGAACAGCATAGTACTTATTCTGATAGTATTTGTAATGGCCATTTTTTTACTATATGAGATTCAGTAGGTAACATTTTGAAAAAACCAAAGCGAATTTCGGACATCACAGCGGAAAGAACTACTTATTTCATATAAAATACTAGTTGTTGCACGCGATTTCGTCTGCGTAACTAAAAAAAATAGCGCTGATAATTTATGTCTTCCCAACAGTGAAAGAATTTTTCAAATCGGTCCACTAGTTTCGAAGTCTAAACAAACAATCAAATTTTTCCTCTTTATTATTATAGAAAAAAAAGAAGTAGGTACTCGAGGCTCTGCAGTGATATCGCATTGAACATCGACATATCGAAGGTTTTCTCGTTTTTCATCGCGGACAAAGTCGCGGGCGCCAGGTAGTTAAAATTTAAAAATCATTACCTAAATGGAAAATGACACTATGTAAACACACCGCTCACATTACTAAAGTTAAATCACCGATTAAGTTTGATGACTACCAGCCATCAACACATCAAATATTCAAGATTTACAAAACTCAAAATGTAACATGGCTGCAATTAAAGCGAGGCAATTAATCTAAAAATCCATAACAACCGCCAATTCCCACGTTTAATGGCCCCAGTAATTATATTTATGTGTAACAAAATTGCATTCGTATTAAACCAAACCGGTAAGCAAAGGCATTCGGTTATGTCATTTTATATTTGGAACCGGAATAACTATCTCTCTTCATAATGATTCTCTGTTTTGTTCTTTCACTCTGCTCTATTTTACTTATATATACTAGCTTTTGGCAGCGACTTCGTCCGCGCTTTTTCTGCCTAGTCATTCATATGGGTTTTCTACAGAGAGATCTATGTTATGATTTCGACCCACTGAACTCAAAGGTATCGATATATTAAATCTTTAGTAGCTTCTGCCTTTTATTTTTCTCTTAATTATAATAGCTTTTGCCCGCGATTTCGTCCGCGCCCCTTTTTCAGTATTAAGACATTAATAAAAAAATTATTGCTCATATATTTTATCAGGCGTTGAATCAGGCGTTATTTTTATTTTTGGATGATCCCTCTGGCACAGTGCTATTTTCTGAATGAAACGTACCTACTTAAGTATGTCCTTTTATGTAGGTATCAAGTAGGTAGTTAAGGCGTGAAAGAGTAACGTAAAAACATTAATAAAAAGAACAATATATCGCATGTGTCAAAAGTAATTAACCTAAATATCATTAAGTGGATCGTCAGCCTGTCTGCCAAAAAAAAAAATCAAAAATATTATGCTTAAAAAGAATAAATATAAACGCCAGTGTGAAATTTGCGCAAGTGTGCCTATTCGCAAAAATAGAATCAACTTTCACCCACCTTCATTTGTAATACGAATTAGATTTTATAATACTTACATGACTTAGCGTAAGTAGAGCACATGTTGTCTGCACAATACGAGTACGCCTACACTTCCTCTTAAAGTATCTACTAGGTGTTTCCCACAGCTTTACTCGTGATGCGAACCAATGGTCTATCCATAGACGTAAGTACTTATATTGGGAGCAGTGTGTCTATCTGTGTATCAATATTAATTCAAAAAGGTTTACGCATGATTGGCTAACAAACATTTTAATCCATACTCATCATCAATAATAATACTAATAATAAATCTGTAAGTGTAGATATTGTATGTATGTATGTATGTATGTATGTATGTATGTATGTATGTATGTATGTATGTATGTATGTATGTATGTATGTACGCGGACGAAATCACGGGCACCAGCTAGTTAAATATAAATATATTTATGTATCCATACTAATATAAAAAGCAGAAGAGTTTGTTTGGTTGAAAGCGTTAAACTCTAGGTTGTTGTCGGAACTACCAGTTAAATTAAAATTTTTTTTTTTTTGTATTTGATAGCCTGTATTGTACTCGTATTTGATAATCTGGAGAAATCGTGGTATACAGCTAGTTTGCTATTAGTGTAAAAATCACATTTATAAAACTTACAAAATAAATAATAATAAAAAAATTATTTGTTCCCGATGAACTCTGATACTACTGAAATTTGGTCCAACTTAAAAGATAGGATATATAAATTGTACCCCGTGCGATGCCGGGAGCGGGTCACTAGTAATATATATATTTTCAAATTTCTTCCATTAGAGCTCAGTGTTGACAAATTTCCAAAAACTTTGTTAAATCTTTGTCTCATTGTAACAATTAAGTCTTACAAGTATTATATCACTAAAATAATGTATATACTTGTTTCGATTTTTATTGACTTATCTACTGTTGTGTAAAATTAACCAATATATAAGCCTCTCAAGAAGCTTGTTAACAATAAACTATAATCTTAAACGCGACTTCAGCCAAATCTCTATCAGTCAATCGAACATTGGAACACTTGTCTTATAAAGTCTTGGACAAGAATGTAAATTTTATTCTAAATTTTTCTAAACCGTGTTTAATTGTAACTAATATTATAAATGCGAATGTGAGTTTGTTTGTTACGCTTTCACACTTTAACTACTTAACTTACTTAACAGTACATAACAGTTCCTAGTTAGGAGCTTACAGTTATTTAGTTAAGGTTAAAGATCACAGTTGTGAGCCTTAATGACGTATGTGAAAATATTAAGAAGTAGGAATATATGGAAAACAAATACATATATTTTCTTCAAGTTTATTACTGAAGCCGTCATGATGATGCCCTATGCATTCCCTAAAATACCGAAGGAAGGCTTTTACTTTTTAAAATACAATTAATAGTAATAGGAATACAAATAGTCACCCTTTCACTACTATGAATACCAGTATGAGTGCTATTATACAGGGTGTGGCCTGTAATAAGAGCAATAAATTTAAACAATGATTCTATAGAGTATTCGCAGTTACCTTTATCTAATCATAATGCTCCAAAGTGCTTGAGAGATATATTATAGAAATCCAGTGACAATACATAATCAATGAATTTCATGATTCGCTAAATTGTCGGTTATCAGTCGTTAGATGTCTTGGTACAGGGTACTGGGGCGAGAACGATCGTAATTGTCAATGTCAAGTACTCCGACTGGACACATTATGTCTGTAGTAGTACATTGCTAGCCCGATTATTTTTGTTAGAAAAAACCAGTAATTTTTTTTTTCATTTTAATTAATTGAAACCATTTGGAATTAATTACTGCTCCGTTAAAGGGTGTATTTTTATTTTGTATTTGTGTATTTTAATTTATTGCTCTTATTACAGGCCACACCTTGTATGAATACCACAGTCACTGAAATATATTACTATGTTGAATACTCTCAGTTTTCACGTGTTGACAGCTCATAGACAATATTTCTGGCATTGTTTGTCAAGTGTTTATGAGTTTTATAAGCTTGCTTTGTACGTGTACCCTTTGCTTTATAAGTGGAGAAATAAAACTATTGGATATTGTGCACTGAACCTAAAATGTAACTCAGTTCGGGTGTCAATCGATCAATCGGGAGATAATCGTAATTAATTGGTTCTATTGTAATGTTGGCCAATTGTTGTTTTAATCTCGATCACCGTCAATACTGGCGTTTTATCATGGATAGCCGTTAATTCAACGGAATGATTCGAGTCACAATTAAATGGGCTAAGAGATAAGGAATTTTGTGGGCCATTACACTCAGTGTCGTTTATTGTTACCTATATACGAGTAAGAGTCATACAGACAAACATACGGCTAGGGCATGAAAAACAGAAAATGGAAAATGAGATGGATTTTATTTTTTATATCTTCTTCTTCGACGCCATCAAACTACTACAACATGGAACCCGCGTGCCATACAAAACACTACGAATTTTATGGAACATTTAAAAGTGACATATGCGTAGAGCATGAACTGTCATTTAAAACAAAACAAACATAATAATAAGTACGTAATTTAAAAAAAAGTGTGTTTACGTCAACCCATTAGAGTTTAAAATGAAATAGTAAAAGTTGATCGTTACTTCCTTTTACCATTGACGCGTGAAGGCAAGAGTCCGCCATGATTCTGTCAAAGGCGTTCTTTTTATGTGCCGCTTTGGCATTTGTGACGCAAATTCCATTGTATTAGTATGTCGATGTTAGGCGCGGACGAAGTCGCGGGCAAAATTTAAAACTTGAAATGGTTTAGTTGAATATTATATTCTTTCATTATATTACATACCTACGCACACCTTATAAGCTTACATAATTTCATATGTTGTTTAAAAAGGAAACCATTTATAACTATTGCAAGTGTAATTTTATACATAAACGTGTTAAGTTGTACAAGCGAAACACCCGGTTTCACTTATATTTTATGCTCCAGGAACTACGAGTTCGTAACTTGTTTGAAATAGGTTCAAAAGTGACGCATAGAAATGAGTTTGGTAATGGTGCCTTTTACTATGTAAAACCTTTACATATATGTGGGATACGTAGCATTGTATCTATGTATTTAAAGTTGTTTTTTTAAAAGTGACAACATTAGTTAGTCTGTATCAAGTCGTGTCATGTCAAGTGAAGTTGTAAGAAGTGCTCTAAATAAAAGATATAAAATTATTCCAAAGTTACTTCATTAACATCCCACAACTTATGGGGGCTCGTCCGGGATACAATTGGAATTTAGTCAAGTGTTATTTTGGAGTAATTGAAGACGAGGAGTCGGGAGAATCATCGAACAAGGCCGGTAAATGCCTGTAAAGGTCAAAGGTGATACCTTTGACCACAGAACATTAAAATTGTAACAACTGGCCACAGAACAACGAAATGATATAGAGGTAAAGTGACATCTGAATTAAAGGATACCGATGGTGCGTGTTAATTACAATTTTAAATGAAGATGTTTTTATGAAGATTTTAAGAAGTAAACAAGACTATTTTAAGATGAATAAATAATTTTATTATGCCTAAGAAAAAGACAAAGAAATCACCTAAGAAAGATAATAAAGAAAAGGAGAAAAATAAAATCTATTATTCAGAGGAAGAAGATATTAGCGAAGACTACGAAAGCCTGTCCGATAAAGAAAGTAAACAAAAATTAAATAAAATGTCTGCACCCCGAATTTCGTTTAGCGACTTAGAGAAATCCATGACAGAATTTACTGGCGATGACACTTACCCAATAGCGTCATGGATCCAAGAATTCGAAGATACTGCTCTCATTATGGAATGGTCTCACATTGAAAAGCTTATTTATGGAAAGAGACTGTTGGGAGGAACTGCCAAATTGTTTATGAGGTCACTAAAAAGCATTCAGAGTTGGGATAACCTTAAAAGTAATTTACTTGAAGAATTTGGGTCCAAACTGAACAGTGCGGTCCTACACAAGAAGCTTGCCTCACGAAAAATGCAAAGTAATGAAAGTTACCAACAATACTTTCTCCACATGAAAGAGTTGGCAGTACATGGCAATATTGAGGATGCAGCACTTATAGAGTATGTCATAGATGGCATCTGTGACAACGAAATTAATAAGGCTATCCTATATGGTGCTGTAGACTTGAAAGAATTCAGACGAAAGTTAGACATTTATTGCAATCTGAAGACGAAGATGGCGACACGACCTATCCACACTCCAAGTGCAACACCTTTGCCACGAATACGGAAGCATTTTCCCCCTAAGAGATGTTTTAAGTGCGGCGATACAGAACATCAAACAACATCCTGCACTAAGGGCATAAAATGTTTTGCGTGTAACGAATTTGGTCACAAAGGACCCGACTGTCCAAATCGACCCAAGAAATTAATGAATATTGCTACAGAAGACACAAATGACGAAGTTTCCTGTCGAATCAAGATTAATGATGTCGCCATGACAGCTTTAATCGACACCGGAAGTGACGCCAATGTTATTCGAGAGACCCAGTTCAAAAAACTGAAAGTCAACTACGACCAGAATGCTACCATACACCTGAAGGGCTTAGGCGAAGGAAAAGCAAATACAAAAGGATCATTTATTGCCAAACTACAAATAGGTGCTTACTACGCCGATGCTGAAATCCATGTAGTTGAAGACGACGCAATACCCGTAAACATAATTCTCGGAAGACCGATATTGAACGATTTTGAAGTAAGATTCGCCCAAAATGAAGTGATTGTAAACAGAATAGAACACCTTACTTTGATCACACAAGAAGAGACAGAACACGAATCATACGAGATAGGAGAAACGAAATATTTAGAAGAAATTAAGAAGATGATAAGAAACTATAAGACTAAAGAAGCAAAGAAGGAAAGTAATGTTATGATGAAGATAATACTTACCGATGAAGAACCGATAAACCAAAATCCACGTCGACTCGCACCTCTGGAAAGAAAAATAGTGAACGAACAAATAGAAGAATGGTTAGAACAAAAGATCATACAGCCTAGCAAGTCAGATTTCGCAAGTCCTGTCGTTCTAGCAAAGAAGAAGAATGGAAAATATCGTTTATGTATAGACTACAGAAGGCTAAACAAAAAGATAATAAAGGAACGATTCCCACTACCACTGATTGAAGACCAGATAGATCAATTAAAGGAAGCTACGACATTCACAACCTTGGACTTAAAAAACGGATTTTTGCATGTCAACGTCCATGAAGACAGCCGAAAATACACATCCTTTGTAACACCACAAGGCCAATTTGAATTCAGGAAGATGCCCTTTGGCCTGTGTACATCACCGTCGGTTTTTCAAAGATTTATCAACAACATATTCCAAGATCTGATTTCCGATGGAGTCGTATTAGCCTATTTAGACGATTTGATTATACCGTCAAAGACTGAAGACGAAGCCAAGTCAAAGTTAAAGACAGTTTTTGCAAGAGCTGAGGAATATGGGCTTGAGTTTAATTGGGCGAAATGCCATTTTATGAAAAAAGAGATTAATTATTTAGGCTATACCATCCGTGATAACAAAATATGTCCATCCAAAGAGAAAATTAATGCCGTTTTTAAATTTAAATTGCCTACCAATATCAAGTCGCTACAATCATTTCTTGGCTTGACAGGGTATTTCAGAAAGTTCATCCGCAACTACTCCCTGATCGCAAAACCGCTAACAGATCTCCTTAAGAAGGATACTAATTTTAATTTTGACGAAAGATGTGAGAGAGCGTTTATGGAACTAAAAATGGAGTTATGTAGTTCGCCTGTACTCCATATTTACAATCCAGATTTAGAAACAGAAGTACATACAGACGCAAGCGCAGAGGGATATGGAGCAGTGCTTCTACAAAGAAGTACAAAAGACAATCAGATGCATCCGGTTCATTATATGAGCAAAAAGACTACAGCAGCCGAGAGAAATTACCACAGCTACCATTTAGAAATCCTTGCGGTGACAGAAGCTATAAAGAAGTTTAGAGTTTATTTGCTTGGGATTCACTTTAAAATCGTAACTGACTGTTCAGCACTAACAATGACACTGCAGAAAAAGGACTTACCTCCTCGTGTTGCTCGCTGGGCCTTGTTATTAGAAGAGTACGACTATGAGATAGAACACCGACCTGGCGCAAGACTAAAACACGCTGACGCTTTAAGTAGACACCCTATTTGTCTAATATTTACGGAGACCACAGCTCGAATTGAGAAAGCTCAAAATGAAGATCCTCACATCAGACTTATAAAAAAGATACTAGAAAGAGAAAAGTATGAAAGTTACATTATTGAAAATGGTATACTTACTAAAGAGAAAGACGGAAAACGTTTGATTGTGGTGCCCAAAAAGATGGAGAACGAAATTATAAGAAAGAACCACGAAAAGGGACATTTTAGCATTACAAAGACCGAAGAACTAATTAACAGAGAATATTACATTGAAAACCTGAAAATGAAAATTAAGAAGATAATAGACAATTGTGTTGAGTGTATTCTTATATCCCATAAAAGAGGAAAGAAAGAGGGATACTTACATCCATTAGATAAAGGTGACGTTCCGTTATCGACATACCACGTCGATCATCTTGGTCCATTAACTTCAACAAATAAGAATTACAAATACATACTGACCGTAGTTGATGGTTTCACTAAGTTTACGTGGATCTATCCGGTTAAGAGTTTGACTACCGAAGAGACTTTAAATAAACTATTGTTACAGCAACAAACATTTGGTTCACCACAAAGAATAATTACAGATAAGAACGCCGCATTCACTTCTAACGAGTTCCGGAAGTATTGTGAAGAAGAACACATCATTCACTATACCATAACCACTGGTCAGCCTAGAGGAAATGGTCAGGTGGAACGAATCCATCAGATAATTATTGATGTTTTGAGCAAACTTACCATTGATAACCCATCCAATTGGTACCGCAAAGTTGCTGCCGTGCAAAGATGTTTAAATGGCACTTATCAACGGAGTATTGGTATGACACCCTTTGAGTTACTCATTGGTGTAAAATTAAGACACGGAGAAGACGAGATTTTGAAGCTTATCGAGGAAGAAACCATAGAGAACTATGTCGATGAAAGAGCTACACTTAGAACGAAAGCAAAAGAATCTATACAGCAAATACAGGACGAGAATGTCAAATACTATAATAAAAAGAGAAAATCAGCGAATTTGTATAATGTAGGGGATTTGGTTGCCATCAAAAAGACCCAATTTTCACAAGGAAGTAAGCTTTACCCTAAATATCTTGGACCTTACAAGATTGTTCAGAAGAAACGCAATGATAGATACGCACTGGAAAAAGTTGGTCATGGTGAAGGACCAATTCATACGACCAGCTCAGCCGATCTAATGAAGCCCTGGATCCGCACAGACAATTCATCTGAGGCAGATGAATGAACAGGATGGCCGTGTGGGATACGTAGCATTGTATCTATGTATTTAAAGTTGTTTTTTTAAAAGTGACAACATTAGTTAGTCTGTATCAAGTCGTGTCATGTCAAGTGAAGTTGTAAGAAGTGCTCTAAATAAAAGATATAAAATTATTCCAAAGTTACTTTATTAACATCCCACATATATTTATATTACAGACCATGAGTATTATTTGAAAAGAAAAACCGCTGGAAAAACATAATATTGAAAAACTACAAAACTATGTTAGTATTGCTTTTTTTTATTAATAATTGATTTGCTCTTTTATAATAATCGACTTTGGAGCGAGCTCATCCAGAATATGCCTTTCAATCGAACTTTAAAAAGATGTATATTTAACTTTAGACAAGTCATTCATTTCAGAGTTTATTTTTATTATATTTAGAATTATTATAGAATTGTAGAATATTTTTTCTATATATTATAGTCTATAGGTATACGTTTGCGACTGCCACTTCTATCCTCTAATTCTTTTATGCCAATGACAGATTTCTATTTATATTATTTTAGTTGCATACTAAGGTGTAACAAAACGCAAATAATTCTTATAGGTCATAAGTATATGGAAAAATAGAATATGAAAATCTCCCGCAGTTCCTTCGGGCGTATTGAATAGCAATATTTAATGTTAAGAGCTGTGTAGAGTTAAATAATAGATGGTACGTAATAATGGTCCACACATGTGGGCCCGATCCAAGTTGGCTCGTAAAGTGCCCGAGGCTTTATCGTTCATAAAATTATAACGACCATTGCTAACCGAACACTGATAGATATTAAAGGTACAATTTGTTTTGCGGCGATATTCGTCACCGGAAACCAAACATTCGGTTATTACTTTTGAATAATCAGAATTTTGACTTTCTTGCTAAGTAATTTGATTTAGTTGAATGATATTTTTTTTTTACATAACTTTAAATTCTTAATTTATTTTTCACACAACACTTAATATTTAGCTAAGCACATAATCTATTATATGAATTCTAATATTAAAACAGATTTCTTTCTTCTATTATAAAAAAAAATCGAAAATGGTTGAGTGTAGTGTATACGTGTATGGTACTCCAAATTTTGAATCTATCATTTGCAATAAATGAATAATATTAATTTTGTAAATTAAACCGCTTATGTATTATGTAGGTTATGAAAGCTCTAACATAAAATTAAATTAAAAAAAATGTCAAAAATGTAATTTAAACTGACATAATTGTAAAAGTTCTAAATGAAACAAAAGCTATAAACGTTAAAGAAATATTACATTTTCTTATTAAATTTTGCCGTAATACTCGTAGAATTAGAAATAGTATATAAAATGTTTGAAAAGTGATACTCTATGGTCAATTAGGACAATGCAATAACAGAGTTAATTTCAATAATGATCTGTGTAATTTAGTCGATTGCGTCCTGACTAATTATGACGCGTGATCAATCAAATTACTGTCAAAGTGACACTTTCTAATTACATCACAGATAATTTTAAAGCGGGAACGGGAATATCTCTCCCATACCACTAGATGACACAAGCGGGGTAATTGCAATTTAATTTATAGTTTTGTACATAATGAAAGCGGTAAAATTACTGGCAATTGTTGCGTTAACTGATTTTAACGCTGAGACAAATTAGCAGCCAGAAATAATTAAGTTAAATACAAACAAAATAAATAAAATGTAAATTTAATCTACACATGAAGGAAGAAATAAACTAACAAAATGCCAAAAGATTTTTGTTTATTTTTAATTCACACAAAAGTTCACAATCTTAACCGCGTAATACAAACTTGACCTTTGTAAGGTACCGCTCTAAACCGCCGAAGTGCGGTTTAACTGCCGATAGCAGGTGCTCGCGAAAACTTCTACAATCACCTCCTCCGTGCTACAACGTATCGTAACGTAACGTAAGAGTGACGAAAATAATTTTTTTTAATTATATCAGTATTTATGTTTTTTTTTTACCTAAATTATATTTTATCACATACTAGCTGGTGCCCGCGACTTCGTTCGCATTGTAAAAAAAAACATAAGCAATTATAACGCCTGATATCTTTATTTCTTTACACTTTTGCCAGGCGTTAGTTTTTTTAATTTTTTTTGTATGAAAGGTCCCCAATGTCCTTTCAGGTATCCCTGACAACATGCATGCAAAATTTCACGATGATCGGTTGTGTAGTTAAGGCGTGAAAAGCTAACAGACATACAGAGTTTAGTGTAAAGTTGAATGAATGGGTCATTGGATTTATGTAATCTGCGTTATCTCAACAGTCACACCCGATTTAGTTATCGACAGAGACATTTAGGAAATAGCGGTGATCTCTAACTGCGCGCCACCTTTGCTCTAATAACAAACTAATATACTTATACAGTCAGCAAAAAAACTTAATTTTTTTTTTTAAATTTTATTAAGTCCTAGTGAATAGGAATCTTCTGGGTGAGCTCGTTCCATCATAGGCCTCATCTTCGCTACACGGTTGGTTGTTGGCCAACAACAAACCCATCTTTAATAAAAAAAAAATGTGTGTGTCAGCTCCAACACACGATTGAAGTTTACTCCTTACGAACGATTATAAAATTTAAATTTTTACAATCAGAACACGCCGAAACAACATTGTTCTAGTTTAAAATAATATTGTTTAGATGGCGCAATATCTCTGAAACTTCAGATATTCTAAATAACGCGTTCGTATAACAATTTTGATTTTATTCCCATAAATTTTTATACAACGGCCTGAAATCGATTTTTGAGGAGTAAACTCCAATTAATAAAAAAAAAAACTATTTCATATAGTAGAAATTATTGCAAATGGGAAGAATTGAAATTATAGTCTTTTGGGCCCAGGTTTGTTTATTTAGAATTGTCAAAATCCGCGGACGCAGATTTTTAGAGGAATTTCACATTTTTTAATAGATTTAATTTTTAACGCAGAAATAAGTGATTGAAATTGATAATTTTAATAATTTTTTATTAAGTAATCAAGCTTTTAGTAGAAAATTTAAACAAGGAAGGAATTTGGAATGAAATAAATAATTTTATACTAGACTTTAGTCACCGGTTTGTCTACCTATATCTCCATTTTAAGATTCGTAGATCCATCAGTGTCGATCGAGCACATGACCTAGCTACCAGTAGTCTCAAACAAGCGTTCTCTGTTTTCACATATGTAAGTAATTTCATTCGTAACTTGTTTTTGCGACAAACGCTTTTGGAAGCTTGCTAAATGTCGATCTGTACGATAAGGAATATGTTGCTTTTCCAGTTGGCATCTTTTGGAATGGTTTACTGTCCGAGACGACTCCGATTTAATGGGCAATCAAAGATTTGTACCTAAATGTAAAATATTTGGATTTTTTTAAACAAAGTCTTACCATCTATATCAATACTAATAATAAATCTGTAAGGGTTAGTCATGGAGTAAGTTACTTTGTTTTCAGAGATATTGTGTTTATAGGCTCTATACATGATACTGAAACTAAATTGACCATTTTTAGAATTTTTTCTGTATGTTATGTATGTATGTATGTAAGTATGTATGTTCCTCTATAACTCTTAAATTAATCAACTGATTTTCATGAAATTTGGTAGATAAACATTCAGACGTACGGGACACAGGATAGGCCACTTTTTTTCTTTTTCAACGCGGACGAAGTCGCGGGCGCCAGCTAGTTGTATAATATAAATAGATAAGGATATATTGACTAGATTTAATGTTATAAATAAATAAAAAAAACATTTTTTATTTATAACAGTATATTTTCTCATTAAGAGCTTCTATTCCAGTATATACAGTGCAAACCAATTGTTTCAAAATAAGAAAAGAAATTTCTAAAATTTCTTATACATTATTGAATAATACTTATTGAAAGTTTATTAATCTAATAGATTGAAATTGAATGTAAAAAATAACTAATTCTAATTATAATAAAATAGCGACCCACTCTACTCTTCACGGATGCAAATTTTTTCTGCAAATTATATATAAAAACCTTCAACATTTATCGCTCTTTGCACCAGTGAAAACCGCCTGAAAATCCGATTAGTAGTTTTTGATATAATCGCGAACGTACATACATACAGAAAAAAAGATATATACTTTTTGTTTTATAATAAAATTTTTAATTATAAGATAATTAAATAAGCCCAAAAAAGTACGCATAATTTTGTAGCGATTTAAATATATTATCAAGAATTTAAAATGCTTACTTTTACATAATATCGAAATTATATAAGTGGGAAATATTTTATTCGAATTTCTTTAATAGAAATACATATTTACTGAACTCCACCATATTTTATTGCGAAAGAGATGTCAGCAATTTTTTGGGAATTTCTAAAGCGAATTCCAATGCAATTTGGAATGAATATTTGAACTATAAATCTATAACACATGCCGTCACTCGTTAATCAAAAGTGGTCATACATCTCATAGCGCGTCTGTCAATCGGCTTCGCCAATTCATCATTCAGACATAAATACAATTCAAACATTCGCTTCAAGAACATTTATTTACTTACACAACAATATTACTTCCTTACACTATATTATAATTTACTTAGCGCCTGTTTCACAAACGTCAAGTAGGCCAAACTGTCATTTAAAGTCACCGGTAACCGGGAATAATGGAGCTGATACACCTTTGTTTGTACGGTAAACTTTCCGCAGTAAGCAAGTAATTCTTGTATTATGGATACCAGACAGTTGATACACTACATACATTACTTTTTTTTGTAAATACATACATATTATAATTACAAAACATCAATGACTCAGGTACAAAGGTAAAATGTTAAAACATAAACATTTGCCCCTAGCGGGATTCGAACCCGCGACCAAAGATTACTAGCCACTAGATCAAACGTGTCGTCAATACTAGTAGGGGAGCCTAAGAGGGGATTTACGGACTTACTCGAGCGCGTCAGATATTGCCAATGTATATTCCTTACGTGTCTCCGATAACGGATATTATTAATCTGCCGGTTTGCACGGTGGGGTTGGTGGGGGTTGGAGTAAAAAAATGAACCCAAACTAAGCTCCCATTTAAAATATAGACGAATCGGATGTAACGCAAGCTCGTGGCAGCTTTTTGTAAATGCAAAAAATATTTTTGGCGACAGCCATTTTGAATTACTCGAGCGCGTCAGATTTTCATACAGCCTGAATTCCTGATCGTGCTGATTCTTAATCTGACGATGATTTGAAGGATTTTTTTAATACAGCGTCTATAAACTTTTGAACACCTGTAGACGCTCACCCCACAGTTGAAAAGAAAAACATAATATAACCTTTTTTTATTCCTACCATCTAATCTTCAAAATCCAATAGGCCCCCGCGACGCTCGAGTGACTCCACATTTAACATCGTGGGCTCCCCTACCATACATTATTAGGTTACAATTCACATCGGATATGTAAATCAAAATTCGAGGATATTCAAAGTGATCCAAAGCTCGAATCGACACACAAATTAAGTGGAGTTTGTCAACAGGGAAAACTTCACTTAATGTAGTACGAAAATAACATAAATAGTAACTCAACTTTTAATGAACATCCAAGCAGTTTTAAAATGTTTGCAAACAACTTGTTGAAGTTGAAAAAAAAAAACTAGGTCCAATTAATCTTTATTCATAGGGATTTAACCAATGGTTTTAACTAAAAGTTACTTAAAAAAAGGTACACATCAATCAAGATGATTTAAGTAGTAGCGTTTAAAACTCGAAGGTTAAAGCCTAAATAGATACCTTTTTTTTTAATTAATATAAATTTTTGTTGCTCAGCGAGCTTTGGTAATGGAAATTTATATTTCCACTGAAAAATTTACATTTTTTTTTATTTTCAAAAAACAAAAATTCTACTCTCAAAAATTTCAACAAAAATTATTAATGTTGTTTCTGTGCGCGAATAAGAAATTGTTTTGTCTCTTGTATTGCCCAATTCTGTGCCCCATTTTCTTTCAAGAAAAAAATATATGCACAGATGTTAACAATTGTTATACATGTGCAAGGACGTCTGTCCGTCCATTTCTGAAAAACAATAGACGATTTTTGAGAAGTCGTACAAATTTGAGAACGTTCCTACGATTTTATTATTTCCGACCTTATAATAGACTTTGTAAAAAGTCCCACTGTTGGAATGATTCACTCCATACACTTACATACTCCCTCAGAGTACTGTACATATTGTCTAATTGTTCTGTTGTTTCTATTTTTAAATATGTGAATTTTAATTTGTCTTTTGTTTTTAGAAAAATATAAGTTCGTTTTTGTTATGTTGAAATAATTGCATCTGTATCTTAAAAGTTATAATAAATATTCTCATACAAATTACTTTTACGTCTTTAACTCTGCATAAATCTGAACCCATAACCAACACCCACTACCCCATCCCTTCCTAAGCCCTTTTCCTCAATACTTCTATGGTCTGCAGCACACTTGCAACTCCTATGGTTGCTTGCATTACAGGCGACGGTAGCCACCTACCATCATGTGGACCGTCAAATTGTCGGACGACCTTAAAAAAAATGTAAGGTTACGTAATTACTAGCTGACTCAGCAAATGTTGTTTTTTCAATATTTTTTTTTGGGGTATAAAAAATAGTTTACTACCTATCTCAGACCTACCGAATACCTATACACAAAAAAATTCATAAAAATCGGTCAGGCCGTTTCGGAGGAGTTTGGTTACAAACATTGTGACAAGAATTTTATATATTTAGAATAAGAAATGCACATAACATATCGCTGCTTAAACTAAAGGGCCATAAAACAAAAAATCCAAAAATGTTTTTATTGAAAAAATACAATCATAATCCTTCATATTATATTGCAAAAAGACTTATGGTTGTTTTATTCAATATTTAGTATATTTTGATATTTTTTTTAAATTCAAAAGTAACTTATATGCTTATATCTCCTCTAGTATTTAGTTCATTATAAAAGTATGTACTTAAAACATTTAATGCTACTTAAAAATACGCTTCTAAAGATGTATAATATGCAATAATACTAAAAATAATTTAATTTTTTTCGACTAGAACTCTGTAAAAAGTGTAATTTTGATTTGTGGCCCTTTAGTTTTTAAGTAGCTGTTGCTGTTGCTGTTGCTAAGTTTGCTTAAAATAATGAATGCAATTGTTTATGCTGACCGTACCGAGCACACGTGCTGTATCAAGGGGCGTGCCAGGTGTACCAGTATGCGATGTATGTGCACACACAATGCACCATTGCGAAATGCAGGCTTACGTGGACACTAGAAATGCCACTTGATGATTACAGAGACCGATTTAGAAACGTTTTGTGCAATGGATCTCTCCGTTGAAGCTTATCGATTCTTCAATTTCCTTAAACATACTATGTGTCAAGCAGAGATCTCGGTTGAGTGTTTTCTATGTCTGGACTAGTTTTGCCTGTATATATAATGATCATTGGCTTACACACATATGTGTCGTTCATTGTAAAAGTGAACTATCTCCTTGTAACTGAATTTTAGAATAACGAGCTTTTTGCGAATTATAGTGTAGGAAAAAAATATAAGCATTCATTCATTGTTTTCATCTATGGGATTTTAATGCAACTATTGGAGTTACTTGACTTTTATATTTAAAGTTATGACTAAATGTGATACCATTAGGCAAGAAAAGATGGTTTTAAAAATAGGAAGTTACACCACTTTTACAATGAACGACACATATAATAATGATCATTGGCTCTAATCTCATAAACCCATGTTGATTAAAATCAAAGTTTCAGAGACGATTCTCTTCTAATATGTCTGAAAATTTTAAAACAAAGCTAGTCTGGCTGTACATTTTATAGTTTCCATTGAAAAAAAAAAAACAAAACGGATATGTACAAAATTTTTCAACGTTCAAAAACAAAGTTTACGATAGTAATTTTATATGCGGCAATGAGTTAAATTTTGAAACGCGTTTAAAGAAGAGACAGTATTTTTTGCATCGCGGCAACAGCGCGAGCTAACATGACTATTACAAAGTTTGCAGCTTACGTTTTCATTAATTAAGCTGCGAGAAACTTTTGCCGGAAAAATATGAAAATGGTGACGATTTACTTAGATAATTATGTAGCAAGTTTGCGCACCATTTAATTTAACCGGGACAACATTTTATAATTTTGCAAGAACTAGGCAACGCTTGTTTTTTTTGCGCGACTCGTGAACCTAATAATTGAGAAAATTACTAGCAATGTGGGTTTTTCGGTTTTGTGGTTTTTTATACAGTGCTTATAAAGGATACAATAAAACAGGCCAGTTTTATTGCCTGCTTTACTTAGAAAACTGTAACATATTCCGATGAAGAAAAAATTTAAGATATAAATTTACAATATATCAAAGATTTTTCTCCGACATGTTAAGTAGGTATATTATTTATATTTATTTTTTAACGATATATATATATAAATGAAGTCAAAATAATTAAACTTTTGAGAAGGTAATGAAAAGTTGATACCATGTTTCAGTTTTAGTTTTCTGGAGTATATTATTTCTTCCCGGGCCTTTAATGAATTGAAGTTAATTTCAAGAATTGAACCACAAAGCCTTTGTAAGTTGGCGCATATTGCAATTTCTGAGCTCTGAGGATGCTCCTCTCGCTAATATTGATGTATGGCACAAGTTGCACGTTATGGCGGAATATTTTAACTTGTTCAATGTGTGAAATTACTAAAGCTTCACAAGGCTATTGTGAAAAATTAGGGACTTAGAAAAATCGTTTAGTGAATTTAGGGATGTCAAAGCCCATTTCTATATTCTATATTCTATATTCTAATATTGTCCTACTGAGGTCGGCAACGAACTTGCAGAACCTTTAAAGTTGCTTGAACTGTTTCAAGCAACTTCAAAGTTGCCTGTCCAGAGTTTGGCAATATCTTGCTCCGAGATTAGCGTATTAGCGTCGAGTATTACTATCGATTACGATTATCGATTATTACTATCGAGTTATTAGACAACTCGCAAGCAATCAACTCGCGTGACCCCGCGAGTTATTATGTTTGTTTTCACCCATTATTTCGTTAGACAACTCGCTCACAATAAGTGATTCTGTACAGTTAAATATAAAACCTAAATAAAATTATTAAAGTGGAAACTCCAAAGGCGCTCACATAATAAAGCTACCTTCGTCTAAGCATATAAACAATATCACTAACAATATAATTACAGTTCTCTTGAAGAGCCCCAAATTTAAGCGGAATAGAAACATCTGGGAAGTTCGTGGGATAGTGAAAAAATTGTGTTTAATTAAAAATCTATGTAATACGATCCCGCTTGTCGCTTTTGAAATATGAGCACAAGTGAAATGGATGCAATAAATTATGGAGGATGTGGGTGACCGCGAAATTACCTTCGTTCAGTCAACAACAGAAGTTAATGACGAACTGACACCGCCCACCTTCTAAAATTAAATATATTCGTCTACTTACGTTACTACCTGCGAATACGGATTAAACATATTCTTCAAATATTTCTCCCCCTACTAAAATCAACGATTGTATAAGTATTATCTTTATTAATTTTCACAATGTGTTCATATAAAATTAAAATTAAAAATAATTAATATTAACCCTTTCACCACTTGGTTTTGTACGAGTTGTCGTGCTCCTAGCGCCTGACTTGTAATTATTTTTTTAAGAGAAAGCAACTCAATGATTTAAAAATAAACATTATACATGTAGAGCAATTTGTCGCATATACCTATCCGGCTCTGGCGAAATGGTCACGCCAGAGTCCGACAAATAATTGTCGGATAAATCTGATTGGCGGCTAAAGGGTTAATAACAAATTTAGTCTAGCAGCGTCATCTCCCGACAGACCGAGGAACATATAAATAAACATAAAACATACGGTTTTGCGCATTTTTCGGATTTTAGAGCAAATAAATTACTTCTTATGGTCACCTGACTACAGTCGCCTATAGAACAAGCAACGCTACAGTTAATGCAAGAGCACTACCGACCATAGTAGAATTCGTTCAGTAGCATTATGTAAACTCGACAAATAAAGTGCCTTATCACCCTAAGATTGAACATTCTTTGTATTTTGTAGAATGATAAGGTCTGTTTTCCTTTGAAAATTCAAAAGTGACAATTATGTCAATCAGTAATCAATGCCTATTTTAAATCTAAGCCTTAGCGAATTTTGAAATGAATGGAATTTTTTATCGAAACTGATAAAGCACTTTTCTGGTCGGCCATACAAAAAGCATAATTAAGGATAGGTAGGTTTGGAATGGAACCTATTTGGATGACATAGGGCTTTGGGATCCCGGTGGTCTTAAGATCTAGCCATATACTCCTGGAAAAATGTATTCGTGTAAAGCCGGTGTAGGCCCTAGAAGTTAATAAATACCTACTTTTAAAAAAATATTTTATTTTTTATGTTAAGGTCGACAGACAGTCTGACGATCCACTGGGTCATCTTAACGCAAGCATAGGTGCTTAAAGGGCACTTATGATTGGCATGGGATGGGAAAATAAGCTCTATCATAGAGTAAATAGTTAAGTAACTATTTACTCTATGGCTCTATCATAATTTTCAATTTTCATTTTTTAAACCTAAAAAAAAAATACAATTTTCATTATGAAATTTTCAGTTAGTTACATATTTTTATGTAATATTTTAGATATATAAATATAATGGTGTACATATAAATTTTAGATTTATTAAATTCGATTGCCACATACCATTCCATTGTATTTAAAATCATTCATTCCATACGTTACATGAGCAATACGACAATTACGGCCCTCTGCCTCTGCTGAATTTCCTCCTAACGCAACCGACAATATTGTGGGCCACGAAATTAGCGATTTCTAATAAACGTTGTACAAGATGATTTTAAAAATATTATTTATAAAATTTTCTAAAATTTCCCTTTGTACGCATTATTAAGTACCTCATAGGAACCAAATTCATAGGAATGAAAGTTAACCTATGTTTTAACCACGATAAGATTATATATCAGCCAAGTTTCATCCAAAACTATTCAGCTGTTTAAGATATTTTAAGATTGTTTTTCATATAAAGTAATAAAAATAAAATCATACCAATAAATATTATAAATGCGAAAGTTTGTGTGCGAATATTTGTTACTCTTTCCGAAAAAAAAAAAACGGCTAAACGTATTGAACGGATGAAAACACAGATAGTTTATTACCAGGATTAACATATAGGATACTTTTAATTCTGAAAAAAAAAGAAAGGTTCGTGACCCCGCATTTAAAATATAATGTCAGATATTTTCTCAGGTGTTATATTTTTCATTTTTCAACGCGGACAAGTTCTAGTAATACAATACTAATAATAATCTGTAAGTGTAGGTATTTTATGTATGTTCGACCATAACTCTTAAACGAATTAACTGATTTTCATGAAACTTGGTAGATAAACATTTAGACGTACGAGACACAAGATAGGCTACTTTTTTCTTTTTCAACGCGGACGAAGTCGCGGGCGCCAGCTAGTAAATAAATAAATGTACGTCGGCCCATGAAATTTTGTGGCCCCAAACTATATGGAAGTGCTTCCCACATTGTACGCTGCCGGCGACATTAAACCGTAGTTCGGAAACTATTTCTGCAACAAAATCGTTGGAAACTTTAAATCCCGATAGAGTGGTCGGGGTGTCAATGAAATTGGTCAAACCTCAACTTTATTTGGTTGGATCTCAGACAAACACTAGTGACATATTTAACGAAGTTGGTGGTTAACTATTTGGAGTGACTGATAGAAGTCATAAATTTGTTTTATACTAGCAACCTGCTCAACATACTAGCTGTCTTCAAGAAATATTAAAAAAAAATTGGTCCAGCCTTTCTAGAGTTTTGCGCTTAGCAACACATTTTGCGTTTCATATTTTTTTTTATTTTTATAGAATTTATTATCTTATACTGGTATTCGCATAATAGTCGATATTAATTTTTTTTTATAGATTCTCAATTGAACAAAGTTTTTCAATTTTTTTTTATGTTTACGTCAACAGATAGGCTAAGTCTACTTGATTGAATCTACCATCAACCTTCCATCAAGGTAGCCAAGCCACCTGGCTACCGTAGCCTTTAAGACAAGCAACACTATAAGCGCTGGGAATCGAACCCGGGGCCCCTGAAACGATAGGCCATTACTAGCACTCATCCAACGGGCTCGTGTTTCGTTTAGGTCACAAGTTCAAATAATAAAACAAAATAGCATCAAAATTTACACCATTTAATGCCTGATATGGATTTGAAAAATGGGAAGGTTGAAAACATCCAAAATTAATAGCTAAAACTAAGCAGCACAATGCAACAATTCTCCATTAGAATGTTATTTAAAAGATAAAGGAGGATTGCCCATAAATAATACAAGAGGTGGTATCTTATGAGACACGACCTTTCCCCTTAAAATATAGTAAATAAAGGACCGCAGTTTATCAACCCTTTACTTCGTGTGCTTGTGTGAGCGTATAGTCAAGGAGCTGAGTCACATTTCGAAATGTTACTCTAAATTTGGCAGTGACTGACAATTTGAAGGTGAAAATAGTATTTTTCACTTTACTTGCATTTAATTTTCTTATTTTATGCACTTAATCATAATTTAATTTAAGATATTTGCTACGCTATATTTTCTTTTTACACAATAGCGAGCTGCCGAAATGCGTAACGCAGTGTGCCTTGCAAAAAAATATTAAGTTTCTTTTTGCAATACACTTTAATCAGTAAACAGTCACACGCACATTATTATATTATTATTATTATTGACATTTTCACCAAAATAAATGAACAACGACATTGTACACAGCGAATTGACTTTGTTCAGTGAGATTATTCTTTTTTTTTAAAAGACAAAGCCAAGTTAGCTAAAATTAGTTTAAGTGAAATAAACCGAAGTACGTGTCAGCCGAACGCTGTAATTCATTATACTATTATGAACTAGCTGGTGCCCGCGACTTCGTCCGCGTTCTCTATGGCCTATAGCCTTCCTCGATAAATGGACTATCCAACACAAAAATATTTTTTCAATTAGAACCAGTAGTTCCTGAGATTAGCGCGTACAACCAAACAAACAAACAAACAAAATCTTCAGCTTTATAATACGAGTATTGATAAATAACACGCGTACCGTTAGTGTATCTTAAATAAAAAATAAAATGGCATTTTTCTATAGTGGAGCTCTTAGACTATGCTGCGGTAAGCTGGGCATTCCAATATGCGGTCCGCAGACCGAATGCCTTATTAGGGGAAATAACGATCCCTCGGACAATACAACAAGAAACCAACTTACGTACAAACACAGAGCATGTTGTGGCTCTGTAGGTATGTGTATATATTTTATCCACGCCTTGTTTCTTTTTATTTCTCTCCATTTCGAACGAAAATTTACCAGTGCATGTTTGAAAACTTTTAAATTTTCCAGCAGCAATAAATAGTAAACAATATTATTTCTTATAGAGTTAAACAAAATTTCAAATGTATGACTACAATTTACAAATATTACTTTATACAAAATCAAGATGATGATAATTTGTATATTAATTCAAAATCACCCTTACTGGCAGGTGACATACTATTCTTAAATTTATGAAATATTAAGATCGTAAAATAAATTATTAAATATTAAGAATATATCAAAAAACTATAAATTTATAGTACAAACAGGGCCGATTTTAATTGTATAATTTATTATCTTTATTGTTAAAGATAGAAGACATTTTCAAAGCAGGCGTTAGTTTTAGAAAAGAATAATGCATTGATCTTACTAATGAATTTTAATACTCTTACATTATAATAAATATTACATGTGACACTTCCTGTTCTATTATTTGCTTAATATAAACAAAGGACCGAAAAGGACCATTGTCTTTATGACTATTGTTTAATTATAATGAGAAAATTATAAGCAGTAAATCATTAGGGCTTAAATTACTTTACATGCAGAGTAAAATGTAACTGGTATTTCCAAATTTTAAACTTAATAATATTTAAAATCTGTTGTTTTAGTTGCAGTAGCTAATTGCACATTTTCTAGAGTCCAAGGTCCGTCTGAAACAAAATTTGTAGTTACATTAAAATTGGACGCGTGTTAATCCTCTTTCAAAATATTTTGACATACTTTCAGGACACCTTGAACGAGCCCGTTGGACGAGTGGCAAGGGTGCTTGCCTAACGTCTCAGGGGCCCCGGGTTCGATTCCCGGCGGGGTCAACTTTGGAAATTTTAATGTAATTTTCAAAATTGACTCTGGTCTGGATTTGAAAAGTAGTGGTAGGGCACACTGCGTTTCGCAGTCATTTGGGCAGCCCATCTGGCGGCAGTAACCACCACCTTACAGAATACCACCGTGAAATAACAGCATATGATTGTGCTGTTGTGTTTCGGTGAGTGAGTAAGGGATGCCAGAGCCCATTACCCCCCATCCCTCCCTTATTATACCTTATCCTTAATCCTTCCATGGTCGGCAGCGCACTTGTAGCACTTATGGCGTTGCTTGTGTTATAGGCGACGGTAGCCACCTACCATCAAGTGGACCGTCAGCCTGTCTGTCGACCTTAACATAAAAAAACCTTCCTGTGGAATTATCGTAAGTCAAATATGACAAAATTAAATGCCGAATGAACCTTTTTTATGATAAAAGTCAATAGATTGACGGTTTATTTGATTTATCTTTTTTCCTTATTTTTAATCTTTTATCCTATTCTTATTAGGATCCCCTAACCCTCACGCACCAAAACATAACAGCACGTGAACAATATATCTGGTACATAACTATACCTTCCTTTTAGTGGACTATAACCAACTAATTATTATTAGCTTTTTCTAAAATAATATTCAAAAATTATAACTAATCGTACCGATTTGAAACCACTGGTTAGTGGGTATTCCGGCTTCAAGTCTTGCAGAAGCGATGGCCTCTCTAATTGCAAAAGTCACCACTATTGACATACACATCGGTGGTTCACCCACACCTGAAAGAAGTTAATTTTAGAAATTAATTTCAAATTCTATTTATTCATCTTAACTAAGAATTAGTTAACTTTAATACCTTTAGCTCCAAACATAGCGTCGGTGCTGTAAGAGTTCTTCCTGAAGTAAATGCGGAAATCTCTAGGTATATCTCTGGCCTGAGGCACTTTGTAGTTCCACGTTCTATCCGTCAATAGTTCCCCCGTGTTTTCATTGTACACTAGTTTTTCACAAGTCCAATAGCCCAGACCCATTATGAAAGCGCCTTCCACCTAAAACAATTTGCAGGACAATGTCACAATGTCTTCTAAAACAACAAGTATGATTTATGAAATTCGGTTGCTCACCTGACCAATATCAATTTCGGGACTAACGCTCCTACCGACATCTTGCAATAAGTCGACCCTTATCAATTCCGTTTCGCCCGTCAATATATCTACTTCAACTTCTGCTAAAGTCGCACCATAAATATGAAAATTTTGTAAATCAGACGCATTAACAAATCCGTGCACTTGCAAATCAATATTCATTTCGAAGGCTCTCTTTATCAATTCCTCCCAAGTTGGATTCGTCAGTTGACTCCTGACTGGCTCCAATCTTTCTAGAAGCTGTTGACAGCATCTCTGCACGCCAACGCCGATATTTTGCGACGTAAGGCTACCACCAGATATAAAGCCATTTGGGGCTATATGGGTATTGTTCGCTTTGATTTGGATTTTATCCATAGGTATCTTCAGAAGATATGCGCAAATTTGAACAGCTTTGGTATTGATCCCTTGTCCCATTTCAATGCCACCATGTGTGATGGATATAGTGCCGTCGTAGTGATACACTGACAGATTAACGTCAAAATACTGAGCTCCCTGAGGAGACCATCTCATCAAAGACCATCTCAAGCCACGTTTTTTCCACCTATTTTCCAAATTGAATTTGTCCACCATGGCTCTCCTTTCGGTGTATTGTGCATTGCCTTTCAACGTGTCTGTCATACCTCTAATATCTTCGTGCGTATTTGACAAATTAGCAAGTCTCACTTCAAGTGGATCCAGTGATAGTTCGTATGATATGCGCTCCATAATTGATTCAGCCATTGCGATCGCTTCAAGAGTGCCTGAAATCAAATTGTTTGGTCAAGTGGTTAAAGTGTTTGCTTTAACGCTCTGTCTCAGAAGTCCTGCGTTCGATTCTCGACTGGGCCAACTTTTTACCCTTTAACTTGTTTACCCTGGTTTAGATTTGACAAATAGTTGGCAGAGCGCAATGCGTTTCGCAGTCTGGCGGTAGAAGATCACAGTCTAGCGGACATTAAAGTTATAAACTTAAATTTTTGAATATTGAATATCATTTAATCTGTGTCTTATGTCACATATTTACATTATTAGTAGGAATTAGATGATAAATATCGGCAGTAAGCCTAACCTTGATAAGACTCGTACCTGGAGATCGACACCAAGTATTCTTAGATGTGTCTGTGACGACATTGTAACACTTATAGTTCCACCTGGCGTTGTTGTAGCAGTTGTAGAATGCGTCAACGGTGAACATTGAGAGAGGTTCGTTGACCATGAAGCCATTGTCTTCATAGATAGTGTGATTCGCGTACTGTATCACGCCATTCCTGTCCACTGCCACCTGATAATTAGATGACAATTTTTACTTCCACGACAATAAAATTGTCATTTGAGACGATCAATTAATTTTATTTGCAAGATAATGCAAGAAAGCTACTACGAGTACGTTGCAAAAGAATTATAAAAAGATATTAAATCAAAATCAAGTCTAAGAAAAAGAAAGAAAACTTATTTACAATGCGAGATTATTGGACGCATATAGTTTGAAAACAATTTGGCTTTTTTTAAAGGATTGATTTTTTAAAGTTATTTCAAATAGCTATTTGGTGAGCTAGTATTATAATATATGATGACTCAGTTCGGCATTTCAGCCGCTGTACAGAATTTAGCACGGCTTAGCCTGAGATTTTTCGGCTTTGCTATGTATTCACTAGGACAACTGCTGGTGATAGACTCACAGAAAACTCGATACGTCAACTTTGTAAATACCTTAAATAATAAGTAATTTCAATTTCTTGAGCAATACCTCAAAGTTATTGTTGCAAGGCAACCTTTTCCCTACTGCTTTCATTGCTGTGGTTAGAGGCATTATAAAGCGACAGGGACGATTCAACTTGTAAGCCACTAAACTACAAGCGACGGCCACTTGCGATGATCTTGTGATTTTGACGCCGTAAGCACCTCCTAGTCGACGTACATGGATATCCACTCTGAAAAACCAATTCTACTTGTTTACAATAATTAACTTTTTTTTCTTCGTTCAGTGCCTACACATCACGACGACAGGTTCACAAACTTTTAATTTCTTAGCATTTAATATTAATTATATCTGATGTGATTACTGGGAAGCTTACTTATTTTCGGGCAATTTTAGCGCTTTCGATATCACAATCTGAACTCCATTCATCCACTGTGTGGCAGAGTGTACTTCCAGACCTTCTTCTGTAGGTTTCGTCAGGCAGACCAAGTTTTCTAAAGCAAAATGGTATTGTGCGTATATAGTGTTATCTCCATTTATTACTCTCTCTATATCCTGTCCCCTGTCAGTAGCATCAATTGTAGATACTGTTGTAACTCTGCTGGTAACTTGCAAAGCCTGTTTGATGTCAAGTACGGGTTTTTTTATGTTGCTGTATTTCACGTGTACCATTTTAGCTGCTTTTTCGCCTAAATATTGAGTTTCGGCTACAACTATGCCTATTGGTTGGTTGTAGTATTTAACTTCTCCACTGCACAAAACTTCCTCATTAGCTTTGTTCATAGGAGGGACATCTCCGGGAGTAAAGGAATTGACACCGGGTATATCACTGGCTGCATAAAATTCTATAACACCTTTCAGGCTCTGAAATATAGAAATATGACATTGTATAAGTCATATTAAAATGTTTATTTAATCACACAGAATCTAAGCCAGGAATTATTAAAATACTTTTTTATGATAGGCGAATGTTCTATTTGATTAGCGGCGCGATAAGCGGCTTCCATCAGCTTCGCGCTTTATTTAGTTGGATAAGGATAAGGAATTAGTAAGGGATAGGAAAATGGACTCTATAATAACTTGCTTTTACCAAGGCTGTGCTAGCATCGATGTGTACAATATTTCCCGTGGGAACAGTACTCAGAACAAATGCCGCGAAAACTTCTCGCGGTAACGAAGGGATGTCTTCTGAATAAGGAGCTTCTCCCGAAGTCTGGATCTGAGACAAAAAAATAATAAAATCAACCATCAAATTGCAGAACTCGGTCGTGTCTCAGAGATATTGATTTCGTATTTTCAGTCTTGGTATTGCTACTTTTAATGAAGATCTGAAATTCAAGTTGTAAGAAGAAATATATTTTTTGTTTCATATACGAGTATATGCCTAATATCCTTTATTATATAAGATAAAGCAAAAACTAATATAAAAAAAAAGTATAATTCCCGGCACGTAAGTTGGCAAGAATGGCGAGATGCGCAGAAGTCGTTTTTTTGGATCTGATCGGGTATCAAGCGGGGCAAAGGGGCAAGATAACATAGCGACGGTATCCACGAACAAAGACGTATGTGACAATACACCAAAACAGCTTTTTTAATCGCTTTTGGTTAGAATTTGATCAAGCTACATGAGACAATTTTTATTTTTTTTGTATCTAGTTTAGTTTTTGTGATAGACAAACGCACAACGACGTAAATCATTTTTGCTCCCGCTAACAAAGGCGCAGCATCACATGCAACGTTTTATTCCCGTGCTCATACTCCTCTCACCTCGTCGCATCTGCAATTGCACCAGTGTTCGCGGTACTTGAGTGGAGGGAAGACATTCAGCTCATTTTTTATATTTCAAACTTAACATCATGGCGTTTTCATTGAGAGCACAAGATATATTAAATTTAGGCCTTAAACGACCCTATATTAGTGATTCTGAAAATAATAATTACGATAATAATGAAAAGAAGAACAATATTGTGACATGGGAAAATCAATTTTTTGCCAAAATGTTGACGGGATTGGTAAGTAATACAATGTAATTAATTTATTATTATTGATTAGATACCTACATATATATTTATTAACATTTTTTCTATTAATATTTTACTTTAATAGGCAAATGAACGATTATAGCCAATGTTTGGTTGTATCGATACCTACAACTATGTTCTAAGGAACATGGATTAAAAATATTTTCTTATGCTAATATCAATAAAATTACAATGACATATGATTTTCATGATTAATAAAATATTTAACATAATAATTATTATATTCATTTATTGTGGTTGCTTATGAAAATGCAACGTTTTGCTTCGAAAATTGACGGTAGTGTGTTTACATCCGACTGTGTTTTGCGGAATTACTAAGATCGTATGTACTTAAGCTACTTTTTTCTTGGATGACCATTTTGACATCCAACGTTGTTTGATATTTATTTTGAAAATAAACTGTTTAATTTAAATTTAAAAAAGAATATCTGGAAATAATACGTTTTTCATTTATTTTCAGCCACTCAAACCATATTTTCTGTTACGTCATCTCCGGTTTCTGAAGAGGCCAAAAATATTGCCGTCGATATGGCAGATGTATGGAACGACGTGTTTTTGGGCGACACAATGATGTTTTTTTATAAAAATAATAATGTTAAATCAGTTCAAATTGAAAAATACGAGTCTATATGAATATAGAAAGTCCTATATTAACGACAACTTTTTATAATAGAAGCTAGCACCAGTTACGAAAGCTCTCCTAACATACATAGTTATTGAAGATTTCGAAAAAGAGAGAAGTTCTACCCCAGCTAATCCATTAAACATACCAACTCCCATGCCTTCTCTGCTTAACACGATCATTGGTCGGACTCTTTCTACTCATTGTAATAGTATATTCCAGCAATAATTAGTCCACTGGCCCTCAAGAAAAGAAGAAAACGAAATTGACCCGATTGGTCTGATGCAAAAAGATAATGCATGAAAAATTTAGGTAAAATAAATAAGCTCAAGTGTAATTAAAAATGGCAATAGTCTTTCTACAATAACCTATTTTACCGTTTTATATTATGTTATATATTTTTATTACGTGATGTTCTACGGTACTTAATAACTTATTAAAAGCTACTTAATAAAAGTCGTTGTTTTAATAAAACTATTGATTGACGAAATTTCAAGTGGTCCATAAGATATCAAGCCCAGTCAAATTAAAAAAATCAGGGGAGATAAATGGTGTAGTTTTGAAAATTGGTAGAATTATACCTTACGGTATCCAGATGCATATACTAAGTCCTCAAGGGTGGGGGTTGTGCTGAGGATGTTGCCTCCTACACCCTCAGCACAACTTCCACCCTTGACGAATTCTTAGTTATGAATTATGTTCATAGTTTATTTCCCCTGATTTCCGGTATTCGGCTTAATTTGACTGTACTATACAATATTTTAAAAAGTTTGAAAGTTTAAGAAAGGGTTCAAATTAAAAACTGCTGTGTTTACAAGTGCCATTGGTAGCGTTAAAATATTATTATGCATTTCGGTTAAGATTCAATAAAAATAAATATATTTTAAGAAAGTCACGTTGGAAGTTGGAAATAATATAAGTAGATAAGTATAAAGGTTTAGGACAGAGTTTAAGTTAGATTAGAGGTGCCATTGTTGGCCTCTATTCCCACTAGTTCGGTTAACAGTCCGGTTGACCGAACTTCTATAAAATAATTTGATCTAGATGGTTGGGTCAAGGGACACATAGAGAAGGCGGTACCTTCTTGACATGGTATACGAATTGTCAGGAGGTTCCTCACTCTGGAGCCCTAACCACCGGTAGCTCGGGCCTTGTCCCGCTACTTGCGGCAATCTAGGTTTAAGTTTTTTATAATATTTATTGTTTTTTTATTTATATTGTAAAAAATTTCTATCTAAGAAAGAAAGTATATACTTGAATAATTATTTATTTATTTTCAGACAAATTAGCCCTTATTTAGTAAATAACATAATAACATAATAATGGCTCATTCTTATACGTAAGTTTTTTATTGATGGAAAAAAAGTTTAATTTTATTGCCTTTCATTTAAGTTTTAATTTCTTATTAAAGTTCCTTGAATTAACTACTATATTTTTCATGTTATTTTCACTTACAACCTATACCGCTTTGCATATTTGCCAAGAAAAACGTTGCATTAGCACATACTACCAGTATAGTTTCGAAGAATAAAGACGCATAATTTCATACCACTTTGTATTTACAAAGAACAAAGTTGCAAATGATCATAGGACCTCATTTTTTGACTAATTACTATTTTTTGAAAACAATATTGAAGAAATAACATTATCAACTTATTCCTAATAGCATATTTAAATTTTGTGGAAATCGGTTGGCTTTGTTTGGAAATATTTACCAAAAACTGTTTAACAATTTTCAAATCGCTCTCCTGAAAAGTTAAGATTTTGCAGATACGACTTTGTTCGTGGATACCGTCGATAGATCCGACCGCGCGATTGGTCGCCCTTGCACATGTCCCGCTCACTCCTTCGTACACTTGCGTAAGTTTTATCTCACGTGCGCAAACTTTCTCCCACTACGTTAAAAATCTTGCCAAGTTATGTGCCTGTCACTATAAAGACATTTACTTTTGAGTGCTTATATGATATATATCAGAACAAGTATAATATATGTCTACACTTATAAGTTTCTTCATTGAAAAATAACTTTACTCCCTTCGTATTAAGATTGAACTATTGTAGATATAAAGGAGAAAGACGTTAGAAACGTTAGAAATAACACTAAAACAGATAATGGATCTTACCAAAGCTTCAACTTTCTGCACTGGTTGGTTAAGCGGCCACAATGACGGATTTGTGTCGAAGATTTGTCGAGCATCGGAAACAGGGCGGGACTCACGAATTCTTTCAACACCGGATCTGTATCTTGCGTGGATAATGGACGGAGGGCAAAGCGATAATAAACCCTGAAATACAAATTATAGCTTAAAAAATCATTTTGTACTCATTACAAAGTAAACTTATATAGGTAATGTTTTACTTATTACTTCATTTAAAAACAAAAAAAAATCTTTAAAACTCCCGACTAAGATTTTGAGTCACATATGTGTTATTAACATTAGGTTTGCTTGAAAAATTAAATAGATAGTCAAAAATCGCAAGTACTCTAACCATTTGTTACTAACTTAATATTTACTTTAATAAATTAGCAAATATATGTACAAACTTCAGTTTAACTGGAATTGTATACTGTACACTAACTTACTTTATAAAATAATCCTATGGCCAACATTTTTCTGTACTTCGCAGAAGGCTCGGGAGGATTCTCAATAACATTTAACTCTCCATCCAAAATCTTAATAGCTGCTTGCAATGTCTCATTTGTAAACAATTTTTTCCTTAATAAATATGCTTCGGTTGCTGTTGCTCGAACGAATGTTGGCGATAAACCACCATAGACAATTCTACATTGTGACACTTCATTTTTGGTGTTTAATTTGTATAAAAATCCAGCATTTACTACGGCGTGAGCATTCTGAGCCCGCGGCATTATCTGTAAAGAGAAAGGCTTTTGTAAAAGTGCGATCTTATCTTTAAGTAGGTATATGTTAATTTCATTGAACTTTAAAGGCAATTATTAAGCGTTTTAAATTTTGTTAAAATTAAATCCAATTTTAATACTTACTTTAAAAGTTTCTATTTTGTACTCATTGCTCAGTGGTGGTAATAAGACACTTAATATAACTTTTCCATTCATATTCACTTTGAGAAAGTCTTGCATTGTCACATTTTGTTTTCGACCAAGTAAGTTTACTGAAATTTGAACAAAAGCCATGAATTACATTTAAAAATATATAACTTGCAAAGTATATTGTTTAATTAATAGGGCCTCTTTCACAAACTACATGTGAAGTGTTGATTAGTTACTTTTAGAAATTAATTTCTGTTATATTGAATTATGCACTCGGTTTACTGCATCAATCGATAGCCGATTTTTTATTATTATTTCCTATTTAATGTTTGGGACGTTTACCGTACAAACAAAGGTATATCAGCTCCATTATCCCCGGTTACCGGTGACTTTAAATGACAGTTTGGCCTACTTGACGTTTGTGAAACAGGCGCTTAGTATAATATAATTTATACTTACGAATTGTTAACTGAGCACCCACGGTTTCAAAGAGAAGAAAAAGATCCGAAGGAAACTCGTTATGGTCATATTTTATCATTAAATTGCCGCCTATAGTCCCCAACTAGAATTCAATTTAAGAAACATTAAAATTTATACACTAGCTTCTGTTCACTATTTCACCTACTTTTTTGGACATAAAATTTTGGACTTACATTTCGAACAGGAATGTGAGCGACCAATTCGATATGATTATAGAACTTTTTAAGATAAGAGAAATATTCAACACTAGAAATGTGTTTGAATATTTCCAATAGTTCTGTAATAGTAGTTCCAGCACCGATGACCAAATTTTGATCAATTTTGTAACCCTTCAAATCGGATACTCCACTGATGTCTATTAGAATATGAGGATAGTCTGATATCGGATAAACACCTGCAAGTAACATCATTATATTACAGTCAAAATACTTTTAAACCTGAAGATGTATTAGCAAACTTTTAATGCTATTAACGAGATTTCTTTTCAATCTGCAGACAAGTTCACAAGGTTCTTAATATTAAGTAATTTAATCTAAAATAAACCTTTTTGTTCCGTTCAATACATTAGCATAAATACGGACATAAAATAACCTAAAGTACTTTCATTAACTTGATTTTTACGAGCCCCTTGGTCGAGTGGTTAAGGTGTTTGCTTTGGCTCAGGGTTCCGGATTCGATTTCCCGGGTTAGTTGATAAATTGTGTTTAACAACGTATTAAATTGAAATAACAGTATCCGTGATACGTCGCTGACGAGCTTGTTGATTGAAAATATTATTATAAACGTACCTTTAGCAGTGTTTCCTGCGACTAACATATAATTATCATTCTTGGATTTTCTCAACAGTTGCATTAAATCAAATATTCTCTTAACTCTGAACCATTCCTTGCCATCCTTTAAATGTGTCGCTTTTGTTGAATTTTCATTAACATCTTCATCAGAGACAATACACCAGTCAGATTCATCGCAATCATCTTCAATACAAATTTTCTTAGTCTTCTTGCAAATATGTAAGTCTTCTATATCGGGTAACTTATTAGGTGTCGGCGAATCTGTGGTGAACTTTTTGAATGCGTCCAATATAGGTCTGTAACCAGTACATCTGCAGATATTACTGGCCAACGATTTTTCTAACTCAAGCATGGTCAAGTCTTTCCTGCTTTGTAAGAGGCTGAAATAATATGAAGTTTAAGTGAAAAAAAATAAAAATAAAGAATTATTGAACAGTAAACCAGCCTGTGTAAGTTAAATCAAGGTTAATCCAGTTAAATGTTAGAGAAAGCTATTGATATGGCACACCCCCTAATAACGAGGAGCAAAGCATAGGCTTTGCTCCTCGTTATTAGGATAATAATCGTTATAGGTCATCATAGGATGAGGACAACGACGATTTCAAGGTTGGTTCCGTTATGTTACCTATGATTTCATAAAACTAATTACAATATCTAAAAGAACTAGAGTTGAAAATTGTAGACACTTTGAAATTTCATGTAAATAACATTTTAAAATTGTCTTTCTTGTAATAAAACCAACGAAGCGAGATAAAAGCACCTAATTGTGCTAATTACCTAATTAGAACTCAAAATTAGTTTATTATCTGTCGAACTTGTTTTACTATCTTCGTGCAAACTTGTATTAAATTGGCGTTATCACCTTTTTTTTAAGGTTTCATGCAGTGTACAATCTTTCATACATTATATTAACACAGAAAAGCCTTGATAAAAAGTATGTTAACAAAATTAGCTTATTAAGCAGAAGCAACGTGCATACACGTATATAAGAGTGTTTATCTGACTGTAACCAGGTTAATAGGAAACCGGGCTATAATAAATGCATTGTTTCAATAAAATGCACGATTGCAATATGTATATTAGGAAATTGTAGAAAATATTTAGTGTTCACATAACAGTCAAGTTGACTATAACAAACGATAGTTGGTAGTCTTCTTAGACTTAGAAGTTTAAATCGAGTGATCCCGAGTATAAAGTTAAACCTTGTTAAATCACTCTATTTAAACGTTTACAGAAACATTTTTATGTAAGGGACTTACAAAACCCCTTACATGCACCATAATGCAGCATAATCAGACAAATTTATATACAATATACCTGTAGCTTAGATTATTTTTTAAGGTAGGTAGGTAAGTATATACGATATAATTTGATACCACTGTGAAAATGTTAGATTATATTTAAGTTTTTATTATTTGATTAATAAACAAATAAATAAATGAATATACAAAACAGCGTCAAACTACTATATCAGTCTTTTTAGAATTCATAGAATTTATATTTTTAGAAATACATGGAATTAAAAGAATTCTAGAATAACAATTTATTATTATTATGATTCTAGTAAACTTATCTAAATATGGTACCCAAGAGACAGGAAAGGAATATGATGTAGACCATTCAGAATGTATGGCGATAAAATCTGCAATGATGAGCAGAATGTGGAACTCTTCAATATTGGCAACATTGAAGGAAGATATGAGAGGACTGGGGAAGACTTTTGTCTTGAGGCACAAATTGACATTACTTCTTGGAGACTGATGTGGTTCTTTTTAAGTTTTTATTTCTTCTATCTGACCAAAGGTTGTTAAATATATTAATTATTATTTTTATTTTATATAATAATATTACCTGTACATGGACATGATCCACCCAGGAGTGCAGTATCCGCATTGTGTGCCGTTGTGTTCAGCGAGGGTCATCTGCAGCGGATGGTAGCCGTCCAGTTTGTTGCCAACCTTCTCTACTGTCGTGATATCCCAGTTGTCACATGACGTCACAGACACCAGACACTGCAAACAGCAAGGGCTGCATTAAATCATATCTATACAGATACTACTAACTTATATTTATATATCACGCGACTTCCCCTTCGTATCTCTATAAAATAATGTTACTTGCTAATGTAGACAGTGATAATGTAGATTGTTATAGATGAATTTAAAAAAAAATAATATATTTTTTTTTATAAACCACATAGTTCAATTTTATCATAATAGAGCAACATTTTAATTTGTGCACTAAGTATTACAGGGTGTATACGCCGCTTCATACTTCCTATTCCTTTCTTTGTTATACGTGCGCAACCGTCCAATCAGAGGAAAGGAGATGGAAGATGTCTTCGATGCGCTTGCGCTCGACGCATCGCGTCAGACAGTGTGTGTTGCAAAATTGATACGTGATAACCGCTCTGCTTTCAAACCGCATATACTTACTAAATTTTTATATTTACGAACTGTTTTGTGAAGTGTTTTGTGTGTTCGGATCCAATTATCCAGTCATCAACGAGATACGAGAGCAGTCGCCACCAGCACCTGACCAGACCGCCAAACCAAGAGGTACGTGTTGTGCATAATCCCTACGCCCCGCTACCGCTATCCTATTTCTCGCCAATTAAACCTATGTAGCATACTTCCATCCGCATATGAAGATTTTTTCATCTTATCTTCAACCCGCATCAGCATCATTGTGCTGTGGTCTTACAGCCGCATCTCCACAGGGCATTAATAATAATTAAAATAAGAACTCTGTAAACTCAAGGATGTTATGAAATTTATTTGATTTAATATGATTTGAGAAAACAAATCTCATCCACCAAGTAGTATTACCCACCGAATTGACTGCAGTAGGGGCAGATGTTCCAGGTCTTCTAGCAGTGACGACACACGCTCCGCATCCTCCCTCCCTGCACATGTACTTGGTGCCGCGAAGTTCAAGGGTCTTGCGGATGTAGTCCAACAGGGTGACGTCAGAACTCGTCTCACAACCAACTAGAATGTATTAATCATTTGGACGTCAGTGGATGAAGGTGGTATGTCGCATTTTTGGGTTTTTTCGTTTTTTTGCATTGATGAAGGTATATGAATGATATGATATGATATGATGATATGCTAATATGAATGATTAGACATCTTAAGATCGTCAATTTAAGGCATCTTAAAGAATTAAAAAAGTTGAAAAAGGTGTTATGTACAGTTAATTTTAAAAAGCAAAAAGTGCAGAAAAGTTTATCTTTGTTAATGAAAGAGGGCGCTATGTATGACTTTTTTAAAATTAAATAATAGAAATGTTTACTTGCTATTATTACTTGCTACTAATAAACTAGCTGGCGCCCGCGTCTTTGTACGCGTTATGAAAGAAAATGTAGCCTATCCTGTGTCCTGTACGTCTAAATGTTTCTCTACCAAGTTTCATGAAAATCAGTTAATTCGTTTAAGAGTTATGGAGGAACATGCATACATACAATACCTACAATTACAGATTTATTATTAGTATTGATTATAAGCAAAACCTTAATGTATGGAAAGTTTAAAATGACCCTTGAGAGAAAGCGATGTATTCGTGCTGTTACATTATACTGTTCGCAATAACCTCAAGGAAAATATTTAACATTTTAAAACGGGTCGAAATAAGGCCGAGACTTTTTTTTGAGAATCTGACATATTAAATTACAAGAAACGCCGAATCCATACTAATACTCGTACTATAAATGTGAAAGTAACTCTGTCTGTCTGTCGTGTTACCTTATCATGTGCACGTTGTCAGTCATATAGGAAAGGACATGGAGTATATCTTTCATCTATAATAGAAAAAAAGTATAGTTTCCGAGGTGACATAAATAATAAATTAAGAAGATGCCAGGAATTATATTTTCTCGAAATACTACAATGGAATTAGCGTCACAAGTGCCAAAGGGGAACATAAAAATAACGCCTTTGACAGAATCATGGCGGACTATTGCCTTCGCACGTCAATGGTAAAAGGTAGTAACGATCAACTTCTACTATTTCATTTTAAACTCTAATGGGTTGACGTAAAGTCACATTTTCTTTAAATTACTTATTATTATGTTTGTTTTGTTATAAATGACAGTTCATGCTCTACGCATATGTCACTTTTAAATGTTCCATAAAATTCGTTGTGTTTTGTATGGCACGCGTGTTCCATGTAGTAATTTGATGGTTATAATGTATATTTTTATTTTTAAACGCGGACAAAGTTGCGTACGCCAGCCTTGTAAATAAAATAAAAGGTTTGTATTTTTTATTTATTTCAAATAATATTAAAACAAAAAAATACCTATTAAATATTTAAACCAAAACTAAAAAGATTTAAATTACAATAATTATTCTAAAACAACAATCAATATGTTAAAACAACACCTCGTGTTACATCCACTTCTCATGAAAAAAAAAATCTATAAATAATAGTGAAAACTCCATCAAAATTGGTCGTGCAGTAAAGCTACAAAAATAATATTTCTGGCATTCTAGTGTCTGTGACTTACTTCAATAAATAGTTAAAATTAAACTTATCTATTAATTTTGATTCTTTGGCGCTTAATTTTCCTTTGAACCTTAAAGAGGCATCAAGAAGACAAAATGTTTATTAAGTATTTAGTTAAATAGTAAAGTAATCTTAAAACACTTCATAATATTCTTAAAGTAATCTTTCCTAGCGAAGGCTCTTCAATTAAGAGAATAATAGTAGATAATGAGTAAAATTACATAATTACTTATATAGTTTAAAATGCTTGGTAAGCTATTAATATATGTTAACTGTATTATGGAATTACCTGAATATGGTTCACCATTAACGCAAAAATTTATTCGTTCCATGTCTGCTCACTGCGGTCGTGTGCGATGGACTAAGATAGAAACCGTTAAAAAATAAACAGGAATCTTTAAATTGTGTATACACACGGAACTATTTCACACTTCGAATCGTAGCGGTTATTCTACGTGCACTTATTGTAAAGTTTTCTTAGATCTTTTTTCTGGCCAGTTAAAAAAATCTAAATTTATGTTAGAATTGGAAATAATGTTTTTTGTGCAGACCAGCAGCAATAGTCCGGTAGAATAAAATTCTAGTTTGACCTTTAAGGAAGATTAGGCAGATGTAGGTTTGAAATAATGATTTTGGCAATGGAGAAAAATATCTTGAGGAAAACCTCGTCTCATTAAGGAAACTGTGTTTAAAAATAATTTGTGGAAACCCGAATAATTACTGAGCGATAAATATGTTCAAAAAACGTTTAGCAACTCGATCACACAAACTATTAACTACCGGCTTACTTAAACATACAAAAAATTATTGAAATCGGTTCAGCTATTTAAGAATATTTTAAATAATACATACCAAATTTTAAATAATATCAATAGTAAAGTATGGTACAAAACCGGTCATTCGCATATCAGCTTAATGCGTATTATTAAAAAATATGATGCCGTATGTTTTCACTGCCTCGTTGTACCGTGTATGCAATGAAATCTTACTTCAGTTCAACTCTCGCCCAGTATTGTTGTAATTATGAAAAGTGCATGTAATTGTAACTTAAAATAAGGTTGACTTTGCTTCAACATTTAATATGAAAACCAATTGAGAAAGCTCTATAGAAAAAATATAAAAAATATATTGTTAATACTCGTTTGATACATAATTAGGTTGGCACAAAAGTTACGGTTCGTTAATTTAAGTCTACCTATATACTTGTGTTCATACGACACTGACTTTTGAAATGTGTTTGGAGCAAACTTTAATGTGTTTTTACATTTTGATTAAAACTATAAGATTTAGCGCCTCTTTCACCAACTGTCAAGTAGGCTATCTGTCATTTAAAGTCACCGGTAACCGGGAATAATGGAGCTGATATACCTTTATGTGTACAGTAATAGCCAGCCAGCCAGTTATTGTCACAAACCTTTAAAAAGAACCAACAACCGATTACGAAATTTCTTTGTTTTAAGTTTTGATGTGTTATGTGACCTATAAAGATAAAAGATAATTGTAATTTAATGGGTGCAAAAAGTCTGTTTTTTATCATTTAATACCTTAATTTTATACCATAGATAAATTAAGCAAACTATAACAACTAAAAGGTTCCATGACCTAATAAATAAACTATAAGATTTTTCCGCATAAGAGTGTATTTTATTAATTTTAGAAATCTAAAAATAATTTCTATAATTATTTGTTCCTTAATAAATCCTTAGTTATTTTCGGAGTTATTCCGTAAAGCAACTTTCGGTTAAGCTTAATTAAAGTTTAGGTAGTACCAACTTTTACTATATTTTATGAAACACAATTTACGTGAAAATTATAATTTTGAAAATTAGTTGACTGAAATTAAGGCACAAGGAAATTGAATATGTCATACGTCGGATCTTTAGTTAAATGTCAACACCTTTGTGAGTGTATAATATTAAAAATTGGTACAAAAGTTTCTCTTCGCCTACAGATGTATTTTTTTATTGATATACTATAGGTAGGTATACTAACATTTATAAAGAGAATAGATTTTTGTTTTTAATGATTGAACAAACTCAAAAACTGACGGGGTGTAAGTTCTACCAATCCTGACCAGAGATGCCTATTCATCAATCAATACTAATAATAAATCTGTAAGGGTAGGTCATGGAGTAAGTTACTTTGTTTTCAGAGACATCGTGTTTATAGGCTCTATACATGATACTGAAACTAAATTGACGATTATTAGAATTTTTTTCTGTATGTATGTAAGTATGTATGTTCTTCCATAACTCTTAAACGAATCAACTGATTTTCATGAAACTTGGTTGATAAACATTTACACATATAGGACATAGGATAGGCTACTTTTTGCTTTTTAACGCGGACGAAGTCGCGGGCACCAGCTAGTCTAAAATAATGCCGCCGCATACATTAGGAATATCGATTCGGGATTCCGAACTACCACAACATACAGTAGTTTTTAGGTTCGGATTTTATACGAATCGAAATTCCGAAACGGAATTCAGTCTTCAGACTGTATGTGGCGGTCCTAATAAATATATTTGTTAAGGCAATTGATTATGTTTTAAGACCCTTCGCCATGCGAAAAACACCGGAAACATCCTCAAACAGCGTATTATTATTAGCAGTAAAACTTTTTCTATTTTATATTTATATTTTACTAAACATAACTATTTTATAAGATCGAGCGCCACTTGTCACAAATAAATTTCGTGCGCCTTATATCAAACTTATAGCAAATACACAAATCAGTGTTTTTATAATTCCATAAGGCCCTTTAATTTTAATTGTCTAAATATTAAAATGATAATAAATATAACATTTATAGGTATTATAGATTAATTTATTTTATTAATTAACATTTGAAAACACTAAATATAAACTAAGATGTTTATATCCCGCTATAAATTGGGATTTGAACGATTAAGAGCTCACTTGCCAACGGGAGTTGCTTACCTATTCCGTACTACGTAATTCCGTGATTACTCTTTAGTTATTGGTCGTAGTAATAGGTAGGTACATAAAAAAAAAAACATTACATTTCTGAGTTATTATATAAATGAAATTAATGTGCAGAATTTTCGCGGGTCTCTATTAGATCACAAAGGAGCAGTAGATCACAAAGGATATTATCTAGACCATTTCATTATTTTCATATGACACTTAGCGCCTCTTTCACCAACGTCAAGTAGGCTAAACCGTCACTTAAAGTCACCTGTCACCGGAAATAATTTAGCTGACGTTTGACCTACGTTAATTTGACCTTTGTTTGTACGGTAAACGTCCCAGACATTAAATAGAAAATAATTAAAAAAAATGGCCTATCGAATGATGCAGTAAACCGAGTGCATAATTCAATAAAACAGAAAATGATCTCTAAATGTAACTAATCAACACTTTACTTGTGGTTGGTGAAAGAGGCGCTTAACCATGCAAGCAACGAAACAAGAAAAGGTTATCCTGGGAAAACGCAATGAGTATTCTCTAGCGTTGTAATGCACCCGGAACAATACTTAAGGAATGAACCGGAATTATCGATAATAAATAAATAATAATGTAAAGTGTAACAAGCAAAAAAATGAAATAAGCGAATGAATTCGTGATATAATACACTATTGAAGTTTCCTGGTTCACACGAAATGTTCCGATACAGTTAGAACAACTGGTAGAGTGAAGGACTTAAGGTAAACATGTCTATTATCGACAATCACAAGTGTCGAACTTTTACTTAATATCTGACGTTTATATAAACTTATAATGAATTTAAATCAAATTTCGTAGTTGTATCTCTTAAGAAGAAAGTTTGGGCAAGCTTGCCCTAATAAAGACTAGCCACCAATAAAGAATGAAGAGATCTGTGTCATAGCAGTTTAATGAATAGATATAGGATAATGTATATATACAATACAATAAACACAGGATAAATAATAATAATAAGCCTTGCCCCGCTGCCTGCGGAATTCTAGTGTTAAGTTTTTTACGATATTTATTGTTTGTTTTTTAATAATGTTTATTGTAAAAAATTTAGAATTAATATAGTAAATAAATATATGTGAATAATAATTATATTTAGATTTCATTTTTTTAGAATAATAAGGCTTACGGCCTCTTTCACAAACTAGATGTAAAGTGTTGATTAGTTACTTTTAGAAATCATTTTCTGTTATATTGAACTATGCACTCGGTTTACTGCATCATTCGATGGCCGATTTTTTATTATTATTAAATGACAGTTTGGCCTACTTGACGTTTGTGAAAGAGGCGCTCAGAAAGAAAACCTATTTTTAAAATTCATAATTATGTTTGTCTGCTCTGTTATTATTATTATTATTATTAGTTAAAATATAATATCGGAATATTTAATATTTAGATTAAATATTGTGTAAATATTGTGATAGTGATAATGACATCGAATTGGTTGATAGACACGTTTGAGTCAAATCGGATAATGACCATTTAGGAAGTATCCATGGGTATGTACAGGGTGCCCCAGGATATGACCTACTTCCATATGATTTAGCGACGGAAATTGGTGAGTGATCAGTTTACGCAATATAGGTTAACAAACAAAATAATACAAATTGGCTAAATATTCCTTAAACCAAATATATCTAGACTTTGTAGCACGTTTTGTCTATAAAACATATTCGATTGCAATTTAAAATATTCTAGGTAGTTTATTTTATTTGTGAATATTAATCTAAAAAACTAGAAAACGTTAAAGTGGCCTCTATAATTTAGTATTTATACTTTTATATTTTCTCATATGTATTGTTTTATTGTTAAAACACGCAATAAATATAAATAGGTTTATCTACGAAGAATAATTATTTTGTTTTTATACGAATATAAAGGTTATAAATAATTATTCAGATCTCACGATAAAGTTAAAATTAATTTGATTAACTTAAGGTTATAAGTTACATAAATTATAATTTAAAAAAAATTCTGTATTTCGTCTGGGTATTGCTTCAATTAATGTGTGTATCTGGTGAACGACTATTTTTTTTTAAAAGTATTGGTTATATTTTAAAGTTTTAGCGCCTCTTTCACAAACGTCAAGTACGTCAAACTGTCATTTAAAGTCACCGGTAACCGGGGATAATAGAGCTGATATTACCTTTGTTTGTACGGTAAACGTCTCAAACATTAAATAGAAAATAATAATAAAAATTCGGCTATCGAACGTGCAGTATCATGATCGAATGATCAATGATTTCTAAAAGTAACTTATCAACACTTTACATGTAGTTTGTGAAAGAGGCCCTTAAAGAGTAGGTATTGGTAATTTTATAACATTTTATTTTTTTAACAATAATATACTTACAAGGAAAAATATACTTGTATAAATGCATAATTTTGCTAAGTAGTACGTTTACCCTAGTTGAAAATGCGAGCACGCGATCTGACTCTCGGCTCTTTGAAGGAGTATCAATTTGTTAGTTTCAATAGTATTGTAATTATAGGTCACACAGGCTGGCAAATGCAATACTGGCTGACATTTGTACAAAATTTAAACAAAGGACTAAATTATTGCTGCTTTCAAAGTTATTCGAAAGTAATACTCGTACTTTTGTGTGTTTCCTCTGCTTATTCGTTTAATTTAGAAACTAAAATAGTTTTTCATGGTCGTGTTTTCTGAAATTGTCAGATCATTGTCGAAAGATGGGTTGCCTAATTTATGATCGAATTAAACAACGTTTTCATAGGACTCCATACGACCATCATGTTTCCGCTCAATTTTAGACAGGAAATTGTTATTTTATCCTACTTTTTATGTATTTTATTTATCTTATTTTACAAATTGTGATATTAAATAAAATATCGTGTTGCGCCTGCAGCACGGTCGATTAGTAGGAATTATTATTTGTTGATACAAAAATGTCGATAATTGACGGAAATAATACTTGTCAATTTCTATTGTTTTTTTCTTTTTGGTATAGATTATGTTTTTAGATTACTTATAGAAAGTGATCCAGTAGCTACAAACAAAAATATAAATTTTCTCTCTTTAGAATACTAGTAGGTATAAATAAGTAATCTTCAAAATGTAGGTCTGTACGCCGGATATGATATTTTTTGGAACGAGTCCATTTCGGATATTTTCATTTATTTTATCTCGGAATTACATGGATCTATCTGTAATTGGTTTCAATCAAACAGGGATCCATTTCCGATGTGTTACCACTATTACGGCTTTAGCCGCAATGGGCTTTGTTTTTATGCCGATTTAAATGGTTTTCCCTGTACCTACTCCGAGTTTGATTCATTTCAAATAAAAGCTAACCTCAAAAATATATCTAAGCTTCCAAGTTTGATGCCATTTAATTATTTTTAGATAAAAAAATACACAACTTTACAAAAAAAAAATTAAATTTACACTTACATTTTGATCTAAATAGGACTATTTTTGTTAATTGAATCTTAGCTGAATATATATATATATATATATATATATATATATATATATATATATATATATATATATATATATATATTAAACTGTTATATAAATTATTTGTAATTATTCTTCCAAAATTATATAATAATAGAGATATTTTTATTATTATTATTTTACTTGTATCCTAAATACAAGTAAGAGTTACAATTCTTAAAGAGTTTTTAACAAAAGAGCTCGCACCGTCTTTACGTGTACGGGTTGTAAATGGGCGATGAGTCACAATGACAAGTGGCGAAGTGTTGGCACGGTCAAGTTCATTGGTTCGGCGACGTTCACTTGCGTTTTTATTAACTCTATTTATGCAACACAGTTTCACTTGTAACTTGACACAAGTTTTTTTAAAGTTATTTCTAAGTGCGGATGCCATAATCGGGGAATTGTTATCATTTAATTTTGTAAAATACAGAATTCACACACAATATTATTATGCATTTTAAAGTCGACGAGCCCTTGGATGATCCCACTGTAGGGTGCTTGTCTTAACGTTTTGTTATTAGGTTAAGGTTAAGGTTCCCGAGGTAGAGTCAAGTGGCAGGGCACTCTGCGTTTCGTTATTTTTTATATTATAATGGTTATAAACAGAGGAACTAAAATTTAGATGCTGTTATCTCGATCTAATCTATTTTTTTTTATTCTATGTTTGTCGCCTTGACCACTTATTGTACAGAAATATGGCTGATGAGACCTCTAAAATTAGCTTAAATAAGGGATGAAATAATAATTTTCGGGGTTTCGGAGCTAAAACTATTTTAAACATTTTTTAGGTAAAAGTCACAACCGGTCACAACCGGCGAGATACTCGTATATCATATTTGATTTTTACCTATCATTTCACTAGACAACTCGCTCACAACCCATCTTGCACTCACAGCCTTTTCATCTTCAAGGTGAAAATTATCACAACAGAAAAACTTCAAGAGTATAAACATTGTGGGTTACTTAGACAAATTGTACAAAGTCATGGCTAAAATTTAGTCACGCAAAGTGCTGTGAATGACATGTTGTTGTTTCAAAACAAATGTAGCGCTGCGCTTGCTGTGAGAAACTTTTAGTGTATGGTTTGACTGTCTAAACTACGAACTTGTGCCTAATTGAAATTATTTTAATTTCTTTAATTTTCTTATAAACTAGATGGCAATTAAAATATTACAATTATCATCAAAATAATTAGCCTGTGTCTCTCCACTGCTGGATGTAGACCTCTCCCAAGGCTTGCCACAAGATAAGATGTGGCCATTTAAAATGATCCAACATTTGGCCATATATCAGGATAAAAAGTTGGGATTTCTAATTAAAAAAAAAAACTAAAATTTATTAATGTGAGTTTTTAACTGCAAAAAATTATATTAAATTTTTTATTTTATTTTATTTATTTATTAAGGTACACCAACAGAAAACACAACAATACAAGATAATAATACAATTATTTTACATTTAGTCATAGTCTGATGTGAATTCCAATAACAGGTATACAAAACATTTAATATCATTATTGACCCTTAAGACTATAGAAAATTCTTATATTAAGTTCCAAAATTATGGGAAAACTACTGAACGGATTTTGATGAAACTTTACAATAATATAATTATTACATCAAAATCAAAATCAGGATCTAATTTATGAAGATACAAGGACAAAATCTTAGACAAATCTATTTTAAAATATTATACGTAATGTCCCTCACCTACTACAAAATGTCTTTTTTAAATAGGACAAAATTGAAAAATTTAACGCAAGTTTTAAACAATTTTGCAAATTACCGAGTGAATTATTTTGCAAAAGCTTATATTCAATCTACTTATTGGATATTGAATTTCTTCATGTATGAATTCGCTTCTATTCCTAATACTTTTTATGACAGATTTTTCCTTCTGGGCGATTTAAAATTTTTTCTTTACTTTTTATGACAGATGCGGAAACAAAATAATTATGGGATAAGTAGTTAGTTATTTCTCCTGGTTCGTTTTCCAAATTAGGAAAGAAAATATCTGCAATAACGGACATAAGACATGCAATATAACCTAACATTTTATTTCCAACATTAAATACGTGTTTATTATAATTAACTATGCACCGCAGCTTTGCCTGCTCTGAATTTAGACATAATTAAAACCTTCTCCATGAATAAGTACCCGGAATTATTCATGAATATTAATATGCCTACTTTCATCTTCCTATTTATATACAGAAACCTTCCTCGTTTAACGGTCTTTCCATTTTTGAAAACCGCATGAAAATCATCGCGAACATACATAAGTACAGACAGATTTTGTTTTATAACATGTAAGGATGGTACTCGGTATTACAGTAAATCATCAGGATGCTACCTAATAGATAGTACTACAACGTAGTTGATATTTCAATAAATGAAGTACGAGTAAATCGGCTAAGATATGAGTTTTGGTGGTTTCATTGTCACGAAGTGTCCAACTAGCGTGAAAAACGTTCACAAAGAAGTACACAGACTTTGGTGCGGACTAGTTAGGGCCGATGACACAAATATTATAATGAAACACTTCAAATGTGGATTCTATTCTGAACAGTTGTTAGCAACAATGGCGTCACATAACTAATATACTTTATAGCACTGACAACAAGCATAGAAACCTTTTGGGCAAGTGATTAAGTTGCTTGCCTTAGCACTTTGACTATGGGTTTATCATATGGATACCATGAATAGAACCGTCACCATGGAATTTTGCATACACGTTGTCTGGGACATCAGAAAGGACATAGGGTACCTTTCATCCAGAAAGCGGACGAAGTCGCGGGCACTAGCTAGTATAGTATATTATATACATATTATTTATGCCAAGTAAAACATTGGTGAGAACAGCATGAAAATCGGTGCAGTAGTTTTTGAGTTTATCGCAAACAGACAGTAACACGCGGCGGAGGTCTTTGTTTTATAATATTAAAGGATTCAGTTATATCGATTTTTTTTTACTTATACGGCGTGCTAGACTCCAGTTTTTCTTCATGATGCATAACTATTTTTTTTTTTAGTTAATTCTTTTATTTTTCAGTTATAATAAGGCAGAATCAAAATGGGATGTCGTACGAGTCAGTTATGGTAATTGTGCAATGCAATTATTTTGATGGGTCATATTAACCTAACCTCAACCTGCATACCAAGTTTGGATACAGTGATAAAAGGAGATCTAAAAACAAAGTGATAATTAGTGGTCATGGTGCAAGTGATGGGTATTTCAGCAACTCACCTGCCCCTCCCTGCCTCTCTCCGCAACCCGCTGCCAGTCCACTTGCAACATGCGATGATTCACATAACAATTGTAGGTTGTATCCGTTAGTACCATAACAAACAAGCAATGAAAGTTGCAACATACAGGAAAATAAAATTGATTTGATAAAATACAAAAATTAATAAAGAAAAACTGACTATAAGACTTAACGCCTCTTTCACCAACTACAAGTAAATTGTTGATTAGTTACTTTTAGAAATCATTTTATGTTTTATTGAATTATTCACTCGGTTTACTGCATCATTCGATAGGCGATTTTTTTTTTAAATTATTTTCTATTTAATGTTTGGGACGTTTACCGTACAAATAAAGGTATATCAGCTAAATTATTCCCGGTGACAGGTGACTTTAAGTGACGGTTTAGCCTACTTGACGTTGGTGAAAGAGGCGCTTAATCATATTCTGACAAGGACTGCATTTGCTTGAGGTGTTAGTGTCAGGTTTCAAAAGGTGATCTACATTTTCTTTGAATATTATATGTACTTTCTTTGAATACTTCGTCTGCGGTGAAAAATAAAAAAAATTAACACCTGAGAAAACTGACATCTTTATTGTTGTGACGATGGTGGCGCCGCCATAAACAATACTAGTATTATAAAGATAGAGAGAAGATTAATTGTATTGTTCTATGTTTGTAATGAATAAACCCAAAAAGTAGTGGATTTTGAAAATTCCTTCACCTATAGAAAGTTACATTAATAGCGAGTAACATAGGCTATTTAAACTATAAAGTTATGCAGGCGAAATCGCGCAAACAGGAAGTTTTTTTATATTTTTAAGGAATAGTTTTAAACAACGTGTAAGCAAAATATACTTCACATTTAGTTCTTTTTGCATTATTGAGGAACAAAAATACAAAAATACACACTTTGGCATTTATCATCAATACTAATAATAAATCTGTTTCGGGTTGGTCATGGAGTAAGTTACTTTGTTTTCAGAGATATCGTGTTTATAGGCTCTATACATGATATATACATGATGTATGTATGTTCTTAACTCTTAAACGAATTAACCGATTTTCATGAAACTTGGTATATAAACATTTAGACGTACAGGACACAGGATAGGCTAGTTTTTTTCTTTTTCAACGCGGACGAAGTCGCGGGCGCCAGCTAGTAATATTAATAAAATGAATCATACACTTTTTAACATACTTCCTAGAGATATTTATAAGTTATTCAATACTAAACTCAAAGGTGGTTTTAAGAATATTAGAGGTTTATAGTCTACAAAACCTTAGTATTAATGATGAAATGTATAAATAAATTATAGTTTTCACTATTATAGTTTATGAAGGTTTCTTGGAAATTATTTCGTCATAGAATCAGCTTTGCAGACGGACGATAATACTAGATAATATTATAACATTAAAGGCGAAAGTTTTTGAGGATTTCATGGACAAATTATGAATTTTATTATTATTCAAGATTACTCATGAAGCTCTACAGTAATACAGTTCATATATCAGAGTAGCACTTATGATGTAATTGATAAGACAACGAACGAAGTCGTGGGAATATGCTAGTTATGATATAAAAATGGGACATGATGCCTTTTGAGGTATTCACTTTTACTTATTAGTCTCAAGGTTCTTCACACTACAATAACTTTAATTAATTTGAAAAATGTACTTCACTCCACTTAACTGTTCAAGTGAACGGTTAATAATCTCTCTAATGAGTTCAATGTAAAGTCTGTTAGCATTGTTTTAATGTTTTCGTTAAATGTTTCCGTAAATTTATCAACTAATTATTTATTTATTAATTAAGATTACATACAGCCATTATATATCTATTATACATATAAATTAAATACAAATAGGCCTATAGAATCAAAATTATTTTCATTTGTTTATCTATTAATTTAAAAAAACAAATTAATATAAAACCAAAAAAAGAAAAAGAAGAGAATATTCTATATGAAAAAATAATAATAATTCGCCAATTTTCTTATATTATTATATCAAGGGCATCTTTCACCATCTGTCAAGTAGGCTAACCATCATTTAAAGTCACCGGTCACCGGGCTGATGCAGCTGATAAACCTTTTTCTTGTAACATATGAAATTTGCACAGACCATTAAACTGGTCTGTGCACTAAAATATAGTCTATGTCAATGTAGTATTGTCAATGCCAAAGTCACGTCACCGCACCTCTCAACTGTCGGGGAAGTAGGGGACGTGAAGGGAGGGAGGAATGGTCAATAAAAGTAGGAGAGATACCTACAACAAGGACTCAGACGCAAGGACACTGCTTACGTACACGCATATTTTTTCATTACAAGCTTGGCGGTTAATTTAAATTTGGGAAAAGTACCCACTGTCACGATCTATACCGTGCTACTTCGTCTACTTCGCCACGATCCCTGAAGTCGCCTGTGCGAGGAAGGGAGTCGCCGAGGGCTCTGCGAGATTCATACGCGGGCGTTTTGGACCACGGCGGGAGGAGCTAGTCCGTGCTGCCTACTCAGCACCTACTATCGCCGGCTTCCGGCAACCACTCCACACCGACGCTCGTCTGCACGCTCTTCGCGTTTTGAGGGGGTCTACGCCACGTTTCCGCGGGCTGCAGCAGTGGACCTGCTTCAGCGGCATTCCCGGAGCGTTTTATCCAGCTGAGTAGTTTTTTAATTTATATACTCATCAGCTTACCCTCGGAGTTTGATAAATTCCCACGTCTGAGCCAACACTGCTCACGTCCTCAACGTGCTACTCTGAATATTATAATCTAATTTAAACTTGTTAATTAGTAACCTGTATCTTACTGATTTTGATATTGCTGATATTGTTATAATTCTTTTATTAAACTTGTGTTGTGGTAAGTCTTTGTTTTATTTCTTAGGCTGCCCTCTTCTTCTCTCTGGCAAAGGCGCCCTATAGTCTCGTGCCTTACTGGCTGAACACTAGTCGGTGGTAACATCTGGTCTGGTGCAAAGCGATAAACAAGCACAGCACGCCAGAGGGTTACAAAGTGGCGCCCAACGTGGGGCTCGAACCCACGACCCTGAGATTAAGAGTCTCATGCTCTACCGACTGAGCTAGCCGGGCTCGAGACTAAATATAAATATTCTGCCAGGGAGAGGAGGCAGTAGACTTGCCACACGCAGTTTGTTTTAGCATAGCACTGGTGCATATCAAGTAAATTTCCGTGGAAGGGCGTTAATTTTTTTTCACCCACAGGACAGGCCCGCCTGGTGAAATACCACTTCCTTGCTTGGTTGAGTTGGCAAGGAACACCAGTGTCCACTCCTTTTCCTAATTTCCCTTGATCCCATTCAGATCAATACCCAATTTCCTCAACCTTTATCCCTAATCCTTGATTTTGCACCACGCTCAACTTTTTTTTTTTTTTTTTTTTTTCTTTTTTTTTCACTAGTTTTTTATTTAATTTTGGTGTTAACTTACTTTTTATTTATGCTTTAACTTCATTCATTTTTATTTTTTCATACCTACTTATCCCAGCACAAGTTTATCTTTGTTACTTTTAATTCCTTTGTTACATTTGTGTTTATTTACATGTACCGCGGGAATTGATAAAAATAATATTTTTTATCAATTCACTGCAATTTTATTTTTTTCATAATTTTCTAAATACCTCAACATTTTACATAGAGCAAATTGTGTTCTCACTACAATTTTTTTATTAATTTCCTTGTACCCACTGCTCTGTGACGCATTGACTGTCAACTGTCATTTGACAAGTTACGTCACTAAATGAAGTGAATGATCGCCGAATCTGATTGATTGTCAAATTGTCATGTCACTCATGTTTAATTTTTATTTTTTCATTGGAAAATTTGGAAATTAATTTTGTTTTATATCTAATAAGAACAATTAATAGCTAAATATTGAAAAGGTGTTTGTTACTTAGATAATATTTTTTCATATTTATAGTGTATTGTACTTACATACAAGTTTTATCATTTTATGAGTTTAATATTTTAATTAAATTTTTAGCTGACAAATAGGTGAACTTTGTCACCTACTTATTGTGTTTTCTTTGCAATTTTAACAAATACTTTAAAGATGCCACTGTCAACCTATCTAAAATATTTAAAGAAAGACGAGATCAAAACTGAACTCATTCGTTACGGTATAATTTCAGAGGAACCTGGAACTGTAGAAAAACTCAGGGAGCAACTGAAGCAGGTCCTCAACGCTGCGAGACGTGGTAGCTTTCCGAATCCAACTGATTATGAACCAAATGCGGAGTTGGACATAGTATTGGCTGAGGAGGTAGTCGATTCGTTGGAACTTAAATTATCGGAAGCGACTCCATCTAAACTCAGGCGAATCACGGCTCGGGCGAATTACTGGCTTGATCGACTCTCGCGAATCAGATTGGACGACAGTAGACTGGCATCGCTTCGCGCTCGGATAATAAAGGTATTGGGTGTATCTGACCACGGTGAGAGTGAAGTTGATGAATGCAAGGATGCTAACCCCGAACCTATTATTAAAGAATCTGTAGCGTGTACTGATAAATCTTTTAATGTAAATTCTTTAAATTTGAAATATGATGGTACTACTTGTGTGAGAGCCTTTCTGGAGAGGCTGGAGGAACTGAAACTATCCCGAGGGATATCCGACCAGCAAATTCTCAACTCGTTGCCCGAAATCTTAAGCGGTACTCCTTTACTGTGGTTCCGGGCAAACAAAAAAAGTTTCAACAATTTAGAACAGTTTAAAGCTTGTTTTCAGATGACGTTTGACACTCCCGATTACGACTTTCTACTTATGAAAGAGATACGTTCTCGTACAATGAGTGGTAAGGAGTCGTTGGTATCCTACATCTCGACCATGCAGGCCATGTTTGCACGATTAACTACTCAACCAGATTTTGAGGATCAGTTGGATATCCTCCGCCACAACATCAGGCCGGAGTATATGGAGCTGGTTGAGGCTCATAGTTTCCATAGCATGAGTCAAGTTCTAGGAGTGTGCAGGCAGGTCGAGATTGTCAAGCACCGACAAGACAGATACCGTGAACCCGACATGAGTGCGTACACGGTAACGCAGGATATACAACCACTCATTGTAAAGAAGGAGAAGCCTGTGGCCAGTATAGGCAAGGAGCCGGTGCCCATAAGTAGCAGGTCTTTTAAGTGTTATAGATGCGGGTCGACCAATCATGACACTAGTGTTTGTCGTAAACGGGAGTTGGTCTGTTTCAAATGTGGCAAGAGGGGTGTAAAGACTCCTGATTGTCCACAATGTAATAAGGTTCCAAAAAACTGATTAGTCAGGACCCTCCCACTAATTGCGAACAGAAAGGGAAGGTCCTGTTCAAAAATGTTGATGATACTAGACCCCACATATGTGTAGCTGTATTGGACTTGAATGTTTACGGATTGCTTGACTCCGGGTCTTTGTGCTCGATTCTGGGTGACAATTCTCATCTTATCTTTCGTGACCATGGTTTTGAAATTAATCGTGTGGACGATATTCATACTATGTATGCAGCGGATGGTTCACCGTTGTCATGCATAGGAATTATGTACTTACCTGTATTATTTAAAGATGAAGTTCAAGTTATTAAATTTTATATTGTGCCAAGCATACGGATGCCCATTACTTTCGGGGTTAACTTTTGGAACCAATTTAGACTAAATGAGGGAATATTCCCTACTACGGAACTATCACTTGGTGAAAACTACATCAATTCGTGTTCATCCGGTGGTGGCTTAGAAGATTTTGACTTACTAAGTTCGCAACAGAAATGTAAATTAAATTCATTAATAAAGAAGTTTGACATTATTGACACTGAAAAAGTAGATTTAGGCAGGACGAGTATGGCCAGTCACAGTATAGACACTGGGGACAGTCCCCCGATTAAACAACGCTACTATCCTTTGTCTCCAATCAAACAAAAAGCATTGGAACAAGAACTAGATCGGATGCTAGGCTTAGGCGTTGTGTCACCTTCACAATCCCCATGGAATTCACCCGTAGTTATGGTGCAAAAGCCAAATGGAGACTTACGCCTGTGTGTGGATTGTCGAAAACTTAACTCTGTGTCTAAGCCCGATGCCTATCCTCTGCCCTATATTTCCAATATTTTAGATCAGCTGAGGGATGCTAAATATTTATCATCCATAGACCTTAGTGCTGCTTACTGGCAGATTCCCCTCGCTGACAAGTCTTCTGCAGAGAAGACTGCTTTTACTGTTCCTCGTAGAGGATTGTTTCAATTTAATGTTATGTGCTTCGGACTCGTCGGTGCATCAGCTTCTATGCAGAGGCTGATGGACAAACTTTTTGGCGCTGAGTTTGATGGGAAAGTCTTTGCGTTCCAGGATGATTTAATCATCATCTCTAACAACTTTGAGGAACACCTGGAACTTCTGGAAAGGGTTTTTCATAAATTAGAATCAGCTAGCTTGACGGTCAATATGGGAAAATCAGTCTTCTGTAGAAAAGAGCTGAAGTATCTCGGTTATCTTGTAGATAGGCATGGTCTGAGAACCGACCCAGGCAAGGTGGATACTATAGTAAATTATCCCATTCCCACTTCTCCTAAAGAAGTAAAGAGATTCCTTGGCATGTCGGGCTGGTATCGTCGATTCATACCCAACTTCTCTAAACTCAGTCGACCTCTTTCCAAACTAACCTGTAAGTCTAAGGAATACTCCTGGACTGATGAGGCGAATGATGCCTTCAATAATTTAAAGGCGGCATTAGTGTCTGCCCCTATTTTAAAATGTCCTAACTTTGATTTACCTTTTTCTATTCATACAGATGCTTCTGCCTTTGCAGTGGGCGCTGTACTTACTCAAAAATATGAGGATACAGAACATCCCATAGCTTACTGTAGTCGTACTCTTAATAAACATGAAGTCAATTATAGTACTACTGAGAGGGAGCTCCTCGCTGTCCTGTATGCCTTAGAGCAGTTCCGATCTTATGTAGAAGGCCAGGAATGTACTGTGGTGACCGATCATGCATCTCTACAGTGGTTCTATAAGCTCAAGAATCCCACTGGACGTTTGGCTCGATGGAGCATGCGTCTTAGTCAATTCCCATTTAAAATAGAACATAGGAAGGGGAAGGATAATGTGATACCTGACGCTCTGTCTAGAATCCAGGTGAACAGTGTCAGTGTCACGCCTGACGGGGATGAATGGTACTCACATATGCTTGCAAGTGTCAAACGAAATCCACGTAGGTTCCCTAACTTCACGATAGATGGGGATAGACTGTTTCGCCATTCGAAAAATAAATTCGGTCTAACGTCTGATTTGGATTGGAAGTTAGTAATCCCGAAAAAGAATAGGTCGGATTTACTATATAAATGTCATGACGATGTCACTAGCGGTCATCTAGGTATATTTAAAACGCACAAACGCCTATCTGAACATTATTACTGGCCATATATGTACTCTGACGTTGTTAAATATGTTAATAAGTGTGAGACTTGTAAAGCTTACAAGCCTGTCACTACTGGCAGGCCAGGCCTTATGGGCGGTCCCAAAAAGGCCAGCAAACCCTTTCAGGCCATATCTCTTGACCTCCTAGGTCCATTCCCAAAATCCAGAAATCAAAATACTTACTTACTAGTTTGTTCTGATTACTTCAGCAAATATATTATGTTGCATCCACTGAGGAGCGCAACAGGTCAAACCGTGGCACGGTTCTTAGAGAAACAAGTATTTTTGATTCATGGAGTTTGTGAATATATATACATAGATAACGGTCCTCAATTCATAAGCTATCAATTCAGACAACTATTGAAAAAATATAATGTTCCCAACATATACTATAACCCGCGGTATCACCCACAAGTGAATCAAGCTGAAAGGGCCATAAGAAACGTCGTCAACTCGATCGCGTGCTATGTAAAGAACGATCATAAGAGATGGGACGAGAACATTGCTGAAATACAGTGTGCATTAAATACAGCCGTAAATGACACAACAAAGTTCTCTCCTTATTATTTAGTGCACGGTAGGGAATGCATAGTAGACGGTGATCTATATAAATCAAGTGACCAGCCGGTTCCCCATTCACAATTTCAAGTAGGTGACCCACAAGAGCGTAATAAGAATTTGCAAAAATTAAGAAACATTTTTAATAAGGTGAGCGAACACATTAAGCGTTCTCACCAAAAGAATGAGCGCTATTACAATCTTAGGAAGCGGAATATAGAACTAAAAGTAGGACAGATAGTTTACAAGAGAACCTTTTATTTATCTAAAGCTTCAAAAAGCTTTACTTCAAAATTGGCGCCAAAGTTTAAAAAATGTATAATTACGGCTAAGCGCTCACCCCTAGTATATACATTGTCTGACATGGATGGCAAAGTGCTAGGGGACTATCATATAAAGGATATCTTAAAATATGACGACTGAAGTTGTGGGCATGTGTATGACTTCGGTAGCAAGTGTGTGCGCGACCTTACTGATCATCGTTATGATGATTTTTATTGTGACTTGCTCTCTAGTAATGTTACAACACTATTTATACATGTCCATATAGGCATGTCAATTTTATAAACTAATATATGCTTCGGCTACTGTTTTTGAAATGGCACTCACACACTAAAAGTACCATCTAAAATCTTAAGTACACACACCCTCAATAAAACATAATACAGTCACCATATCACATAGGATTCCATACTTTGTTTGAAAATTTGTTTCATTCAAGTTCACTGTTAATATCTATATTACTGTGGAACTATCTATTGACTAAAGTTTCATCTTTATATTTTTACTTTAAATCTTGGAACTACGTTCCCTACTTTATTTGAAAGCTTGTTCAAATCAAGTTCACTGAGATACTTCTCCTAATTTTGAAACTATTAATTTACAAAAGTTTCATCTTTACTTATTGTGCTTAGCTAATTGTTATATACTGTTAACATGCAGCTATGGGACTACGTTCCCCACTTTAATACTAATTTACTTGTTTCTCTTAATTGAGAACCTATTAATTTACTAAAGTTACATCTTTAGTTAATTTTTGTTTTTATGTCTAGTCTACATACAATAGGGCTTAGACAACTTATATTACTTACTTTTTTTGTTTTTTTATTTTCCATTTATTGTAGTATGTCCTGAGAATGAGTGTGCGAGTGAATGAGACTTGGTCAGGATATACTCAAGATACTTTCTTACTTAACTGTAACTGAATTTGATTTCAGAATTCAATATGACCCTTCAGGTCGCCCATCTCCCAAACTGCACGGTTCCTGCTTCAGCCGACAGTATTGGAATTTTCTACGTGCGGGGACTGAAAAATTTCCTCGTGCGTGGAAATTTTTTCCGCAAGGAGGGGTGTGTGTAACATATGAAATTTGCACAGACCATTAAACTGGTCTGTGCACTAAAATATAGTCTATGTCAATGTAGTATTGTCAATGCCAAAGTCACGTCACCGCACCTCTCAACTGTCGGGGAAGTAGGGGACGTGAAGGGAGGGAGGAATGGTCAATAAAAGTAGGAGAGATACCTACAACAAGGACTCAGACGCAAGGACACTGCTTACGTACACGCATATTTTTTCATTACAAGCTTGGCGGTTAATTTAAATTTGGGAAAAGTACCCACTGTCACGATCTATACCGTGCTACTTCGTCTACTTCGCCACGATCCCTGAAGTCGCCTGTGCGAGGAAGGGAGTCGCCGAGGGCTCTGCGAGATTCATACGCGGGCGTTTTGGACCACGGCGGGAGGAGCTAGTCCGTGCTGCCTACTCAGCACCTACTATCGCCGGCTTCCGGCAACCACTCCACACCGACGCTCGTCTGCACGCTCTTCGCGTTTTGAGGGGGTCTACGCCACGTTTCCGCGGGCTGCAGCAGTGGACCTGCTTCAGCGGCATTCCCGGAGCGTTTTATCCAGCTGAGTAGTTTTTTAATTTATATACTCATCAGCTTACCCTCGGAGTTTGATAAATTCCCACGTCTGAGCCAACACTGCTCACGTCCTCAACGTGCTACTCTGAATATTATAATCTAATTTAAACTTGTTAATTAGTAACCTGTATCTTACTGATTTTGATATTGCTGATATTGTTATAATTCTTTTATTAAACTTGTGTTGTGGTAAGTCTTTGTTTTATTTCTTAGGCTGCCCTCTTCTTCTCTCTGGCAAAGGCGCCCTATAGTCTCGTGCCTTACTGGCTGAACACTAGTCGGTGGTAACATCTGGTCTGGTGCAAAGCGATAAACAAGCACAGCACGCCAGAGGGTTACATTCTGTACGGTAAATGTCCCAAACATTAAAAAGAAAATAATAAAAAAAAATCGCCTATCGAAGGATGCACTAAACCGAATGCATAATTTAATAAAGCATAAAATTATTTCTAAAAGTAACTAATTAACACTTTACTTGTAGTTGGTGAAAGAAGCCCTTATTGAATTTATTATAATTTATTGAACACCTGATTTCCATATGACTGATGATTGACGTTTGGTCTAGTGGCTATGTAAGTCACCCTTTTTTTTTTTACAAGGGGGAATCCATCATGGATACCCACAGGCCCGGGGTGGCCTGTGGGTTATGTCGGACTTTAACCGACTAAAAACCCCTTGGCGTTCCTACGCTCCTGCCTAGGTGGTGGAAAACTGGGGAAGAGAACAACGTGACATCCGAGGATCCACCGGCAGACCAATCGCGGAGAGAGCTTTCGCTCCCTCCAATTATACGAGGGCGCGGAGTGCGACCTCCGCACCGTGAGGAGATGTGCCGGAACGCGTGGCCCATCTCCCTACACACGCTGCCGGTAGCTGTGATGACAGCGGGCGACCCCACGCCCGCCGCCCCGGCCTTAGGGCAGCGCAGGCCACTCGATGCACAACACCCAGCAGCCCACACCGACCAGTTTCGTCGTTCGCAGCGGGCAATTAGCAAGGGGCTTCCACTGAGACCCCTATACCTCTACTCTGCGGCACAACCTACCGCAGAGCCGGAGGCTGCTCCACCCTGTTAGAAAAATTTGCCCGCTGCGGCCCCGTGCGTCCAGACGCGAGGGACCGAGGCCCATACCTCGGTCCCGCGCGCAGGGAAACGGGGTTGTCGCCTCTACCGGTCGCACGCCCGCGACCGGGCGGCGACCGGTGAAACTCCTGCTCTGTCGCGGGCCCCGGAGACCGAAGCCCGTTTAGAGCCCTCCGCGTTGGTGGGTCTTCTTAGCTCCCCACAGCGATCCGATTGGTCAAGCGGTTGCCGGGCCCACGGCTTCCGCGACCGCCCAGACCGCCATGGGTTGAGCCCCCCCACCACGTCAAGGTCATGACCCACCTAGGGGGGGGGGGGGGGTTGGCTAAGTCACGGTCGCGGGTTCGAATTCCGCTAGAGGCAAATGTTTATGTGTTGACATTTTACCTTTGTACCTGAGTCATGGATGTTTTTTATTTAAAAATGTATATATTTACGAAAAAAGTAATCTAAGTAAATGTTAATAGAGATCTTCTGTAAGTAAAAAGAATATTTGCTGACATTGATATATTTTCTGCATTTAATATTTTATAATATAAATATACTTAAAACTTTACATATATTTCTTCATGTAACCGTACATATTTTTTCAAAAACAGTGGCGAGGCGTGCCATAAATTAACTTCCCTGGCTTTCAGACATTCCCTTTCTAACCATAATTTGTGCTCCCATAATCCGATTTAATGTATTTTCATTTCCTGCCCCCCTCAGCCATAAAAAGTGGCAAGTTATGAGGCTGTCTCCCGAAAACATTGCAGCAAATCGAAAAGAGATAAGCAAATATACGGTTTGCGGTAGGAAATTGTGTGAATCGCGAAAGAAGCCAGAAAGCGATCGTATGTTTATCGTGCAAGCGAAGATCGAATACAAAGGATCGCGAGTAAATGGGAAAATGTTTCTAAAACTCACCAGACTACCCCTACCAATGTTACAAAATGAGGGCCTAGTGCGAGTTTTACTCGATCAAACGCGTCAAACGCGTAAACGTCAATTTATATGGGAATGAAGCACAGCTACACGTTATCCACTAGATGGCGCTGCTTTATTCACATTCAAATTGACGTTTAAGCGTTCGACGCGTTTGATTGAGTAAAACTCGCACTAGGCCCTCTGAAGTTGTACACGTTATACGAAAATCCGTCCTAGCGGAGGTGTAACTCTAACTATAACTTTTTTTTTAATATTATAGTTATGTTTTTTGATTGTTAATCTTTCACGCCTTAGCTAGTAAGCCGATCATGTGATCATCATCATAAAATTTCATTTTGCATACACATTGTCAGTAGGGATACAGAACAGGACATAGGGTACCTTTTATACGAAAAAAAGTACTGTACCTCTACCATTAGTTATAATGACTGCACTCGCTAGCGAGAGCGTAAAAAAATTATATGAAAAACTGTCAACTGTCAACGTCAAATTGACAATTTTCCATATAAATATTTTACGTTCTCGCCAGCGAGTGCAGTCATTGTAAACTCACAGTTAAGGTACTGTTCCCGAGGAATCATTTATAAATAAAAAAATCAACCCCTGACAGAAATATATGAGCAATAAAGTTGATTTTTATATTTTTCAAAGCTCAAGCCGAAGCTAGTGTTTTATGTAATAAACAGTATATAAGAAACTCGCGGGACTTGACCTGACTGCTTTGGACTTGACAGACCTTTTGGAAAACGAAGAAAAATTATAGACTTGACTTGACTGACTACTTTTGATTTTAATTTCAATTTTGCCTTTTTATTACAAATTTACAAAGGTTATTTTTACTAATGACACTGGCAAAATCATCAGAAAAGATCTGATGGAGCCAAGACATTAAAAGAGAAGAAGAAGAAGAAATTCGCATTTGACTCACTTTTTCAATAAACCAATGGTAGGGAGCAGGTATCTGTGCTCAGAATCCATGATAGTATCGATGTACGGTAAGCCCACCCCTGATGCGGCCTGCGATCACACGATAAATGCCGCTTTAAACCGCAATGCGAATAAGTCCAAAATACCTTTCACCATTTTTAGGATTAGGGCCTTTCCTTTAAACTTTTCTCGTTGTCTTGCAACCTCGAACTGTAATGCTTGAAAAGTAACACAAAAATTAATATCTAAAATTCAGAATAACTTTCTTGACCGCGAGTTCGTCTACGCCCCCAATTCGTACATTTACTCAATCTTTATTGCTCATATAATTTTTTTAAGGTGTTTTTTAGATGATCCCTCGGGCAAAGTTTTTATTTTCTGGATGAAAGGTAACCTATATCCGCCTTAACACGTTGTCAGGGATACAAGAAAGGACATAGGATACCTTTTCTTTTGCTTATATATTTTTTATTTATAAATAAGCTTGTTAAAAATAAATATAAAAAAATTCAGTGTCTGACAAAAATATATGAACAATAAAGAATTAATAAAAATTTTAACATCCAAGAAAAAGGAGCGCGGACTCGATCGCAGGCAAAAGAATAAAGATTTACTCTAAAAATCCTGTGCCTGTGGAAACTTTTACTTATCTAGTGTAAAAGGTAGATATATGACGTCACGTAATTTTAGACACGCGCAAAGTAGTGAAGTGTGAAAAGAATAAAGAAGTGATATAAGATAATTGGGCCGACCTCGCAAAGGACGTACGCGATCAAACACAGTTTTTTGTGGGAACAACCTTACGCCGCTACGTTTGAGTAATAGTTAAACTTAACTCGCCCATAAAAAACAACACAAGAAAATAATACGAATTTGTCAATGAAATGACTCGGTTGAAGGCGACACTTGTCAGAATTAAAGAACCATTAAAGAAAATTTTTGTACAATTTGAGGCTTATGTAACACATACACTTATGAAAATACTAGCTATTGAACGCGACTTCGCCTGCGTTAGTTTATAAAGTAGCTTTCTATATGTGAAAGAATTTTCAAAATCGCTCCAGTTTTTCATTACAAACATACAAAAATACAAATAAATGTTGACATAAATTCGGATTGATTGATTGCATTTTTTTAATTTTATTTATTTAATGAAAGATTTATTTAAAAAATTGGGATGTGTCTATATCGTGGTGTCTATAGGTACATGGATGTAATATTTTCTTTGAGCGCATTATATCTGTATATATGTATATCCAACGAATTCTAACCCACCATTTATATAAAAATATCATATATTTTATATTTTTTGGTATATACCAAAAAAATCTTTGATCCTTTGTCTATCGAGTGGTGAAAATAAATTTTGGATGTATCTATATATCTTGGATTTTGGATGTAATAAACTATACCTATCTTCTGATTTTGTGAAGTGCCCCCCCCCCCTATGCAAGCAAATTTGAAGTAGCACTTCAAAAGCAACTACGGAAGTTTGTTACCTACAGATGCGTTCCCACTAGAACTGCTTTCGTACCGTTGATAATTAATATTATTAATTAATTTACTTATAGAGAGATTAATTAATTTAGTAATGAGATTTCATAAATATTTATGCTTCAAAGTAGGTATTAAAATACTGTGCGTTTCCCAAATAATTAGGTATAAGTCATCGTTTACATTATGATTATTTATGAAATTTGTTAAATTTATAATCTAAATTTTATAAATCTGAAATATTAACAGGAAATTACTGAAATTAGAGAAAGATTTCTCCATAGTTAAGAAAAACATGGTCTGGTTTTGATTGATGTCCTTTAAAATAGAATTGAAAATAATAATGAGAGAATGAAATTAGAGCTAATCTAACCCCTGACCACTTATGGTAACTACAGCCTTACATACACTTTACAAGTGTATTGGACTACGTTTATGTAGCATAACTGCATACTACTGTTGACTTTTATTTTAAGCACTTAAAGAAAAAACTTCTTTTAGTAGTTTTAGGATGCGAGACTTGGGTACTAACCCTTAAAGAGGAGAACAAACTTCTTGTGGCAGAACGGAAAATACTCCGAAAGATTTTGGGGCCGACCCAGGAAGCGGACGGAAGATGGCGGATAAGAAAGAATCAGGAGATTGAAGACGTAGTGGCTGAACCCAATATCATCGGAGAAACCAAAGCAGCGAGACTCCGCTGGCTCGGCCACGTGGTAAGGATGGGAGACGATCGCACAGCTAAGAGAGCATACTTGGGGAAACCTGATGTCCGTAGGCCCGTGGGGCGCCCTAAGTATGGTTGGGAGGACAAGGTGCTGAGAGACCTGCGCGAGCTAGTGACAGCTGACTGGCGCGAGATAGCTCTGGACCGGGATCGCTGGAGACTTGTGGTGTCGGAGGCCAAGATCACTACGGGTCGCTGAGCCAGAGGAGTAAGTAAGTAAGTAAATAGTAATTCTTTTAGATAATTAAATTGATTTCCTGTTAGGTCAATAGAAACCAAATATTATATAACAAATGTCAAGCAAAGTCACAGTAAAATATTTGTTCATAGCGAGGCAAGGATGATGCGAAAAGCATGATATAAGGGCTTGTAATACGAAATTGCGTAAAACTCAAGCACGCAGTATCTTGTAATGGGATCTGCACAACGCAATTAATACCGCCTGTGATTCAACAATTGTGAAGCTTCTCTAAGCTTTATATGGAATGTGGAACAATCATTACCAATTATTTTGGTTTCTATACTAAGCCACAAGAATTTATAAATATGGTATTAAATTATCTAACACCAATTTTAGGGCCCAAATTCACTGTGATGTTCTGTAAGAGGATTGTTTTGCCACCATTTGGATTGTCCAATTCATGAATGAAAACTCAATTTAATCGAAGTGTGCAGTATAAAATAATTTTATTGAAATCTTACAATGACGTCCTCATTTGTAGTTTTCATCTTTTGAATTAATCTTGCCTATTTTATGGTACCTAACAGTTAATACTGGACTCCATGAAGATTCTCTATGAATAGTATAATTTCCAAGAATTTCTTGCCGGGAATATTTCTAACTTTTCTTTTATTAGAGATGGGTTTTCTCTTGACCAACAACCAGCTGTGTAGCAAGGATGAGGCCTATGATGGAGCGAGCTCACCCAGAAAATGCCTAATTCACTCAAACTTTGAAAAGATTTGGGTTATATGAGCTCGGAAATACAGATGCCGGCAGGGAATTCCAAACCTTGGCAATGACAGAAAGAAAGAAAAAAAGGAAGAAAGAAAGAATTTTAGTCACGCAACACAAATACACATCCATAAGAGTAATACAAAAACAACAAAACAGAAATTAATAAACAGGTAAAATATGTGTGTGCCAATTAAAAAGGATATTGTTTTAAAGCGCTTGGTCCTAATTAGAGGGATTTTGACAAGATGAGGATGGTAACCATCCGTACGTTTGTACGTCCGATGGAAGAAAGGGGAAGGCGGTATGAGCTCATGCAGCTTCTGAACACACTCTCCGAACTACATCTTATAAAATACACATTTTTCTAACTGTACCTTAAACGTTTGTGAAAAGTATTTTTTCGGGAAATACCTTCACTCGGTGAACTTTGAAGCGATTAATTGAATGTCAATGGACGGAAAACGATGCAGACATTTTCTAATGCCTAAACAACTTTAAAAACAATTTCCAGGTTTATTGTTTGGTGAAACGACTTAATTGATTCATGTAATCAAAAGTCAATGGCTTAGTTATTTGTCTCGTTGGATGAACTTTACTCATTATTATTTACTTTTTTTTAAGCATATGTCTTTTCTCTGTTTTAATGGCTGAAGGAAAACATTCTAAATAAACACCTCTTTAAGTCCTAGCTAATGTGAGGGTTGCCAGAGTCCTTTTGTATTTGGATGACTAACGGCGTTACTGCTACACCCCTTGAGTTGTATTGGACTCCAAAACCGCTCAACCGATTTTGATAAAATTTTCAGACAGGATAAAAAAAAGAGGCAGGACGAAGTTGTGGTAAAAGCTAGTTTCTTCTAAACAAAGCAGAGAATTTTGATGGTTTTTTTAAATTTGCGTTTGCACCTAGTAATGATGCATATTTTGCATCGCTTCTGTAATTTTTATAATGAACACTTGCTACATCTGGATATTTTCAGTTGTCCTATAGGAGCCTATAAGCGAAGCCTTAAACAAACCCTCGAAAATGTAGACTTGTGTAGTCTTTTTTTTGTAACGTCCAATTTGTTGTTGTTGTTGTCATTTGTTAATTGGTATATTTATTTCTTTTTCTCTTTCTTTTTTTTTGTTTACCTTTTTGTATGTTTTCTCTCAGCTCCAATATTCTGAAGTCTTGTAACCTGCAATAGGCTTTAGTAATTTAGTGGAAACTTTTCTGATTTGTGTTTTTCTTGTATGTATGTTGTATAATGTGTATCGAGATATTGTATGTTTCCCTAATATAAATTAAATAAAAATAAATAAAATATATAAACTAATTAAATTACCAAGTTCCGTAGTCGATTATTTTCGCGAATCTTACGTGTACATGTCCTTGTCTTTTGGTTATATCGTGTATAAATTGGCTATTTTAGTGAAAATATTAATTCGAAATATCAAAATTTCCATAAAATCACACAGTTAATTATCCCCTTGTAGCGCCTCAAATAATTGTTGACTGAGAGAATAATTTCAGTGGTAATGTATAACATCCCCAACAAAACAAAGCACTATACAATATCCTTGGACAAAGAAAAAATTCTTACTAATGCCAGCTGACCACACTCGCTTGCAAACAGTATAAAAGCATTCTGCGCGTGAGTCGATCATCAGTCAGTCAGTGCTCAGTGAAGTGTCTAAGACAACATGAAATTCTTGGTAAGGATACATCGACTTGTTACGTGACCAGGATTCAATGCGGGATCACAAATAAAATATAATGTCAGACAAGTTTAGTGAAGTATACGTTTTGAATAGAAATCGTTTTAAATTTTTAAATAAAATTACTTCTGTTTTAAAATTTAAATTAAATATTTTTATAATTTCTAAATTTGAAAATAATGCGTTTTGGTTTTATTTAAAAAATATTGGCAATTTTACTATCACTTGCATAGAATCCTTTAGGTTTTTCTAAACATCTGCATCCAAAATATTTTGATGCAGTTTTTTTTTTGTTTTGCAGATCAATAATCATTTCTAATAGGTAGACAATATAATTGCAACTTAAAAATATTGTCATCTATAGAACCCTTTCTATTTTTAAAAATGATTATTACATCTTCCTATATTGTGCTAATTGTATCAAAATGGATATTTCCAAAATTTCATCCACAACCCATTCCCTACCTCCTCCTATATACTAGGTCAATTGCTTGTGTTAGCAGGCGACGGTAGCCACCTACCATTAATTGAACCGTAAACAGTTTGACAAATTAATACGAAAATGTTTTTCATGAAAACTGTTTTTCATGAAAATTGTTTTTCATAAACTAAACATTTCTACTGACTACTGACAAAAATAACAAAAATAGAAGAATGTTTCTTACCGAGTTTCTTTTGGGGTTTCTTCTCAAAATCTTGTCATCTTGGTTTTTTTCCAAAGCCCTGGTAATTTTAAATCATAAGAGTTTCTTGTAGAAACCTAATTGGTAAATGAACATTTTGATTTGATTTGATTTTTGACTCGTCCAAATTTATCTCTCCCAAGAACTTGTATATTAATATACTAGCTATGCATGTACTACACTATATGTATGTATATACTAGCTATGTTACGCGGATTCGTTTCAATGAATCGCGACCTCGGAAACCGTTGGTAATACAATGAATACCTAGACATTAGCTCCACCGATTAAGATCCAATAGCGTACAATTGCAAGTTCCCTGTTCATTGCACTGTGCTTATAAATTGCACGATGCATAAATCCTTTGTAAGTGTTCGTTGCAAGCCAAGTTAATGAGGGTGCAGATTATCGAATAGCAGTTTACTGATCGCTCTTGCAACTTCTCTACTACTCAGAAATGCATTGCTCTGTGGTTATGAAGTTAGTGTTAAACTTATTTTGTACTAGTGACACGATCACGTGCAATTTTTATATATACAAACCTTGTTTATCCCTCTTTCCATAGCCTCTTATTGACAATAAGAGACCCCTTTTATTGCTTGAGACTTAAAAGGGCTACTTAGAAATAATCAAATTCTTATATGTTTTATGTGTTATGTGTGTGTTTCTATGTGCTAAATGTCAGGTATAATATAAATAGTATTATACAAATATACATGTCAATTTTGAAGGTGAATTTTGAAAGCATTTGAAATAAAGCATTTTTCTGAATTTTAAATCATGGTTTAAATAATACTGTTTTAACCACGCGTGTTTAGTGAGAAGATCACACCCCTATAAGGCCATAGAAAAAACTTGTATGCACTTTAAAGGTTGAAAAAACCCGCGTATTTCCAAAGGAGTGGTCGTATGAAGCTACCTTCCTTACGAAATTGGCATAATTAGTTATTTTGGACTGGCGAGAGTATAAAGGTTACTTATACAATATTAAAATATTTTTGTAAACAACTTATGTCAAAATAAATTTTAATTTGACATAATTATTTTGACCCTATAGTAAATTTTAAGGCCAATTTAAGGCAATTTTGATTGCTATGCATCTCAACTGTTTATCGCGAACAGACAGTCAGACAGGCAGACGCGGCGGAGGACTTTGTTTTATAATATTTAAGGATAGCCTATGTTATTCTCTGATAGGTTTCTATAGGTGAAAGAATTTTCAAAATCGGTCCAGTAGTTTTTGAGTTTATTCATTACAAACAAAAATACAAAATTTTTACTCCTTATAATATTGTTTAAAAATATCAATAAATAAAAAAAAATACAATTTAATATTTATTGCAATTTTCACCAATTGCCCCACATGATACTTCTTTAATATAAACCATTAATACCAGTTAGCGTTCAATATATTTTGAGGTACTTATCCAATACGGTTTTTTACAAATGGTAGTTTAATTTCAAAACTTTCTGTTCATGTCCTGTTAGTACTCATAATGACTGTTTGCCTGTTTGTACGACGTCAATTGCATGTTATTATGTACCAATAAAGACGTCGTTACAAAATGTTGCAATTTCCTGCCCTTGAATTACCTCAATATCACGAAATACTTGGACGTTATAAAATAATTGCAATAACCCTCTTCAAAATTGCACAGGTTATGTCATATCCAGTTTGTTTTTGTTAATTTTTTAACTACCTAACTATATAAAATAGATATTTAAGGTTACAATTTGCAAACTTACAAAATTTGAACCCTTATCATCTATACTTCTATATTAAGGCGATACTAAGAGCCAAAACGGGATATTCAGAGGCTAACTCCTCTTTCATAAATCAACATAAATTTCCGAAAAAAATATATGCTTTTTATTGATATTTTATCTATATAAGGTACAAATAATACTGGTCAAACTGTTTAACTACTATGTGAAAAAAATATCTAAATGGAAGTCGTTTTTGGCTGAAAACTTGTATCTTCTTTTAAACGACAAGGAATATTTACGTGATTCTTTTTTTTAAATTTTGGTATGGATTAGACCTATATACTGTACAATTAATGACCTAATATAATAGTTTTTCAAGTCATTATCCATATTTATCTTATTTTACCTAAACAAAGATTTAGCGGGTCCGTGCGCGGGCGACGGGCGGCAGTGTAACGCTGAACGTCGTACGGGGAGGTTGTGCGTCTCGTCGCAGCGCCGGCTTCGAATAGTTTTTATCATTGAGCAGGTGATAAACAGATACGACACTGTTTTGAAGTGAAGTTAATAGTTTGTTGTGCAGACATTTTTAATAATTTGGACAGCTATATTATAATATTGTACATATTTTTATATTGTAAATCAATATTTACATATATACAATATAAACAAATTTACGTTTTAAATAAAATCTTTATAAAATTATTTGTAAATGGATTTCCTCACCATTAAAACTATATTTTTACAAAACTTACACATTCCTAACGAATTTAGTCTTCAAATACCCTAAAAGCTTTCCAAATGATTCTAAAGATTTCCCCACAACACACATAGTTTTTCAGGTCTAAGTCACAATAGATCGTGGAATAGGCCTACCGGGGAAACCACGTAAAAAAAACGCGCTAAATACACACTACCTCACTGGTGGCGTGGAAACATGTGCATATTATGAATATGGATGAACAAAAACTTTGTAAGCAAAGTTCACAATAAATGAATTTCAATTTCTAATTTGTGTTTTCATATTTAGTATTAAAATAAGCTTTTTTGATAAATTTATTACATACCTATATATTTTTTATATTTTACGCTATATCCCCGCTGATTAAAAACCGATTTTAATCATTTATTTTGTTAAAATGTTAATCTCGACAACTCCCTTAAAAAGAACTCCCTGAGAATTATTCAATTTTACTTCTAATTTTTAATATCCAATATAAAATTAACATGGAATCCATAATTATGTTTTTTGATAAAACCGGTCATTACTATCTGCTAAATATGTCATAGTTGGTTTCAGTAAATATTAGCTGTCTATTTACACGCCGTATGATATAAAACTAGAATTGTAAATAAAATATACTATTAAAATATATAAATAAATAAAAGTTAACCATTTTTTTGCTGACGCACCTCAAAAATGCTTTGTGAAGTTAGGCATAATATGTTCAATATCAAATGTTACCACTCTACTTTATTTAGTCTTTGACTCGTTTCACGCGATCTCTCAGTACGGGTGGTGCGGGGGCTACATCTTAGCTCCGCCTACTCGCGCAAAATCCATCGGCTCTTAGAATCACCTTAATATTATAAAGAGATAAAGTTTGTTTGTGTGATGTAAACTACTCATCCAATTTAAAAAAAATTATTATCTATAGTTAGAATAGAACATTTCAATAGAGCACCGCTATCTAAAAATTTATGGAAAAACTATAATGTCAGACGTTACCTTTTATTTTTAATCGCGGACGAATTCGCGGGCACCGGATAGTACTATAATATATTTGTAGTATAGAAATAGTTAACAAAAAATATTTTATAAAAACATTTTTGTAATAATATTTTTGTTTTTCAGATTGTAGCTGCCCTTGCCGTTGCCGCCGTATGTGCGGAAGAAGCAAAGAAGACTGAGAAACGAGGGCTCGCAGGCCTCGGATACGGCGGTGGGCTAGGATACGATGGCGTGGGCTACAGTGGTGGTCTAGGATACGGTGGACTCGGTTACGGCGGCGGTCTAGGATACGGAGGACTGGGCCACGGAGGATATGGCGGTTACGGTAAATATATTTAAATAAAAAGATTTCTTTGCTTTCAAACATTAAGATTTGAGGATTCGGGGGTATTCTGAAATGAAAATAATGAGGGTACTAAAAATAATGACGTACTTTTCTTACTATATCTCTTAAACTCTTTCCCAATAGAGTTAGCAGTTCTTGCACACCTGGTTTGCTTGTATTAAAAAGCGAAGTTTTATACATATATATATATATATATAAAAAAGTATGTTTATTTATGTTAACTTGTCATGTGCGTCATGACAAGTTTTACTTATTTGAGGTCCAAAAATAAAATACATAAATGTAATATCTTTAAACACAATTTTAATAGTACTTGTAGATGTTTATGAATAAAAACACAATATTAACATACAAGCAATATGGACATATTAAAATATATTTTGATCTTTGTACCTTAACACGCCAAGCCAAAAGAAGTAGGTACACCTTTAAAAATATCTCCATAAGTACAAGAATTTACAGTATTTCCCATTGATTTCAACGTTGAGTCATACTTTTGTCGGTCGACATACTTCATGTCTGCTAATATCTAACAATTAGCCGAACAAACCTAATACATAAAGCTAAAGTTTAAGTGAATTGGATTGAATTGGAAATCGAACACACAAGCTGAGAGACTGATGTTGTACATTCGAGCAAATGTCTCAATAAAACTTGACTGCAGCTTCACTAGGCAGGGAGCAACTTTAAATTGACTCAGACCTCTATTACGTGACAAAACTTCTGACGGCTTTTAATATGTATTTTCTTTTCTTTCAACAATCGAATCAAGTGTGGATTAAGAACCATGAGAATCCTTCAATTTATTCAAAATAAACAATAGTACTATGTATATATTCAATCTATTGAAGTTTGCAGTAAAAGATTTCTCAAAAACACAGTTTTAGATGGAGAAATTCGTCTGCGTAACTTTATAAATTAATATAGGCTATGTTACTCGCTGATAAAGCTTCCCAACAGTGAAAGAATTTTTCAAATCGGTCCAGTATTTTAATCAAACAAACAAACAAATCTTTTCTCATTATAATATATTATTAGTATAGACTAGCGATTCGCTCCCGGATTCACACGGATACAATCTTACATAAAACTCTCTCGTTTACAGCTCTTTCCATTAGTAAAAACCTTATAAAAATTATTATATTTCCGTAGTTTAAAAATAGGTTAGATGAAAACGTAGCTACAATTTGGCTTTTTCAAACATGCCTGTAGGGTTGGTAGCGAACCTGCTACTGCTTGTGTCCTTAGACAAGGTAATCATCAAATGACCGTCAGCTTGCCTGCCACCCTTTACAATATAAAAAAAACAGACATTTTATAACATTTCCTGAGGCCTGCTTGGCTATCTACCGTAAAAATCGTGATAAGAACATATATAATAAAATAATAAGTTTTCAGGAAAACCACTGTTATTTCAGAACACTTCCGTAACTCTATTTGAAAGTTATTTAGTACACACTGAAGCTTCGAATGGTTTAATACGCTCCTATTAGTTCGTTATTTCACTTAAATAGGTTATCTAGGATTCGGGTAAAAAGCCAATCAGTATGCAACAGCTTCAAAGAACTCCAAACAGTATTAAGTTTGGCTCTATTCAGTTCCACTGAGCAGATCGTAAATAAATTATAGAGATAGATAATAAACTCTTTTAGTATTCACAAATAAATATTTTACATATTTTTTTACAAATAAATATAAATAATGAATTATTGTAAATAATAGACGTACGAGTAAATATATGAAATTTTGAAATTTGAGTTTCGAACCTTTTAAATCCTTACTAATATTATAAATGATTGAATGAATGAATGATGATTCAGATAGCTATTAGGATAGTCAAATGGCAACAAGAAGATGAGAAATTTGAATGAGTCAATGGATCATCTTTTTGAGCATAATACATCCTAGAGGGCAAGAGGTTTAGAGGCCTTACTGCTTAAGTTAAGAATTATTTTTTCCCATAAGTTTGCAATAAAAATCATAAGTTATTTGTAATGAATATTAATGATAGATAGGTCAACGGGTTTAGCAAATTAAATTAACTATTAGCCGTCAGAGAATAATGATTACTCTATGCTTCGTAATCAAAATGATCGGTGACAATGTCAGAAGGTTTAATGACACTACGTGGGAACTCCTACGCCCTCGACATACATATTTTCTTTACTCACAGAGTACGTAATTATTATTGTTGGGTGTATCGCGTAAAATAAAATGTACCCGTTTCTGTTACGTCAATTAGGTAATTGTTTATTATTATGTTCAAACGGAAATTGAAATCAATTTAATGTTGCTGTAATGTTTCGATATTTTTTTATAGGCTGACTTGATAGTAGGTTACCGCAGGTATTAGGCAAGGAGGGGATAAAAAAAATGGGCTCTAGCATCCTTGGCTCACTCATAGAAATGCAATAGAATAAATTCTAGTGGTTTTCTGAAGAGGTCACAGCTGCCAGGTGCCCAATTGCCAGGTGGACTGCGAAATGCATGCCCAGCCCCTACTTTGATGTATAATATAATATGTATTTTTTATATTATCTTATACATCCTGATACTAATATCTAATATTATAAATATTAGAAAGTTTGTATGTTTGTTACTCAGTCACGTAAAAAGTACTGAACGAAATTGGATGAAATTTAGCAAATTAGTTTATTACTTTTCCAGGATATTTTTTTTAGGTTAGGTTCCTGTGGGATTTTCATAAAACAAACTAAAGCGAGTACGAAGTCGCGGGCAGAGCTAGTGTTTCAAAAATTGAAATTCAATAATTATAAAATTAAATATATTTTTTTATTACAATTGCTTGCTGCAAAACATGTGCAGTCATGTATAAAGCAATTTTTACAATCAATGAAACGATCAACAATTTTTTCACGTAGCATTTAAATTTTTTCATACATTTTATTTTTTACTCACCATAATAATGTCCATTTACCATTGAACTTTTTTGCTGCGGCGACCTTTCGATTCGTTTATTAATTGGATATGCGTGGCGTCGATAAAAAGTCGATTATCACGTGCTGAGCAACCATAACCCTTCCTGAAAGAGTTTAATTAAATTTTAATTTATCGGTTACACATTTACTGCGGTCGATTCGAGTTGGGGTTTGTTTTTCATTATAAAAGAGTAAACTGAACATTTTATAAACAGTTTGTTTTAACAATATTAGGAACTAGTTTTTGTCCACGACTTCGTCTGTGTCCCTCGGAAACTGTACTTTTTCCTCCGGTATACAGTGAAAGGAACCACTGTATGTCCTTTTCTGTATTTAAAATTTCATGATCGGTTTAATAGTTAAGGCGTGAAAGTGTAACAAACTCACTTAAATAATGTTACTTAGGATGAAGATCGACAAAAATAGTTGTTTCAAATTTTTGAGTATCCAAGCCAAATGTTGGCTATATTTTTGTAATTAGTACGGCAAATACTGAACTACGGTATATTTGGTGCAAAATAAGAAAACCTATGATGCTACGTTCTGCGTCATGAAGAATGACGCTCTACATATTGTCCAGTGGGTCTCTTAAGGTGTTGCTATTACTAAAAATATTTATCTTTTTAAGGTGCCCCTCTTGCTGTAAGTAAAGTGGCCTATACAACAGCGCACGGCCTAGGCGGATACGGCGGATATGGCGGATACGGCGGATACTCCGGCCTTGGCGGACATGGAGGCGGCCTTGGATACTCTGGTCTCGGTAAGTGTGGGAACTAGAAACGTGTGAAACCTCCAAACTGATAACATTTCATTTATTATTGTTATAAATTCATTGTAAAAAGTTTTGTGCTTCAACATTTGTCAACACGTAGGTGTCTATTGTATCTACGTAATATATACCTACTACGTGAGGCCCCTAGGTAAAACTGTTTTTTTGTTGTTTTTATAATAGGTATATTTTGTGACTAATATATTACTTACAATAAACACAAACAAATATTTAATAGCATGGTGTGATAAAATACGTCTCTTGCCACAAACCGGCTCCAATTCAGCATAATGTAGGTTGTAAAAACCTGCGCTGGTCTTTCGTTAGAGCCGATGATGAGGTTATGCACTTACTTAAAAAAATATATATACATAAAAGCTCCAAAAACACAAAAAATTTCAAAAATAAAATAGTTTTTTTTCTTACTTTATCAGGTTATGGCGGTCATGGCTACTATGGTGGTCCAGCTGTAAGCTACGCTAACCAAGTCTCATACGGTGGACACGGCAATGGCCTTGGTTACGGAAGTGGCCTGGGATACGGTGGCTACGGCGGATACGGCGGATACGGCGGTCTTGGACACGGTCTCGGATATTACGGACATCACTAGAGCTCTCCGAGTGGGCGCTCAAAATCGCGTTCAAAATTCAAATCAACCAAAAAAAAATTTTTTTGAAAATATTTTTTAATACTCAGAAAATTACAGCACTGCCAGCGAATTGTATATTTTTACGAATTGTATATTTTCATTTATTAATTTTTTTAGAAAGAATTTTTTAGCTTGTATTTTATGTAAATAAAGATACATTCATACATACCTGCTTTTTTTTATTGTATCAATTTTGCTTGTTGAAATTTTCAACGTCAAAATCATTATTTCGGATGTGCCATTTCGCTGGCAAGAAAATATTTTTAAAGATGAATTTCTAGCTGAGAGTTTTTGTGAATACAGTTGTTATACATTTTATAAGGTGACTTATTGTGTTCATTTTACTCCTTCCAATCATTTATCATTTGAATCGAGTTAGGGGCATCTTTTTGAATATAAAAGACGATATTCGAGTGTATTCAGACGCGTTTATCTTAGAAAGAATAAATAATGTAGGAGTTGCAAATCCCCAAGGCGCCATTAACTTGTGGCTTTTGAAATATGATTCGTTCATGCGTAATTTAAATGGGTCGTGAAACATATTCAGGGGTTTCCAGTTTCACTTTGAAACTTACTTCCTTTGTGGCGAAGTTGCGCTCAGTTCCCTCAGTACTAACAATAAAACAACACCACATCAAATAATATATTATCAATAATATTCAAGAGCTTACATCGAATGAAAATATTCCGGTGAGAAACACTGCCCCGACTCTCTCATAAAACTTTTTGATTCTTTTGCATTATTTACATTATATTTATTTACTAGCTGGCGCCCGCGACTTTGTACGCGTTGAAAAAGGAAAAAAGTAGCCTATTCTGTGTCCTGTACGTCTACCAAGTTTCATGAAAATCAGTTAATTCATTTAACAGTATACATACGTACATACATACATACATACACACGCACACATAATATATATATATACACATACATACACATAAAAAGACTATGAGCCATTATTTATTATCAATCTTTATTGCTAATATGTTTAATAAGTATATATTTTTTTGTGTTTGATTCGGTAGTGAGGAAAATGCGTATCTTACGTATTAAAAAACTTACAAAAAGCGAAAAAACTTACATTATTTTGCAGGTCTTTTTGTTTAAAATTTACATAGAAACACGGTTTGAAAAGTGACGTGACCCACTAATTGAATGTGGAGATATTCCCCTAAAAGGGTTCCTTAAAAATGTGCAAATGAGATACACAGGCAGGTACCTTGTAGAAATCGTATCTTTTTAATTACCCAAACGAAAATGTAAGGTCGGTCAAGGACTGAATTGGACCTTTAACATTTCTAACCCTTTATAAAATATTCAAAAATTGTGTTTTCATAATAAACAAAAATTGCAACGGCCACTTCATCGCCAATAGAAAATCTTCTATTCCTTAGACAGAATTCATCTTTGAAAATAAATAAGTAACTGGGTTCTAGGTCTTACTGACTGGGACTGACTAGATGGGTGGCGAATTTCTATGAAGTCACATCGTTACTGAGGCTGTGTAGACAGTTTCCATTTTGTATTTCCCTGTTTAATAAATTAACCTCATAGAAATACATATGCTATTAAAATTCTGCTCTTGTTCCTTATATTTCGTATCCTATCTTTCGTAGTCAATTTTAATCATAAAAAGAAATAGGGACGCGAGCACGAGTCCGTTCCAGAACGAGAACACGTAATCTAATCGGAATTAAAATATACGCTGAATATGTAAAACAGTGAAGTGCGAGTTAAATTAAAAGGCTCATACACACCCAATAAAAGTCGGTGGCACGATACCGAGGCTTCGCCGCGCGGTGTAGGCGCCTCTACAGGCATACTCAAGAGTACTTACTACATTTATGCTTTTTGTACATAATGCTACTGAACGATTTTGAGTTACGATTTTTTCTACCTAAAATTTATACATCAGCTTCACTTTGTGGAGTTTTTGTGGCGCAAAGATTTTTTGGCCAATATATTTGTGAAACAAATATTTATTTTTTACAATTTTTTTTCTCTCAATCAGAACAGACTATGAAAAGCGTCATTTTTTTATGTAAAGCGCATTTATTTCTGAGCAGTACCTAATCACAAAGAGAGACTGCTCGGTGGGTCGGGGGCATATTGGCCGATGCGATAATCTAAATTTAACGCGTGTAAAACCTCGACGAGACGGTTAGCTATAGATAACAAACAGTTAGTTGGAACGGAACAAAATAAACCTGTCTAGCAAAACCTTGCCCTTTTCCCTTTTTTATTTTCCTATATCTTGTCGACAGTGTACTTGGTGTTGCTTTTTGTATTAAAGGCAACGGTAACCACCTACCATCAAGTTGACAGCCAGTCTGTCTATCTAACTTAACAATAAAAACTGCTAGACTTCTCATAAACAAATTTCCTTACGATGCTACCCATAAAACTACTCTAAGATTCAAGATTGTTCCACTGGAAAATCACTAAGCAATAGCAATATATGTGAAAGAAATGAATTGTTTTTGTTTACATACAATATGTAAGTATATAAATTGTTGAAAAAAAAAAATAAGTGAAAACAATCGCGCATTCACGAGAAAGCGTGTGGCGAACGCGCATTAGCATAAATGAATTATTGACGCCATGCAAAATAAACGGGAGCCGAAAGAAAAAAAATGTATTCAACGAGGTAAATCTCCCAAGTGCGGGTTAAAAGCAGAATGGGCGAAGATTGACTGACGCCTCTGACTCCACTTTGGAAAGTCACCTTTTGATACGTCACAAGTTTGAAAAAGTTTTTCTTGTCGGACCGGCGCCGCCCGCCCTAATGTTTTCTCAGCGAGATGTATTTCTCAGCTCCGAGGCGTTGTGAAGAGGGTCGTTAGAGGTGAGTGTGCATCTGTGTTGCTGAAATATTAGCAGGCCACGCATCATCGAGTATGTACTGTAAAATAATATACTTGAAAACTGTTTAGATTTTCGGAAAATATTCTCTAATAATGCTATTTTCCCAACTGTATACCATTTAACTTTTATCAAAGTCTGCAGCGCATTCGCATCATCAATGATGCTGTTTGTATTCCTAGTGATCGTTAAGAACGTACTATTATAATGGATTTTTGTTTAATGATTAAATGATAAGTATATGTGGCGTCTCTGTTTCCTAGCTCATATATCTTTTCAAAGTTGAATTGAATAGGCATCTTTTGCGTGAGCTCGCTCCATCATAGGCCTCATCTTCACTGCACGGCTGATGCTGGCCAAGAGCAAAAACATCTCAAATAATAAACAAAGGTAGTTACCGTCAATATTGCAAAAGTCCCACGTCAAGAGGACAGTATTTTTTATTTATGTTAAGGTATATCCCTCTTAAGATTATAGGAACTCCTCAGGCAGTGCTTGGTCTCCCGGACTCCTGCCGGCTAAAATCCAACGACTTCCTAGCGCGGCCGTAGATGTGCGAAGTCGCGGGGACGTTATGACACTACATAGGTGTCCCGCCACTTATAAACTCGGCCCTATATAGCTTCACATAGCCTTGGCTTAACCATAAATTGGATTGCTTCTTCAGAAGCACCCATTTAACAGTTAAAAAGCGTAGTGACGTCAGAATTGTGCCGGTTAAAAGGGAATAACAAAGTCGGCCAACATGCGGGTGATAGCGCCTGTGGAAAAAAGTATGCAAACAATCGCAGCCGGGAGATTACATTGCTGGCTATTTTCAGGCGCTTTTCGAATTCAATTGTAAATTAATTGAATTTCTGCATATATATTTTTGCATGTGTACGAAAAAAGAGTTCGCATATTTTGTTGCTTCACTACATAAACATTTGAATAATACATTTGAAAACCCTACAGCATATCTAGGTACATAAAATTAAATCATACGATTTTTTTTGCATTTTAATGTAATAAATAAATTTAGTTACATTATAATTATAATACGTGTAAATTTTACCTATAACATATTAAAAATATTGATATTGTTATGTAGACACCTATGATCTGATTGTTAATAATTTACTTTAGTTTTTACGTGATTCAAATAATATTAATACTGCCAGTAATAATTCTGAGAATCACAACAATCGATACAACAGTATTGTTTAAATGCTTACAAAGCAACCATGCTTGGGTTCAGTATTGTATTTAAATTTTATTGTACAAATACTAACTAATCTTTCAACTTTGTTTTCGTATTAATATAATCTAGCCGACAGATATTCTAAGTGATAGGGTGGAATTTGATACATTAAATAAAACGTAAGAATGTAATCAATGGCTATTTATATTTACATGAGAAAATTTACAATATTTATATGTTTGACACTGTACATCAATCAGTTCGAATATTCTTAAAAGTATTTAAAACAATAAAAATAAAATGACATAGAAAACATGGACAGCATCACGACCTTCCAACACTAAGAAGTCTATAGTCTTTGCAGGTTTGTAATAGGTTTTTCGCAATAGGCGTAGAGCCTATTACAATAGTTGATTGATTCTTATTCTTGATTTTTTGTTCATTTCTTGTTCTTATATACAGACAGAATGACGGTCCACAAGATATTAGCCAGTCACTTATTAGAGTTTCTAGTGAGCTGAAAATATAAAGGATAAGGAATAAAGCAAGGATATGGAAATTGACGCTGACATCCGTACAATAGCACACGTGCTATTTCAGCGTGGTACTGAACAGCGACGGTTACTGGTTCCAGTAGAGATTTTCAGTTTATTACAAGAAATAGTTAAAAAAAATCTCAAAGAAATTTACAAGCAATCTGACAATTATTGTGTTAGAATTTTTTAGTTGTCAACTTTAAATATTTTATTATTACAGCGGAACCCTTTTCTCAATAAATTAGACCTCACTTGTCGCAACTTCAGTGAAATTGTTGCAAATTCAAATGTGGATTTGCAACAACTTCACTGTTGTGTTATTGAATTGTATATTGTGTTTATTGCAATAATAAATTGATAAAATGGAACGTATTAATTTTAAAGTAAATGACATTCGATGTTCAGGTAAGAAAATATATTTGGTATTAGCTGTTGCAGTGAACTTTATCCGTGTAACTTTATAAAATATGTCATAACCTATTTTACTCGCTGTTAATATCGCTTCCCAACAGTGAAACGAATTTTTCAAATCAGTCCAGTTGTTCCGAAACCTATTCAATTTTAACAGACAAACAATCAAATCTTTCCTCTTTATAATATTAGTATAGATTTGTTGTGTATTTCTATTAATATTAAAAAAGTTACATTTCTATTAAAATAAAGACTAAATAATTGTTAAATAAAAAAAAATTAATTACATATATTATGAGAAATAAAGATTTAATAAACCTAAGAAAAAGGGGCACGAACGAAGTAGTGGGCAAAAACGATTAAAATACATAAAAGATGGCTAACAATAAAATTTACAGTTGGTTGCGAGACGAGTTCTGATGTCACCCTGCTTGACTACATCCGCGAGACGCTAGAACTTCGCGGCACCAAGTACTTGTGCAGGGAGGGAGGATGTGGAGCGTGTATAGTCGCTGCTAGAAGACCTGGAATACCTGCAGCTGCTGTAAACTCTGTGAGTAACTTTAAATAATATTAGGCGCCTCTTTCTCAAACGTCAAGTAGGTCAAATTGTCATTTAAAGTCACCGGTAACCGGGGATAATGGAGCTGATATACCTTTGTTTGTGCGGTAAACTTCCCAAACATTAAATAGAAAATAATTTAAAAAAATCGGCTATCGAATGATGCAGTAAACCGAGTGCATAATTCAATATAACAGAAAATGATTTCTAAAAGTAACTAATCAACACTTTACATGTAGTTTGTGAAAGAGGCTCTAAGTGTTACAAATTCCTATGCAATACTAAAAGTATCAATAAGGGTGTCGATCACTTAAAAAATAACTGCCTATAGTAGACGTCAAAGTAACAAGAAAAGAAAGTTGCTATCATGACTTTAAAGAATCATCATCAATACTAATAAAAAATCTGTAAGTGTAGGTATTGTATGTTGCATGTTTGTATGTATTTATGTATGTTCTTCCATAACTCTTAAACGAATTAATTGATTTTCATGAAACCTGGTAGATAAGCATTTAGACGTACAGGACACAGGATAGGCTACTTTTTTCTTTTTCAACACGGACGAAGTCGCGGGCGCCAGCTAGTTTTATAATAAAACACATTAATGAATTTATGTTATTAAGTGAAAACTATTAAGTACAAAAATGGATAGAACATATTATCTACTTTGTATTGTAAATGCAGTTTAATTATGTTGTACAGATTGTTTGTTATACTGAAAAAAAAAAATTAAAATAAAAAAAAATGTGCATAAATAAATTGATTTGCCGAAACAAATCTAAATTTTAATTTTTCTTTGTTTTTCTTTTTTATCCTAGTGCTTAGTGTCAGTGACGTCATGCAGCAACTGGGAGATCACCACAATAGAGGCAGTGGGGAACAAAGTGAAAGGTTACCATCCCTTGCAAACGACCCTCGCTGAACACAACGGTACTCAATGCGGGTATTGCACTCCAGGGTGGATCATGTCCATGTATAGGTATAGTACCACAATAATCAATACTAATAATAAATCTGTAAGGGTTGGTCATGGAGTAAGTTACTTTGTATATTAATATACATACTGTATGGGGGACAGATCTATCCTCTGTATGAGAAGGTTCGCACTATATGTGTCGTTCATTGTAAAAGTGAATTATCTCCTTGTAACTGAATTGTAGAATAACAAGCTTTTTGCGAATTATAGTGTAGGAAAAAAAAATATAAGCATTCATTCATTGTTTTCATCTATGGGATTTTAATGCAACTATTGGAGTTAATTCACTCTTTTATTGAAAGATATGACTAAATGTGATACCATTAGGCAAGAAAAGATGTTTTTAAAAATAGGAAGTTACACCACTTTTACAATGAACGACACATATATTACTAGCGTTTTTATAGTAGACTAGCTTTTGTCCGCGACTTCGTGTGTGAAGTACTTTTTTTAGTAGCTTTTCTCTTTTCTCTGTAGCACTGACGTATTGCAAAATTAAAAAAAAGGCCTGAAAGTATAACAAAAAACTTACTTTAGCATTTATAATATCAGTTAGAACCTTAACATAATAAAAGGAGTACACTTGATGACGTGACCAACTTTTTTCTGAATATTGACTACAACAAATTGACGAATAGTTTTTCTTTTCCATTACCATTCTGGATTTTTCTTTTGTATAATGTGTCACACACTGGAAAAGAAATATTGGATAACGCCGCCGCCAAAATCGACAGAAACTGCCCAAAGGCTTTTCGTTTTTATTTCAGGAACAAGAAACATAATACCTTCATAACATAATAATTCGATTTCAGCCTTCTGCAAAGTGGAAAGAACCTAACGATGCTCGACATTGAAAAGTCTATGGACAGCAATATTTGTCGGTGCACAGTATACAGACCAATTCTTGACGCAATGAAGACATTTGCAACAGATGCGCCCAAGACCGATACTATTCCTGACATAGAAGATTTAATTGTTTGTAAGAGCACTGGGGGAAAATGTTCTAAAGAAAAGTGCGAAGATTCCGACTGGTGTTTTGTAAACAGCAATGACGTCACTGATAATTTCTTGGCTCCAATTAATTTGAATGATGGAAGAAAATGGTTTAGGGTTATTAATGTGTCTGATGTATTTGAAATACTGAAGAGAGAGGGAGACGATTCTTACATGCTAGTTTGTGGTAACACAGCGAAAGGTTGGTTTTTTTGTTGTCTTACTTAATCTTTGCATAGTACCAGTATAAATTGAATTCTCTTTCCGCGTCTGTCTATATATATGCTATATATATGCTAACTACATCTAAATCTAGATGTAGCTCGATTTTAGCTCTAGCTTGTCATAAATTTAGTTTAAGTCCCAGGCGGCTTCCAAACATGCTGGCTGTATTATCTCGTTGTACAAGTATGATACAGCAAGGCTATTAATTAACTATCCAATATAACAGCCAGATCTAGGGTCGTCAGTGATATCGACTAGGAGTTTTCAAAATGCCAAATTTTTTTTCACAGTTTAAACTAATATTAAGAATATTAAGACATTTTTCCTATGCACAGTTTAATATTTTAGGAGTTTACCCAATAATCGCATATCCACGTATTTTAATTGACATTAGCAATGTAAAAGAACTGAAGGGATTAACTGTTGACCAGAATTTAGTAATTGGAGCAGGAACAACATTGACTGATCTTTTACAAATATTTGGAAGATTCAAAATATCTGATAATTTTAAATATCTAACGAAGTTTTATGATCATTTGAAGTTAGTCGCTCATACCAGTGTAAGGAATGTAAGTAAAAATTGTTTAATATATTTTTATGTCCCTAGCTTTTGTGTTAAGTCCGTGTATCCTTAAAATTGTTATTCTGATACATAAACAGTATTACTGTAAAATTTCATAATTAATAGTCCAGTTACAATCCATCAACAACCATATACCACATTCATCTTTACATCATTTATATTATTACTACGATTACACACACTTAACATAATAATATGTCAATAAGTCGTGTTTAAAAATAACATAATAAATTAAAATATTAATTTATTGTTTTAGCTTGGATCTATTGGAGGGAATTTAATGATAAAGCACACGCATAATGAATTCCCATCAGATATATTTCTTCTGTTGGAGGTCGTTGGTGCTCAGTTGACTGTGGGTAAGTTGAAAAATTAATAAATTAATAAATCAGTACGAACAATTGAATTTTGACTTCAATATATACAAGGTGGATAGGGGCCTGATAGGGAAAATTATGAAGGAGGCCTACGTCCAGCAGTGGATGTCCTGTGTCTGATATGATGATGACATCCATTTACAGATATCACTGTAAAAGAGCACCAATGTGCTGAAATGTAAAGGCAACCAAAGCTCATTTATCTCTCCCCACCTACCAAGCTTGCCTTGCGTTTGCATCCCCTTTGGTATCACCCTTTGGAATGTGTTTATAGGAAACCTGCTCGCCGTTTTTTATAATTAAAATGTGACTTAATTTTTAGTCAGGAATTCTAATAAAATTGAAAGGTTAACAATGACGGAATTTTTGAAAATTAATATGAGAGGTGCAATAATTTTGAATGTTATGTTGCCACCATTAAACGACTCATACAAAATTGAAACTTATAAGGTATGTGTGATATTTATAACTTTTTGTTTCTTATTTCAATGATAAGATTCAGAGAATTAAAGTTTATCTGTCTCCAACAAAACTTCTACCATAAATCTCAAAATATTTTTTCTAATGAAGAAACTTTAATGTATTAAGTATATCATTATTTTACTGGCATTTGTACATTGTTATATGATAAATTAACCTTCAAATTAAATGGTAAGCCAAAAAACTCCCATAGTGGTTTTTAATTTATAATAAGTACAGGAACTTACTTATCTTTGTTACGATGCGATCTCAATAACCTTTGTCCTAATATCTAGACTGCACATTTTTTGGGTTATCAAAGGTCGCTTTTGACCTTGCAGGTTTGAGGACGACAAAAGTGGATGGACTTTGTGAATAACTTGTAGATAAAATTTTACTTAAAACCACCCTTTAAATTCTTACATAAAATTTTCATTTTCAGATAATGCCGCGTTCGCAAAATTCTAAAGCCATAGTGAACGCTGGATTTCTTTATAAACTTATTGCAAACAATTTTGTAAAACAATGCAGAATCGTTTATGGTGGGCTATCTCCAGCGTTTTCACGGGCAGTGTTGACTGAAAACTTTCTCACAAAAAAGGTTTTATTTTTAAATATGACATTACAAGGTGCTTTATCGGTATTGGAGAGAGAGCTTGTGGTGACCGAGAATCCACCAGAACTCTCAGCGAAGTATAGAAAAAGATTAGCATTGGGGCTTTTTTATAAAGTACGTATGTATTTTTGCCGTTTCTAATGTTCTTCAATATGCGTAAATCCATTGTTAACGTCCACTTGGAGATCACTAAAATTTCCGGTATTCAGTTCGATTATTCATTTCTGGTTTTATTACTACTCTACAATGCCAGTTAACCTCATCGCAAATCACATTCGAGAGAGAGAGACCGCGTGGACGTACGACAGTGACAGTGCCAATGACAGCTGTCACACACTATATATGACGTTTATGTGACATACGTTCGTGATCTGTGTTTCACTCTTTGTTCAATCAATCTTAACGCGAGCAAAATTTACATGTAGCTAGAATAAGGGTAATTCTAGCTACAGATGCTAACACTATACTATACTAATATTATAAAGAGGAAAGATTTGTTTGTTTGTTTGTTTGAATTGAATAGGCTCCGAAACTATAGGACCCATTCTATAACCTATAAAAAGCTACGTTATCAGGGAGTAACATTGGCTATATTTTATAAAAAGTTACACGGACGAAGTCGCGTGCAAACGCGCGTGTTTAATAAAATATCTTTCAAAAGAAGTCTCGGGCGAAAGCAAGTGAATAAGATATCAAATATAAATTTTAGGGTTTATTATCGCTGTGTCCACTGAAGATACTTGAAAAGCGTTACCATTCTGGAATTACCAAACTGCACGAATCTCGGCCAGTGTCAGTGGCTCAACAAGTAGTTGAAACTAATCCCAATATGTGGCCTCTGAATAAGCCGGTGCAGAAAGTTGAAGCAAAAGTAAGTGTTGTTTTTTTTATATATTTTAATAGACAATGCAATATAAAAATAAAAATAATGTTTAAAGTATTACCTGTATAAACCGTACCGCCTAAACAATATATCTCAAAATCTAGTGTTTATTGGATAGTTATGTTTTGATGATAAATATTTAATTAAATTTGTATTATATAAATTACATTTTTATTCGTCTACAAATAAAAAAATTAAGTTTCATTTATTAATTTTTTATATAAATTAAGTTTCATAAATAAAAAAAATTAAAAGAATTTTTCCTTAGGCTGGTGCTTTTCGCCTTAATTTGCATTCACAGATTCAGTGCTCTGGTGAAGCTGTATTTACCGACGATATTCCTAAGCTTCCGAGACAGGTGTTTGCTGCATTTGTGCTAAGTACTGTGCCTAATGGAAATGTCGTATGCATAGACCCAAGCGATGCTTTAGTTAGTATATTATAATGTTATATTCATTGCGTATTCACAACACATCAACTCTTGTACTAATGTCTTTTCATCTTACAGAATACACCTGGTGTAATTGCCTTCTATTCAGCTAAAGATATACCAGGAGACAATTCATTTACGCCTGGAGACCTGCCCCCTTTAAATACTGCTGACGAAGAAGTGTTCTGTGCGGGAGAAGTTAAATTTCATAGTCAACCTATTGGTGTAATAGTTGCACAAACACAATATTTAGCTGAAACAGCTGCCAACTTAGTCAAAGTTACTTACAGTAATGTTAAAAAGGCAGTTGTAGATATCAAAACTGCTATAAATATTCCCAATAGAGTATCTCTATATACATCCATTAACGCGACAGATATAGGGAAACAGACTCATAAAGTGATGCGAGGTAGTTCTACAATTTATGGACAACATCATTTTTCTATGGAAACTATTGTATGTGTTGCCAACCCGACAGAAGAAGGAATGGAGGTTCACGCAACATCTCAATGGATAAATTGTGTGCAAATTATGATATCGCGTGCATTGAAGCTGCCTGAAAATAAGTAAGTATGACCAGCTAAGGAAAGCTGGTAGAAAGTGGCATTTGTGAAATGCCTTAGATCAGGTATTACAATACAAGATGCGCTTATCTTAATAATATTAACAATTCGAATAAAAACTGTTATTTAAGTTGGTACCTGTAACAATTTTAATGTTTGGCAAACATTCTGCACTGTTACAATGGATTCAGTCGATGAATTTGGAAAATAGGTGGAAAAATCTAATCTATACATATCATAAAATCGTAAAAGAGCTGTGTGTATATATTAAATATTAAAAAAAAAACAATCTGTTCTACTTATATTTCTAACCGAAGTTGAGAAAATAGCTTTTAGAATTTTTGTCTGCTTGTGTGTTTGTCTGTGTGTTTGTGCACGCTAATCTCAAAAACGGCTTAACCGATTTGAATGCAGATTTCAATACTCTATTGATTGTTATCTGGATTAAAATATAAAATTTTAGCTACTTAAATAATAACATTTTTAATAGCATAGCATAGATTCTAAATATAAAGTTTTAGAACTACTACTGTATAAAAAACATGCAGATTTCCTTGATCTGAAATAGTCGTTTCGTATGTGGAAACTTTGTACTGCGGACTGAAAAATTCCCTACTGAGGTGTTTTCGTCTCACTAAAATATGCTTTGCCTCAAATGTGATGTAAATAAATTATTGCGGGGTCGGTGGAGTATCTTTATGTTCTCTGGCCGCGCGTGTCCTTAGACGATTTTGGCCACTTATCAACGAATGTACCGTCACCTCACCTGCCACTCTTTTAAAAAAATAAATTTAAAAAACAACAATATTTGCAATAGTATTGCAAGTATTGCGCCTTGACCTTTCTTTCATCGCACATACAGACTGGTTACCTTCCTCATCTTGTCGAAATCCCTCTTTTTCGGACCAAGCTATTTGAAACATCCTTTATAATGCGCAATGCTAAGATTTGGAACTCCGAGCTCATATAACCCAAATCTTTTTCAAAATTCGAGTCAATAGGCATCGTCTGAGTGAGATCGCTCCATCATAGGCCTCATCTTCGCTACACAGCTGGATATGGCCAAGAGCAAACCTATTTTTACATATTTTAAATATCAAAAAATCTTTGTAGTCCGTTGGCCCTACGGATTCACCTTGACTTGATCTATTAGGATTCCGCTTGATGGCTTACTTTATGTTTTCGGGGTCGAGAAATCTGAAAATCGTGATCGCCTCCTCGAAATCCGCATCAAAATGGCCCAAAATTGGGAAAAATTACACCCAAAAGGGATTCTCAGAGAATGCAGGATTATTTAGCAATGTAGGAGATGTTTTTTTATCTAATAATTTCAACTTGTTGATGTGCAGAATTGACGTGTATGTGCGACGTCTTGGTGGCGCATTCGGTATTAAAGCTACTCGATCGGTTCAAATGGCAGTGGCGTGCGGTTTAGTCACACAAAAGCTTAACCGACCGTGTCGTTTCGTCACACCTCTGAGAACCGTTATGAGAGCTGTGGGGAAAAGATTGGCATGTCATGTCGAGTATGAGGTAAGCGTTATGTGATTATTATCTACAACGTTTTACGCTAGGATGTTAAAATATCTATATAGTTATACATACTAATCCAAGATGTTTTGTTTTAATAATTTATATAACAAAAAAATTGTTGCCAAATATGTTGACAGGTAACATAATACTAATGGGGGTACAAATTCGCTGTAGGTCCTGAAATGAGTAAGGTATAGAAGAGTTGACTATAAGTGAATGGTCATCACTTAATGGTATAAAACTACTAAAGAAAATATGAGGTTTGTCTAATGATAGTGTACTCCCAAATATAATTTTAATTTTGATTATTTTAGTGTTCTGGTATACCAAATAATTAAAAGACTAAGGGCCTCTTTCACAAACTACATGTAAAGTGTTGATTAGTTACTTTTAGAAATCATTGTCATCATTCGATAGCCGATTTTTTTTATTATTTTCTATTTAATGTTTGGGACATTTACCGTACAAACAAAGGTATATCAGCTCCATTATCCCCAGTTACCGGTGACTTTAAATGACAGTTTGGCCCACTTGACGTTTGTGAAAGAGGCGCTTAGTATTTAAGACTACTTTAAGAGATAATGCTGGTATTTTTGTATAATTTCCAATATTTAAACATTCTTACTGGTACTCAATACATCCAATATGACTTTCTATACATTACACTACTATATTATATCCACGGACTGTTGACTGCACTAGGTAACAATTACTATTGCCTACCTAGTAGGTACAGTCAGCAGTGAGACAAATTAACAGAACTAATGTGCTTACTTATAGTTTGCAGTAAACAAGTTGGGTGAAATACAATACGTCAATTATAGTTTATTTGAAGATAACGGTTACATATTTAATGAACCGTTGATAATGGTAGCGACGAATGCATATTACAACTGCTACGATCAGAAAAGATGGAATTATAAAAGTTACAATGTTATCACAGACACTCCAAGCAATACGTGGTGTAGATGTCCAGGTTATTATAAATTTATTATATAATTTTAAAGTATAAAAGTCTAAAGTAATTTTTAAATAGGTATTATAATGTAACACTTTCAGGAACATTGGAAGCAGTCGCGAATGCTGAATTAATTATGGAGCGCATATCTTATGAACTATCTCAAGATCCATTACAAGTACGATTTGCTAATGTGTCTAGTGATCATAAAATCATAAAAGATATGGCAAAAACCCTAATGAGGGATGCTCAATATGAAAAAAGGCGAGCCGAAGTTGAAAAATTCAATCTAGGAAATAGATGGAAAAACGTGGTCTAAAATTTTCTTTTATGAGGTGGTTTCCACAAGGTGAACAGTATCATGATGTAAACCTTGCAGTTTACCATGATGATGGAAGTATTGTTTTAACACATGGTGGTATTGATATGGGTCAAGGTTTAAATACCAAAGCTATTCAAATAGCAGCTTATATGCTTAAGGTGCCTATGGAGAAGATACAAATAAAAGCTAACAGCACTATTATAGCACCAAATGGTCAAATGTCTGCTGAGAGCATTACATCAACTAATGTCAGTATTGGAGTGCAAAGGTGTTGCCTTCAATTACTTGAAAGATTAGCACCACTGAGGAATGAAATGGGAAATCCAACATGGGAAAAATTAATAAAAAGGGCATATTTATTAGGTATTGATCTGCAAACTCATGGTTTCGTGACTATCACTGACGTACAACTATATCACTCATATGGTGTTAGTTTAGCTGAGATAGAAATGGACGTGCTGACAGGGGAATTTGAAATTTTAAGAGTAGATATATTGCAAGATGTCGGTAGAAGTGTCAGTCCTAATATCGAAATTGGTCAGGTATTTTTAGAAGTTGATAATATTTTCCAATAGAAAAATGATTTATTGGTAAATACTTAATCTTATTTTTTGTCTTAGATTGAAGGCGCTTTTATTATGGGTATTGGCTATTGGACAAGTGAAAATATTGTGTACGATGACAATACAGGAAGTCTGTTGACTGACCGAACGTGGCATTACAAAGTGCCAATGGCCAGAGACATACCACAGGACTTTAGAATTAAGTTTAGTGAAAAATCTTTCGGCCCTACCGCAATACTAGGTGCCAAGGGTACGTAATCTTTTAGTTTCGTAGTATTAATTTGATATCGCTGGATTCTCACTGGAGGCAGGCTGCTATCTCCAGGTTTGTTTCCAGTCGACGTTGTTCGGCTAAATTAACGATTTGTGCTTACAAAATCGATATCAAGAGAATCAAACCTTGTTACTATATGATAATTTACCTCTGTTACAGGTATTGGAGAACCACCTATGGCGCTAGCAATTGGCGTGACATTCGCTCTTAGGGAAGCGATTGTTTCAGCTCGTGATGAAAACGGTTTACCTTCATCGCAGTGGTTTCAAATAGGCAAGTCAGCTATCATAATTTTTCATGTTGACACACTTGTTTACATTATAACTCTTTGCCGATAGTACTCCACGAAAACCTTTTTGAAAGCGGACGCTGTTAGAAAAGTTCAGTGAAGTTTAGCGTGTGAAATCAAGTTTAAAAGGAAAACTTTAAAACGAGATTGTTCAAGCATTAAAGCAATTTCATTTTAAATTGGCCAATGGTCATTTGCATTTGAGATTTTTAAATCTATTTCTATTTTAAATAGGCTTATAAATTTAACTATATCATTACTTTCAGATGGACCATGGACATTAGACAAGATATGTTTATCAACTGCTACGAAGATCGAAGATTTCAAATTTTATTAATAAGTACTTGTGAATACTTTAAACAATAAAAAGGATCAAAATTTAAAACAGAATTTTCACTCATTTTTTAAGAAGTTGCGTAGTGTCTAACGATCTTAACATAAAAAATAGCTAGTTGAACATATACCTATATACACAATTAAACAAATTTTCCTTCAGTTTAGCGTTAGTTTGTTCGCTGTCAGTGACACAGTTGCACGACTTATAACTTTGTTTTCCTAACTCCTTCGGTAGTCAAATAAAATAAGAAAATGAATAATATATGGGAACACTTGATTTGTACTACTTACGAGTTTTTTTGCCCGCGCCTTCGTCCGCGTCTGATCGCCATCAAACTTCACAGGAAAACCCGCTGCACTAATCTGAAGATCTGGAGTCTGTAGGACATACTATATACACACATCGACTTTTTTTGTAGGACATACTATACAAGTGCTGGTCATTTGCATTGAGCGCTGCTCGTCACATAGATGGAGCGGTTATACTCAGAAGAAGGATAACATCGTTGTCAAATCATTGTCTATGTGCAAAAAGTATACTTTTCAAATATTTACAAAAAAGTTTTCCTAAAATAATTTACATGAAAATTTATTTTAATTTTTTTTTTTTTGAAATTTATAGTTTTAATTTTTTAAACTATATTATTTAATACTTAGGGCCTCTTTCACAAACTACATGTAAAGTGTTGATTACTTACTTTTAGAAATCATTTTCTGTTATAATAAATTATGCACTCGGTTTACTGCATCATTCGATAGCCGATTTTTTATTATTATTTTCTATTTAAAGTTTGGGACGTTAACCGTATAAACAAAGGTATATCAGCTAAATTATTCCCGGTTACCGGTGACTTTAAATGACAGTTTGGCCTAATTGACGTTTGTGAAATTTAATAAGCGCTTACACTTATTTGTCTTTTAAACATGAAAATTATGTGCAAAATGAAAGAAAAGTATTCTATAGTTTTAAATTATGTAAAGACGATATTTATTTTAGTGAACCGAAAATAAGATAAAAAGATGGAGTGCGTTAGAGGTTTTATTTGATGTGTTGATATATCGAGAGAAATTTTCACGAAGCGAGATGTACGAAGATTACTGTCAATTTGTTCGGCTTGTACCCGACTTGTGGTTCAAGTGGAGAGATACCGGCTTTAAACAATATAAATGGACTTAGTTCAAGTGTCTTTTGGTAGAATTCAAAGAGCACATAACACTACTAAAGTTCAACTTTGACGTAATGATTCTCTAACAAAAATGTTTATTTTCAACATTAAAAGACAATTGTTACTCTAAAATTTAGAGAACCAAGAATTTAGAGTCTAAATACTTGGTGCCTCTCGGAACCGTCAGTTAAAAAGTTTAGAAATAAAAGTTTACGTCAAATCCGTTCAGTCATTTGACCTACTGGTTATACTTTATTTCAATAAATAATCTTTATCTGTGCAGATAGTACAGTTCAAGGAGGAAATAAATCAAAAAAATCTAAACTTATTTTGAATACACATTTACCGGTAATAAAATTCAGTAAAAATTCTTTTCTACAAAAGTTGCCAACTATCATGGCTGTCTGAACTTCGGAAGCTGTTACAAGCAAGAGGGAGCAAGTAGGTACTCATACAGACAGGCTGACGGTCCACTTGATGGTAGGTGGCTACCTTCGTCTATAACACAAGCAACGCCATAAGTGCTACAAGTGCGCTGCTGACCATAGAAGGATTAAGGATAAGGGATAAGGGAGGGGTAGGGTAATGGGCTCTGGCATCCCTTACTCACACACCGAAACACAACAGCACATAATGCTGTTATTTCACGGTGGTATTCTGTAAGGTGGTGGTTACTACCGCCAGACGGGCTGCCCAAATGACTGCGAGACGCAGTGTGCCCTACCACTACTTTTCAAATCCAGACCAGAGTCAATTTTGAAAATTATATTAAAATTTCCAAAGTTGACCCCGCCAGGAATCGAACCCGGGGCCCCTGAGACGTTAGGCAAGCACTCTTGCCACTCATCCAACGGGCTCGTCAAAATTAAAAAAATAAAATAAAAATAAAACATTCTTTTTCTTCTAAATTCCTGAAGAATGTATCTAAATTTTAATATCGAACAAGGCTCACTACTCGTCAGTTTGGTATAATGTTGGATATAATGTGTGGTTGTCTAGTGTACGTATACTGGGTTTGGGTATGAGAGGTGTGGAATATTTGAAGTAGACATTTACATCTGAAGAATAAGAATTGAAAAAAAAAAAAAGAATTTACTTAACTTATAAACTTGCTCCACACAAGGTTGCGGTGAGGACAAGTGGAAAATGTAGCCTATATTTTCTTACTTTATCTGCTTCAGATAAAGGTAAATTTAAGATTGATGTAATGGACTTTAGCGAAGGTTTAATTTTCTTAAATTCAGGTAAATGATATCAGTATACTACCTAGATAAATTTAACAAACTAAATTATAATTTGTAAGTAATATTATAATGAAGTTTCTTAGGACTTGTTTACAAAATATACTTAAAATAAATCGGTTGGGCGACTAAGGACTATCAGGGAAAATGACTAGGTATAAAAATGACTACGAGTATAACGTGATATTGTCAAGAAAGAAAATTGGACAGAAGTATTATTAACTAAGTATAAAAATGCCGATATTTAAAAAAGTCTAAAATGAGCATTGCCTAACAATAAAAATGCCGACATTTGAAAATATCTGAAATGTTTATTGACTAAATATAACATTGCCGACATTTAAAAAAGCCTAAGATGAGTATTGACTAAAAACTAAAACGACATGGTTGCAAATAAAACCTTTTATACGGTTACCTGTTAAAATCGTATGCGTTTTAAAATGTTAAAATAAATAACTACTTAGTTTTAAAATGGTCACTTTCACGTAAAATCCGGAAATAATATGTTTACATTTTGACATTTTTATATTTATACGTTCTGGCTCATAGACTTTTTACATCTTGACATTTTTAAATATTGACATTTTTATATCGCGGCATAAATAGACCTCGACAATTTAATTTTATAAATTCGACATTTTTATACTTAGTAATTTTTCCTGATAGTCCTTAGTCGCCCAAGCGAAATAAATGTCATACGTTTTTTTAAATATGAATAAATAATTTTAATAAAACATGTAAGCGCACCCATTAAAAACTGTTTTAAATATCAACGCCATACGTAAAAACTAATTGATTCCATCAACAGTTTCGTCTTGATCCTTAGGCTTTGGAAGGGCAATGTCTAGATCCTCCACTTTTTTCTGTATTTCATCTATCTCTTTTTCTTGTTTAGCCTTTAGTTTATTATAATCTCTTTTATTTTTCCTTTCTGCAGAGAATTCTTTGAGATCAGTAAAAAACTTGTCTTGATTAATTTGTTGATTAAGTATGTCTTCATTTGAAATAACAGCTTTCCGAGCGTTATCATCAATATGTTGATAATACTGTCGGGCGTTGTGTATTCTATGTTTCTTAGTAGTTTCACTAGTCTTTGAGCCATTGTTCATTTTACTCAGCTTTTTTATACACAGCGGACATAAAAAATCCCGAAATGATCTTTTATTTATTCTGTAATAGCTGTCTAGATCCTCATTGGTGCGTCTAGCTTTGATTGCATTTAGTTCTGACTTGACTACTGGCGTCGTTGACGTTTTCAACGGCTTACTTTTCTTGTGAAGAAAGTTTGTCTTATTAGAAGACGGTTTGGATTTCCGTGTGTTGTTATGGAAAAAAAACGGAAATTTCATTTCTTTCATAGAACTGTAAATTTAAAATAAATGTATTACGTTCAAAATCACCTTAACATTGCCTGAGGAGTCAGGCAACTTCAGTTACGGCATATATGTGTTGAACGTAATAATAATGTATATGATATAAATAATAAACAGCATTATATGTATTGATAAATATATTTTTTATGAGGAAGACTTGAAAAATTAAAAACAATAAAATGAAGGAATCTCGGTTTGACCGAACTTTGTCTCGATCAGCTGTCATTACTATTTATTTATATTAAAATATTTAACTTATTATAAAGCAATTGTTTGCCGGTTTTATTTTTAACAACGTACCTTGGTTTTGATATTCATAGTTATGATGATAAATTGGTATATTTTGGTAATTCAAAATTGAGGCTAACTGCTTTTTTCATTTATGGAATTGTAAGTTAAAAAATTAAATATAGGTACATATACCAATAAAACTGAAAGCTTAAAAAGTGAAAACCTCTTACCACTTCTTTATTTTATTTTTGAGAATGCTTTTGAATTTGTTCGAAGTATTAGTTTCATTCGCAACTGCGCGTGATACTTTGTATAGCTTTTCATCTTCAGTTGATTTTGTGTTATAATCGAAATATTTTTGATTGTTTAAGTGAACTTTTTCATTGATATCTGATGAATCTGTCTTATCTCCTGTGTCCATATTCAAATTGTCATCATCAAACAGGTCTGCATCAATCATAGAGTCGTAATCATTATAGTTTCTAGAAGAAATAAAAGGACGATTAGTTATCTTATTCCTTTGGTTTCGCTATCACAGGAATAGTTGATCTAATAAAGCCATCATCTGATTACGGTACTGAACCAGTAATACTACTTAATACAAAAGATACATCGAGCCGGATTCGATCCCCGGTTTGGCCAACTTTGAAACGATCTTTTCAAATCATTTTCAAAGTTGGCTCACAAAAAGTACCCAACATGCCTAAAGAAGTTTTTGACTTCAAAAACCGTTGGACGAATTTAAACGAGTCTTTGCAAACAGACCGACTATAGATATCTCCTGGAAAAACTTATAAATTGAAGATCAATAGAAGTTACCTCTAAAATTTAAAATTGTTCACCGAAGATATATTTATTTGTATCAAGGATAGCTAACGTAATAGTGTACATATAAAATTCAAACATAACACAGTTCAGCTTGCACAAATCACATTTACAGGAGGAAAGGTTTTGAATTAAGTGTGGTAGTTTTTAAGGTGTTTTTAGGCTAAATTAGTTAGGAATTGTCATAGTTTTATAAAAATATAGGTTTTATGTCTAGGAAATCAATTTACAATTAATTTTATAATTATTTTAAAATACTATATACTAACCACAGAGTAACACATTTTTTAAATAGGCGCACAATTGTTCTGCTACAACCAGTATTCCAGTACCCAATCTAACCTATTTTCTGCATTGCAAAGTCTTGTAACACATTTTGTAATCGGGTGAGCTCGCTCCGCTGCGCTCCGCTCGCATTTTCATAACATTCCGGAACCTAACCTAACCTTTTTGTTTACAGTACAAATAAGTCTTACAACACATTTTGTAATAAACGCAGAGAATACTAATATTAAGTGAACAATAAAGACCATAAAGGGATAATACCTACTTAATTGTAAATTGATTTCCTAGACATAAAAACTATATTTTTATAAAACTATGACAATTCCTAACTAATTTAGCCTAAAAACACCTTAAAAAACTACCACACTTAATTCAAAACCCAACCCTACCACAGCATGTAAATATTCTTTAATACTTATTATAAATATGGTATATCGACAAATTAAGTATTACCGATTTTTTTCTGCATATTTGTAGACATTCTCTTCATTATCTTGTGAGTTTTGTATGAAGCTGGCAAGGTCGAATACTGCCACTTGATCATCCATTCTTGTTGCGTCAACAACTTCATAATCTTGACGTTTATAAATCCTTGCATTGGCTCTGTCTGCGTTACCATCTTTAGCACTCAACTTGAATTTTTTAGGATCCCGTATTAAATAGCGCCTATTATTTCCGTTATCAGAACAATTTATTAAACCTATAAAAAGTACTAAAAATATTATAATTGCAATAACATTGTCAAGTGACATGACGTGGCTTAGCTTGTCATTGATTTAAAAAATAAATATAAAATTTTATTAATCTATGTACTACTTTTGTTTATAGGCGATGGTGTCACGTCATGTTACGTACCATTAAATATGTAGTATTTTATCCTATAAAGAAATGTGATAAACAAAATATTTTATAAGGCATGGAACGAAATTTAGATAATCTTAAAATAATCAGTCATAATAACATAATCATGTACCTACATCACTTCTATTTTATTACTCTTTTAAATTTGTATAATTGTATACAAAAGATTTATTTAAGTTCTGCATCCTTATCCTTTATCCTTCAATCCTTCTATGGTCGGTAGCTAGAATCAGTATATTGTTTTGTTTTTTATACATATAGTGCATTAAATCATGTCTACACCACGAAAAACATATATTATTTAAAGTTGTTCCAAAGATACTTTACATTACGTAAGGCTATGAATATGTAAACATTACGCAATGAAATGTGAACTTTAGAGTGAACTGATAAAATGAAAATTACTTTGGCACTCCCAAATGTAATTTTCTATCTGAAATCAAAACAAAACGCCACCTATGTTGTGCGTGACCACTTTACTCTTAAAGACACACCATTTTATTTATTAAAAATATTTACATAATATTTATTCCACTGAATAGGTTAAATGTTATAATATGTTAAACCCATGTTAAACGTTATAATTATATAAGTAATAATGTATAATGTAAAATGAAATTTAGTGCGAGGAAAAATAAATAAAGGGAAAATTCCAAGTTAACCTCGCTCAAGATTCCCTAAATATTATATTCACTTATAACTCACTTTAGTTAACGTAACAAAAACCTCGAGGATCTTAAACTTAAAAAGTTTATTAATATTTTTTACAAGAATAGACGGTCTATTCTATACTTCATAGTTACTACAGCCAAACATGCTGTCCCGTCTATGACATCAGAATACAGTGATCTCTACCATAATTGTGTACATTAAGATCGTAACCATGTCGTAGCCGTGTCGTGAGGTGTAATAGGCGCACGAGTGAAGTGTCGTGCGTAAGTCTAGCTAATTTATGTGGGCCGTTTGTCGTCGTCAGCCCACCAGATGTCGTCCCGCAAGATGTATGTGAAAGGGTTTATCCCCGGTAGAGTCAGTGCGGAGTGCACTTGTTACCGTGCCAGTTTTGATTGTACGGATTGGCTTTTGTACAGTCAACATTCAAAAAAAAAAAATTACATAATAATTTTACTAATTTTTCTGGGACTATAATAATCTTAGAAACCTAATTGTTAAATTTATGCGAAGAAGATCTTCAGCCAGACTGAGACCAAAAAGTTTCATTAAGGTACTGCCTACCCTTCACATCTTGTCATTGTAGGCTAGTCAAAGACTTAGTACTCAATCGACAAATTATGTTACTTTACTAACAAACCTTATTGGACTGATAAAGCCACCACTCTATGTACTTATTTATATAATATAACCTTCAATACAATTTTTGACGAGCCCGTTGGATGATGTCTCTGAATTCCAGGATTCGATTCTTGGCAGGAACAACTTTGAAAATGTACTTTTCAAAGTTGGCTTGGTCTAGATCTAGAAAGTTGTGGTTGAAAAGTTGGAAAGCCGTTTGACTACTAAGCATGCATATCTATTTTTTTATATATATTTCCTCTTCTATAATTTCTAAGGATAAGGATGCGGATAACACTCGTATGTACACCTATCACATTCAGACGCATTGCTGCTTAAAAACTAAAGGGCCACAAAACAAAATTACACTTTTTACAGGAGATCTAATCGAAAAAAAAAATTTTTGTCTATTTTTTTTCTCATTAGATATATGCATATTATACATCGTTAAAAACGTATGTTTAAGTAGCATTAAATGTTTTAGGTACTTTTATAATAAACCGAATACTAGAAAATATATAAGCATATAAGTTACTTTTGAATATATATAAAATGATCAAAATATACTAAATATTGAATAAAACAACCATAAGTCTTTTTGCAACATACAATATGGAGGATTGTGATTGTATTTTTGTAATAAAAACATTTTTGGATGTATTTGTTTTATGGCCTTTTAGTTTTTAAGCAGCGACATGTTTTACGGGTCTAATTGGCTGGGTGATTAAGGCGCTTGCCTTAGCACTCTAACTCAAGGGAACCAGGATGGTTTTTTAGTGCCTGTAAGCATGCAAAGTGTGTGTTTTATATCATACTAGCTAGTGCCCGCGACTTCTTCCGCGTTCTCTATAGCCTATAGCCTTCCTCGATAAATGGACTATCCAACACAAAAAGAATTTTTCCATTCGAATCAGTAGTTCCTGAGATTAGAGCGTACAACCAAACAAACAAACTCTTTTCTTTATATAAAAGTATAGATATGTTACTGATATCTTATTTTATTTATTTATATAGTTGTTTTTAATTGATTTGCACTCAGTACAAACCAATAGTCAATGATTTATTCAAACAACCCTTTCGAAGATTTAGGAATTCCCTGCATTATTAACAACGGCTACCAACATTTTTACAAAACAAATTTATTGCGATTCAGGGAGGTTCTCTTCTCGAGTTTTGTTTACCTCTGAAAATTTATTAACGAGTATTTCTAAATTGGTTATTTTCCGAACAATAAAGCTATTTTTCTTATTGATTAAATATTAAAAATAACTAAATCTTGTTAGCATAACTTAGAATACGCTCAGATTGCCGTAAACACGTTTTTAGATTAATTATTAATTGAACGGGTGATTGGAAAAAGGTTAACATTCCATTTACCTCAACTTTCGGGAAATGACAAAAAACTGTTTCGTATTGAATGTGTAAGATTTATGATATATTGAATGTGTAAGGTTTCTATTAGTTTTTTGATAGATATAGTCTAGATGTATTTAAATACAAAATTGTAAACAAATATACTAACTATATATGAAGTTATTTATAAAAGAAAATGGTGGAATATTATCCCCTTTTCCACTAAATTTCATTGAAAATGCATTTTATTTAAAATATGTTTTAATAAAAGGAAAAAAAAAGAGTTAGACGAAATCTTATAAATACAAGAATTATTCTTCACGGTATGAGGTGGTTATGAATATTGACTGAGTCACTTCGATGTTAAAAAAAAATTATATATTCTAATGCTGCCAGTGACGATTTTCATTATATATTTTATGTATCTATAACAATAATTTGCCATGCTCGTTGCCGAAAGCTGCTTCGGTAATTTCCAAGCAGTTGTCGCTTCTAATTGGTCTGCGCTAGCTTCATATCGCTCTCAAGCTTCTTTATACTTAGCGATTTTTTTATAATAGAGAATAAAGAGACAAGAATTCTAAAAACTGTTTATTTGACCTCCGTGACACAAGTAAGTACAACATGTATCGTATAGTAATTGTACAGACACGCGGGTCGTTTACGATTTTATTATAAATATAGATATATAAATAAGAAAAATTCAACCTAACAATTTTTACTCTTAAAGATATCCTTAATTATTATTGTATTTTTTTTTTAAAGTGAATACGTCTTTAAATCTGCTTCCGTAATGGGAAGCAATTCAGATAAGTCATAACAAAATCGGGGTATACATTTTGATGCTGCAGCTAAGTACATATCTATCATCTAAGTCCAAAATTTAATTACAATACTCGATAGCTAAAGGATCAAAGAATTTTTTGGTACATATAGTATATTTGTATTCGTTATATACGTCACCTAAACTCACGTAAAACACACGGCCGTGCCAAAGTCAATTTTTTTTTAAATAATAAATTAAGACTAATAATAAATCTGTAACTGTATGTATGTATGTTCTTCCATAACTCTTAAACGTATCTGATTTTCATGAAACTTTGTAGATAAACATTTAGACGTACAGGACACAGGATAGGCTACTGTTTTCTTTTTCAACGCGGACGAAGTCGCGGGTTCCAGCTACTAATATATAAAATTGTATTGTAAATGATTTTAAGTTTTTCATCACATAGCTTTATAGTAAAGAACTATTTTCGATTGCACGTATCATATTCGTATCGAGAGGTGTAAAACGCGAAGGAATCTTATTAAGAGTCGTTGCGTCCGCATGTCGCAAGGAGGATGTAATGTTGGACTTAAGCCCAACATAATATCCCCTTTAATTGTTTCCTGTTCAACAAGATCCTTGCACATTAACATTATGCTCGTATTATTTATTTAAGACCCGACCCGACCACCTTATTAACGAGACATGACATGACACGATTCGCTTATTAAGTTAGTAACAGTTTGACGACACAGCTAATATTTTCTTTCGGTTATTTGGTTTATGTTATTTCATTGTCTAACAATTAATGTATAAGATATTCATAATAATTATTACTGTCACGACGTGAAATAAAATGTCTAGACGAACTTAAGTAATAAGGGTTTACAGAGATTGTTTTCCTCTTGCGTAGAAATACGTGTTAGATAATAAATATATAAACAAATACTATATGACTTAATTATATACAATTTTTTATGTATATGAATGGGATAAAATGTGACAAAAATATTGATGTAGACCATATTTGATGGCAAGTGTCTACAATCGCATACAATCATTTGCAATAAATCAATAGATGACAAGATGGAAGAATGGTCCTGGCATCTTTTTTTTATGCTAAGATCGGCTAAGCCTTTTTATGCTAAGCCTGCAGACAGGCTGCGGTCTACTTGTTGGTAGGTGGCAACCGTCGCCGTGCTGCAACGTCACAGGTGCTGGAAGTACGCTGCCGACTAGAGTAGGACTTGGGATAAGGGATAGGGAAAGGGGCTCTGGCATCCCTTACTAACTCACCGAAACACAAAGCACACGTTCTATTATTTTGCAGTGGTCTTGTGAAGGGAGGTGGTTACTACTATATTATTATTTTATTTATATACTTCAAAATTTTAACAATTTAAAATCTTAACACTATACTAATGTTATAAATGTGAAAATAATTATGTCTATCTGTTAAATTTTCACGCCTTAACTACTCAACCGACCACCACAAAATTTTGTAAACACATTGTCAGGGATATAGAAAAGGTTACCCTTTATTCAGAAAAAGTATAATTATATGTATATGTTACGGCTAGAACCCGAAGTGCGGCTACGCCTAGTTTTAGCCAGTTAGAACTAGGTGTAGCCATTTACTCTTGGTTAAATCTAGTATGAGCCGATTGATTTCGGGTAAAACTAGGTGTAGCTGGTATCATTCCGGCTAGAACTAGGTCCAACCAAACCCTAGTGGCTGATACTAGGTTTAGCCAATATCATGTCGGCTATAACTATACTAGATTTAATAATAATAATAATAATAATAAAGCCTTTTTATTTCCAATCTACAATTACATGCATTTTAAATTAATTAAATATATCAAATAATAATATAATAATTACAATGATTTAATTTTCTATATGATACAAAATATGATAATGATAAAAAATATTAATTTATTTGTTTTAATCACTATCACTTTCGTTGCCATTGATCGGAACCCCTTCTTGGGTATAGGCCACCTCCAGCTTGTTCCAGGCCTCTCTGTCCAATGCTCTCTTACTCCATTCGATTCCTGCTATCGCTTTTATATCTTCAATCCATCTCTTTTTAGGACGTCCTCTTCTCCTTTTTCCTGTTGGTCCTTCCCATGTAGTCGTCTCCAGTGTCCATCTCTTGTCTGTACATCTTGCCATATGTCCCGTCCACCGCCATTTCTGCTTTAGAGCATAGTGTAAGGCATCTATAACTTTCGTTTTGCGTCGTATCTGTTCGCTTTTTACTTTATGTAGTCTTCTTATCTTTAATACGCTTCTTTCCATTGCTTTCTGGCATGTTACGATTTTAGATTTTATTTTTGTATTATATGTCCACGTTTGGCATCCGTACGTGAGGGTAGGTAGAACACAGGTATCTAGGACGGTTTTCTTTAGGTGAAGGGGAAATTCCCCTTTTAGGACTTCCTTCAGGGACCAAAACTTTTTCCAAGTCATGTTGATACGGCGCTCAACCTCTTGTTCTTCATTTTTATCTTCAAAGGATATTTGCTTTCCTAAGTATATGTAGTTTCTCACATATTCAAGGGGCTTACCGTTTAGTCTTATCGTGTTTGTGTGGCTGTTTGTCGACACTTTTGTTTTATTCTCGTTCATTTTGAGGCCTACTTTTTCGCTTTCTATATTTAAAGTATTTATCATTTTCTCCAGTCCTTCCGCCGTTTCAGCGAATAAAACGATATCGTCTGCAAATCTGAGGTGAGTAAGACGATCTCGGTTGACTTTGATCCCTTCCGACTGCCAGTTGAGGTTATCAAAAATGTTTTGTAGTACTGTTATGAACAACTTGGGTGAGAGGGGGTCTCCTTGTCTCACTCCTCTGCAGATCGATATATCAGGTCCTCGAGTCTCTAGTTTGACTTGACTTACGCTGCCCTTATAAATGTTTTTCAGCACTCTTATATATTTTTCGTCTATGTGACATTTATTCAGAGCTTTCCAAATAGCATCATGAGAAATTGTGTCAAACGCTTTGGCGTAATCGATGAAAGCAATATATAGTGGCCTGTTGAATTCCTTGTATTTTTCTATCACTTGCTGGATTACTTGCATGTGGTCCGTTGTAGAAAATCCGGAACGGAACCCCGCCTGTTCCATCGATTGGAGTTTATCGATTTTTGGACTTAGTCGTGTTTGTAGGATAGATGAAAATAGTTTATAAACACATGAAAGCAGGCTTATAGGGCGATAATTAGCGATATCTCGAGGGTCTCCCTTTTTGTAAAGTAGGATTATGTCGGATCTTTTCCACTGTTCCGGTACCTGACCTGTGTTGAGAGCCTTGTTGAATAGGTATGCTAGTGGTCGTGCTAGTAGGGGAGCACCAGTTTTAAGGGTTTCATTTTGTATGCCGTCTGGACCAGGGCTCTTGTCTGCTTTGAGTTTCTGGATGTGTTTGGTGACTTCCATGTCATCCACTGGTCGTAGGTTGTTCGTTTCTTGAGAATTTTCTATTGTTTCATCGATTATAGTGCTGCAATAGATTGAGTCTGATGTTCCTTCGTATAATTGTTTGTAAAAATTTGTGGCGCAATTCATGATGTCTTGTCTGGTGTCGGTTTCCCCTGATTTTCCTTTCAAGTTTTGAATCCAATTTTTGTGTGTATTCAACTTCTTATAGGCTTTTTTCGTGCTTCCGTATTCCTTTAGATTAGCCTCAATTATTTTGTTCCTGTGGTGTTTGTAGTCCCTATGAATTGCCCTACTTGTAACCTTAAATAATCTGCTCAATTCTTCTTTCATTTCTTTAGTTCTTTGTTTCGTTTTCAAGAGTTCGGTTCGTCTTGCAAGAAGAGCTCGCGTAGATTCAGTAAGTACTTTATCGATGGTTCTTTGTTCTCTATTTTTCGGTCCATATGCGAGGCTGGTGTTGATTGTGTTCACTAGTTTATTGTACAAAGTTTGAACATCTTCTTCCTCTTCATCTTGTATTTCCAGTTGACTGATGTTGGTCTCGAGATTTGTCAAGTATGACGATACATCCTCTTCCGTCCTTAGATGCTTAGGTTGTGTTTTGAACGATGTTCTGCTTCTTTTAGGTTGATCTAGTAAGTAAGTAGCTCTAACCAAGCGATGGTCAGATCTGAATCCTAAGCCATGTAATACTTCTACTTTTCTTATTCTCTTAGGGTCCTTCGAAATGATAAAATCGATTTCGTTTTTTATGTTGCCGCAAGGAGAGAGCCAGGTCCATTTGCGGTTTTCTCGTGCTTTGAAAAAGGTGTTCATAATTGACAGTCTATGTTCCAATGCGTATTGAATTAACTTCTCTCCTCTTTTGTTTCTGTTCCCGTGTCCAAATTTTCCCAAAACAAAGCTTTTGTCTTCGTCTTTTGATTGGCCAATTTTTGCATTGAAATCACCGATAAGAAGCGCATTTTCTCCTGCTTGGTCTTGAGCTATCCGTAGTGTTTCATAGAACGAGTCGATTTCCTCATCTGTAGCCCTTTCAGTTGGTGCGTACACCTGTATTACACTAATGGTTTGGTTATCGTACTTCATTTTTAACAGAGCAACTCTGTCTGAAAATGCTGAAAAGTTTACTATTTTATTTTTATGTTCTTTTTGTATTAAAAAGCCAACTCCATATAGACCGGGTGTTTCACCCTTGTAACAAAATATGTAGTTTTCATGTTTTTCAATTGCACAGCCCATTCTTCTAACCTCTGCCAGGCCGAGTATATCAATTTTTATTTTTTGTAGCAGATATGTTAATTCTATAAATCGTTCTGTTGTTGCCAGAGATCTCACATTGAATGTTCCTATCTTGAGAGTATGTTGTTGTTTTATTTTATTTGTTGTTTTTTTAGCATTTGCTGAAGGGTTTTGGTCTTTTACCCCCACGGAGACCAGCCGGCTTGGGGGAGGTTGTTCCTTTACTGTTGTTTTACTATTATGCCTGCCATTAGGTTTTTGTTTCCGATCGCCGGCAGCCAGTTGCTATTGTTTCGTTGTTGCTGAGATGGTTGAAAGAGAGGGGGATCGACCTCTCATCATATCAAATGCATTTATTCTGTTATTCTTAGATGAGCTTATGATTTGTTGTTTTCTTGGCTGTGAGTCAACTTGCGGTGAAGTTGATATCTCTCTCTTCCTTTTATCTATGGCCCTTGAACTTTCCTTAACGATGAGTTTGTCATACTTTATATATGCGAAGTTTCCCTTTTCCCTTTCTTCCACTAGTTTGGGCTGTAGTGATTTTCTTATTTCTAGTATTTCTTTTGGGTAGTCTTCTGTTATGTATAATTCCTTTAATTTCTTCTTGTTCCTCATAATTTCATACTTCTTCCAACCACTAACTAAAGAAATAAGTATAGGCCTTGGCTTTTTATTTTCAGCACTTCTCACGCCAATACGGTGAATTCTGTTTATTTCATAATTTTCTATAGTTAATTCTAGATCATCCAAAAAACATTTCTTTATATTTTTAATTAAATCCAGTGTCGACTTCTCATTTTCCGCTATTCCATGAATTAATATATTATTGCTTTTCTTGTCTCTCTCTAGACGTTCCATCTTTTTTTCCAAGTTTTCGATTTTAAGTTTCAATATTCTATTTTCTTCCAGTACAGGTTTTATTTTTTCGTCCATTTTGTCTAATATCGTGTCTGTTAATTAACTAATTAACTAATGTTAATTAATTAATTAACAGATACTAGATTTAACCAAGAGTAAATGGCTACACCTAGTTTTAACCGGCTAAACCTAGGCGTAGCCGCACTTCGGGTTCTAGCCGTAACATATACATTATGATATAGTTACAGAAATACAGATATTAGTTTAGATTTATTAGAATACAGTATAAAAGCGGAGATATACAGTAAAATGTATTATAAATTGTCACTAACACGTAGACAATACGTTGAATCGACAACGAGTATTTAATATCTATCTGTAGCACTTAAAAGTACCTTAAGATTAGGTAATTTCGAACGGCGGAAAGTTTCGCGATAAATCTAATTTTCAAAGGCTTTTCGTGTTGAAATTCCTCATCTGTTTACATCAGGTGGCACAACTCAAATAACGAAACTCAACGGCCCGACTTTGATTCAATGTTCTTTACTACCTACTGGGAATTTTCTCCTACCACCCGCCTATCTTTAATTACACAGTGTATTAAATAGGCAGTTTTTTTAGATGACAGGCCATTTTATCCTAGTACATTTTTTTAAAGTGACTGAAGTTCAAATCAAAAGATTAAAACATTTTGGAATATTATACCTACTAATACCTTAGATTTCGTTCAATTTTAAGAAATTTATAGTTATTGAAAATTTGTGTAAATCATTCAATAAAACGCTTGAGAATAAATTCACTCTTTGAAAATAATATAAAAAAGATTGGAACTATTCCTCATTGTGTAGAAATATCATGCAAAAGGGCGTACCTACACCTTAAAAGAAACATAAGTAAAAATGCCAAAAACCATGCCACTTTTACAAAGGCTAAAATCTGGTCACAGGTAGGTCATGTCTAGACCTACGAGTATCTTCGGTTCCAGGGTTATCCCATCTATACTTATTGGACACGTCGTATATAATAAATAAGAATTTTAGAAATCTTACCTTTAATAATTATAATGGTTTTCAATTTTAATAATGTTAGTTATTAAGAAAACTATTATTTTAATAATAATATTGGCACTTTCTACTTCGGGTAAATTAATTAAACTACTGTATGTTTAGTTTCAATACTTTTATTTTTCGATTGATATATCAAAACTACAATTACAATAAAATGTGTGGACATACAACGACGACCTCTCTTCGCGAACGCGTTCGTTCTACTGGCTGTTTCAATATCATACCACCGAATGAATCTGAATGAATGAACACCTCTTTTTGTAACGTCACAGAGCATAATTCAATCAACTTCAGTCAACATAAATCGCTGCTTAAAAACTAAGGGGCTACAAATCAAAATTACACTTTTTACAGGAGAGCTAATCGAAAAAAATGAAATTATTTTTGTCAATTTTTTTTCTTATTAGATATATATCAAATATATGCATGTATTAAATCGTTAGAAGCGTATTTTTAAGTAGCATTAAATGTTTCAAATACTTTTATAATAAACTGAATACTAGAGGAGATACTCGTATAAGCATATAAGTTACTTTTGAACATTAAAAAAAATATATCAAAATATATTAAATATTGAATAAAACAACCATAAGTCTTTTTGCAACACAATATGAAGGATTGTGATTGTATTTTTGCAATAAAAACATTTTTGGATTTTTTTTTGTTTTATGGCCCTTTAATTTTTAAAGTGCCATTCGATTGGACGGCAAATGGTAGTGGTTTCATTCGTCATCAAGTTTCACTTTTTGAACTGCAACTCAAATAGGTCGCTCATTTCGACATTAGACTTTCAGATTCTTCTTTAACACAAGCTTTCAACTTTAGTATTTCTTGTTAAATCTACTCGGAGCTTTTTGTATTCGATTTCTTTTCCCGGGATTTATTCACTTTCAAGTTATTGAAGTGGTCATTGTGAACACTCAGCTTTCTTTTCTAAGTAAGTTGGAACAAGTGAGTATTATAAATTTTCTTTCTCTCCAACTAAATTAGGTATAGGTTTTCAGAATTTTCATACACTGCATTTCTGATGACGTTACCTGGACAATCTGACTGACGCGAACGGTAGTAACAATCCCTCACAGAAGATCATCCCTATTCAAAGAAAAGCACATATTATTATGATGTTGTAATGTAGTTGCTCTAGTACCATTGGACTATACCATTAATAGTACTAGTGATACTACTTGGTGTCGCTAATACCACTAATGGTACTAGTGATATTTTGGTATTAACAGTACGACGTAGTTGGCTCTAGTATCATATTTGATTGTACTATTAATTTCTAAATTTATGCGTGAATCACTAATTGTCAAGTCAAGTCAACCTTTCCAACTAATATAATGAAAGCGAAAGTGAATTTGTTTGTTATGTTTTCACGCCTTAACTACTCAATCGACCAACTTGAAATTTTATTTACACGTCAAGGTCGTCAAGGCTACAGAAAAGGACATAGGTAAAGTACCTTTTTTTAAAAATAGTACCTACTATTCCCGAGGGATCATCTAAAAAATAAAAAAATCAATGATGAAGAAATGTTTTAACACATTCACTAAGAAAAGGGAGCGTGAACAAAGCCGTGGGCAAAAAGTAGTTTTAAACATAGCCTTACATAGTTGCTTAGTCTCTGTACCCTAATAATTCGAACTGACATGCTAATTTTTTTATTCTAACATTAACATTGTAACATTAATAAAAGACATTTCGCGAAATGAAGACATCAGAAGTCACATCATTTGAGTGCGAGCGTCGTTATTAATATGATTGACGACCTCTTCCTTGCCCTTAAATTTATGTTTGGATATAAATCACAAAAGGATAAATCATATTTAAGACAACCAAAAGTATACATAACATTTGCGTATACTCATTAAGAACACTGTCTTCACCCTAAGACGGTAACTTTTTGTTATAGACACCTATCATAAAGTGGAACATATCATAAGATCTTAAAATAAGTAAGTAGGTCACTTGCTTACACTTGCTTGCCCCTCTTAATCACAATGTATATCAAATATTTGCTAAAACTAATCAAATAAATAAAGATAATAACTGAATAAGACAAATTCATTTCAACAAATCTAATATAGTTTTTTCTTGCACTAATTGTATTTTAGTTAAAGATCAATTGTTGATATGAATGTGAAAGTGGCAAATACTGAACTGCGTCAAATCGTGTGAGGTCTGGTGGGAAATCAGAAGCGCTCGGTTTGGATCACCGCACTATTGTTGACCACTCCGCAGTGTGAGCAATGAAATATAACATTAATTCTATTTTTGGCGAATATTAAGCAGTGGCAGGCAACAAATAAAAACAGACAATAAAATAAAAACCACCCCCGTACAAGGGATCACAGTAAAATAACAATATGTTTGTGAGGGGGTAGTGAGGGATGGCAGAGCATGTTTGCTTATTATATCGTAATATCTTATCCTAAGGTTAGGTTATCTTATTCTAAGCCAACTAAGGTTAGCAATGCACTTTTTGTCTTCTTCAGAATTCAATGGCGTTCATTAAGCAAGCGACTATCTTTCCAACTATAAATCTGTCATTATTTCAACCTAACTACAGCTAGAAAAATTAACTAATTATTTTTTAAGATTAATTAAAAAACGTGGTACTGTTAACAGGCACACTGGCAATAAACGGTAGCACATATGGCTTTGCTTGTGTCAATAGGCGATGGTGACCAGATACCAATATAAGTGCTACAACATCAAACTGTCTGCTATGAGAACGGCTAAAACAAAGCTAAGTGAGGTATTTTTAACATTAATGTTACACTCATTTTCGCATTTATAATATTAAAAGTTAGGATTTATTAAAACACATAGTATATTCAAATAAGGGCTTCTTTCACAAACTACATGTAAGGTGTAGATTAGTTACTTTTATAAATCATTTTCTGTTATATTGAATTATACACTCGGTTTACTGCATTATTCGATAGTCGATTTTTTATTATTATTTTTGATTTAATGTTTGGGACGTTTACCGTACAAACAAAGGTGTATCAGCTCCATTACGGTTACTCCAGCGGTTACCGGTGACTTTAAATGACAGTTTGGCCTACTTGACGTTGGTGAAACAGGCACTAACAGTTTTTTTACTCTCAGTTTAATTACTACAGCTCGCTAAACTCACTTTTAACTAGTTGGTCCCTGCTCTGATAACTATTCGTAGTTTGAGGACCATCAGTAATTGCGTAATTATTAACAATTTGAATGTCAATACTCACGCAAGGTCACGTCAAATTTTAGTATAACTCTCAGCTTATAAGGCCGAGTGGTGTAAAGGCGATTTCACATGGTGTTATGGTATTAATTATTTTTTATTACAATAACCGTTTTTTGTAAAAAATGTTTAATAAAAACACGGGTAGAATCTGAAAAAACATTGTTATTAATTTTGTGGGTGAACGTTCTATGCTGCGCTTGCTTGTTCGTTGTTGTTCACTGGCAGCATTGGTGGAAAATTAATAAAGAAATTATAAATAATAAATAAATAAATAAATATCTTCACACATTCCATTCAGCATCATCTAGTTCCACAGTAAGCAACTAATGCTTGTATTATGGACATCAGACAGTTGATATACTACATACTTAGATACCTTTTTTTTGTAAATACATACATATTATAAATACAAAACAAAACTAAGGTAAAAAGGTAAAACATAAGCATTTGCCCCTAGCGGGATTCGAACCCGCGACCGTTTGGTTAACAGCTGGGGTTACTAGCCACTAGACCAAACGTATCGTAAAATTGGTCGAAAACTTTTGTTTTGAGATATTGAGGAATTTCAGTCAAGAAATTCTTCAATGTTGAATTTGACAAGAAGTTTTCGATGAAATAAATTGTTATTTATAATGAAAATGAAATATTAATAATATTATGACTGTAGCTTAATAAGGGATGACCTCCGTTGGAACTTGTGCCGATGTACAGTGAATTAGAGTCAATTAATTAATTGAATTCCCAAAGGGCGGCTGAGGGGGATAGGATAGGACCCCTTCGTAATGGACTTGAGCTATTTAGTTTCATGCATACCTCAGAGCATTCTCGTACTGTTAATGTAACTTTAACATTGAGTTTTGTCATAATATTATAGATTTTAGTGCGCTAGTTTAGATTTGTAATTTCAATGTAACCCAAGTTAATTATGTTATATACTTTTTTAAAGAACACAGTGTAGATATAACTACAGTGTAACTCAGGACCGTCGATGCTAAGGACTGAAATGTAATAATTTTATGTAATAATTTGACTTTGACTGGATTGAATTGATATCTGTTATGTGGTAGTACATGTTGGGACTTTGTTTTATCTATGACATCTGGTTTTACACCCATGTATGGCCGATCAGAAAAGTGCTTTATCAGTTTCAATAACAAATTCCATTCATTTCAAAATTCGCTAAGGCTTAGATTTGAAATAGGTATTGATTACTGATTGACATAATTGTCACTTTGAATTTTTAAAGGAAAACAGACCTTATCATTACAAATTACAAAGAATATTCAATCTTAGGGTGATAAAGAACTTTATTTGTCGAGTTTACATGCAAATAAATAATTTGATTTGATTTGATTTGGAATGTGTATAAAAATAAAAGATTACGGTAGAAAACTTGACTATAATACTCGTACCTATATAGAATTGGACGAAGAAGCAATCCACAGTTTATCTTAGCTATTATAACATAACTATAAAATTGTCGCAATGAATTTCTTCGGTCCCATTGTGTTAGTTGGGAGAACGGTTCTTGGAGATAGCTTTTATTGTTCCTTCTAACAATACTTCCACGCTCAAAAGACTATTACTTCAATTTACACATTTTTATATATCAAACTTGTACGTATGCAATGAATATTTACATCAATTTATTTAATATCAATTACTTTTAGCACCTGGATGGTTAAAAATAGGAGCTTATCCAACATAAGACCACCTTAAGGCCTTAGGCGTTTTGGTGATCCAGCATAATGTAAAATAAATAGTAGTGACTGGGCACACTGAGTGTTTTGGGGCGGCCGTCTGGCCACAGTAACCACTTCCTTATAGAACACCCTGAAATAACAATATGTATGCTGTTGTGTTTGGGGGATATAGTTTGGGGGATATAGTTCCTAATCCCTAATCCTATTTACTATGGTCGGCAGCGCACGAGCAGCACCAAATCAAAATCAAATCAAAATATTTATTTATCAACTAGCTGGCGCCCGCGAATTCGTCTGCGTTGAAAACGAAAAAAGTAGCCTAATACATACATACATACATACATACATACATACATACATACATACATACATACATACATACATACATACATACATACATACATACATACATACATACATACATACATACATACATACATACATACATACATACATACATACATACATACATACATACATACATTGCACGTATGTAAATGTAGTATGTAGTATGTAAATTAAAGTATACTGTGGCGTGTACCTACGTGGTTATAGGTGACGGTAGCCACCTACCACCAATTAGTGGATCGTCAGCCTGTCTGACGATTTTAAGAAAAAAAAAAAACTTGAATAACAGTAAAAAATTAATTAGGTACTGAATGTCAAATACTAACCTGAAAATGTATACAGAATAAAATTTTGTAATTTTGTAATGAAAAAAATAATAGACTGGCTTCAACAATATTTCACATACATCTAATAGCTGTCATCTACATTTTAGCTCTTTCAATAGTTATTACAATAATTATTACAAGTCCAACGCGTAAGGTAATTAGGAGTATTCAAACAAAATCCTGACGCAAATCTTAACTGTTCACGGTTGAGGGGTAACCGCAGCTTGAGTCTGTTTGTTTAGGTCTTAAGTAATGTATGCTTAACAAGGATTAAATAGTTATTGGTCGTGTACATGTGATAGTTCATTAGGCCGGTTCATATTTGAGGTTATGTACCTGTGTTCTAATAATTACATGTGTAACGAAGCGTTACATATTTAAAATATTAATAAATAAATAAATAAAACTTAAATACGTAGGTACACGCACGGAGTGCAACGAATGCAACTGCGCCGGCGCGGGCAGTACCTACAAGGCGCGCGTGAACATTCATTTTTTGATAATCGACAGGCAGTCGTAAATTAGCCTAACAATCGACAAGTCCGCGACACTCAGCGATCTAGTTGAGTTGTGCGAATTAATTTACTTATCTATTTTATTTAATTGAAACTAATATTAGAGGATAATTTAATTTAATTTTGTGGCTTAATATTTGAATCTCCCGCGTTAGGGTAAGTTTTAAATGGCACACAATATTTATAATTTTTATTATCATATTTTAAAATTGCTTAATTTTTAATTGCTTCATTACATGTTTTAATTCACAATTTTGTTTTGCTAACATTACATATTTTGCTTTGCTTAATTTTTAACTTTGTTTAGATATACTTTGATTTTATTTCGGTAAGATAAGACTTACCTACTTAATTATTTTTTTTATATATTTTAAATTACATTTTTTAAATAAATTTCTTTTTTCATTGCTTTATTGCTTCATTTAATTTTTTATGCTTAGTACATTAATTGCTTTGTAAACTCCGTTCTGGTTATGCACCACTGCGGCAATGCTACTGCTGCTTAGCAGGTATTTTCATCCTGTTGCCGTCGTGGGGTATGCAGATCGGAGGGTAGATGTACCAGTGCGTAACCCTGTGGCCCTGTCGATTCCAGGAGTATCACCCGGACCAAGTATCACTCGGGCCGAACCAGTATCACCCAGACCAAGTATCACCCGGATTAAGCGGACGGCCAGCTGCGGATTGCGCTAGATCCGGTTGCTGGTTGCAGTCACCGCCGCCCATCACCACCGTCGTTACACGCATCGGCAGGACACACACCACCACGCCCATCACGCCGCATCTACCACCTTCGCCGGCTGGATCACACAGGGGAGTGCCTGCACTGCGTTGGGGAGACAGATCGGCCGACCACCCACGACCTACACTTTTGTGTTGCCTACCACAGAGCGCATTAAATTATATTTTAATTACCGATCACGCTGTTTTTTTATTATTTCTTTCTGGTAGGCTTCACTGGCGCCCAACACTAAGTTTTCCATATTTATTCTACTAGTCAGTGTCGCCGTAGGAGAAATTCCCAAAGCGCGACACTGGCGCCCATAACGTGGTTTGTCTGTCTTCTCATCGTAGTAAGTAGTTAGTATTGCACGGTGGCTTTGTTTTTTTTTTTTTTTAATTTTTTTTGTTTGCTTTTTATTATTTTGTAAAACGTTTTTATTTTTTGGTTTGCAGTAACTGGAGTGAAACCATTCTTTTTGTAACCTGTTATAAAAATTTTAAACAAAATTTTTATTTGTTAATGTACAGTCAACAACAAAAAAATTTGTAGGTATATTAAATTTTTTTTTTAACAATTCAAAATTTATTTTTTTACTTTTGATTCTTTTGTTAATAACATTTATAAAGCTTGTTTCACACCAGTTGCGTTTATTTTTATTTTGCTTTTTTTTAATTATTTTATAATTTTTTTCCTTTCATTTTTTTTATTATTTCATTTTCATCTCATCAAACCAAAGCGTATAATTAGTACAATTGTAAAGAGCGGAGTATTCATTTCTTTAACGTTTTGTGTGCTATTTTTAACTTGCCAGCGTTGTTATAAATATTTCTATTTTATCTTTTCGCAATTGTTTTTTTATATTTCGTTGTAGTTTTATATATATATAATATAGGATTTTAATTAAATTAAAATGGCCTATCCCATAAAATTTTTCTCATTACAAAAATCTGAGTTGGAGTACGAGGTTGCCGTTAGAGGTGAAACTCCAGCTGGTACTGTGGCTGATCTTCGAAAACAGATTAATAAACTTAGCCAACTGTATCCATCTGACGACATTTTGTATTCCCACCTGGACCCCCTCGAAGATCTGGAGATTTCATTCGAAATATTAAATAGAATCAGGTCAGGTATCAGCTCAAATTGTTTGGATAGAAGTTTTATGGGTCGTATGGAGAATCTTCTTAATCACCTTTATCATAGACTAAACCGAATAGTAGTAGATAATGAAGCATTAGACCGACATCGTGAATGTACCCTTCAATTTAAAGAGTTATTTGAGGAGTTTCAATCTTTTAATAAAAAGAGTGTTGATCCCTTAATTAACCCAGGTTCTAGTTCAGAGTCACAGGTCAGTCCAACACCAATCAATGTATCGGTAACTTGTGATGGTGGTGTTAGATCATCCGAATTAAGTAAACTTAGATATGATGGCAAGTCATGCGTGCGTACTTTTATACAACGAGCCAACGAGTTTAGTGAAGCCCGCGGCATAACAGGTACCAAATTGCTCGCATTTGCTACAGAAGTGTTTACTGATGATGCTCTTCACTGGTTCAGGAGTATTAAAGAACAAGTTTTATCCTGGGACGAACTGGTCATCCTCTTAAAGCGAGACTTTGATAAATCAGATTACGATTTTCGTCTTTTGTCTGAGATTCGGTCTAGAACTCAGAGTGACACTGAAAATATAACGATTTATTTAGCGATTATGTCGGGTATGTTTGCGCGTCTCTCCAAACAATTATCGGAAGAGGATAAGCTTGAAATAGTTTTGCATAATATTAAAGTATGTTATGCCAGTACAATAGCTTCTGCGTCTGAGATAAAAACCATTGAGCAATTGCGAACCCTGTGTAGGAATTTTGAAATCGTAGAATCACGACTGATACAGTCTCGTCAGCCGTCAGCTACAACACTAGTACCAGAATTTAGTAATAAGAATAAAGTAAATACATTTAACAAACCAAGGCAAAATTTTAATGAATATAGTACAAATTACAATAATTTTAAAAATAAGCAACAAGATACATACTCAAAATCTAAAAGTAGTAATAATGTAAATGAAAGATATTTACATGCTATAGCAAAGAATAATTCTCCTCCCGATGATAAAAAATTAGCGTACTGTCCCAGATGTCGTAATCACTCCCATAGTTTGAGAAGCTGTCAGAATACTGAAATTCTATGTTTTAAGTGTGGTCAGAAAGGTGTTAAAAAGCCAGATTGTCCAAAGTGTAGCAATTCAAAAAACCAATAGTGCAGGATTGTAGCAGCCCATCTTCAACAGAATGTCGTTTTAATAAAGAAGATTGGGACAAATGGTTGGAAACTGTACGTTTGTTTTTAAACAGTTACAAAATAGCTACAATTCTTAATAGTAAACCTTCAAATGATACGCGACCATATGTCAATATAAAAGTCAATGGTATAACAGTTTCAGGTCTCCTTGATTCGGGATCTGCGGTTACAATTCTGGGCAATAATGCACATAATACTTTACTTAGTCATGGCCTTAAAATTTGTATAGACGATAAAGTATCAATCGTCGCTGCAGGTGGCCAAACTTTTCACAGTATTGGTTATATTGATTTACCAATAAGGTTTGAAGATCAATTTCATATAGTGAGGACATATGTAGTTCCAGAAGTACAATCACCACTTATACTAGGGATAGATTTCTGGCGCGCATTTCACATATGTCCAAAGTATCTAGGTTCTCTTCAGTTGTTAGATGTACCACTAATGGATTTAAACGTCACTGGTTTTCAAACTTTTATCAATTCTTACTATAACCTGGATCATTCTCAGAGAGCTATCGCAGATAATATTATAGGACAGTTTAGGGAAATTTCTTTTGAAAGCAGAGGCTTAGGTCGAACCAATCTGATAACCCACCGCATCGACACTGGTGATTCGCCTCCTGTTAGACAAAGGTACTATAGGCTTTCACCAGAAAAGCAACGTATACTTGTCGAGCAGGTGGATGAAATGCTAAGTTTAGATGTGGTGGAACCCTGCGAAAGTGCCTGGCAGTCTCCCGTGCTCCTCGTGAAAAAGAAAAATGGTCAGCCGCGTTTTTGTCTAGACAGCCGAAAGCTTAATGCAGTTACAAAGAAAGATGCATATAATTTACCGTACATCTCAGAAATTTTAGATAACTTGCGAGATGCTCATTTTCTTAGTAGCATAGATCTATCTAAAGCTTTTTGGCAGATTCCAATCGCGCAGGAGGATAGGGACAAGACTGCATTTTATGTGCCTGGTCGTGGGACTCTTAGATTCAAGACGACTCCTTTTGGTCTAACCAACGCTCCCGCGACTCAGCAACGCTTAGTCGATGCGCTGCTAGGCAATATCGATCATCGTATATTCGCCTATCTCGACGATATTGTCCTAGTTAGTAGCACTTTCGACGAACACGTCTCTCTTTTACTTCGCGTTCTTGAAAGATTACAAAAGGCTAACTTGACAGTCAACTTAGAGAAATGCGAATTCTTCAGAAGTACATTAAAATACTTAGGATATGTAGTTGATGCGAATGGACTACGAACCGATCCCGAAAAAGTTGATGCCATCTTGAACTACCCGATTCCTACTAGTAGTAAGGAGCTCAAGCGTTTTTTAGGTACAGCTACTTGGTATCGAAGATTCGTTCCAAATTTTAGTACAATTGCAGGGCCACTCAATAAACTGACTTCGCGTAAAAAGAATTCGCCACCATTCCAGTGGACTGTTGAAGCTGACGTAGCTTTTAAAAAATTAAAGGAGTGCCTTGTATCTGCCCCCGTTCTTTCGTGCCCAGACTACAATCTACCATTCGAGGTACACACGGATGCAAGTAACTATGGTATAGGCGCTATGCTCACTCAATCCGTGAATGGTAAAGAACATCCTATAGCGTACATGAGTCGATCTTTAACGGCAGCAGAGAAAAACTATGGCATTACGGAGCGTGAGACCTTAGCAGTTTTAATCGCATTAGAACATTGGCGTTGTTACTTAGAGAATGGCAAAACCTTTACTGTTTATACAGATCACAGTGCGTTGAGATGGTTTCTTTCGTTAGATAACCCTACGGGCAGATTAGCACGTTGGGGTGTTCGAATGTCTTCTTTTGATTTCGTAATTAAACATCGCCGAGGTGTAGATAACGTTATTCCTGATGCGCTATCACGAGCTGTACCTATTTCGTCTATTGTCACTGCCAAATCAATCGCGACAACTAGTGATGATTGGTATACAAACATCTACAATAATTGTATCAATAGACCTGAGAATTTTCCAAATTTTTTGATAAAGAATGGCACTCTTTTCCGCCTCAGTAAAAATAAATGTAATCTTACAAATGAGTTTTCGTGGAAGGAGGTAGTTCCATCAGAACTCCGAGAGAAGGTTATTAGAGAGAATCATGACGAGCAAACTGCAGGTCATTTAGGCATTTTTAAGACGTACAAACGCATTGCACTTAGATATTACTGGCCAGGTTTATATCGTCAGGTAGCAAGGTATGTAGGCTCCTGTTCTACTTGTTTACAATATAAATGTCAAAACCACGCCACACTTGGAGAAATGGGACGCCCTAAGCAGTGCTCACGGCCTTATCAAATGATATCCATCGATTTAATGGGTCCCCTTCCTGTGACACGAAAACAAAATAGTTATATTCTAGTTGTTACATGTTGTTTTTCCAAATTTTGCCATATTTTTCCCATTAAAAAAGCTACTTCTGAGATAATAGTTAAAATTTTGGAGGATCAAATCTTTTTGGTTCATGGAGTACCACAGAGCATCTTTCTGGACAATGGTAGCCAGTTCATAAGTGGTCATACCGAACAATTTTTCAAAAGATATAATGTCCCTAATCTGTACTTTACTCCTAAGTATACCCCTCAGGTAAATACCGTGGAGAGATATAACAAAACAATAATTACATGTATTTCAACTTTTGTACAAAATGATCACAGGTCCTGGGATACATTTATTCCAAAGGTCCAATTCGCAATAAATAATTCGGTTAACGAAGCTACTGGATTTACGCCATCCTTTCTGGTTTTTGGTAGGGAATTGGTTCCATGTGGTTCCCATTATACAGATGTAGACTTAGGCGAGGAGGTTTTGTTTCTGCCACGCGAAATTTATGCCGAAAACCTTGGTTGTTTGAGCACTATCTTTGACCAAGTACAGAAGTCTCTTTATCACGCTCACGTAAAGAACACCTCGCATTACAACTTGAGACGAAAGGCTTTTGAATTTAACACTGGTGATATTGTCTACAAGCGAGCTTACGTATTGAGTGATAAGGATAAGTACTTCAGTAAGAAGCTGGCTCCGAAGTATATCAAGTGTAGGGTCATACAGAAGTTGTCCCCATTAGTATACGTTTTGGAGGACATGTCTGGTAAAGATTTAGGTACTTGGCACATAAAGGATCTGAAATGCTTCGGTCATAATTCATAGTATGTTTTGTTATATTGCCTTCGTTGTTAACATCTTTTAATACATTTTTTTACAAAAAGTCGTCAGTTAAATATGTAGACGCACGATTTTCGGTTTCTGTTAGGACACGTCTTGTAATTATAATATTACTTGATTTAGTTTTGAATGCTTGTATGTTTGGGATGAATGTTAGAATTTTAGTAGGTAGAATGAAAGGTTATGTAAAAAGATTGATACAGACTAAAGTAATTGCGGATTTTATCTCAAAAATAAAATCCTTATGAGGGACGAGCGGGTAATGTAACGAAGCGTTACATATTTAAAATATTAATAAATAAATAAATAAAACTTAAATACGTAGGTACACGCACGGAGTGCAACGAATGCAACTGCGCCGGCGCGGGCAGTACCTACAAGGCGCGCGTGAACATTCATTTTTTGATAATCGACAGGCAGTCGTAAATTAGCCTAACAATCGACAAGTCCGCGACACTCAGCGATCTAGTTGAGTTGTGCGAATTAATTTACTTATCTATTTTATTTAATTGAAACTAATATTAGAGGATAATTTAATTTAATTTTGTGGCTTAATATTTGAATCTCCCGCGTTAGGGTAAGTTTTAAATGGCACACAATATTTATAATTTTTATTATCATATTTTAAAATTGCTTAATTTTTAATTGCTTCATTACATGTTTTAATTCACAATTTTGTTTTGCTAACATTACATATTTTGCTTTGCTTAATTTTTAACTTTGTTTAGATATACTTTGATTTTATTTCGGTAAGATAAGACTTACCTACTTAATTATTTTTTTTATATATTTTAAATTACATTTTTTAAATAAATTTCTTTTTTCATTGCTTTATTGCTTCATTTAATTTTTTATGCTTAGTACATTAATTGCTTTGTAAACTCCGTTCTGGTTATGCACCACTGCGGCAATGCTACTGCTGCTTAGCAGGTATTTTCATCCTGTTGCCGTCGTGGGGTATGCAGATCGGAGGGTAGATGTACCAGTGCGTAACCCTGTGGCCCTGTCGATTCCAGGAGTATCACCCGGACCAAGTATCACTCGGGCCGAACCAGTATCACCCAGACCAAGTATCACCCGGATTAAGCGGACGGCCAGCTGCGGATTGCGCTAGATCCGGTTGCTGGTTGCAGTCACCGCCGCCCATCACCACCGTCGTTACACGCATCGGCAGGACACACACCACCACGCCCATCACGCCGCATCTACCACCTTCGCCGGCTGGATCACACAGGGGAGTGCCTGCACTGCGTTGGGGAGACAGATCGGCCGACCACCCACGACCTACACTTTTGTGTTGCCTACCACAGAGCGCATTAAATTATATTTTAATTACCGATCACGCTGTTTTTTTATTATTTCTTTCTGGTAGGCTTCACTGGCGCCCAACACTAAGTTTTCCATATTTATTCTACTAGTCAGTGTCGCCGTAGGAGAAATTCCCAAAGCGCGACACATGATGGTCTGTGAGAAGGTTACATTAAGTTTTTGTTAATTTTACAGAAAATGTTATAAAACAGGGTATGAAACGTTTAGAATTTACATAAATTAGCTTTAATAGCTACTTCTAAGTTAAGACTCACATTTTAGCAACAATTTTTTTATAAGTTAATTTTTAAATGAGCCCAGAAACTACTCAACTTACAGCACACAGATAGTTGATTATCTGGATTAGGATATAAAATACTTTTTACTCTAGATAAAATATAGATTTCATTGTAGACGGCGGTGGCAAGCGATAAATGAATCAACAGTTATTAATAAAATGAAACATAGTTAAAAATAACTAATGTATGTATCTAACACGTTTCAGTGCAATATGTGTTCGGAAATATCTCGTCAAATATTCAGAAAGCGAATGCATCAAAACCCAATTTTCTGCAACATTTATATGGCCTCATCTCTTCGAAAGCAGACTGGCTTCCGGATTTTCTTTTTTAGAAAACGTATTTTCTTATTCTAGAATTGTAATAAGTTATTTATTTATTGGATATTATATTCCCTATTAAACTGTTCTTTTAAATTTTATTCTATATAAAAAAAGTAAAGTGCAATTCAATATTGTGTCGATAAAACTACAGAAGATGTTATTCAAGCGATTTTCATATTAAGAGTATAAAGCATTCCTTATGGAGCAAAGAATGCTAAATTTATTACATAGATATGTATAGACATTCTTAATAATTTGTTAATATCAACAGACAGGCTGACAATGGTAGGTGGCTACCGTCGCCTAGGGATATAAAAGACCAAAGTGAAATAATAGCATGCGTGCTGTTGTGTTTCGGCCCTTAATCCTATCCCTAATCTTAATCCTACTATGGCCAGCAGCCATTCTTGAAGCACCTGTGACGGTAGTCACCTAACATCCAGTGGATCGTCAGCCTGTATGACCTTACCATGAAAAAAGTATTTCTCTCTGGTTTTGCGACTTTTTGTGTCACAAACATTAATTTTTTTATTTGAAAATTGTTTACCTATATAATTTTACGCGTCGGAGGCCTTTAAGTACGATGTGAAAGGAAAGTTTTACATATTTGCGGGACGAGTAAGCCCTTTTTGTGGGTATCGGGGAATTTGTCCGTCGAATATTTATGCGAACGATATTATGTGAAATATTTCTTGGAGATACTTTCATATTTATGACCGAGGGTCGTTGTTGGGCGTTAGGATTGTGTAGTTCAAAGAAACTCTTAACATTAAACTGAATTACTGGATAGTGTAACGTAGTGTTACTAATTTTATTATATCACCTTATTTGTTTATTTATCTGTTTATACCTATTGATTAAACCTTTTTTTATAATTAGTATTCCTTCATTTAAAAGAATTCCGTTCTAAAATATTTGATTTTTGTTTTGGTTCGTCGCAGAGAGCGGTGCGCATTCGGATTTTGGCCGTGAGAGAAGGAGTTTGTTTTTTTAACATTGAAAATTTTCATGTTTAAATAGTCTGATTTTTCAATATTAATATTAAATGTATTCAGTTTAATATATATAAAAACCCCGAATTATATATGGGTACGTAATTCATCTTATTTGTAATGATAGATTATTATTTTTAATGTTTTGCTATTATATTATGTGATTTAGTTAATTTTAAATTTATTGTGAATTTTCCTATTGTATTTGAATAATATTAATTCTTGCAGTTTCTTTTATTCTTATGCAATTGCATGGTTTTGTTATTTTAGTGCAATTGTATATTTTTTTACTCTTCTTTTTGCCTGACCATTTATTGTTTAAATTAATAACGTTTAGGGACTTTATATATCAAAATTTTAGTTACACGGTCAGGCACATATTTCTTGTGAATGTTGTGCTTAGATATTTTTATCGCATTCCAGGGTTTTTTTTTTTTTATGCTGGATGCATAATTTCCTTGGATCCAATTTTATTCGTCTAAACGAAGTTTGGACGTTTGGAGAGAAGGCTTCCTGGGTCCATTTTCTTACGGCAGGGCCAATCCACGAGACGCTCGCCGTTTTATTCTTGTGGACGTCTTCAGAGTTTATTTTCTTTATTGGATAGCGTACCAAATTCGTCGATATACAGATAAGTTTTTGTTTTTCTCATAGAAGAGTGATTCAAAATTTAAAATAATATATATGTTTATAATTCCGCACTGGGCATAGAACCACACCCTATTTAAGTTTCTTGTTTTTTTTATTTAATGTAATATATTTTTATTTGCTAATTCGATATTTTTATTTGTAGTTAGCTGGCGCCCAATTTTTTTTTTTTTCCCTATAGCCGTTTACGTTTCTTTTGTTTTAAAATATTTTCAACGTAACAATAGAAAAATTGCCGCTATCTCTACATTGTGAGGCATTTTAAATCCATCGAATGTTGGTGAAAACAGCAGAACGTAAGAATGGCGGTGTCGTTTGGAGTGAAACCAGAAAAAACATATTTTGCAACAAAGTCGCCAAAACTTTCCGCGTCTGTCTGATTATCCGCTAACTACTTCTAAACCAACCAACGGAATTTAGTTCAGTTTTTACTTATGTTAAAGGTTTGTGTTTATTAGAATTGCATCTCTGTTACAGCTGAGAAAGTGTTGCTAGAACATTTTTTTTCTTAAAAGAGAAGTGAGCTGCGCTATCGACGGGAACGTACGAAGGTTGTGTTAAATACTCGTACTTTATAATACATTTGTTATTTTTTTTATTTATTATGTAGTTTTTGTAGGAATTTTTCTCTTATTAAAATATTTGTAGGAAATATTACTCTTGTTACTCTTTGCGTGACAATATGATTGTTTTGTTTGTTAACACTGTTTCTTGCCCGTCTATTATTTTATAATGTTCCAAGCTAAACGCTATCCACTGGAAGCATTTTACTTCTAATCTTGAGAGACTATATTTTATGTCGACAATTGCTAGCGAAGAAGAATCCTCCATCTTTTCGATTTATAGTCGATTGAACTCAACTTGATGTATGTTTTACATCGGGTAATTGGTCGGGACAATATAGAACCAACGGACATTATCATGTTGGAAATTCTGTGATCTAAATAAAAAATGCATCTTTTTTTTTTTTTTAAATAATAAATGCTTTAACTCTAGTATTTATGAATTCATGCGTTAGATAGATGAAATTTACTTATGATTTTTATAAATGGGTTCATAATGGGTCATATACAAATAAATCTTTCAAACGAAAAAGTCTTCTCCCTATTTCTTTAACCTTAACGAGCCCCTAGTTAGAGATTGGTTAAGGGCGCGTATAAAGAGAAATAGCCAATCCTAGATTTGAATTTTATCTAAGTATAAACAAGGTCCCTTTTTTTCTAAATAGATAAATACATTATAAATGTAAGTGACAGAAACCATAATATAATGAAATTTTCACCAAGTGAACTCTCATTTCCATCGATTTTAGTTTTATTTTCAAAATGACACACATCACAAAGCTAAAAGTGTATCAGTAATCTCACTTCACTCATTATCTAATGCTTTATGTAGCAATTTTTCATTTGAGATTGTAGTTTACGAATAATTAATATTAAATACTTTTGGCATTTATAACATTTGTATTGAGCGAGATGCGCTATTTTCCGTCGCATGTTTTGCGGTTCTACGTATTTTGTGTCACTGTCATGTCCAAGGGGCCACGCATGTGAAATTATAAATTTTGTTTGCTTTATACGCACTCTTAAGGTGCTTGCTTTAACGCTCTGTCTCAGGGGTCTGGATTCAATTCCTGGCAGAGCAAACTTTGGCCATGAACTTTTCATAGTTGGCTTTGGTCTGGATGTGGAAAACAGTGGCACACCCTTATTATTGTGTTTCGGTGAGGGAGTAAGTAATGTCAGGGGCCATTTCCCTATCACTTTCTAATCTAATGATACAATGATCGGCAGCGCACTTGCAGCACCAGTGGCGTTGCTTGTTTTATAGGCGATGGCAGTCAGCTACCATCAAGTAAACCGTCAGCCTGTCTGTCGAGTTTAATACAAAGAAATAACTAAGTTAATACTGTTATCAATACTAATAATAAATCTGTAAGGGTTGGTCATTGAGTAAGTTACTTTGTTTTCATAGGTTTGATACTGAAACTAAATTTACGATTTTTAGATTTTTTTTCTGTATGTGTGTATGTATGTGTAATTCTTAAACGATTTGACTGATTTTCATGAAACTTGGTAGATAAATATTTAGATATACAGGACATAGGATAGGCTACATTTTTTCGTTTTCAACGCGAAGTCGCTGGCAGCAGCTATTATATTATATATTTTTATAAACATAATTCATAAAAATGTTAGATACTACGATTAGCTACCCCTACGTGTCTTAAGTCTGTTCTCACAGTATAATGTTTAATATGAGGAAGGAAAAGGCTTAGTTATAACCTGAGGTGTTCTAATTAATTCACTGGCTGGCTGCCTTCCTTTTAAGATTTGGGAGGTGCTTCAGGTCGCGAGTTAGTAGGTCAACAGCCGATTTATTACGGTTCTTGCTGTATTTAACGGGAGAAGTTAATCGCGTGTGTTCGTAACTTCGTACATGCCTATATACGTTATTACGTTGTAACCTTTTAACGGGTTTTATATGTGAGTGTAGACTGTACAGTTTACCTGTGTTCCACTGGGTGAAAAGCAATTAAACTATTTACACATTATAAGTAATGTTCCTAATTGCCGAAACCCTAATTACTTCGGTCTATTTGATAGATATATATAGAACTAATTTTGATGTGCTCGATGGGAGTGAAAAATAGTTTAAATCACAAATTATACAGACCTTCACGGATAAATCCTTGTTTATGGATTTTAATTTTAATTTTTTGATTTGATTTGATTTTGACAACCCTTGAAAGTGTGCTTACATACATTGATTGCGTTATCTCGTTGAACTTGCTTTAGTTAGCCCATAGAGATGTAATTTTTATATTATTTATTTATTAAGTTACACGAAGAGAAAACACATTAATACAATTTTTACATTTGGTCATGGTCTGATATGAATTCCAATTACAGGTATAAACAAAATTTACCTACAATTTCATTTTTTTTTGTTTAATTAAATATGGGTTTGCTCTTGGCCAATAAAGAGCCGTGTAGCAAAGATGAGGCCTAAGATGGAGCGTGCTCACCCAGAAGATGCCTATTTACTCGAAATTTAAAAAGACCAAAATCATTATCGACCTTTAAGGCTTATAGAAGCACTTATACATACTAAAATCTAAAATTATTACTACTATATTTACAAACAGACGCAAATAGGCGACAAGTAATCTATTCTATTTTTTTGAAAGATGGTATGCAATTCCGTATCTTACGATGAAGCTATGTTCAGTAATATGTCAGCCTTATATTAACGATATGATCTATAGATTTGTGAAGCCAACACTTCACAAATAGAAATGTATAATAGTTATGCTCGAAGGGCTCTATATTCTGAAACCACGTCTAAATTCCTTAATGGGCTGCGGGCACATTTCGTGTTCGCTTGCCTCTCTCATATTTAAGTTATTTCCTCTCTGTATATATATATGTATGTAAGTATTACTAGATAACTTGAACTGTACAGCGATTGGGAGCTATTCATTTTCATTTGGATTATTTGAACTTCATTGTCAAACTTTCGGAATGCCGCCCTTTGCTTTTCTTGAACTAGCATTTGTTCTTGTTTATGGGCGACGTTAGCCACCTACCACCATCTGGACTGTCAGCCAGTTTGCCCACTTTTCATCAAACTACTACAACATGGAACCCGCGTGCCATACAAAACACTACAAATTTTATGGAACATTTAAAAGTGACATGCGTAGAGCACGAACTGTCATTTAAAACAAACATAATAATAAGTACGTAATTTTAAGAAAATGTAACTTTACGTCAACCCATTAGAGTTTAAAATGAAATAGTAGGAGTTGATCGTTACTACCTTTTACCATTGACGCGTGAAGGCAAGAGTCCGCCATGATTTTGTCAAAAGTGTTCTTTTTATGTGCCGCTTTGGCATTTGTGACGCAAATTCCATTGTAGTATTTCGATGTCCCTTTTATATAAAGAAAATATTGATTTAATATTTAAATTTAAACTCTTATTAACAGCTTATTTACTCTTATAATGATCATTTTACCTATTGGGGCTAGTGGCTGACTTATTGTACTGAACAGTTCTTCATAGACTATAGCTAATAACCATCCCGATCCATCCCGATCCCGAAACAGATCACAGACATACATACAAACACACGTCAACTCGTTTTTACGTCGGGCGTCAGAGGGTAATAATATAAAAAAGAAGTTATTGTCATAGACATAATATCGCCATATTACTTAGATATTGTTTTTAGAGAAAATTGTTCTTAAAAACAAAGTTTTATTTAATTTAATATTTTTTTATTATATTTTATTATTATTATTAAATGATATTTATTAATTAATACGACACCAAAAAGGGTTAACGCTTACAAAGTGTCATGAAAGTTGGTTTCAAAGAGTTTTACCATTATGAATATCCAAAATGCAAATGTCACCTACAGTGAAAATGTTGTGCAGGGGTTGTGACGAGATGAAGGGTCTGTGACGAGAGATGTGACCATCTCCTTCAAAGTGCTCGCTTTGCATATTCTTTGTGTAGCGCTAAAAGTTCATAATGTTAATAGAAGCAAGTAAACATTGACACCTAGAAAGGTGTAGAAAAGAATGATTCCTTAATGCCTATTTTTATGTGATGCATGATAGACAGGCATTTAGATCTACAATTAAAACCAATCAAGCAATAGTATATTTATACCTTTTTTTTAACGTGGGAAAATCCTCTTAAATACCCGCCATTATAAGGGACATTGTGGGGTTAATAAAAATATTTAACGAATCTGTCGAATACACATATATACACACTTAATATACTTAACTATAATGACGAAATTATAAGCAGATCTTTACAGAAGATCATTTAGAAATAAAGAATACAATAACTACTCTTGCATTTCACTGCGTAAGCAATCAAAATAAAAAAATATATATTTTTTTTAATTTTATATTTATTTATTTATTTACAATAACATATTATATTTAATTTAATTGGCCATGACAGCACACACTAGGCTTGCAAGCCTGTATCGTGTGCTTCATGAATTGATTAAAATTTATTTTTTGATACTTAAAATAAATATCAAAAAATAAAATAAAAATAAAAATATTAATTTTAATATTAACAAATTATAAATTACTAAATATACACTAAATTAATATTAAATATGTACATATAAAAGTAAATGACACAATAAATTTAGAATATAAAATGAGGCTATCGATATATTATGTTTTTAAATTGATTTAAATAGTTTTTCAACATAGTCGTATTTAAGACTGAACAACCATTTTTTATTTATCAACTAGCTGGTGCCCGTGACTTCGTCCGCGTTGAAAAAGAAAAAGTATCCTATCCTGTGTCCTGTACGTCTAAATGTTTATTTACCAAGTTTCATGAAAATCAGTTAATTCGTTTAAGAGTTATGGAGGATCATACATACATACAGAAAAAAAAATCTAAAAATGGTCAATTTAGTTTCAGTATCATGTATAGAGCCTATAAATACGATATCTCTGAAAACAAAGTAACTTACTCCATGACCAACCCTTACAGATTTATTATTAGTATTGATTAGGTTTCTCCAAGAAACTCTTATGATCGTCATTACTTATAAATTTAAATTTACCTGCTGCTTTATACAAGCTGTTTCCTGTGGCTTCATACGGCTTGAATTTAAATTTCTGTCATTTGTCAGTTCCAAAAAGTATTTTTATTTATTTATTTATTTACAACACACATGATACATCATTACAGGAGTAATCCTAATTCAATGTCTGTTCCTAATCTAAGTTAAAATAAATATTATTATTTATATTAAACAAATCAATTTCCTACATAAATTAAAAAATTACAAAATTTACAAAAACATGCACAAGAAACAAGAAATTAAAATAAACCTATATTACCTACTTATTTATAAGATAATACAAATAGTCCCACCCCATTGAATTCATTCAGTGTGCAATGGAACAGGTAAATTAATTTTGCCATTTTAGAATAGTAATAGAAAGTTGTTAGGTATCATACACTCTTACAATTAGCTATTTTAAATTTTAGCGCCTGTTTCACAAACGTCAAGTAGGTCAAACTGTCATTTAAAGACACCGATAACCGGAGATAGCTGATATACCTTTGTTCGTACGGTAAACGTCCCAAACATTAAATAGATAATAATAAAAAAAAATCGTCTATCGAAAGATGCAGTAAACCGAGTGCATAATTCAATATAACAGAAAATGATTTCTAAAAGTAACTAATCAACACTTCAATTGTAGTTTGTGAAAGAGGCCCTTAGACTTATAAATAACTAGTTGGCGCCCGCGACTTCGTCCGCGTTGAAAAAAAAGTAGCCTATCCTGTGTCCCGTACGTCTAAATGTTTATCTACCTTTACATACATACATACATACATACATACATACATACATACATACATACATACATACATACATACATACATACATACATACATACATACATACATACATACATACATACATACATACATACATACATACATACATACATACATACATACATACATACATACATACATACATACATACATACATACATACATACATACATACATACATACATACATACATACATACATACATACATACATACATACATACATACATACATACATACATACATACATACATACATACATACATACATACATACATACATACATACATACATACAGAAAAAAATTCTAAAAATCGTCAATTTAATTTCAGTATCATGTATAGAGCCTATAAACACGATATCTCTGAAAACAAAGTAAATTACTCCATGACCGACCCCTACAGATTTATTATTACTATTGATTAATTAGTGAGTTGTATACCTAACACCAAAGATTTAAATCGAGAGATGCGGCATTACTAGCGAAAGTGTGTTACAAAATACAACATACATTATACTAAAGACAAAAGTATAAAATACATATACCTTGGTCTAAACTCACTTTTAAAAACAGACAACACATTCCTTACTTCAAACGTGACTGTGACGATAGCGACGCTCTCAACAAGCGACCGTCACTCACTGTAGCTGGCGTGCAACTGTAGTTGGGTTGAGCGCCTGCGCCCAACCCATTGTTAAGAATTTTCGGTGTGTTTTTAGTATGGCGCGAGGAGATTACGCCGCATCTTTCGATTTAAATCTTTGCCTAACACCGATCGTACAGATTTCTATTCTATTGGAGCTGTGTGCCAACTGTATGTCCATTTGTAACTAGTTCAGATGTAAACCTATCTCCGTTAGTGACCTCAGCCGTCCACGCGACTGAATATTCATTTGGCGAACAAATAAATGCAGATAAACAGGCCACGAGATTAAAGTGCTAACTTCTAATCAAGGTGAGGAAAACTTACTAATACCTTAATTAATTCACAATTAAAAACTGTTTTTGCATTGGTTTTCTCTGTTCTATTCTATTAGACACACGGTTCATTTCTTATTATATTGGAATTAGAGTTAAATGTAAAAAGCTATTATTTAATTAGTATTTTTTTGTTGTGTACGTATTCCTATTTTGGTTTACTAACCATAGTAGTATTTTATTGTTACTATTATTATAGGCAACGATAAAATACTACTTAACCATTATAAGATATTAGCTGTTGCAAGCGGCTTCGCCCGCGTAACTTTGTAAAATACTTCGTCTGCGTTGAAAAAGAAAAAAGTAGTCTATCCTGTTTCCTGTATAACTGTTTATCTACCAAGTTTCATGAAAATCAGTTATGTCGAGTTATGGAGGAACATTCATACATACTATACCTATACTTACAGATTTATTATTAGTATTGATAGCCTATCTTACTCGCTCATGAATTAGCTTCCCAACAATGAAAGAATTTTTCAAATCGATCCAGTAGTTTCTAAGCCTATTCAATTCAAACAACAAAAAAATCAAATCTTTCCTCTTCATAATATTAGTAAAGATATAAGTAAGTAAAAAGGTTAAAATCTGAACAATTGAGCTACGAAGCCCCCTTTCACGAGAAAAATATCTCGCCTAAACATCTTTAAGAACATGAGAAGCGAGTGATTGTAAAATAGACTTGTAATACTCGTATGTCATTATATTGTTTCAAAAAGCCGCTCAGACGCCGAAGCTCGGAAGCTCGCTTTTATAAGCGCCTCATGCACTTACCCGGATTTGTCTGATATACGAGACATTACTCTTAATGCTCTTATATTTCCCTCGCTCTTCCGAGCATGTGCTAGGATTTTGTATACTGAAATATACAAAATTTGTATAAGATATATTTACCGATTCAGTGGTGTTAGGTAATTTGGTAGAGCATATATAGTCCAGAAATATTTTTTTACTAACAAATCAAAATTCGAGTCCCATTAGGGAATTTTTTTATATAAGTTTCTAGAATATATGTATATTAATATCAATGGGTAAAATAAATTTTAGAATACAACTTGTAGAAAGGGTGGAAAAAAAATATAAAAAAAAACTCAAATTTTACAAATTGGTAAGAGTTGCAAAAGAAAAGGTTTAGACAATATTGTAGAGAATTTAGTTTTATATAAAAATGTTTATATTACTTTTTGCTAAAATTAAAATAAACAGAGTTATGGATGTTATTGGATGTTAGCCACCTTATTGCCTATATAACTTCCATTTTTAAGACTCTTTCCCCAAACTCTGTTCAAAATTGGTTTGAATTTAAAGAACCCCTTAATAATAATAAAAAATTATTATTAAGATAAATACCTCCATATTATTCAACCGCATTGGTCCATGTTACAATTTTTAACTTTCCTTATATTTACAGTTAATGCAATGCAAGGTTGGTTTCAGTAGCTCTCGAATTAACTCTCTTCGTTAAGTTATTTTAGATGCAAAAGATTCTGTAATGTCTTGCAGGAATATTCATATTTCATAGTTACGACGAAAGATTTAATATAGTTAGTTTTTTTTAAATAAAAAAGCTACTTAACTAATATTTTTTTAAATTTTAATATGGAATATTATATGAAATATTGAATGCTTTTTTGACTATTCAATATTGAACTATTGAATAGTTTTAAATTTGTTTTATTTAATTTTTTTAATTAAAAATTTAAATTTAAATCAAGAATGTTGAACTAAGTACCTACCTTTTTCTTTAAAACATTTTATTCAATCTTTATTGCTTATCTATTTCTGTCAGCTTGTCTTTCGACCTTAACATTAAAAAAAACTCGTTTTCTTAGCGTACAATATGCTGCAAAGTAGGTAACACAGAGTTTTCAATTTGAATAAAACATCAAGTTAATACCACAACTCTGCTATCATCTTTACACAACGGTATTCTCTCAAACTCGAATGTATTTCAGTCCAATTTTGACGGAACTCCCTCAACGATATCAGTTGAAAGGGCTCAGAATTTGATCGCAGGTCCATTGACGTAAGCATCCCATGACAATTGCTATGCTAACTTCAATCATCCTCTAATAAAGCAATCTCTTTGAACACACTCAACACTGTTATGAGTAATATGTGGACATGTAGTAAAAAAAAAATGTTTTGCAGAAAATATATTTTTTTTTATAATCCTATCCTAATATTATTAATGCGAAAGTGAGATGATTGGTTACGGTTCACGGCCTAAATTGGCCTAAATCAGGTGATCATCATGAAATTTTGCATACATGTCGTCAGGTATACAGAAATGGACATAGGAATACCTTTCATCTAGAAAAATGTACTACCCACCATTCCCGAGGGATAATTAAGGATATTTTGATTATTTTTTAAATTCTTTACAATGTACAATAGAAAACACAAGGTGACTCAAATCAAAGTGTGAGCCTATGTCTTTGTGAGATTTCTACTGAAATTTAAGAAAATGGTGTTTGACCATAAACCATTTTTTTATTTTTATGTGATCCATTTAAAAACTTCTTACATATTATGTCCTTTGTTGAATATTTGCTAACAATGGCACAATGCCAAAACCTTTCTATTCTTGTTTTTACATAATATTGAGCCCTAACGTAAAAAACAGGTGAATAGTATATTTTTTCCTCTAACATGTACAATACATAAACATGAGGTATACAGGAAAACGCTACCTTCAAAGTCAGCAAAGAATGATACGAATTTGATTGTTGGATAGAAAGAGGAGCATTGTCAGATAGATCTGTTTGAGAGTAATACGATTTGTGAATTGAGACGTTACAGCTACGAGAGGCTTTACGTACACGTGGAAATATTAATCTCAATCTAGAAAGAACTATACTAAAACCTATTAATTTTAACGATAAAGAGGGCAGACAGGCTGAATGCAACATCAGATTAATGTAATTGTGATTGTGATCAGATCAATGTAGTGACTTAAAATTCAAATGGATTCAAATTACAATATTTTACAAGAACTTCATATTTTTTTTTACTTAAAAAATATGTGCTTTTTTTTTAACTTGTACTTTTTAATACAGAACTATCTAGATATAATATAATTTTGTATAATAATGTAACATATGGGTCCAGTTTGCTGAAAATAAATGATATTTTTTTTGTAATTTTATGTAATTTTGTTAAACAATTAGTTGATTTATTTCAATGTATTATTTTATTTTATTCATATTTGGGTTATAAATAAAAGTTTACATTACAGCATGTATAAAAATAATAAAACTAACATAATATTTCTGAAGCGTATACACAGAATTTGTTAAATAGACTATTTAGACCATAGATAGGTAATACTAAATCTATGATTTAGGCATGTTGATTTGTATGTTTGTCTATGGCTTATATGAAGGTAACCTATGGCTTTTTGTAATTTTTTTATAGAATCAGCAATTTGAACCGGTGTGGTGATCCGGTTTAGTCATTTGGCGTACTTAATAGGTAAAAATGTTGTAGTTGCATCTTACATTTTTAGGTATTATGCTCAAAACTAATTTTGATGACCTACGTAGGTTTTGTATATCCAAATACTCTAAGCCCTTAAATCCATCTCTCCAGCCGGATAGGATTACAGATTAAAATATGTTCATTGCAGAAATAACGTTCAAAACTTACCGTAGTTCCAGTAATAGTTCTAGCATCCTTTGTCAATTTTCTCGAGGCGATTTAACTCACCCTTTATTGTGCTTTTCACTTCGCCGCTTCGTTTCCAGCCTCTTTATTATGCAACTACGCTTTATTCCCGAATGTACTTGCTACAATAAAAAGAGAATTGCTACATGCTAATGAAAGGGTTAATAAAATAGATATAAACCTGTTTTAGATTTCATGAAATTAGATATAGAGGAACCTGCTTTTCCTAGAAGATTAACAATTTTAGTGACATATAAAGAGAAGATATCGATATATCAAAGCAACAATGAGATATTTTGCTAAATTGACTATTTTGAGTTGTCTCACAAACCTATTCTAAAATATGTGTTCTATAAGAGAAACATTAAGTTATGTGCTCAGGTTTTTGCCTATGTTTTTATCTAAGTAATTGAAGTAACTTGCAATATTTAATTTTAAAGAAAAAACAATTTCAAGAAAGCAACAGTGGTTTGGAAAGAAATAACTCATTGACGATATATCTCACAGTTGCTTTGTGGTATCGACATAATAAGGATACTTTTTATACATTGATATAAAGAAAGGAATATTGAAAAAAAATTAAGGTCTTAGAATTGTGTGGACACTAATGTAGGTATTTATTACACGCGCAATCAGAATATGCACTCTTTGAACTGTCGATATGAGTGTTTCTGAATTACTGAAAGTATAGCCTGGGTCAGGTCGCCAGTAAAGATATTTAAGTAAAATCTATGTAAGTGTGTTGAGATTAAGTAAATTAAGTAAAATAAATCTTAACCGCAGATTAAAGTTTCTCGTGTTAAGTTTATAAACTTTGAAAATCGCAATTTTGTTTCGACGTACAACATTTGAAAGATTATTTCTATTATTAGGAAAGCTTTTTCCCAAATGTGCCGGTGTAGACATTTTTTAACAATAAATATAGAAAAGTCGACACATAACTACAAAAGCGAGGATTTCAAATAAAAATGTAAGTAAAAGTGCATTTGTAGAATTCATTCGGGAGTCCATTTAGAGCCTTTCTTGCGGGACAATGTGCTCGGAATTGACTTTGGGATTCGAGACAACTCGGCTATCATATAGAATGGCGGTGGCCCAAGTAACAAGTAGAAGCCAAGAATAATAAGTAAAATTTATTTTGTTTGGCTAAAATACTCTATTTCTTAACATTTTTGACAGTTTTATTTTTTTTTCATTTCAACGTGTTTTTTTTACGTTACAGTTTGAAATAAGCCCAACCAACCTGTGGTTATAGGGCTCCGGAGTAATAAACCTCCAAGGTGTCAAGATTACCATCTATGTATTTATTTGCTTATTTATTTTACGGAGATGCATGTTGACGGCTAATTTTTAGGGGTGAAGAAGCACTGGGAGAAAAAGAAGATATCAAGCAGTCTTCGTATGTCGCTTTAACATTATGAAATTCTTTACTAAAAATCAATTAAAATAAATTCCTAATTTAGCTTTTAAAATTTCACTACTTCGTGAGATCGCTAATTGCTTATGACTCGCACCAATTCAGTGAAAAGAATCGAGTACGAGTATTATAAACCGCACTCCCCTATGTCGTCGACAATGGACCAGTTGCCGGCATTAGCTCTTGATCTTTCTTCATACATTTATCGTTATCATCAATGTGATTAACTTTCTTATAAGTATTTTCAAGTGCCAAAGTTAGTTCAAGTTACCGAACCCTTATATGCGAGTTACAGCCATTCGAGCTCTTGGGAAAATTTTAAAATAATGTCTGCAATTTTTCAATGAAATAGCTCTAGTTAAACATAAAACAGTGGAATACCTTTTTCATTTTCTGGAGTGTATGTAAACGATTATCTATTTTATTTTATTTATTTTATAAAAAACTAGCTGGGGCCTGCGACTTCGTCCGCGTTGAAAAAAAAAATAGCCTATCCTGTGTCCTGTAACGTCTAAATGTTTATTTACCAAGTTTCATGAAAATACATACATACATACATACACAGATTTATTATTATTATTAATAAATACTAATAATAAATAATAGCTATTGGCGACCTTTAGTCTTGTTCATAAGTTATTTCACATTTCTTCGCCTTAAAAATGATTATGATGGTTATTTATTTCTAAATGATATTAATTAAATAGCGGACGAATTCTCTTAAAAAATAAATCGACTTTCTTAATTAATTCTAATTCATTGTGAGTAATACTGAGTTTACTTACGGATTTCTTCTGTATAGAAAAACCATCTGACTACTATGTAGAAATATATTACAAAAATACTTATAAGTACAAAAAAATATACAAGTAAGTACAACTTAAAATAACTAACAATAAATTGAAAGTATTAGAAAAGTTAAATAGGTATCTTTAAAGTCATATTTTTTAAACAATTTTCGATTATGATTTCGATAAGATCTTCCAATCTATGTATTAGCATAGTCCGCCCTATTTCAATGCCTGTTTTCATGTAAGAATGTGGCGCGCCCTATTCTATTCCAATCAAGAACTTCATTACTTCCAAGTGGCCATTCTCTTCGTGTACCGAATACAAAGCAAATGGTGCAAGCGCACTAGTTCTGCAACGTTGGCTGCACCAACCACCTCCTCTAGACCCCTCGATTCAAAGAAACATTAACGTATTTGTTCGGATCTTCACGGTCTACTTTCGCTGGTAAGATGGTCCACTTTACAGTGATCTGTCTCGTTAGCTTGTCGGGAAGAAATTTATATGGATTAGGTTCAGTATCGGGGTGTCGTTTAAGCTGGCCATCAGTGTTACATGCAGCGTACTGATTTACATAATTATTGCCTTTATTAGTTGATGCAAATAGCTTTTATTTGGCAATAGCCATTTCCTATTATTCTTCATTGCTCTGAGAGCAATTTAAATTGTTAATAGCTGGAATTAGTTTAAGTTTTTGGATAAAAAAAATTAAAAATAGAAAAACTCAGTAATTACTTAAGTCTAGAGACTTTGAGAAAAGTGTTTTTTTGTTACATAAAAATATATCTTTTTTGATATTTTTTACTAAATTATTAACCAACAAAAAAGCATTCACCCAGAAGATGCTTATTCACTCGAACTTTGAAAAGATTTGGGTTAGTGGTCTTCTGTGTATTTTTGAAAGCGAAACGCAGTGTTTACTGCCACTAAAGACCTAACTAATTAAGTAAACCTAATTTTCCTATATATGTATGTAGTATCACTATACTGTTATATTAGGTACTGCTATATTAGGAACTAGTGACCCAGGTACTAGCATTTTTTACATAATTTTTGAGTCAATTTTTTCTCTCCATAAAGCATTTTTGTCTTCCTTAAATATGAATATTATGTGAAAAAGAAAATGTTAGAATTGGTCAAGTTATTCTCGAGTTTCATTTTTATTTATTTAGTTTTAAGAAATACATTGGCCACAATTACATAAAGTACAAACTAAATTCATGGCTATAATAATAATAATTATGTTCGGTTCCATTGTCTTAAGAATGTATTGGCATTGAATTTTGTTCAATGTTTTGTAATTATTGACTTGTAAAAAACCTCAATTTTGTTTAGAAATTCAAGTAAATAAAAGCCCATTTAAAAACAGAATATTCTTTACTTTAACTCATCATCACAATGTCGCATTATAAATTTAAAACACTACAAAACATAGCAAAACACACTACACAATATATCGAGATTTGTAGCGTAAAGACAGCAACTAACTCTTAAGACGATAAAGCGGTCCCTAGACGATTATGCAGCATGACATGCGTTACGTGCTGTCATGCATGCATGACCGTTTAATTGTATTGATTGATGTGAATGGATGAAGGTGATATGTCGCATAATTCCAATTTTGAATAAATCGAGGTTAAAGTTTTACTTTTAGTTTTTGAGATGTCGCCACGGAACTGATTTTAGTACTAAATTATGATGCAATTTTGTGTAAACAACCTAAAATATTAATGGTATGATAGCAAGTAAACACTTCTATTATTTAATTTAAAAAACAAGTGAACATAGCTCCCTCTTCCATTAAAAAAAGTAAACTTTTTTGCACCTTTTGCTTTTTAAAATTAACTGTACATAACACCTTTTTCACCTTTTTTATTTTCCAAAAATGTTTTAAATCGACTATCATAAGGTCTGTAAACATTAATAAGGACATATTACCTTCATTAACGCAAAAAAACGAGAAAACCTAAAAATGCGACATATCACCTTCGGACTCACGTCTTCAATTATTTTTCATCCTGAAAGCTATGACAGACCTACACGCATGATCGTATAGCGGTCCCTAGACGATTATGCGGCATGACATGCAGCATGACAATTCACGTAAACGCATGTCATGCCGCATGATCGTCTAGGGACCGCTTAAGATAAAGAAGATCTAATTGTCTTCGTATCTTCGAGCCACTTTATTGTCTCCATATTTATATAAACTATACCCGATTCGAGTTTCTCTGCACGATTTTGGTTACACACACAGATCCGCTTCTAATAAGCCGGTATTTATTATTTTATGTTTAACAAAAAAAATATAAAAATATTTAACTTTGACAAAATATATAAAAAATTACTAATTATATAATATTTTTTTAATAACTATTATATAATTAATGTATGTATTTAGAACGTACCAAATAAACATTTTTCTTTCTTTCTTTTTTTTCTTTCTTTCTAATGAAATAACTTAAAAAAAACATAATTAATTAGTTAATTATAAATTTAAAACAAATATATCCATAAAAAGGGACATTACAGAAATAATGTGAAAACGTTACACGTAGGGACGTTATAGAATAATGTAGAGTAATTAAATTAAATAATATTTAATTAAAATTACAATAATATATTCTGTAAAATTTTTTTTTTGAAAGAGTACTTCAGTTAGCAGCTAAAAGTCCAAGATTTTTTTAAAATAAGTATAAATTGAAAGAGAAATAGAAGAATTAGTTACTGCCTTCACACTTCAATAATGATAAAAGATTTTTAACCACAGCGAGCGTCTGGACAATATTCATGCGTAAGATCATAATGACAATATTACTAATAGTAAATATTAGATACATTATGTACATCGATTTTTTATCTAATAGACCTTTTACAATACATTACATATGTATAAATAATTTTGGCTTAATAAATTTATTTTAATCTCTACATTAATGCACCCTATCCATTAGACATGAGAAAAACTTTGACAAGTAAACAACAATTTTTTTATATATTATTATTATGTTAATATTCTAATAGCGTCAACTATTTTTTTCTATTAAGCCCGACATTTTATTTTAATAATCGTGATAATATTAACTAGTATAATACATTTTTGAAATTACATATTGTAGTATTAAATACAGCGACAGGTGGTCTGAATCATTGATAGAAAATGGATAATTATTTAGAATTATTCTGTTAAATTTATAAGTTAAATATATGTATAATATATAATATAATTTCATCTAACAATATTATTAATTAAATTAATTGTTTATTGCTATTTAATTTTTTAATTAAAATAAACTCAAAAAAAATATTATAACATTAAATTATATAAAAAATCACAAAACCTCACTCTTTTTTAAAAAAATATTTAATAGATATATGGTATTATCAGGTACAGGTAAAATTAATTTTGAGCAAAATCTTTGAGAATTTACTAAATTAGGTATAAGTAAGGTAATCTACACAATAATTGAAAGTACAAAATAACTAAATTAATTCATACTAAAGTAGATTTATCATTGGATGATCTTGATATTTTATTTGTAGCAATTATTTTCAAAATTTAAATTAATAAGGAATGTATACAATTTTTGAAAAAAATATATCGAGACAGTCCTTGTCTGGATTGGTTTTGGAAGAAATTATCGTAAATAGATTTTTTTTACAATAACAATACGTCTTAAATTATACACAGTTAAACCTACAGTTACTTGACTTTTGATATGATCAAAATTATTATTATTTGGCGATACAATTACTTTTTTTACAGGCTACCTTATCAAATCACGCAGTGCACTATATTATGTCAGTCACAGACAGACATATGAATTTAAGAAATAATTACTATATTTATTAGTGTTTATTATTCACCTATTTATTTGGTTATTACATATATTTGTATAACATATTATCTTTGGAAGTAACAAGGGTTGAGTTGACGCTCAACATTATATTCAACATTAACAAATATTTTTATAAAACAATTATATACAAGAAAAATATTCACAGGCACAAATCTGGGCACTGTAATTTGAAAAAAAAGAAAAAAACGAAAATTAAAAAAATGAATTAAAAAAAACTAAACGAGCCTTACAGTATGTTGTCGTATTATTATAATAATGTAAAATCTATATGATCTATAATAATATTTCAATGATTTTGTTTATTTAAAAATTTCTATTAAATTCCTGACAAATTATTATTGCTATACATAAACATAACATACTCGTATTCTTGTTTTATTTCGAATAAAATTCTCCCGATTTTTTGCTGGCAACTTTATCGATTTATAATATTTTACTTTTGCAACACTGAGGTAACGTTCGCGCGCGATCATTGGTCAAATCAAATAGCGCGTGTTCTATATATCCCGGCTTCCTGTAACACGTTTCCGTTGCATTTGCCCGCAAAGATTTAAATCACAGATGCGCCTTTGCCATGCTTCAGGCGGCCGAAAATGTGTCATCGTTGGGAAGAGTGAGCTCACTCTTCCCGCCTTAGTCGCTTGTAGAAAGCAGTGAGCGGTTCCGTTGCATACACATCTTTTATTTTTTTAATTAGGTTCGTTTACCTTTAAAAATGCCTTCCTGTGCCTTCAGAAAGTGTTCTCATAATTCAAGAAACGAATTAACGTGTGCCGAAACGTTACGCACACAGACATATTACGTATACAGTTTTCAGAAGCACAGGGCGCATCTGTGATTTAAATCTTTGTTTGCACGATTTTACTCGCACAAAACCGAGCGGTAAGATGTTACACATCAAAATTAGTTGCATATATTATGTACATACACGTATGTAAATTTAAATTTAATATTTATTTTTAATAAGTATTGTTTTGAAATTAAAAAGACGTGGACGGACAGAGCAAGAATTAACAATAAATAACAATTTACCTATACATAAGTATACAGAAATTTTAAACACTGCAATTTATCTCGCGACAAGAGACATATCCCGCCCTAAAATTATTGGTGTTATTTTTATAGATATTTTTACATAAAATTCATATACTTGCCATTATTTTATCAATAAGTACAATTTTATCGCTTATTAATTACATTGGATATTGTTTATAATAATAGAAATGTAAATAAAAATCACAACCTTAAAATCAACTAATATCAACTATAATAGCTTTGGCATTTTAGTTTTTTTAAATAATTTTAATACTGAATGATGATTAGATATAATATTTTCAATGAGCACTCACTACACAAGCGTAACAGTAAGATTAATATTACAATGGATACATTATATTAACATATTATAGTAAATATTGTAATATAATACTTGTTATAATTTGTAATTATTTATTTACAATAATTATTTTGATATGCTACGTTTAGTACAGCTACTAAAAATCATATTTTTATGTATCACACATAAAATATTACACACACTTTTAAGTCTTTCATTATTTGGCCGTCAAGTAGATCTCAGTTATTATTTACTTATACCAGTTTAAAAAAAATACAAAGTAGAAATCAAATGAATTACACTTCGTTGTAATATCATAAACTATGGTAGTTAAATGAAAATTATTTTTAAATTTGCAAAAAAATTAAAATAAAAAAAAAATGATTTACTACTAGCGCACAAAGGAAAAAATGTAGGGTGATAAAAAAATATACGGGATTCTAAAAATAGTATAATATTTTTTTAATAAGATTTTTTTTGAAAAAAAAAAAGTTACCAATCATGAAGAAAACTATGAATTTGAAACATTGGTAGAAATGTATATTTTATTTTCTTTACTTCGAAAATACTTTTTATTTTTAAAATTTATTTTTATCGTGTATTTTTATTAGTGATTTTTACTTTAAAATGTCAATATATAATTATCTATTGAGGAATAGCCAGTACTGACAAGTGAACTTCAGTCTATCCACTGTAGTTCACCACAAAAATTTGACATAAAATTTAGCGAGAAACATGTCTTGGTCTAATGTAAAGAGGTGTAGGATATTATTATTATTATTCGCTAGTGGCTATTTCTGTCTGCTAGAGAACCAGTATCACTTCGTCCATTGCTGAAATATTGTGATAGTACACTACACTAATCTACTCCGACATGAATTTGACATGATTTGCATATTGCATATTGCTATGCTCAAATATTTCTAGTCGAAGACAAGTGTAGTCCTGACTGGGATTGGCACCTGCATTTGAACCCCTGCGCCGACTATCACTGCTTTTAACTGTTTTTTTTTTTTACATTTAATTTTGATCATGGATAATTTAATTATTTTATATTCATCATTAATTAGTGAGTTTTCTTTTTTTGGGTGCGCTAGAGTAACTTTCAAAAAACATAAGAAAACTTTGAGAGATCTACTGCGTGAAGACGACCAAATAATCTATGGGCTAGGTACCGCACTTAAGGATCTTCCGGAACGCCTTCCTGAACTCCGGGTTGAAAATTGTGTAGATTACAGGATTGAGGAAGGAGTTGATGTATCCCAGCCACGTGGTCAGGATGAACACAGTCACGCCCGGCGAGTATGGAAGTCCGAACTTGGCACATATCGCGTCCAGGACATTACATGTGAAGAACGGTCCCCAGCAGAATAGAAACACGCCTACAAAATAAACACAGAACAAAGTATTAATATTGTAGGTGAATATAAAACATTAAGGGTCGCAGGCAGGCTGACCGTCCGCTTGATGGTAAGTAATTACCGTCGCCTAAAGAAATAAGCAACATCTGAAAGAATTTGTTTACAAATTGATGAAACCCATATTGTAGCTCAGAAGCAAACGAGTCAGAAAGGAGATTGTAACCTCTTTTGAGAATACTTCCCCCTATTCCATGTTTTTATCCCAAATCCTTTATCTTTTCTATCCTAAAGTAATCTTGCGTTGGAGCACCATGTCATATCTGACGTAAATTATACAGACAGACAAAGAATCTATATAGCTTTGCAATTAAAATAAGTTAAAGAAGTAATTGCAGTTAAAGAAATGCGATTCAATAGGTGTTTATTAGTTGCTTCGGTAGTAATCGGTCATATGTGACCGCATACCGGTTTATTAGCAAGCAATAGTTTTAGACATTCGATTTTTTACACACCTAATACAATGGCTAATGTTTTAGTAGCTTTTCTTTCTTTCTTCGCGGACGACTTCTCCCTTTTCTTCTTACTGGCTTTGTTGGCTTTGTAAATTGTGAATCGGGCAGTGGCTGCACTGGCTTTTCTTTCTTTCTTTGCGGTAGACCCGTCTCTGACGTCATAATGACTTGTCTCGTGTTCGTCTTCGGAACGAAGAGCTAGTGAGGCGTTTCTAAAAAAAAACAGAAATAAAATTCTCTATATTAATATATACATTTTTCAATAATAATAATAATAATTATTATTATTATTATAAAAAATTAAATCTAGACAATATTAAAATGAATTCTTCTTATTCAATTTCAATAATACAGTACAAGGTTTCTGACAAAGAAATCAATCAAGAATAAATGCCAAACACCTTGCAGAAAATACTTTGCTATTAAATAGCACATGTGCTATTTAATTTTGGGGAGTAACCCCAAAGCCTTTTCTATATCTGGGTCGATAGCCGCCTAACTTTAAATGTACCATAATAAAACTATGATTTTCATTATGAAATACTTTTTTTCACGATGATTAAAAAAAACTAACTTTATTGCATGTAATAAATTTTCAACCAAGGTGAAACTCGATTGAATATTAAAAAATTAAGCGGTTTAATTAGTGTAAATGGCAGACAAAAGAATACTATTCAAAATGATAACTGTAATATCTCACAATTAATTTATATTTCTTGAAAGTTATCTCGAAGTAAATCCGCTTTCAATAATTGCAACCCTCACTGAAGATCGATCCAATAATCTAAGTTCGAGACGGCTCCAAACGTTCTTACTAATGACGTCGAGTCTAGTTTACGAGTGTTGGGAATTAGAGCATGATATTATACATTTAACAATTTGCTAACTTACTAATGAAATTCATATGGCTTTCTCGACAACCTTAACATTGAATTTTCTTGAGTAAGTATATTGTTTTGTAAATGTTAATAGTCAATCAGAAGAAAATGATACTATAATTATGTTCTATACTTGTAATTTTATATTGTCCTGATTGGCCATCAACGCACAGTCAAAATTACTAAATCTAGAACGCTGAAATTTGGAACATAGGTTAATTTTATAACGTAAACATCCGTTAAGAAAGGGTTTTTGGAAATTTCAAGTCCTTGCAAAATTGGAGGACGTCAAAAAAATATTATATTTTATTGTATCAGATCATTGTATTGTATCAATATATCAGAAAAGCAGAATAGTTTCAATTAGTCATTCTGAAATGTCATCTAACAATATAATTCTTCTGATTTCTTCAGAATCTATCTAACAGATGACACTAATGTCATAGGTAATATCTTTAATAACTTATACTTTTATGCTTTACTAGCGACCCGCTCGCGGGATCACACGGGTGAAATTTTTTCTGCAATAGAAACCTTCCTTAGTGAAAAATGCATCAGAACTGCATTCAGTAGTTCTTGAGATTATCTTGAACATACATACAGACAGACACGGTGGGAGACTTCGTTTTAAAATATGTAATTAAGGTGCAAAAACAATACTAGAGACTAAAAACTAAGATAATCTCACCTGGAGTCAGTTTCAATTCTAGCAGATTTTCCATTTTTCTTCCACTTGGAACCATCGCAGGCCATATTTTGTAATACTGTAGCCTCCCGTCCACCAGGTGATCCCGGTGGGGAGACATGCTCTCTGATCGTGTCTTCAAGGTTGGACGGTGCATATCCCGAGTCATTGTTGCCGTTGGGATCAGGTACTATACTAGTTTTAAGGTTTTTCTTAGGAGTTCTGAAAAACAGAATATTTGTTAAACACAATCTACATCCATACACTCATATGACACACGTCATATCTGCTGTAAGTGGCTGAGGAGTTGGGTACAGACTACAGTTACAGGTCAAGTTTACCATTACATGGAAATACCACCCCATTAACAGTACCTACACCAAATTTCAAATCAATCGAACCTGTGAAAGTCATTGAGATCCCTTCGTCAATTAGCAAATAAGTTAATTACCTTCAAACGCCTGAATAAATCTTCATAAATTATAGCTAGAAACCATCTCGATCGCGTTAGCTTTTAATCAGAAAAACCTAGATCAAAATCGGTTCATCCGTTGGGGAGCTATGATGACACAGATACACAGGGTAAACACCCCCATTTGCGTCAGACGTAGAAAGTTAAAAAGAAAATATTTTATGCGATTTTTATATGTTTGTACGTGGCAATAACTACAAAATAATGACTGTATTGACAAAATGACAGTATCGTTAGTATTCAAAATTAGCGACGGAAATACTAAAGTCTTGAAAAATGAAATCTTCACATTTCTAATATCACAAACAAATAAATTGCTATATCTCCAGAACAATCTAAGACTAAATTAAAAACAAACAGCTCGCTCGAGGCAATATTTGAAGCCTTGCTATTTTACACTACCAAATGCTTGGTGAGCTTAAAATATTATTCGTTCTAATAAAAACAACGAAAGAAGATTAAAAAAAAAAGTATATTTTGAATACCAACTTTGTTGTTTCTTCAGTGACAGTTGCCAGCATAAACTCGGTGGACTTGTCATTCGGTATCACGTGGCATTCATCGGCGTCTACCTCCAGGTCCGCTGATCGTTTGTCGAAACTGGTAGAAATATAAAAATATACGTAATATTTGAAACATATCTCTGTATAATAAGAAGCATAAATAAATTTACAGAAATTTATGTTTAGAAAAAAAAATGCTTAACAAGAAAGGAAGCACTGTGAACATGAAACGATTTATATATAACATTATCACAATAAAATAACATCAAAACTATGATTCAGTTCGTCAGTAATAAATGCTATAGAACTCATTCCTCTAGCTAGATTCTCATCTACTCGTATTTCTTCATTATTTTTTCTCCAATAGTTCGTTATCGAACCTAAAATCCCCTGTTCTGCACTTATTTATCTACTATCAATTGAACCGTCAGGCTGCCTGCAGCACTTTATCATAAAAAAATAGTCATACGTAATTTTTTCATCGTGGAAGTTTTTTCATTCTTTTCTTTATTTATCTATAGATTGAAAACATACAATATCTATAAAGCAGTAATAAAATAGAAGATTATGCTCTGACCGAGGTTCCGAGACCTATTTAGAGGGCAAAGACTGGCTGGCTAGACGTAGCCAATAAAGAATATAAAAAATTGCAGAGAAAATATCGCTAGTATGTTAGAGGAAATATCTGTATTAGCCTTGACATTGGCCTTGGAGAGATGAAATTTATATTCGTACGTATTCAAGATGCAAATGGAGATTCGCATGAATGAGTTCAAGTTCAAATAGTATTATGTAGACAGTTACCTAATGAAATAGGGCCTAGGCAATTAAATTTGTGAGGCAAAATAAATTATATTATATGCGTTGAATATTGCATAAAATAGTCTTTTAATTTAAGTAATTGTATATATCATAATTTCGAAATTTCAATTTCGATTTATTTCAATTCAATTTATTTTGTTAATTTATAAATGTTAATAACTACAAGGCACATTTAGGGTATATGTCGAATATGATTTTTTTTTATGAAAAACTTATATTGGCTTATAAAAACTTACAAAAACTTATTATTGTATGTATGTAAGGCGCGACGCTCACACAAGAGTCGCGTCGAGGCGCGGCGCAGGAGAGGCGTGAAGAGTCGCGGCGGAAGCGGCTATGCTTTCTTTACACAGCCAACTTCATTGACGCGACGCGACTCTTGTGTGGGCTTCGCGCCTAACTGTTTTGTGATGGAAAGATTTTCCAATAAATACAGTTTAACTAATCCCATAAGTTAAAATAGAATGAACGCATAAAAATTATAGTGACCGCAGACTCAATACGGAGCTAAAAATGTATATTTTTTAACATAATATTACCTGTCCTCATGATCGTCTTCATTACTACCAGATCCGGTATTGGTGGGTCTGTCTTCGTGAAGAACTGTCTCTGCTAATCTTCTGGTCTGTGCTACATTCTCTATGACCACAGCAGTAGTCGCTCCAGTGTTGGGATCACCGGAAATGGGAGGTTTCTTGGCTGCTCGCTGTTTTTTCGCTCGATTTCTTAAAGCCTGATTATTTTCAAACAATGTGAATAAACAAATTTTCAATGGTAGGTATGGAATTCTACTAGAGTATGTGTAATATTATATTTTATCCATAATACTATGTAACTTATTGATTCATAAAACATTTTTTTTCTGTGTCGTGTTTTTTTTTTCTATTTACTTAATTTTTAACAATTAAAGAAAATTAAGAAAATGTAACTAATATTATAAATGCGAAAGTGAATTTGTTTGTTTGTTACACTTAACTAATTGAACTTAAGTAGTTAAGCGTAACAAACAAGTTACGCTTTAAGTTCTGTCTCTGTTACCTTTTCACGCCTTAAGTACTCAACCGATTAATATGAAAATTTTGCATTCACGTTATCAGGGATACAGAAAAAGACAGAGAACATTTAATCCAGAAAAAAAGTACTGGACAATTTAAAAGTAAAAAAAATAATATAAAATTCAACGCTTGACCAAAATATATGAGCAATAAAATATGTTTTAAAACTAAAAAAGGAGCTCTGATGAACAGAACAGAACACAGCTGAATGGGACATTTCATGTCCTTTGGAATAAATTTTTCGCTTAATACTATTTATGTGATGTTTGTATCCAAACAAAGGTCTAAAGGTTCAATATCCGGATAATCTACTTATCCGATCTTCCTCAAACTTTATGTTTGGGTGTTACGTGACTGTCTATTTTTACGTCAAAGGTTTCTGTTTGAGTATTACTCGTTAAGTTCTTGTAAGTTCAATACAACCGTGTAAATATCAGGGACATTTGTACCTATTCTTTAAATAGCAACAAAAAATATATATAAAAGTTGGACTTTGGAGACGTTTGTGATTCGGTGAATAAGTTTTTGCAGCGAACGCTTAATAAAATAACCTCTGGGTTATATTATTGTAATTTTTACCTTGGGTTATATTAATATACCCTGGGTTATAATATTATTGTATTTTCTACCCTGGGTTATATTAATATACCCTGAGTTATAATATTATTGTATTTTTTTAACCTGGGTTATATTAATATACCCTGGGTTATAATATTATTGTATTTTTTAACCTGGGTTATATTAATATACCCTGGGTTATAATATTATTGTATTTTCTACCCTGGGTTATATTAATATACCCTGAGTTATAATATTATTGTAATTTGTAGGGATCTTCTATTAAGTACATCTATACTAAAATTATAAGAAGATATATGTTTGTAATGAATAAAGTCAAGTGGACCGATTTAAAAAAAAATCCCCTATACAAAGCTACGTCATCGAGTAACATAGTATATATTTTATAAATTTACGCGAGCGAAGTCGCGTGCAACAGGTAGTTATTAATAAAATAGTAATTTTTATTAATAGTAATGAAAATTACACGCTTCTGACGTACTCGTAGCTTCCTATAGATTAAATAATTTTAAAATCAGTTAAGTAATTTTTTGAGTTCATCATAAAAGTAGTATAGATGAATGACTTAATCCTCTTTATACTAATATTATAAATGTAAAAGTAAATCTGTCTGTCTGTTACATTTTCACGCCTTAACTACTCAACTGATCATCATGAAATTTTGCATACACATAATCAAGGATACAAGAAAGGACTTAGGGTATCTTTCAACCAGAAAAAAGCCCTGTTCCCTCAAGGAATATATTTTTATTTTTCAACACGGACGAAGTCGCGGGCACGAGCAGTTGTTAAAATAAATATAAAAAAAATCTCACCTTAAAAATATTATAGTACAAGAACATCATCATGATGCAGGGAATGTAGAAGGATCCTAATGAGGAGTAGATGACGTAGTTCTGACTGTTGAAGAGGCACTCGTCGAAGTTCCTGTCCGGCGTGTCGTTGAGACCGAGGACTATTGGAGCTCCTATCGCAGCCGAGATCAACCACACGAGGACTATAGTGAACCAAACTCGACGGTTGTTTTTGTGTTTTGCGTATTTTATCGGCTGCGTCACTGCTATGTACCTGTAGAAAGAAATTAAATTTTTATCAATACTAATAATAAATCTGTAAGTGTTGGTCATGGAGTAAGTTACTTTGTTTTCAGAGATATCGTGTTTATAGGCTCTATACATGATACTAAAATTAAATTGACCATTTTTAGAATTTTTTTCTGTATGTATGTAAGTATGTATATACCTCCATAACTCTTAAACTTGGTAGATAAACATCTAGACGTACAGGACACAGGATAGGCTGTTTTTTTCTTTTTCAACGCGCACGAAGTCGCGGGCACCAGCTAGTATAAATACAAAGTTCTCGTGTCACAGTGTTTGTAACCAAACTCCTCCGAAACGGCTTGACTGAGTTTTATGAAATTTTTTGTGTACATTCGGTAGGTCTGAAAATAGGTCGTAAACTATTTTTATACCCCTAAGTGATAAGAGTGGGCCACCCCAAATATTTATTTTTTATTTTTTGTCAAAACAACGTTTGCCGGGTCAGTTTGTAGTTAAATAATAAATTTCAACATTTTCCATAATTATCTTCTATATCTTCACATAATAGTCGACATGTTTGTTAAAGGCTCATCTTTTTTCACAAATTGTTATCAAAAATTATCACAATAAGCGCCTATTTCTCAAACGTCAATTAGGCCAAACTGTCATTCAAAGTCACCGGTAACCGGGAATAATTTAGCTAATATACCTTTGTTTGTACGGTAAACGTCCCAAACATTAAATAGAAAATACACTGGCGGACTCATAAACTGCATCAAAGTAACAGACGACTTTGAAATAATATTTTAACCAAGTATGCAAACTTTCTATACAGATTTAAATTGAAACCTCTAGATTGGTTCGTGAACTTTAAAACAGCGTATCCTTAAGTTTAAGTTTGTGTACTGGAAAGGACCTTAAGACTTTTTTGAAGAAAAAACAGAAATTTAAGTAAAATTGGTTTAATAAAAAAATTGGTTTTAACAATAGACACAAACTTTATGCAAGGGTTTATTTATGTTTTAATAGGGTGTATTACCCCCACGTGCCCTTATTACGGATTCTAATCAGTTCCGCATAGATTTTATTAGGGTTATTAAAAGATCTTGCGGAATATTGTCCCATTCTTCTGAAAGTGCTGTTCTTAGTGCTGCCACTGTCGTGGGCACAGGATTTCTCGCATATACAGCTCTTTTCAAATTGTCCCAAACATGCTCAATGGGATTAAGATCCGGGCTGCGTGCTGGCCAATTCATTGTACGTATCCCAACCTCTTCGCAATATTGTCGAACTTGTGCAGCAGCGTGCGGCCGGGCATTATCCTGCATTAAAGTAAAATTTTCGCCTATGAATCCCATATAAGGCACCACGTGATCTTCTAAGATCTCTGTTATGTAGCGAAGTGCAGTCAAACCCCCTCTATTACCGTTTTGACGGACCATGTCTATGAACACAAGTTCTGTTCGCCCGTTCATCGATATGCCACCCCAGACCATACACGAACCGCCTCCAAAAGGAACACGCTCCTCAATGCAACTTTGAGCATATCGCTCCCCACGTCGACGATAGACTCTTCTGCGACCATCTGCACCATATAAACATGTCCTACACTCGTCCGTGAACAATACGGAGGCCCATTGCTCTTCTGTCCAATTTAGGTGATCACGCGCAAATCTTAAGCGAGCTTGTCTGTGAGCTACAGACAAATTTGGACCATTTGCTGGTCTAAAAGGGATGTTATCCGCTTCCTTTAACCTTCTTCTTATTGTTCGTGCACTCACATTTACTCCACGCACTTCATTAAGCTCCTGTTTTGGTGTTAATTGACGTGAGGAAACGATTTCGCAGGGAAGTTGTAACAATAAATCGGTCATCACGACCGGTGGTTGCTCGAGTCCTGCCTGTACCACGTCTCCTTCTGTAAGAACCTGTCTCCACAAACCTTCTGTATATTCTAGAAACCGTAGACTGGTTTAAATTTAAATTTCTACCAATCGTTCGTTGATCCAGGCCCTCCCGCACCAGTGCTACAATTTGAGCCGCTTGTTCGGACGAAGTATCCATATTATGGTTCAAAAACTCTCGATGAGTTAAAAAACTAACCCAACAATTCTGCTGGTAACAATAATTCAATTAACAAAAGAATAAAAAATCAATGCGAATCAATTTAAAACTTTGCTTTAAATAACACGCAAATCTGATACTACGAGTAAATTTTCTTTTCCCGGCTATATTCATTTGTTTTACTGCAGTTCTATTTTTTAATTTTGCTTTTTTTTAAGATTAAGAGCCACTCTCTCCATATTTATATAATTTAATCTAAAAAGTTTGCATACTTATTAAAAAAAATCATTTCAAAGTAATCCTGAACTTTGATGCAGTTTATGAGTCCGTCAGTTTAATAAAAAAAATTCGGCTATCGAAAGAAGCAGTAAACCGAGTGCATAATTCAATATAACAGAAAATGATTTCTAAAAGTAAGTAATCAACACTTTACTCTTAGTTCGTGAAAGAGGCCCTAAACCTTATGATGACGATTGTAATAGGTAAAACCTTTTTCTAAAAATCGACTCCAAAAGTCTTTTTCTGGTTCTGATTTTTTCAAATCTGAACATAGGAAAAATATAAATACTGATAGAAACTAGCAAGGATTAATACTCGTAATATATGCTCTTAGAAAGAGATCTTTTATATAACTGTTTTCTTCGATATGAAAATTTAATAACATCGACTCTAATGGCAGATGTGTAACTTATCAAACTGACGAGAATAATTAAAAAAGAGATATATTCCCGGAAAGTTAAATACTAATTAATAGTTTAGTATCCGACATAGAACTTTGCACTTTGTTATCGTACTTGTCTGAACTTGAGCGATTTCAATTGCAAATTAGTTAAGGATGAGTCTCAATTTTGAAATTGAATGTAATTATTAGGCTGTCTAGCAATATTATTCTGAACACTAACTTGTATAAATGTTGTAGATGTCATTAGATATTAAATATGTGCAAGCTATAATTAAAATTATGAGTAACCGCCGAAATTCTATTGGAGACTAAACACATATCTTCTGTAAGTTGCTTAGGAGTTGGTTATGCTGCAGCACCAGGCCAAGGTTGTCATGTCATGGAAATACCACATATACCAACAGTATACCAAATTATAGATGGTGATAGTGATGCCAAATTGTAGCTAAGAACAATTTATAGATCTGTTCATAAATTGTTCCATGTTTCAGTAATTAGTCAGTAATGGTTACCAGAGCCCATTGCCCTTTTTCCTTCCTTTTTTAATCCCCCTATGGTCTTGCAGCACCTGTGGCGACGGTAGCCACCTATATATGAATCGAGGAAAATACTAGCAGTAGGAAATGTAGCACCCTTACCTATCGACAGAGATCGCGACTAAGTTGAAGATGCTAGATGTGGACGAAGTGACATCCATAGCTATGTAGATGTCGCACATAAACGCTGGTAGTCCCCAAGACCCGTTTATCTGTAACAAAAAAAATATATCAATAATGTATATTGTAAAAATCTGCATTTTAATTTACAAATAATATAACTTGGGAAATGAAGACCAAACGGGTTTCAATAAGGTTTTCAGTAATGCAAAGAACAATAATCAATAAGAATGAATAACAATGAACGGTTTTCTGTTTGTCTCCGAACTTTTTCTAAACCATCCAAATTATTTTGATACGATTTGCACCAATGAAACGAGGAAGTTTTGTGTGAATAATTTACAGAAAAAATGCACCTGCGCGAATGCAAAACTATAACAGTTCCTAGTCTGCAAGACATTAATTACAGCCCAAAAGTTAGGAATTAGTATTTAGGAATAGTACCTATCTGCCAAAAGAATCGCAAAATAACAAAAAAATATTCAAACCAGAAATATTTAACATAAAAACAAACAGAATAGCACCCCAATGGCTTCCATCGAAATGCGAAAAATATAATCAGATACAAAGACATTCGATATTTGCCGAAAATAGACGAAACCTCCTGTGACCTCACCAGAGACACCAATAAGAACGTCTTCTGATTCGCTCCGTATCGGTTACTGAATGGAGTTTCATTTGCGCTTATCCAGACATCATGTTTAGCCACAGTAACATAACAAAGCAGTAAGTAATCAATACTAATAATAAATCTGTAAGGGTTGCTCATAGAGTAAGTTACTTTGTTTTCAGAGATATCATGTTTATAGGCTCTATAATATAATACTGAAACTAAATTGACGATTTTTAGATTTTTTTTCCTGTATGTATGTATGTATGTATGTATGTATGTATGTATGTATGTATGTATGTATGTATGTATGTATGTATGTATGTATGTATGTATGTATGTATGTATGTATGTATGTATGTATGTATGTATGTATGTATGTATGTATGTATGTATGTATGTATGTATGTATGTATGTATGTATGTATGTATGTATGTATGTATGTATGTATGTATGTATGTATGTATGTATGTATGTATGTATGTATGTATGTACGTATGTGTGTATGCATGTATGTATGTATGTATGTATGTATGTATGTTCCTCCATAACTCTTAATCGAATTAACTTATTTTCATGAAACTTGGTAGATAAACATTTAGACGTACAGGACACAGGATAGGCTACTTTTTTTTTCAATGCGGACAAAGTCGTGGGCACTAGCTCGTTACTTTTAAATTATAATACTATAATTATAGCAATTATAATATTAAAATTAAAAACAGATTTATTTTATTTGACTGAAAAGATTTGAGTTATATTATAACGAGTTCAGAAACACAAAAACAAAACACTTGCAATATTATAATATTATATAATACGCTCAATGAAAATATTACTCGTCGTAACGTACATAAAACACGACACAGTCACTATTTACTTATCTATGCCTTAAGTATCACATAAGAACCTGTGGACAGTAAAATTGAAAAAATATATGGGCAAAATATACCTGAAAATTTGGAAATTCAGAAGAAATGTTGCAGTTTCTTTTAGTTTTGTTTCAATATTTTCAGTTTTTGAACTGTTAGTCCGTCGTCGGTGGTTTGAGGATATTGAGAACGATATCTGATCCGGGAATATTTGAATATTGATGTCACTGCTGCTATTTGAGCAAGTTCTTTAAAATTTCTTTTCATATAATATTTATGTTCTTCCAAATAACTGTTGCTTATTTCGTACATCGTATTATAAGTATTATGAAATATGTAGTTTCACTAGCAAAAACTACCAGAAACTAAAATGATTTTTGGAGTTTACTCCTTAAAAATCGATTTGCATCATATTATAAGACAAAGTCCTCCGCCGCGTCTGTCAAAAAATACTGTACCAATTTTCATGCTGTTTTCACCGATGGATAGAGTGGTTCTCGAAGATGGTTTTAGTATATAATTTACAAAGTTACGCGGGCGAAGTGGCGGGCACCAGCTAGTACATGTATATAAGCCCGTGGTATGAAAATTATGAGAGTAAAATCAAAATTGTCACATGGATTGCGAGCATAAATGCGTTACTTACGTGCTATTTTTTGAGTATTTTAGAATATCTGAAGTTTCATAGATATTGCACCATCTACAGTCTACACAATATAATTTAAAAAAAAGAACAATGTTGTTCTTTCCGCGTGTTCGAATTGTGAATTTAAATTTTATAATCGTTCGTAAGTCGGAGCTCACAGACATTTTTTTTTTAAAGAGGTTAAAATATTTATATTTTTCTTGTACCGAAATCGTACTTCGCCTTAACATCGCAAGATTTCTGAAATCAATAAGAATCTGAACTGTATTCCGTTTTCATTAAAATATAAATTACGACGACAATGCCACCAAGTTCACGCCAACACATTAAATTTATGGCAACGAAATTACAATACCGTGAATTTAATCGCTATTTTATTCGTAAAATACTTCGATATTCGCTTATTCAAACAACCGGGGGACATAAAATGATAAAATGCGATCATTAAAATAGATATGTGATAATATCATACGTATGTATGTTAAATAGGTTAATAAAACCAGTTAATATGGTTATTAATCTTAATTGATTGTGTAATTAAGTTTGCTGATAAAATTAAGCCTGAAGGTTCAAACACATAAAATTAGTGCATATAAAATCTAATTTTGCTTGGAATGTTTAATCATATTTTATACTAGCTGCTGCACGCGACTTCGCCCGCGTAACTTTATAAAATATACCCTATGTCCTTTCTGGTGTCCCAGACAACGTGTATGCAAAATTTCATAGTGATAGGTTTAGTAGTTTTTGCGTGAAAGAGTAACAAACATCCATAAATCCATACATACATACAAGCTTTCGCATTTATAATATTATCGCCTGGCGAGGTCACTAAAATCGCATACCCCATAAGGATAAGGGATTAAGGAATTAAGGATAGGTGAAAGGACTTAGGCATCTCTTACTCACTCACTGAAACACAAAAGCACACATGCTGTTATTTCACAGTGTTCTTCTTTAACTGGTCATCCAAATGACTGCGAAACGCAATGCCACCAATAAATTATCTATACCTACTTCTATACTATAAACAGAGAAGATTTGTATGTTTGTAATGAATAAACTCAAAAACTTCTAGACCAATTTTGAAAATTCTTTGACCTATGCGAGTATAAAGCTACATAAGTAATCAGCCAGTAAAGTTTCAACAACATTCATAAAATGAATAAAAAAGTAATAAAATATTTACCTACACCTCTTAATATGTTGTATTGTATGAAATAAAAGCAATATTGAATTTTTAATTTAAAAAAATCACACAACAGTTAACGGACGACCAATCCTGTTCAATATAAAAATGCATTCTCCTCATGTAAATGTCATTTTTAAACAAAAATATTTAAAAAAGAACGTATTTCCCTGGTGGTTGTTATTTAGCGTTGTGACGTCATATCCGACAACATCCGGTATCGGCACCAACTTCCGGTGGCCATTACGTCCACCTATTGTCAGCTATCTTTGTGTGTGATACTCGTTTTATTAGGTAGTTCAGAATGACTATGTATGTATGTATTGTAATATGTACACATTGCCATTGTGTAATCAGAGTACCAGGCATTGAGAAAAAGAGGAAAAAAAATTGTCAGTCGTTGGACTGCACGTCAGAAGTGAAAACTAAGCTTCACAAAATTACTCGTATTGATCGCAAGTAATACAAGAGAAAATATATATCAGGGGTATACAATCAAAGTTGGTAAAGTCCACAAAATTTTAAAAGTGAGATTTAAATTACAACACATTTATTTCCGTATCTATATTTACCCCGTAGATTCTAGATAAATACAAATTCTAGAAATCTCGACTATTATTTCAAATTGAAAATTGACTTTACAAACAAACCTAGCAAAGTCCAAGTGAGTTGAGTTTCAATTCAATATTAAAATAATCGTTTTTATCGTTTACTGAACATTTTGGCAATGTGGACTTTACCAACTTTGATTTTATACCCCTCATATATGACTGACACACAATGACAATAATAAATTCATAATGACAGACCATTAAAAAGGTTTGAAGTTGATATGAAACTATTTTATTGGTCAGAGGTGTATAGCGTATTTTCATATGCTTAGTACTTATATACAGAACTTTAAATTTTGGTAATAAACGTAACATGACGAGTTGAAGGATTTTACCTCCTCTCATAAATGTCCAACGCACCTAAAGAAGTTTTCACTTCAAAAATAAAATAAAAATTATTTTTATTGTGATGTTTCTTAAATGCTCTCAAGATGTTGTCATAATAACTGCATTTTTAAAATTTTATAAATGCTTAGGGGAGAGCCATAGCAAACAGGGGAAGATTAGTTGTTCTTCAAAGAAATTATATATTTGTAACTACATAACTCATCTAACTTTCTAGTTTATATTAAGTTCGGTATGCAAGCTGACAGTCCATTTGATGGTAGGCTTATCCACTTGACCATCACCTATAATACTGTTTCTCTCTTTCTTGATGTAAGAAGTAAGTATTATCATAACAAAAACTAATCTGTTCTTCTCTTCACCAAGAAGAACCCTGTATTTCTTCTTGGTTCCTGTTTCAAGAATTTGAAACAGAAATATTTCTTCAACCGAGTTATAAAGATCCATGAATGCATAATTCGAGGCGTTTCGACCCTAAACGACGAGGGATCTATGAAATAAATACTTTAAACTAGGTTTGGACCGCGACCCTTTTTCTTAGACCTTGAAACATTTATTCAATCTTTATGGCTCATACTCGTAAATTTTTACCGGCGTCGAATTTTTTTTTGGATCCTTCGGGGACAGACGGACAGTACTTCTTTCTGAATAGTAGATGTCCTTATGCCCTTTTCTGTATCCCTGAAAATGTGTATGCAAAATTTCACGTGTGTGGTTATTTATCCCTTTTACACCCACTAACAAATATTTTCAATAACAAATATTAAAACAAATGGTTTTCAAGGGTCTAACATTTTTGTGTAGCATCTTCATATTAGCATTACTTTTAAGTACTTAACTGCAAGATTAAGTCATGATTTTTAATGGACTGAATGAATTGGCTTCATTAGTGTTCAAGCCAATACCATTAATAATCTCTTTCTTAATTCTTTCGAGTATTATCTTCATTTTTCTCATTATCTTATTCTTAATTATCTTAAGTTCAGTTCTTAATGTGAGTGTCATTTAGCATCAAAATGACATTGGCAACATATAAGAAGATTTAGATATAATAAAAAAATCAATCAGTACCACAGTTGTTCAAAGTCCACAAGCCACTGTCCTCTTGGGAGACAAAGCGCCCTATCCAGAATTATGAGAGAATTCCCAGCACGTTTTCGGTTAGATTCCGAGCCTACTACGTGATTCTACGTACATACTTATTTGTACAATTGGAAATTATTGCTATCCTCTCGAATACCTATGTTAGAGCAGTATGTTTTAATCTTTTTGAATGCGTGACCCCTTTAGTAGTTAAAAATTATAGCAACCGCCTAGCTAGTGCTAGGATCATAAACAAACAAAATGTAGAAGACTGATTTGAAAGACTGCGTTTGTAATTTTCTTTGTTTCGGGACCTATAAAGAAAAAGTAAATACTGTTTACTTGAAAAGGTTAATATAATTTTAATTATATAAATGGAATAAGTAATCCATCTAATAGGAATAAAATTTGAATATTTATAATGTAGATTTCAAGATACAAAGCCTCAATATGCTTCATTTATGCAGGAAGAAAACGTAACAGGTAAGCCAGTTTGCAGACAGTACTGAAATCCTGTACGAAATCCAAAACGCGACGGTATATCACTTAACATTCGTATTCAGAACCGGTTAGATACAGAACCCATTGTCTCCACCTTCCTTTCACACGAAAGCGAACCTTTTGGAGACGCCGCAACATCTGAATCGGACGTAAAAACTACGCCACGAGACCATTCCCTATGGTACCTCCAATCGCAATGAAGAACAGTCGTTTCGTGTGAAGCCTCTCTTATAAGGGGCCATCCTTTTTAATATACTCCCTGCTTTTTACCCTTTGAATTTGAAATAATGCTGTCACGCGCCGCACCGCGCGTGTCTAGAATATTCCAGCTTTTCATATTGTAATAAGGGACATATTGGCTGCGATAGATCTGCCAATGAAGCCGCTAGTTATGAAGGAGATGAATTCAGACGCCTTTTAAAATGCTGATTGTGCATTTGTTCGGCTGAAGGTAATCTCAAAAATTGAACTCATTCAAATGGAAATGTATTCACGAAGCTGAAGTAGACATGTTCACGTCGTAAATCAAATGGGATAAAATAATATTTTTAGAGTTCCTAAGGCTAAACAGAGAAAATGTGTTCTGAAGTAGTAAGACTTTTGTCTAGATTTCTGATTGAGAATTTTTTTTGCAAAAAATATGAGTATAATGTAAACTATACTGGATTATTATAAGTGTCTATAGATTACAAGTATAATTGAACTGACTATGAAATATGTAAATTAAGAAATACATGGTTGCTTCTTACGTATAATAGTTTACTCTTGATGCCAAATATTTTCTGGTAAATATGATCATTGCATTATTTTAACCATAAACTCAATTATGACACGTAAAAAAAATCCTACCATTGTACAGTGTAGAGGAAATGGTAGAACCTGGCATTGTTAACTGGCACAAAGCCGATTTTTCGTTTCTAAATCGTCTAAGTAGCTTGGCTAGTTTCGGAGACCCCTTATGGCTCGTTTAAACAGCTAAAGTATCGACTTAAGGCTACGACTTGAGTACCGTTCTTGTTTATCTACATCTTCTTGGCTCGTTTCCAGCAAAACAATAAAATTGTGTATTATTTCCTAAAAAAAGTCACTCGCATTAAAATGTTTCGAAATGGTGTTAACGGATAATCAACTATAATATGTATGTTGTTCAGTTTGTGCTTTGGCAGTACACCGAAAATTGTTTACGAAAATGCGAAAGTCTTTGATGTATTGCTAAACAAGGCTCCAAGCTAAGCAATTTTCTATACTAATTGATACTTCTAAATTTTTTTGTCCTGACTAACTATCAATGCACTGAAAATTATGTTTATTTTATATCGTGAGCATCTACTAAGAAATGATTTTTGAAAATTTCAGCCGAGACGAGTCCGCTAGTCTATACCTACTAAGTCTATAAAGAGAAAAGATTTGTACTATTTTTGTATTTTTGTGACTTAGATAAGCTTAGATGTTATTTGTTTATTTTCCTGTGTACCACAAGCATAATGATAAGTTTGTTTACTATAAAAAACTTCAAGGTGGCATAACATTTCAATTGCTTTTAACTATTTTGGTTACTTTTTGTCTAACCTTTTGATTAAACGTTTACCGAACCCTAAGAAAATTATGTAAACTGTTCACAAACCCAATATAATATCAATAACATCGTTATTTCCAATATCGACATTTGTTTGGGTATTTTCATCACGTCTGAATAGGTAAGGAATTGCTGCGTCATGATATATCTATTATACAATTACACGATTGTTTACGTAATCAATTACCTATAGGTTACTATTTTAAGGATTTACATTTTATGTGGTCAACTATTAATAAAAACCAATGGTTTTATTTTATTAATTACGCAATGGTTTAAATTTGCCCATGATAGGGTAAATTTAACAGAACTTTCGACTGGGTGAAACTATTTTGATGATTCTTTTTTTATTTGAAAACTGGTGTTTCCCGTGTGGTCCCATTTCAATTTGGTCCAGTTCTGACAATGGCATCCCTGAGAAAACGGTTTCGCTAAACTCGTTAAGCCTGTGCGACATTAAAAAAAATTAACATTTCAAGTCAACTTTAATGGCTTGAATTTCATGTAAATACTCAGCTTCATGGGTTCATTTTTTATAAAAAATAACGTAAAAAACTAATTAGTTTTATATACGAGCCCTTTTGTCGTACACATGAGTTCAATTTATTAAACGGATTAAGCCGGCCCCGGGGCAGTCAGTAATTGATCTGAAAATCTATTACACAAGCGTTATGAAAACGATAAAAGCTATAATGAAACAGTACCTAAGGGCTTTTGTTGTAAAAGTTACATAAACACAATCAATAATTGATGGCACATCTATAATTACTTTATTAAGGGACTAGCTAGTGACCGCGACTTTGTCCGCGTTCTGCATGAAAGGTACCCTATGTCCTTTCTGGTGTCCCAGACAACGTGTATGCAAAATTTCATGGTGATTTTTCGTTCAGTTCAGTATTTTTTGCGTGAAAGAGTAACAAACAAACAAACTCACATTCGCATTTATAATATTATATTAGTAAGGAGTCACATAGGGCAATGACATATATTATATCAAACTAATTCCGCACGAAAAACACAAACGTAGTCCACACCTCAACGCAGTCACTGAGACACTGAAGCTCCATACATTTAAAGCTCCCAGGCGGCGAAGACAATTCAACAGACCTGGCAATTGTGGTTTTTTGTATTTACCATTAAAACAGTATTAAAAAAAAATTTTTTAACTGACATTGACATATAAATCTGTGCAGGAATCATTTGCGCTCAATAAGCCGTTTTCGAAACCATTTTTTAATATGTCAAATTCTTCTTATGTTCTAACTTTTATTGTAGGGTTTCTATTACTTCGATGGAAATTCTAAACAATACAAGTTGTTCTTCACATGTTTAAGTATAACATATATTTTTTTCAAACCAATTGCGTTGACACTTTCTTGTAACATTAGCATTTGTTTACCCCTCAGAACTCTGCATAAATTTTAGTAGAATATATTTAATTTGCTTTTATGATTGCACGCGACTTCGCCCGCGTAACTTTATAAAACACAGCCTATGTTATTCGCTGATAACGTAGCTTTCTATAGGTGAAGGAATTTTTAAAATCGTTCCTGCAGTTTTTGAGTTTTTTCATTACAAACATTTCTCTTTATAATATTAGCAATAGATTAACGTACCTGTGGTATCCTAAGTGATGATAAAATAATATTGTTTAATAATGTTTTAAATAATAAATTAAAGTCGATTTGGTATGCAATCAATTGATAATTAATTAATCAATAAAAAAAAACTAGTGCTTTTTAATTTGTTTAATCTAAAAATTAAATGTAATAAAAAAAATCAAAGAGTATGTAAAGAAACAAAAAAAAATTCTGCGAAAACCATTAAAATTTGTACTCCTCATCAGAAACTCTGATTTGCTGAATCATCCTCTGGTTTTTTATTTGTTTCATAATGATCAGCTGATCGGTAAGTTTTCAATGATAAACAATTATTCTTGTACCGGGGCAGAGGAGGTCTTCCTTTTATTCTTCCATCATATTTTTGCCTCTTAATATTTATGGGACTCTCTGTGTCTGACAAATCTTCACACTTCCTTTTCGACGCCGAAGAAGACGATGAGTCATTCGAGCGGCGCGATTGTGGAGTTTTCGCGTCGTTTTGTTGGGCTGTAACATTTTTATGAGCTATATTAAAAAATGTCTGTCATATCAGTCGCAAACCATCGGATAAGAGCCACCGATGGTTATCGATGGGCATATATAGGATGGGATATATGCCCATGTAGAGCCGATGGCATAGCGGTCAGGACTGACCTGAAACGTTTTTTTTTTTTTTTTTTTTTTTTTTATTAGAGATGGGTTTGCTCTTGGCCAACAACCAGCTGAGTAGCATGGATGAGGCCTAAGATGGAGCGAGCTCACCCAGAAGATGCCTATTCACTCGAACTTTGAATAGATTAGGGTTATATAGGCTCGGAAATACAGACGCCGGCAGGGAGTTCCAAACCTTGGCAGTGCGCATTATAAAGGATGTTTCAAAGCGTTTGGTCCGAAAATGAGGGATTTCGACAAGATGAGGATGGTAATCAGCCGTACGTCTGTGTGTCCGATGGAAGAAAGGGGAAGGCGGTATGAGCTCATGTAACTCCTGAGCACACTCTCCGAAGTACATCTTATAAAAAACACATAGACTGGCAATTGGCATAGACGTTTGCGGCGAAGGCGCTGAGGCTTTGCGAGAAACGTTTGGATGCAAAGTGACTATAAGAGGTGTCTCTTGTATAAGGCTGATCATTGTAATGGTGATATTAAAATACTAGCTGGCGCCCGCGACTTCGTCCGCGTTGAAAAAGAAAAAGTAGCCCATTCTGTGTCTCGTACGTCTAAATGTTTATGTACCAAGTTTCATGAAAATCAGTTGATTCGTTTAAGAGTTATTGAGGAACATACATACTTACATACATACATACATACATACAGAAAAAAATTGTAAACATGGTCAATTTAGTTTAAGTATCATATATAGAGCCTATAAACACGATATCTCTGAAAACAAAGTAACTTACTCCATGACCAACCCTTACAGATTTATTATTAGTATTGATCTACTAGCTAAATATACTCATATGTAACTAAATTTTGATCCTTGATGACCCAACCTAATGTCACACAAAAGGATCGTAGTTGACTTATGAAAATGGATTTTTTATGACTATATGGACACTAGTAGTTAAGCAATCACATGTCATCACCTAAGCCGTAGTCGTTATGCTTCCCTCATAATTTTCTAATGAGACTGATAAATAGACTGGATCCAGCGTTTAGTAAGCAGCCGTTATTAGGTAGTCAGTATATACACCTTGTGTATGGATGTCTAAGGAATTTCTCCTTTGTGTTGAGTGAAGCTACAGCTTATAGCTCGTTGAGCGACGTTAAGCCTACTCATAGTTAATTTAAATAAAAAAATTTCAGGTCAGTAGCATTATCCCTCAACCTTACTAATATTATAAATGTGAAAGTGAGTTTGTTTGTTACGCTTTAACGCAAAAACTACTGAACCGATCACCATGAAATTTTGCATACACGTTGTCTGGGACACCAGAAAGGACATAGGGTACCTTTCATCGTTCAACGCGGACGAAGTCGCGGGCACTAGCTAGTGTTTTTATAAAAGTACTGTGTGTGATCCAGGTTTTTCTACACGAAATATATAATTGATTTACAAATTAATTGATCGAGACGAAATCGGCTTAAAAATTGTCACGGGAGTTTTTTTTTTAAATTGAAAACGTACATTTTAATTGAAATAATATACAAAAAAGCTTTCTATGGTCACATTCTAAAAAGCTCGTTATCCGCGTTTTTTTTTATCCCATAAAAGAGAAACGGGTAAACTTATGAATAATGAAGAGCAATACTGCACTCGAAACGCAGAAGGGAGTTAAAATTTACAATTTAAAACGTTATTGCACACACTTTTTGTACTGGAATGAAGCCAGATTACATGAATTTTAATGCTTATCATAGTGTGTACTGGAGTGTAGCCAATACTGATAGTAACATAATTATAATGAATTGTTACATTTTGTTTAGCATAATACACCTGCAGACCTAATTAAGTTATGAATATTTCTTGTGAATTTATTATGTAATGCGCTTCATTATACCTGTGCTCGTCCACTGGTTAAAATTCTACAATGGTAGGGAAAAGAATGTAATTTTTCTAATTTTTTAGGGCAAAAATAATAATTGTCATTAGACGCTAAATAATAACAAAAATGTTCGCTCTAAAAAGATTATGAACTTTTTAGAGCTAAAATTTTGGAAACTGTGTGTGCGTATGTGTTCGTGTGTGCTAATACAGCCTATTTCATTTTTTTTCCAAATTCACCAAGTGAGTGATGCGGAATTGAGACAAAACTTTTTAGAGCGAAAATCTTGCTCCTTCAATTTTTTCACAAAATCTGTAGGGTTTATTGGGTATATTGAACTGTATAAGTTATCCGTTCCACATGATGGTTAAGACAAAAAAATAATCCAAGTGCGTAGATCAAAAAGAAATTACCTGCAGATCTGGCTTCATCTCCCCAAAATACATTGCGAAGTGCTTTCGTAACAGCAGCCCAAATTTTTTCCTTGTAACCTTTATCAGCACCATTTGTGTTGTTCGCTTCGAAATACATCGGTTCTGGTTCCTCTGTGATAGTTTTAACGCTAACTTTCTTCTTTGTTATAACAAACTTGAATTCGATCTCTGTCTCTTCGTTCGTTGTTTTCAAGACACTACTAATGCAATTCTGTAGAGAACCAGCAACATTTGCACTCAAACTTGTAATGGCTTTACTCAAATCGCCTGTCTGGGGACTAACGATGGGACTCTTAAATAATTCATTCGATTCCTTAGAAATTTCTGGTGTGGTGAAAGCAGGGCTTTCTTCTTTAAAGTTTATAGCTCTAGCAGGAATGCTTGTATGATCTCCAACAGGTGGAGTGCTTTCAATCATTTTTCCTCTATTGTTTATCGGTGTTCTGGACGCAGCGACGCCTTGAGATTCAAATCTATTAATAAGAGCTTGAAAACGGGGATTAAAACAGAGTCTATGTTTCTGAGGCCCAGGCGTCAGTATGCGTTTGGGCTTGCGAAATACTGAAAGAGAAATATATCTATTTTCACTGATGATTTCACTTAAATAAATAAACAAAGAAAAAACTTTTTAAGTTATATTAAGAAAGAAATAATTAATGCACATCAATTTTTAAAATAAAAACACCTTTTACTGTTTATAATCCACTAGCTGGTGCCCGCGACTTCGTCCGCGTTCTTTATAGCCTTTCTGTCTTGTCTCAGGAAGTGCAATAGACACAGTCATCGCTCAGTGTTCTTTTTATTTTATTCTGTTTCCAAATAGTGAGCTAATATACTAGCTGGTGCCCGCGACTTTGTCCGCGTTCTCTATAGCCTTCCTCGATAAATGGACTATCAAACATAAAAAGAATTTTTCAATTCGAACCAGTAGTTCCTGAGATTAGCGCGTACAACCCAGTGTTGTTCCTGACACGGCAATGGGTCTGACCGATGGGTTTGAAAATGACTATAAAACACACATAATATCAGAGCTATGGTTATGTACATGTGAAAAGTTTTTGTTTCATCAAAATCGATGCAGTATTTCCGAAGTTATTGACACCGAAACTTCGGTCGCTATTCAAATTTTCAAGTTCGCCCGTGCTAAGTGGATGACGTCACAAGGGCCGATGCTAGACGCAAGTTCATAGTAAAAAGATAGATTTGTATTTTGTAATTAATTAACTCAAAAACTACTGGACCGATTTTAAAAATTCTTTCACCTATAGAAAGCTACGTTATCAGCGAATAATATAGGCCATATTTTATAAAGTTACGCGGGCGAAGTCGCGTGCAACAGCTGGTAACATTATAGAGAGAGTAGATTTCTATTTTTGTTTACGAGTATAATGATTAAACTTAAAAACTACTAGACCGATTTTAAAAATTATTTCTCCTATAGAAAGCTACGTTATCAGCGAGTAACTCAAGCCATATTTTATAAAGTTGCGCAGACGAAGTCGCATGAAAACAGCATGTTGATTATAAATAATAAAAATATTCTTAAAATGATTCTTGAGCGGGACTTACGACAAAGATTTCCTCAATACTTTCTGAAGTTATCGGGTTCAGAATATCTTAATGAAGTAGGTATCTTGCGGGTCAGTTCTTTTTGTCTACGTTTCTGTACTACAGATCATTCATTTGTTTTAACTGTCTCTCGACACAAAATGTAAATGTACGTTTTGTTGTATCAGCTAGGTTGCGGTTTGCAACTTTACTTGCAACTTTGCTTTGCAAGCATATACTTGGTTGTAAGTCATCCTCATATCATAAAGAGTGTAATAGGTATTTTTGTTAGTATACTAGGCAGGTAAGTATATTTTTATAGGGAGAAAAGTGACGATGTCTTACACACACTAAAATAAAATACGTGTGTGACGGGCTTCATGGTCATCCACTTTTTATGTCTTTTCGTATCCATTGGCACTTGGAAAAATAATTTAGAAGGTGTGTGGATGGTTGAATTTGTACATAATATATAGGCACTATATATAGGCACTATATATTATGTACAAATTATTAGTATCTTTTATTATTATTATTATTATTATTATTATTATTAGTATTTATTATATGGCAAAAGTAACGGTCATTATTTAAATTTTCAAATGCTCCGGCGCCACTGACCTATAATAAGCACTGGACTTTTTGTACTTTTTGTACCATTTTGAATTTTTTTTAAATTTTGACGTATTTTTATTCCGAACCTGATAACTTCAGAAAGTATTGAGGAAATCTTTGTCGTAAGTCCCGCTCAAGAATCATTTTAAGAATATTTTTATAATTTATAATCAACTTGCTGTTTTCACGCGACTTCGTCCCCGTAATTTTATAGTCTATGTTAATAGCCTATGTTACTCGCCGATAATGTAGTTTTCTATGGGTGAAAGAATTTTTAAAATCGGTCTAGTAGTTTTTAAGTTTATTCATTACAAACAAAAATAGAAATTTACTCTCTTTATAATATTACCAGCTGTTGCACGCGACTTCGCTCGCGTAACTTTATAAAATATAGCCTATGTTATTCGCTGATAACGTAGATTTTTATAGGTGAAAGAATTTTTAAAATCGGTCCAGTAGTTTTTGAGTTAATAAATTACAAACAAAAATAGAAATCTACTCTCTTTATGATATTACCAGCTGTTGCACGCGACTTTGCCCGCGTAACTTTATAAAATATAGCCTATGTTATTCGCTGATAACGTAGCTTTTTATAGGTGAAAGAATTTTTAAAATCGGTCCAGTAGTTTTTGAGTTAATAAATTACAAACAAAAATAGAAATCTACTCTCTTTATGATATTACCAGCTGTTGCACGCGACTTCGCCCGCGTAACTTTATAAAATATACCCAGTGTTATTCGCTAATAACGTAGCTTTTTATAGGTGAAAGAATTTTTAAAATCGGTCCAGTAGTTTTTGAGTTAAACATACAAATCTCTCTTTCTTGCATCTAGAATAGGCCCTTGTGACGTCATCAACGTTCGCGAGTAGTATTAAAAAATTTGGGTGGCGCGCGTACTTTGAACGCTTATAACTCGGTCATTTTTTAAGATATCAAAAAAATAAAAACACTGCCGTATTTGTCTAGTGAGCTATATTTGGGGGATATCATTAACTAAAATCGATGGTCAGACTCATTGCCGTGTTACACGGTTTACGGTTCTGTGGCGTAAAAAAACAGTTTATTTTAGAAAATAAAATTCGTTTATTTTTCATATTATATTAAGTAATAGATATAAAAAACGATGTTTAAATTTTTATTAATTATAATATTAACGCTATCTCCTATTTAATACTTTTAAATTTGTTTATGTAAAAAAAACAACTCTTTTTAACAACTCTCTGCCTATTATGCAATTTTTAAGTGAACACGGCAATTTTTCTGTTTTTCTTTCCCTAAAACACGGCAATTTTGTTACGTTAACACGGCATCCCAGTTTTCAGTAGGAACAACACTGGTACAACCAAACAAAAACTTCAGCTTTATATATTGGTGTAGATAATGAGACTAAGTTAGGCCACACTTAAAGGTACCTAATACGATAACGGAACATACCTGGAAAGACTTGACCTCTACGGAAACATTTATGTAAATTAGTAGTAGTTATGAGGCTTGAAAAACTACTTAAGTACATATGCATATTTTTGTAAAATGATATTATGTAAACTTACCGCGATTAACTTTCGGTTGCTGTTCGAAGATTGTATCTTTCGCGAACTTAACTTTCTTGTATTTGATCGACGATCCGTCGGTATTGGAATCGGTGAAAGTGTTGGTCTGCTTCTCAGAACTATCTTGACTTCCAAAGCGTATACGGCTGTTAGTTATTATGATTCCTTTGAGTTTAGGTGCCTCCGAATCAGTTTTAGAAGCCTGAAAAAGAATATCCTTAGGTTTACAATACTGTGTGATTTCTAAGTGAAAGGGATTTTATGACCTATGCAAGCTGTGACAAGAATCATTCAATAAGTATGAGACTATCATAAACAAGTATTCTATATTTAATAGATATTTTTGTCAGGCGTTGTATTTTTTAAGTGATCGGGAACAGTAAATTATTCTAGATAAGAGGTACCCTATGCCCTTTTCTTATAATGAGTATTAGAAAATGTAGTAAAAAAACAGTTCTGTAATTTTTGGACACAATATAAATGACAAAAAACGGCCAAAGACGCCACTATTATATACATATATATGTTATACTAGCTAGCTCCCGCGACTTCGTCCGCGTTGAAAAAGAAAAAAAGTAGCCTATCTTGTGTCCTATACGTCTAAATGTTTATCTACATACCAAGTTTCATAAAAATCAGTTAATTCGTTTAAGAGTTATGGAGGAACATATATACATATATACATACATACATACATACATACATACATACATACATACATACATACATACATACATACATACATACATACATACATACATATATACATACATACATACATACATACATACATACATACATACATACATACATAAATTGTAAAAATGGTCAATTTAGTTTCAGTATCATGTATAGAGCCTATAAACACGATATCTCTGAAAACAAAGTAACTTACTCCATGACCAACCCTTACAGATTTATTATTAGTATTGATGTATATAATAAGTTATAATAAATTAATTTTTCAATATCATAATCTGTCTCAACTACAATATAAAAGCACTTACCTCAGCATCAATGCTCTGTGCTGGACTTCCAGTGTTCTCAATCTCAGACAGGGGCGAGTTGTTTGTCTGCTCATCAAACAGAGACCATCCGCTATTCGCCGGGTGCGTCGGAGTGCTCGTGGTCACCGTTTTTATCAGCTTACCTAAATACAGCATGTTATGCGATGTAGGGGTAGTCATCTTTTCAGTTTCTGAAACAGGTATTTAAATCGTTATCGCGTTTATCGCGAACATTCAGACAGACAGACGCGGCGGAGGAGTTTGTTTTATAAAATGTAAGGATTTATTTGGCGTTGTTTTATAATAAAACTAAAACTACGTATGAAAAAAATTAGGCAAATAAATGAGCTATTATTACAGATACGCAAGTAAAACAGTTACTAACCTTGACCATTTTCTACTCCAGACGGTGTATTATCAGCATGAATTGATGTTACAACTCCGTCATTCACGTCGAATTCTTCTATCTTATCCTGTCTCATTAAAATCTTTAGTTTTTTCACGTGAGGAGTCGCGGCTCTCTTCTTCTGTTTGGGTGTTTTTGGCATTATTCTGGGATAAGGTGTAAAAACAGACGAAGTTACTACTGTGCTTGTCTGTTCTTCAGCTTCCAAATCCGAATCTTCGTAATCGACTAGAAATTTTTTCCTTATCATAGGCGTGATAACAGCCGTTTTGTTGTTATTTTTATTTGTAAACTCTTCAACGTCGCCCTCATCTTCGTCGACAATAATAGCTTTATTGTAGAGAGAATTAAATCTATCGTCTACATCTTTAGTTTGTCGGTAGATACTCTCGTCTTTAATCAACTCTGAAACACTGTTACATTTATCTACGTCGATGAAGTCTTCCATTTTCTCAAACATCTTATCGCATTTCTTACACTTTAGAGGCAGGTGTGTTTCGAGATGCTCTAAGTAATCGGAAGTAAGCAGCTCAGGCGCGCAAAGAAAATCTTGATTATGACAAATAGAGCAGTCGTATTTCAAACCGTGAACAAGCTTCTCGTGATTGTGTCGGCAAATATTACAGCAGAAGGTGAAATGACATTCGATACAGTAAATCTAAAACGTTAAGAAATCTATTTTAGGTTTTTGAAAACACTAACAATATATTAGGGATGAAAAATCTTTTCAACCATTTAACCCTTCGATAATATGTTTTTTTTTTGCAACTAACAACTGGAGTTTAATTTAGATTTTTTTAAATTAATATTAATAATGTTTAACAGTGACATAATCACATATCATACCTACCTAGAAACTCCATTACACGAAACTAGGTTTGTTGTAGTAATAATCTTGCCCAGAAATCCTTAATCGATAAACTTTTAAACCCTTAAGAAGCTCACATAGTGGAGTAGAATTCGCGGGCAGTAACAAGATTATGACATCACGTCTCAATAGACTTCGCAAAAAGCGAAACCATGTTCCTTGGTCAACCGTATTACGGACGAAGTGTAAGTGAATTCGACGGTACACTTGGGGACAAACGTGTACATGTACGAATCACATGTGTTATCCATACTATAAATGCGAAAGATATGTATGCGCATATTATAAATGCGAAAGTACTCTCTCTGTCTGTCTGCTACCTTTTCACGCCTTAACTACTCAACTGATCGTCATGAAATTTCATCCAGAAAAAAAGTACTGTTCCCGAGTGATCGTATAAAAATATAAAGAATTGGGCGCCACTGTCGCGTGGCGGCGCCACCGTCGTCATAGCGATAACGATGTCAGGCGTTATTACTCTTTTTTTTCAACGCGGACAAAGTCGCGGGCACCTGCTAGTCATTTTATAAAACTTATTTAGATTAAATGCAATTGAAAATGCAATTCATATTTATGCATTTAAAATATAAGCCGGACAGCTTGAAAGCAGCTTTTATTATAAAAGGTATCGGATCCTTTGGACCTAATAGTTTTGACCCCATTAATACAAGTGCCCGTCTGACTCACTGTGGGTCAGAACAATATTTTTTCAAGATTATTTATTGATTTTTAGTGCCTTTCTGACCCGTTATGCTATGCTAATTAATAGTTGTGATCATTTCTATGAAAACATTAAAAAAAAAATTAAAAGTCTAACAAAAAAGTAGCTTATTTTGTTAGACTTTTTCACCATCTGTCAAGTTGGCTAACCGTCATTTAAAGTCACCGGTAACTGGGGATTATGGAGCTTATATACCTTTGTTTGTACGGTAAAAAACCCAAACATTAAAAAGAAAATAATTTAAAAAATTCGCCTATCGAGGGATGCAGTAAACCGAGTGCATAATTTAATAAAACTTAAAATTATTTATAAAAGTAACTATTCCACACTTTACTCGTAGTTGGTGAAAGAGGCCCTTATTTTGTTATTTCTATTTGATTTTTGTTGCGAATTAAGTACAAAGTTTGCAAAGAAATAATTAAAATTAAAGTAAATTAGTAAACTTCTGTTAAAAAAAAGTTTGCCAGTGTATCCTGTTTTAGTGGTCGCCAGTTTAGGGCAAATGTTTTGACATCTCCCAAAGAATGTCCAACTGGAGAGAAGTTAGAAAGGTGAAAGTAATTACCGAACCTGCCTCTCACAGCCAACATTAACAATTCTCACCTCACGCGAACATTTTCGCCGTTTTCACAAAAGATATTTTTAGAAATTCTTTCACGTTTTGTTGGAATTAGGGTTATCATATACTTATATATATCTTACATATATTTATTTCAGATTTCTTTGTTATATATTTATTTATATACTTATAAATCGTTAGTCTAGCGGCAGCAACCACTAGCGGTCCCTACACGATCATGCAGCATGACATGCGTTACGCGCTGTCATGCATGCATGACCGTTTAATTGTATTGATTGATGTGAACGACATGCAACTACGTGCTCGCAGTTGATTGATAGTTCCTTTTATTTTTCATCTTGCAAGCTATCAGACATACACGCATGATTGTATAGCGGTCCCTAGACGATCGTGTGGCATGACATGCAGCATGATAATTCACGTAAACGCATGTCATGCCGCATGAGCGTCTAGGGACCGCTTTCCAGAAGACCATCGTGAAATAACAGCATATTATGTGCTGTTGTGTTTCAGTGAGTGAGTAAGGGATGCCAGAGGGATCCCTTCTTATCCCTTATCCTTATCCTTCTTACAGCACCTATGGCGTTGCTTGTGTTATAGGCGACGGTAGCCACCTACCATCAATTAGTAGACCGTCAGCCTGTTTGTTGACCTTAACGTAAATGAATGTACATTATTATAGCTATAATTTTTTTACAGAAAAACATTTTTGGCTTTTTATCAGTAATTACTCGATTTCAGCCGGCAAAAATGTCACAAATTCTGCACTTTTTAAAAATTTATTATAATAGATTTGAAATTAATTTCAGATTTTTGTTTCATTAAAACTTTCATATTATGTCTCAGAAGTAAGCACTAGTGCTGCTATTCAGGTATAAGCAATGGTGAAAGTTCAGATATTATTTACATAACATTCAAGTTATCTACTTATAAGAATATTAGGTATTTCCTAACATAATTAATCTATATATTACTTAACAAATAATTAATAAAAAAAATTAAGAGTACTTACATCATAATCCCACATAATCAGTATTTAATTACACTCAACATAATAACAGATTTCATATTAATCACTTAATTAAAAAAAGAAATGAATATGATTTAACAACGCGACTTAAACATACAATATAAACAACATTTTTCAAAACGAGGCAGGTAGACTAACATAACGAAAAAAATAATAATTCAGAAATACCGACATAGATTCATTTATTCGTATATTCATAATTATTCATGAAACTTGGTATCTAGGCTTTTAAGTTGATAATTATTTTCTGATAATAAAAATAATAATCTATACTAATACTAATATTATAAAGAGGAAAGATTTGTTTTTCTGTTTGAATTAAATAGGCTCCGAAACTACAGGACCGATTTGAAAATTATTTAACTGTTGGGAAGCTACATTGTCAGGAAGTAACGTAGGCTATGTTTTATAAAGTCACACGGACGAAGTCGAATGCAACAGCTAGTCTCAAATAAAAATATAGTAATTTAGACAGTTTCAATAAGTACAAAATAATAGTCACTTCGAAACTAGGCGTATTTTGTTGTTTCTTCAAAGATAAAATATCGTTAGTTTCACTTTATTTTCGTTTGTCTTATTAAGTTAATAGTAAAATTACTATTTGTGAGCCGAACAGTGTTTACAGCGTTATCACAAAACGGAGTTGTAGAGGCTGGAGCGCAATTTCCGCGGCTAACCGCTTACAATGCACGCCATACAAACAAAACTAAACCTTATGCGGATGGTAATAGAGGATGAAATAGTTTGAAAACATTATTTGCTGACTTCGGACCCGGCTCAGGAAACGAGCCACCCAAGTCCACTGTCACTTTGATTATGACGATACTTTGAGCTCGAATATTAAACTAAATTCAACCATTTTACTACAACGAGTAAAAGTTGTATTCGTTTGTACTTTTCATTCTCTGTAAACGCTTAGTTGCTTTTTTGAACCTTCATTAAGCACTTTTGTATCTGTATGATTACATATTATAGGCCTGAGATAGTTATGTAATACTTGCTATTGCACGCGACATCGTCTGCGTAACTTTATAAATTAATATAGCCTATTTAATTTTTCAAACAGGTCCAGTAATTTCGGTGCCTATTCAATTCAAACAAACAATCAAATCTTTCCTCTTTATAATATTAGTATAAATAGCCTGTGTTACTCGCTGATTATATAGGTGAGAGAATTTTTAAAATTGGCCCAGTAGTTTTTTAGTTGATTCGGTTTCACTAACTTTTTGATACGGTTTTCACTATTGGAATGAGCGATCAAGGAGGAAAAGTATAATAATATAGGTACGAGTAAATGCATTGAACGTTGGTTTTTATTATCACAATTAAAAATTCTGCAGAAGTTAGCGAATAATCTCATCATAAATATGTTATACACCATGAATGTTTTGTATTGTTGTGGCCCGAACGCTCTCGACGGAACTTCGGATATGCGGGATGTTTGACGTTGCGTATTTGGGATATTGTGTTGGGGCCACTAAAAGTGCGGTTAATCAATCAATACTAATAATAAATCTGTTTCGGGTTGGTCATGGAGTAAGTTACTTTGTTTTCAGAGATATCGTGTTTATAGGCTCTATACATGATACTGAAACTAAATTGACCATTTTTAGAATTTTTTTCTGTATGTATGTATGTTCCTCCATAACTCTTAAACGAATCAACTGATTTTCATGAAACTTCGTAGATAAACATTTAGACGTACGGGACATAGGATAGGCTACTTTTCTTTTTCAACGCGGACGAAGTCACGGGCGCCAGCTAGTTATATTAATATAATTGAAACCTTAACATTAATTTTTACTCTTTTTGCTTTGCGCGTATTATAATATACTCGTAATTTACCTATTGAGTTCATATTATAATGTTATATTATTATTTTGAGTTTACTAAATAATTAAATCTAAAATCATTTTTTTGTCGTCCTTAATTTTAGTAATTTTTATTTGTAATTGTTAATTTATTGTTAATTACTTACTTTCATTAAATTAATTGATGGTTATGTATACATTCCATTTTTTTCTTAAATATTCGTAACCAACAGTGACAAAATATAATGACTGTAACCTGTAATTGACATGTAAATGTAAATGTATTTGTTTATCATTGATTTTGTGACTAAATGAATTTCTACTATGCTGTTGGTATTTCTATCAAATAAAATAAAGTTTAAAAAACAAAGGATGGTAATTATAATTTTGCATTTGTAATTTAGAGCCCTATTACATGTATCACAATACTTCCAAAAATGTCTCAATCTTAAATTGAATTCATTAAAAAAACAAGCAGACTAGCAAGTTTCGATGTAAATAGATAGTGTGCTGAAAAATTACATTTTTTTTTAGTTTTCTCTCTCTTCTTGCTTACAATCAAATGAAGTGTTAGCCTTACCAGGGGCCCAGTCCTACTATCAACTTTTAAAAGACGATTCAAATTTAGAGCAGTTTAATCTGGGTTCCTAAACCAAATCGCTTTCATACAAAAACGAAGTTGATGGTACGACATAGCAAATGCAATCCAGTTTAGATCCTAAATTAAATCGTATTAAGAGTTGATAGTAGACTGAGGCCCCTCAGTCTTTTAAAACTCGGCGCAAAATTTGAGTCCGTTCAATTCTGTGAAAAGCTCTTTTAATGGCCCCACCCAAGCATTTAAGCCCTAACCATACGATGCTTAGCTGTGCGGTGGCAATGCCATTGGGGATTGTTTCATCATCATAACCTCGTTCTCTATTCAAATTTAAACATCGAATCGCTCCTGTTTACGTCAACATTAAGTAATTGTTTTTTTTTTATTTATGCAATTTTTGATCCATGTACAATATAACCTCTTTTTTAGGAGCACCGACGAAATGCTACTCCTTTTAAATTTGCATTGGACTAGAATAATACTATTAATAGAATACTCGTACTGTAGAATACGCTAAATTCTTAACTGTTTAACTTCGTTGTAAAGGTTGACAGACAGGCTGACGGTCCATTCGATGCCTGTAAGCAACGCTACAGGTTCTACACGTGCGCTGCCGACTAAAGTAGTAAGAATTAAGATTTTCTCTAGGGATAGGGAAATGGCCTCCCGCATCCCTTACTCATCGGAACATAAAAGCTCAAATGCTGTTGTTTCACGGTCGGTGGTCTTCTGTAAGGGGCTGGTTCTGCCGAAATGATAAAGAAACGCAGTGTGTCCTGCTACAACTTAATACAAAATAAAGATAAATATTGACGAATTAGTCAGAAATATTATTTAAAAAAACCTCATGTGTTAAGAATAAATTTAAGCATTTTTTGTGAAGCCAAGCTTTGACTTCTTACTGAAGCAGTTTTGCGATAGACATGTTTTTTTTTTATAAATTTATTTCCATTACCCTTGGAATTTAAAGAGCGTCATCTAGACATCCAGTCGAATGATTTTATTTAACTTAATGAACATTAGTTAAAGAGTAATTAAAGTTTAATGTTTTACTTGTAAGTACACTCGTAAAGTTAAAATCACTCAAGTTGACAAAGACTAATTCAATGACGATCTTCAAGTGTACGTGTCAGTGACCTACTAAGGAGTCTTAAGGAATCTTACGGCAATTTCGAGTTTGCAGGTCGAAATTTGAGATATTATGAAATTCTTGAAATTTGGGAGATGAAGTCTTCAAATTACGGACATACTTGGAATTACGATGTAATGTTAATTGTAGTTGGAACACTGCATAATTATATTCCCACTGTTTATATTTGTTAAAATATTTTATTACTATAGAACCTGCCCCCGGTTTTGCACGGATACAGTTTATTTTTTGTAAATTATATGACACAAAAATGCCTCTTATTTTATTATCACTCTTCCCCTAAATAAAATACGTATTAAAATTCGTTAGATGATTTAGAAGTAGTAAATGGCAAACAAAAATATACACACAACGATTTTATAAGATGTACTTATAGATGTAAATATAATAGACATAGATTAACGGTAATCTTTATCTATACCCAACGGTTGGAAGCTATACAATTCTACAGTCACACACGTCAAACTTATGACATCCCAATTTTGCGTCGGGCGTTAAAAAGAATTATGTCTAACATAAATACCAAATCCTTTAGTGGGTACCTACGAATTTAACGGATACGAAATTGAACAGCTGTTTCGTGTATTGCTAGAATTACATTTCACGAGAAAATGTACTCGATGAGAAATGAAAATTAATTTTAATTATATTCATTAATTAAATATAACAGAAAAATATATAATGAGGTCTGAATTCATGCAAAACAGCTCAGCTCGCGGTCGTGTGGTCGCACCTTTATGCACAAAGTGTAGACATCGTTAAGTCAATTAAGAGCGCCCTTAAATTCGAATAGAGAACCCAACTCAGTCATGAAAGTAAGCGGACGCGGACACTCATCCCACTAATATTATAAATGCGAAAGTTTGTAAAAATGTATGTATGGATGTTTGTTGCTCTTTCGTGAAAAAACGGCTCAACAGATTTGAATGAAATTTGGCATACAGATAGTTCATTGCCTGGATTAACATATATAATACTTTTTTATCATGTAATAATGTTAGGTTTCCGAGAGATCATCTAAAAATATCAAAATGCGACAAAATCGCCGTGGTGGCGCCACCGTCGTCACAAATAAAGAAATATTCATATATTTTCTTTTTCAACGTTGTCGAAGTCGCAGGCATCACCTAGTTTAAATATTTTGGAAGGTGTGAACAGGAACTTATTGAATTAGTTCCTACATCTCCTTTTTGTCATCAGACTTATTATAGAAAATTCTATAAGAAAATTATTATAGAATTTTATTGCGCACAAGAAGGACTAGAATTCTTTCCCTTCTTCAGTGTATTAGAGTCCATCAGGTATTACCATCAGGTGAGATTGAGGGCAATACTCGGATACGATAGGATAGGTAACTCATTTCCCATTATTTAAAATTTCTTTTAAAATTTACAATATTAAATAAAGGCACAGAAAAGTTTGCTGTTGAGTAAAGTTTTTATATCCTTAGGGTTAATTAGAAATAACTTTATTAATTTTCCTCTAAACATACACAACCTCTTTCCACAGTTTTCTCTTTCAGTAAGTTGTTTCCAAGGTAGTCAGAAATTCATCTTAATTAAGGTTGTTTTCTCTTCATACATTATTAATGCTGGTTTTGTTTCGATACTCGTATTACAAGCCGTATATTGTAAAACTTTTAAATTCCACATCTTCCAATATACCTTACCTAAAAACAGGCGCTATATGACAGTTAAAATATTAAAATAAAAATTTTGATTGTGTATGTAATCATAAGAGTAAAATATTTTTTACATAATTATTATGACGGTTTATAAGTTTAATTTTTTTTTTTTCAAGAAAAGTAATTTTTTTTTATTTTTTGCGTTTTTTTTTAGATGATCCCTCGCCAACACTACTTTTTCTCTGGATGAAATTAACGTAAGTTCTTTGCTCTATCCCTGACAACTTGTATGCAAAGTTTCATGATGATCGGTAGTAGTTAAGGCGTGAAAGGGTAAAGAACAAACAAACTCACTTTGGCATTTATTATATTAGTTAGATATTCAAGATAACAAACAATTTTACAACGATAACTGCCTACCAAACTCAGTGTGTCCTGCCACTACTTTTAAAAGTAAGCTACAGAGTCAACTTCTAAAAGTTCCTTTGCAAAGTTAACCCGGTTCGGGATCATACTTGGGAATGTAGGAACAGAGCGTTTAGGCAAGCAATATTCTTGAAATTTGAATCAAACATTTTACGTTGTTCCTTTTTTTTAAGATACTATGTTACTTAAGAAGAATTATTATTTTTTGTCCATTCTTTCGATTGGCATCATAAAAATCCGGTTAATTTTTTTTTCATATTTAAGTCGGTTCGATTTCCAGACGAAGCAAGTATTTTTTAGAAAATCTTTGAATGCAGTATTACTAACTTTTAAAAATAACATAAAGTCTTCTTTCATCAAAATATCCTATCTACGATATTTAAGGTACTTTCCCTTCATGTCGCATAGTCTTGGAACGCCCTGTATAGAAAATCGCTGCTCTTGTCACAGAGTGTTGAGCTTTTCTCGTCCTAATGAGTTTCTCGTATTCTTTCTGTCATGCGTTTTACATTCAGGTGCTTACTCTCTGTAATTAAACATGCTAATTATATTTAAAGGACGTACATTTTAATGCCCTCTTTTATAGTCGTCCTTTAGAATTTTTACACTAATTTGCGTAAAAGCGTCACCAGAGGCGTAAAATGACCAAGAAGCGCTTTATGTTCAAATTAAGCTTGGAAGAAAATTAAAGTCAACATTAGACAATTATTAATTCTTTATTATTTTCAACAAATGGTATAAGCATTGTTACTTTTTGAAGCTGTTGTCTACCGCGCTTTTTTTTACAAATTCATCGCAGTTAAACAACTATAAAAAATGGCTTAAGTAGTATATTAATTATGAATATTAATATTTATTATACATTTTGGTTTTTTTATCAAAATTTTCTCTGTTCTTAAATACTGTTCACGCCTGTAAATTGGCTTACATAACAAATCTATACAGTACTTTAAAGTTAATTAAGAAGTTAAAGTTATAAATAAATAAAAAATACTCAACCGATTATGAAATTTTGCATACGTTTTGTCTTAATAATCTAAAAATCTAAGCCGAGGATCATCTAAAAATAAGAAATTGAATATAATATGAGCAATACATATTGAATTTTAGAAAACGTCTAAGGAAAAGAGGCGCAGACGAAGTCGCGGGCAAAAGCTAGTATATATAAGGGCTCGTTTATACCAGGTATTTCAATTGTGATTTTGTAGGTCACTATAGAGATTCCTATTACTATAATTATACAGTTATTTTAACGGATTACGGTTAGTCATTTGACATTGAAGCCAGAGACATGAAAGGGCTGTAGTTTGCTTTAATATTATACGAAGGAGAGGAAATGCTATAATAGGTATGGAATTAGCATACACATAATATAGTATAGAGTCTGTTAATTTAAAGGACCTTGATCAGTGATATGTTAAACAAGACAGGATGCGCCCTTACCATACTACTAGTGACAAAAAAATGGTCCTCCAATTTGCACATCTAGTTACTAAAAATGATTTGTTTTCATTGCCATCTTAATACATATTTTTATTTCTTATTGGCGTATTCTGTTATTGTAAAGTGTTCTCATTGGTTGGTTGGACATATCACTGGTAAGTAGGCATTTTCGTATCTTTCTACGCACAGAATGAACACCCGTCATTGGTGCCAATTTCCGATTTTGACACCGGCGCGTCGGTGCCACGTACTAGGAGCGTTAGCCTTGTCCTTACGAAGTAATATAGAAGTCATTGACCTTGATTTAACTTTACGTGAGGGATCAAATCCGTATGAATTTTTCAATGCTTAACAGGCTCTATAGTAAAAGTTCCTACAAATACTTGTGCCATAAATAAACCTTTCGAGCACAGCACTCTTCTACATCATTTCACTCGGAGTGACTCGTCCTCAAAACACTTGAGGAAAAATAAAGAGGGACGAGTACCCCTCATCAACACGAGTGTTCGACCTTTTCCGATTATTAAATTTAACATCGACAATGGAAATATAATTTTATTTTCACTAGAATAAGGAGAAAAGTTTAAACATACTGCAAAGATTAACAATTAGTTATTGCTTAACTTAACTATAACTTAACTTACTTCTGGAATGTTATCCCTGAAACTTTGTGAAATGTCACTCGAAAAGAGGTGCTCAATTAGTTATTGGTCGCAGCAATAGATAAACAAAATGACATTTCTGGGATATCATATGCAAGACAAAAAGGTGGCAGACAGGCTAACAGCCCACTTGACGGTAAGTTATCATCAAAACTAGGATGCGTTGATATCTCTGAAGACTCTGTTTTGAAAAATATATGAAAAAAGTGAAAAAGGTATCAATAATACTCACACAATGAAATGTGTTGTTTTACATGGTGACTTCTATGGAATGTTTGCCCTGATAGGGTTTGTGCATTTTAGAGCTCCTCTCTGCTCTGCTCTTCTGAAGTATATATATTACCTCTAAGAGTTAACTGTATCTGAAGAGTATTAAATACGAAAAACAGAATAAAAAGTAACAAATCAAATTAGACGGTTCACTTAAAGCAGTCAAAAGATCGTTCGATTGTAAAAGAATCACGTGAAATGCCTTAAACGGTTCCTTCCGAACGGATGAGCGGTTTGATTGCTCGCTGGACTCTCGGAACGTTGGAGCTTAGTGATGTACAACTAAATAAATATCGACAAAATAAAAGCTTTATTAAAAAAAATATAGTACTGCCATAATGTCAAGTAATTAAGCCCAGTAATTCTATCTATTCCTCAGTTTTAATTATCAAGGCATCAATTTACACGTTGGCCTGTTCCACATCTCAACTTTTCTGTGAAAGAAGTAATTGGAGTAAATAATTTTATTCGAATCTGTTTTATTAAAATAATTTTCACTTTATACTTATTTCCAGGTTTACTCAATCGTGATTAGCTTTGTTAGATTAGATTTATTTTTGAAAAAGATAAAAAGTAGATATTATATATTTTGTGTAGGTATGTACAATTTTTATCTTATTAGGGTTGCCATACATAAGGTAGGGCCGGCACATTTCATTCGGCTTTTTGTTAAACAACAAAGCCTACCCGAAGTAAGTACCTTATACATATGTTCAACTTTAATTCGGCTTACCCGATCGGCAAAATCACCCGGGATTCGTTTTAAGGTAAGACAATATGTATAGCATCCCTAAGCGCTTGTTTCACAAACGTCAAGTAGGCCAAACTGTCATTTAAAGTCACCGGTAACCGGGGATAATGGAGCTGATATACCTTCGTTTGTACGGTAAATGTCCCAAACATTAAATAGAAAATAATTTAAAAAAATCGGCTATCGAATGATGCAGTAAACCGAGTACATAATTCAATATAACAGAAAATGATTTCTAAAAGTAACTAATCAACACTTTACTTGAAGTTTGTGAAAGAGGCCCTTACACTTATTACGTTTAATTTTTTTTTGCAATCAAAATAAATATTTAAATAAGTTTAAATATTTATTTTGATTGCCACCTATATCGAGTAGATTTTCACCAGAAGACTGAATTTTTATCGACTGACTGAATATGTCATAATGGTCAACCCAACACAGTCATGTGAAGCTCGCGTGACATATTTGTGCCGCACTAAGAAAGGCTTCGTTCTTTGATTTATCGCAAAAGTAACGAAATAAAATGAATTTTAATAACACACTTGTATTGCTAACGAAGACTTAAAATACATTTTCCAACGCTGGAAAATTCTTTCAAGAAAAAATTCCTTATATTTTCATTTTATTATTGTGTAAAAAAAATATTATTCTCATTCGTATTGTTATTTTTTTATGTTCAGGTCCTAAATAAAAACATAAAAGTGAGACTTATAAATAAAAAAATTAAGTTTTTTTTAAGACCGGCTGACGGTCCGATTGATATAAGGTGGCCAAAGTCACATATACAAACAACGAAATAGGTGATTCAAGTGTGCTGGCAGGATTAAGGTTAAGGGATGAGAAGGAATAATGGGAAATAGGCTTTGGCATCCCTTACTCACTCACCGAAACTCAACAGCACATATGCTGTTACTTCATAATAGTCTTATGTAAACGGGTGTTTACTGCCAGCAGACGGGTTACCAAATGCAGTGTGTCTTGTTACTACTAAATTAATAATAATAAAATTAAATACGTACCAAAAGACAATCATAACAAAAAATTCAGATTTTTTAACAATAATAGAAGAGATGTAGTTTCTCTTTGTTTGTTCTACTGACTGACAAAGGTTCTACATAATCCCTTACCCAAAATTTTCAAAAGTACATAATTATACTGCCTTAGATGTGAAGTGCAGATGTGTAGAAAACACCCCACGGGAGTCCAAATTATGTAGACTCCCTACTCAAGTTATTCAGTAATTCCATCCCACTACAACTACTTAAGAATCTTAATAGAGCTAGCTGTCTTAAAATTATTTCGGGGTCAGCAACTTACCTTTATTCTCTGTGGTATTTTTTCTATCATATTACAATGATGTTTTTCTTATAAAATAGAAAATAATTAAAATAAACAAAATCTCAAGTGGGGCCCTCTTAAATACCCACTGAAAGGCAAAGATTTAAATCGCTGAAAGGTATTCAATTCAGTATTTATAAATGATTTATTAGATATATTATTAGTTTAATTTATATAATAAGGTATATCAATTAATATTTTGACATTGTTAAAAAAGATTAAAATTACATTTTGATAATAGCACTTATGTAAAACCACCGAGATTTAATATTGTGCTATGCTATCATGCTACACTTTTCACTTTTTAAATTATCCTTATCCTTACCCGTACATATTATAAAACATAATTTCTCAGAAATCCAACCACGAGAACGTTTGTGAAATCTTAAAATATACATGTATTTCAAACCGAAATCAAAATATTAAACGACTTTTTTCACAGGAAATGAAAGGAATAAGGAAAGCGACTGTCTTAAGGCTAATAACATAAATTTAAATAAATAAGCAATGGAAGGTGTTATTTTTATTCGCCATTTTGTTTTCGGAGTTAAATTTACGAGTCGCCCCATTAATTTATTGCCTTAACAAATTAAAATGGACAAGAAGATTCCGAAGGTTAATAAAACGAAAGAAGATTCGCGTTTTTTTTTAGTTCTATTTTCGTTGCTCCTTAAGGGATTCACATTGGCCAATGACATTGACGATTTGACCTTTAAAATGTCTATATTATATCAAACTAATCCCGCACGAAAAACACAAACGTAGTCCACACCTCAACGCAGTCACTGAGACATTGAAGCTCCATACATTTAGAGCTCCCAGGCGGTGAAGACAATTCAACAGGCCTGACAATTGTGGTTTTTTTTATTTACCATTAAAACAATATTAAAAAAAACACATTCTTTTTAACTGACATTGACTTATTAATCGGTGCAGGAATCATTTGCGCGCAATAAGCTGTTTTTGAAACAATTTTCAATATGTCAAATTCTTCTTATGTTCTAACTTTTATTGTGGGGTTTCTATTACTTCGATGGAAATTCTAAACAATACAATTTGTTCTTCACATGTTTAAGTATAACAAATATTTTTTTCAAATCAATTGCTTTGACACTTTCTTGTAACATCTTTATTAAACAATGCTTTTTAGAATTTAGCATTTGTTAACCCCTTAACTAAATATTTATTCGAGAGAAGTAGTATTAATTATATTTCTCGAAACAGCCCTAAAACGTACCAAAATAGCTTTTTTAAAATCGGTACAGAATGAGCAAATAGACTTATTACAAAAATGATGAGACCACCGTGAAGTAACAGCATTTGTGCTGTTGTGTTTAATGGAGAACACCAGCACATCCAAATATTACTATAAAAATTACTGGATTTGGTGCGCCTACTCGTGCAAATAATAATAGTTTTTGTTTCATCGAAATCGGGCCAGGATTTCCAAAGTTATAGCGTTGTAAAGTTTCACCGCTTTTAAAATTTTCGTTCATACGCGCGCTACTGCTATGACGTCACAACGCAACAGTCTCTGTCCGATTGCGAGTAATGCGGAGTGTTTACCTTCATAAAATTTGATTGTTGTGGTTTGCAGTTATTATTTTAAGTATTTGTGTTAGCGATTACTTTAAATATTATTGTTATTAAATAAACATAGCGATGGAAGAGAGTTTTGTAAAAGGACAGTCGGATAACCTACCAAAAGTCGACATTTTTATGGTTGCGCGATATCTTAGAATGGTGATTTTGTAGCCGCAGAATAGAGAGAAATAAAACTGAATAAGTAAATAACATAAAGTAAGTAAGATTTTCGATCAAGTTTTATTAAGGGTTTTTTAAAAACCTTTTTTCAATAAAAAATAATAAGGATTTTTAAAGTTTTTTATTTTATTAAAAGGTTTATTTTTGTCGAGTTTTAAATGGCAGGGGTGACAAATATTTTCTTAATTTCATTTTTAAATATGGTTCATTTCATCCTTCATAACAAATAAACTGAGTGATATGACTTGATCGTCATAAAACATCACTCAGATAAAAAGGGATGTATGCTCTGTAAAATTTCATATTACTCCGACGCATCTGGAACGAACGAACGAATGAACAAACGAACGAACGAACGAACGAACGAATGAATGAATGAATGAATGAATGAATGAATGAATGAATGAATGAATGAATGAATGAATGAATGAATGAATGAATGAATGAATGAATGTACCAACGATAAAATGGATGAATGAATGAACGAATGAATGATAGAGTGAATAAAATGAATGAATAAATAAATAAATAAATGAATGAATGGATAATAAATATCTTCACACATTCCACACAGCACCATCTAGTTCAACATTAAGCAACTAATGCTTGTATTATGGATATCAGACAGTTGATATACTAAGATTACTTTTTTTACGAACATATTATTATTATTATTATAACTACAAAACGTCCATGACTCAGGTACAAAGGTAAATGTTAACACATAAACATATGCCCCTAGCGGGATTCGAACCCGAGCGAGATCATTAGGTTAACAGCTAGATGCTAGATAGGATAGCTAGCTAGCTACATGTAAGTATGTAACAAAGAAAAAAATAGTATTTTTGAAGTATTCAACAAATTTCAGATTTAAGAAATTCTTTACTGTGATGAGCTATTTTCAAAGATACAAAGATTTTGGGTTTTGGGAGGTGCATAAACAAAAAAAATTATCAATCCTGAGACACAATAAAACTCGATCCGTTCTTTACTATTTTATTATTATGTACCTACTAATAGACTAATTTTAACATGTTATGTTTATAAATAAAAATAAATAGATATTACGTTATGCTAACTTTTAACTTCATAAATTTTAACCACTTTTTCCAAATATTATTACCGCGTGGTACAGAAAAAAAACTATTTTTGGGTTGTTTTTTCATTGGAGTTGGTACACATAGGCACAATACAATATTTGTTAACAATTTTAGTGATGCACTATAAGAAAAACAATTAAATTTATAGCGAGACCGCGAGCGGAACGAGCGAAAGTATGTAGATACGCAGAACCGTGTTACGTTGTGACGTCACACGTTAGCGCGATCACTCAAGATCACTAGTCGCGGAAGCCGTACTTTAACGTTTAATATCTCAGTTATTTTTGAAGATAGGAAAAAAATAAAAACAGATTATTTTTTCTCGAGTTACCTATTTTGCAGATTTGCTGAAAAAAAAAATCATTTTGGTTCTCCATTGCGTGAATGCCTAATGATGTCATAGCCCATTTCTTTGTCCTCATAATATATGCGGTTATTTTCTCTTCGTCCTGGCTTTGATTCAGATCTGACAAGTAGTGGTAAGGTACACTTCAATTCGTAGAAATTTGGACAGCCCGTTAGAGGTCACCGTGAAATATTAGCATGTGTGCTGTTGTGTTTCGGTGAATGAATAAGGGATGCCAGAGCCCATTTCCTTATTCCATCCTTATCCCTTATCCTTAATCCAACCTAACACATGTGGTGTTGCAAGTGGTAGCCTTCTACCATCAAGTGGATCGTCAGTCTGTCTGACAACTGACGACATTAAGATAAAAAACGTCTTTTCAACTACCATCTACAATATATAACTGCTGTCATCTAACTGTCATAAAAAACGCATTTGCACGATTTTGTAATGTGCATATAATAATATGATTTTTAATTTATAAAATCTCAAACCTACTCTACAATTTTAATTATCCACTAGCTGGCGCCCGCGACTTCCGCGTTGAAAAAGAAAAAGTAGCCTATCCTGTGTACGTCTAAATATTTATCTACCAAGTTTCATGAAAATCCGTATAAATAAACAAGCACACTCGTCCAATAATACAATTTGTAGAAGAGAGCCATGTTGTTTACTATTTTTGTGTTATTTATCTGTACGACACAAACACATTAGTGAGGATTGAAGACACACAGGCACCGCAGTAAAGCCTCGCAGTGATGGAATACCTTTTACTTGGTTGATCTTTCAAGCAAACAATACGTTATCATAGTGCATTTTGTTTCCTATTATTTATAAACTTTTCCATTCTGTTTTTTTTTTTTAATTTTATTTTACAAAAAAAGTATCGCTATCAATTCAAATTTTATTTATTCTTAACTAAGTACTACAATCTGTCGCAAGTAAATCGAACTAAGGAACAGCCAACTGAATCGAAAAATACCAGAGAAAACATAATATATATTTCTGCCTTGAGAAATAGTCAAACAAATAATAATTACACAGAAAATAACCAATAAGTCATACTAGATACTTTTCGGTCTTTAAGTGAAACAATACAGGATCTCATTAATGCTAAAAATGACCCAAACGCTAGAAGAACTTATGTCAAGATTGCCATCGCATTCACAGCACTAAATCAATTTAAATAGGGAAAAAATTATCAGTAAAGTTATTTTACACCGGTTAACCAGGATAGGTTAAGTAAGTGTGCAAAAAAGTATTACTTTTATTTTTACAGCAAATTTCTAAGTAATTGAAGATTCATTATCGTTTTTGCGAGAACTGTCTCACAGTCATCGCTTGGCAAAAGTATAATGTCAGGCGTCAATAATGTCAGATTTTATGTTTCTTTACATATTTTGTATGTTATTAATATTTAAAGTATTTCAACGCGAACGAAGTCGCGGTCACCAGCTAGTAATGTATAGCCAAGTTTCAACTCCCTTTAACATTTGAATTAGACATGAGCTTGCAAATAAAATTATCCGAATCTAATTACATCAGCACAATTGTGTTTGAAACAAAAGCGAGTGACGATGGGGAGAACCTTTGAATAATGAACTCGGCGACCTTAAAAATTCAACCCTTATCAGTGACAGTCGCTGTCATATGCATTATACGCCACCATTGAATGGATTCATTATCGAGTTGGATCACAGTTGGATGCTAGGCCTGTTCCATTCTATTTCAGATACATATTCATTGCTAAAACTACTATAGTTAGCAGTTCTATTACAAGTACTTCCAAGGGATCAATGCTACTTGTATTACAGGAGTAGTCTGTTTTGAGGGCAGACATTGCGTTGCAATCATTTTTGGGCAGCCCATTTGGTGGCTGTGAGCACCCCCTTAAAGAAGACCACCGTGAAATAAAATATTGTTCCATGATATAACCGAGCTCGTGTTAGAATTGTTAGTTCATTAGTTGGAATTGCTATGAAGTCAATAGAAACAACTGATTACTACGACAGCAAAGTTCGACTGAGCGCTGCAAGGAGCAGATCGATCGCCTGTATTCCAAAATTGCATTAACTGTAATTGAAGCTGGCTCCACAGGTGTCGAAGATTAGCGATCGGGTTAATTAGTTGAGTGACGTCACTGGCGACGCGACGTGTTAATTTCAACGTCAAATATAATAACGTTGTACCCTCGTCACTGTCAACGGCGCTACTTCCGAGATGAACACAACACAGGACACCCGATTTGGAAACACGAGTGCTCCAAATTATCTTTACACGTACAAATATTTAAGGCCACTATTGCAGATTCACTTAATTTCTTTTCAGAGACTTGGTCTACAATGAACTTCAGAATTGACTTATTTTGTAAAATCTTTCAAGCCACCTGATAACACTTGATATTTTAATATTTATTATATTTATATTAACTTTTTAAAGTTTTAAGTTAAACTCCACTAAATTATACTCGGAATATAATTCAATTAATTAATTAAATACATATCAGAAATCTACGAAATCAAGCAAGAATACTCCGAGCCTTAAAGTATTACATTTCCAGTGTAATTACTAGTACTATCATTTGCTAAGTGTGGCTACTGTGGCTTCGTTAACGCATGCAACACCAGATAAAATTTTCATTTATTTTCAACATATAAACGGGCTGTAATGAAAATTCATGTTTTTATTTATTTATTTGAACGAATTACTTACTGCAAACAAAGTCAATCACTTACATGGAATCTTTTATATAAATTTAAATAATAGAAAGACGACAAAATAATTACGGTTATTAGAAGCAGTTCTAACAAATCAAATTATTTCCGAAATCTTTAACTGGTCTATTTATAATGGAAATTAAGATTCTTTTAAATTATTACTGAAGAAAGGTTTTCAGTATTCTTGAAACTAATTAGGGTAGCTTTGTCCCGAGTCCCAAAGGACTTCACTTTTACCGTACTTTTTAAGTTAACACCTTGCCATTGACAGGCTTTGTGTTACAGCTTTAAACACGCCTCAGTACCTATACAGTAAACTGTACAGTATACTGTACAGTATACTGTATAATACAGTATGATGTATTTAGAACTGAGATTGGTTTGTTATTACTTGAACATCGACCGGCTTTATTTCGGTATAGGTATTTGGCTAAAGAATAATATTCATCTATATATAAGATAATAATTAATTGAAGTTACCATGATGAGAGAAAACAAATTAAATCTAAATAAAAATAAATAATAAATTTTAAACTATTTAATTAATTATAATATTAGGGTCGTCGCCCACTAGGCAGCCTGGCTCGTAGCCAGGCTGCGGCAGCCAAAATATTTGCGCAGCCAGTTATGGCAGCCAAATCGACGGCCAGTTGTCATCCAAACGTCAAGCGATATGAAAAAGTTTTGGAACATACGTCTGGCTGCTACAACAAGTGCGCGGAGACTGACGGCAACCACATACATTCGCCTAGTCGCTGAACTAATTGATCTGGCTGCGCGCAGTCAACGGGCTACCGTGCAATCAGGCGCGTTCTATTGGCTGCCGCAGCCGGAGATTTGTGGCTACCTAGTGCGCGGGCTCCCATACACCGTCATATGTTCAATTGGCTGCCGCAGCCTGGCTGCCTAGTGGGCCATAGGCCTTATGTAAACAGTATCATAATCCAAACCTATTTTTTTAAGTTAAGGTCGAGAGACAGGCTGAGTGCCTATCGAATCCATCTTTTTAAATCCAGATCAAAGCCAACTTTGAAATTAATTTTCAAAGTTGACTCTGCCGTGGATCATAAACGGGATTCCTGACTCACAGAGCGCTAAGGTAGGCACCCAAACCACTCATCCAATGGGCCTCGTTAAAAAAAAAGTTTACCTAAAAAGTTTATTCACTACACCAAAATACAGGCGATATCAAACCAGTCAATGAAGTCCGAAGCAAATTGTGAAGAACTCGCCCCTTGAGGGTCCATTCAGTAGCAATCTGCGAGAAATTTCCATTTTCGCATAAACTCAGTTAAAAATCGCATTAATTATAACAACCCCCGGGATTCGGGGATTTCGTCTCGCTCGTATTTTATCGAAGAGAAAAAGAGGATGTAATTTGTGGGCCTTCGGGATTTTTAATACAGTAACATTTGTGTAATTGTCGATTTTTCGTGGTACATTTTTCACGGAAAGCTATCGACTAATAATAATGCTCACTGCTTTCATACGTTCAAATGTTATAAATTTCTCTTTTTGTCGTATAATTAAATAGGACTTAAAATTTTGTTTTTTTGTTTAGCTCTTCTGAATTTATGCAATGGATTTTCATTTCTTTATGTTTTATGTTAACCGTAAGTTACATAAAGTAGTATGGCGTAAAAGCGGCCATTGGCCTCTCATTGGCCACACCGACCCGTGTAACTTATCTCTCATTGGCTGACTAAACTAAAGCAAGATCTTATTGGCCTCAATGATCCAACCAACTTCGCTCTAATTGGCTGGCTAAACTAAAGCAAGATCTTCTTGACCTCAGTGATCCGACTGACGTCTCTCATTGGCTGACTAAACTAAAGCAAGATATTACTGGCTTCAGTAATCCGACTAACTTCTCTCTCATTGGCTGACTAAACTAACGCAAGATCTTATTGGGTTCAGTAATCCGACTAACCTCTCTCATTGGCTGACTAAACTAAAGCAAGATCTCATTGGCCACAGTGACCCAACTAACGTCTTTCTCATTGGCTGACTAAACTAAAGCAAGATCTTATTGGCTTCAGTAATCTGACTAACGTCTCTCTCATTGACTTCTAAACTAAAGCAAGACGTTATTGGCCTCAGCGACCTGGCCGTTAAGTGCGCAGGTGCCCTTAGTGTCTTTTAAATTTCGAAATAAACATAAATGACGTCTTAAGCAAGTGCGACCGCCATGTTGTTATGGATTGATTTTTCAACAGGTAAAACCTATCCCTACTACTAGGATTAAGTGAAACAAAATCCAGTTATCCCAACCAGTGGGCATACTTATTAGGGAGAGGTGGAACTATTTTTCAACAAGTAAATCAATGATAAATAATCACTTTTGCATTGAAATATTTAAATGTGTTCATCGATTCATGGAGCTATTGGAAACTATGAACCGTTTCTGTAAACTATTAAAAAAATATTTCTGACTCGATGAATACCATTAAATAATTTAAAGTGGTTTTCATAGAATCAATTGATGGCCTATTTTATCCACTAAGTCTGCCGACAACATAATAAAAGATGCAAATAGTGCAAAAGACAAATGAAAATGAAAATTTCTATGAAAATGTTTTATTTTCTATTATTACTGGATTTGCTACTCTTACTAAAATACTTTTGTTAAAGTTTGTAATAATATGTTATGTATTTATTCGTTTATAGGTGAGTCATATTAATGATCAAAAATTTAATAACCAATTGAAGTTTTGATCTTTAATTGTCAATCTTAACAACTTATCGCATATTCTTTTATATTATTAAAGGTGACAGACGGGCGTATTTATTTCATTCCATACTTTGTAATAAAATTTATTGGCCTGTCTATAATGTGAATGTTTTATTTGAGATTAGGTACTAAAAGATGAAAGACACAGTCATTATCTTTTAGTTTAATTATACTATCTACGTACATGACGTAAAATTGTATAGAAACACAAACCAATTACATGTAAATAGATATTCTATGTGAAGGAAAATTTCTAAGGCTATTAAACTGATTCTAACCTGTGAGTACCTGTCAGTACCTGCGAGTAGATATTAAAAAAAATTTAAGTCATATTCAAACACTACGATTTTACAAAAGGAGTAGTAAAACAGAAATTATGTACAAAACACAACTACTTGTAATTACGAGTATAATGATTATTTGACTGCTTAGGTCTGATGGCAGAATAATATTTTGTTTATTGTATACTTCTGTATTTATTGGCAGCACACTAAAGTTTCTTGGTAGTTTTTTTTTTCATAGAATATGCTTTGAGAGCTGGTAGTAAAAAAAAAATAATTGAGAATTCTAAGACACATATATTGGGTCTCTGTGAAAAGACTGTATTGCTATGAAATTATCATTTAGTGTACGCATGAAGGGATCCTGCCTTATTTTAAATTTATTTACTCACAAATAAATTCTTTTAAAAATTATAATTTTATTAATGTAAGGGCCTCTTTCACGAACTACATGTAAAGTGTTGATTACTTACTTTTAGAAATCATTTTCTGTTATATTGAATTATGCTCTCGGTTTACTGCATCATTCGATAGCCGATTTTTTTTTTTAAATTATTTTCTATTTAATATTTGGGACGTTTACCGCACAAACAAAGGTATATCAGCTAAATTATTCCCGGTTACCGGTAACTTTAAATGACAGTTTGGCCTAATTGACGTTTGTGAAATAGGCGCTTATAGTTTAAATAAGATTTTAATGAAGGATTCCCTTAATTAAAATTTATTTGAAGTTCCCCTATTCGAAGAGAAATCAATACGAGCCTACATAACTTATTCAATCTTGAGACAAAGCTCGAAGTAGTCAAAACAAGGGAACAACAAAACAACTTTTTCGCAGATTTTAATTGAAAATTCTTTGCTCTAAATAAAATGAAATGAGATTGAGTCTTCTCCGGCGCTTTTAAACGTTTTCAAAAACGAAATCCCTTTATATTCCGGAAGTTATTTTAGGCATTAACTTCAACAACTTAAGGCTTTGAAAAAAAAATCGCGAATTTAATAATAGAGCATTTAGTAATTTTTATCCAGCATACAAAAAAGTTATTTTTTTACTCAAAACTAACGGTGTCCCAGATTCTTAGGGCCTCTTTCACCAACTACAAGTAAAGTGTTGATTAGTTACTTTTAGAAATAATTTTAAGTTTTATTGAATTATGCACTCGGTTTACTGCATCCTTCGATAGGCGAATTTTTTTTATTATTTTCTTTTTAATGTTTGGGACTTTTACCGTACAAACAAATGTATATCAGCTAAATTATTATCCCATTATCCCCGGTTACCGGTGACTTTAAATGACAGTTAGCCTACTTGACAGATGGTGAAAGAGGCCCTTATAGTAATTAATTAAATTAAATTTAAATTAAAAGTTTAACGTAAGTTTTTCTTTGTATAAAAAGGTCAGCAAACACCGTGAATAACAGCATGAGTGCTATTGAGTTTCCCTATGCCATAATAATTTCGGAAGCGCACATCTAGCACCTGTGGTGTTGCTTGTGTTATACCTGTCAGGGATAGAGGTAGGGATAGGGATAAAGTAGAGGATAGAGGTAGGGATAGGATAGGATAGGATAGAGGTACTAAGGTTTGCTACGGTAGCCACTTACCATCAAGTAGACCGTTAGCTTATGTTATGTTAGAATTGTTGTTGTCTGATGTTTAGAATTTATTAAACTTTTGTAGTCAGTAATTTTTGATTCATCTCCTGCAATTAAGAAGTCTAGAACTAGAAGTCTACCGTCCCCTTTTTACTAGAGCAAATCCAGGTTTTGCGCAATTCTGTATTGTTGCCAACCTCAATAGTATTAGGAAGATTAGTAATGAATTAAAATGACCAGCATTCGTCATGATGAACACCATATAAAATTTTAATTAGGACTTTTCCATGCTAGGAAACTTAGAAAACTATAATTTTTGACTATAACTATAGTGCAACTATAACGGTAGAGGTTCAACAGTGACCTGAACGGATATTAATTTATTTAAGTATATATTTCATTGGGGAAAACAAACAACTACACCATAATTATATAGTAAGTTAGAAAAAAAAAAAATATACATAAATAAGGATAATAGTGCAATCGACAACATCTTCCACAAATTAGTAAGCGTAATCCTTACTAATGTTATAAATGTGAATGTGAGTTTGTTTGTTTGTTACTCTTTCACGCAAAATCTACTGAACCTATCACCATGAAATTTTGCATACACGTTGTCTGGGACACCAGAAAGGACATAGGGTACCTTTCATCCAGAACGCGGACGAAGTCGCGGGCACCAGTTAGTATCTTATAAAGAGAGAAACTTTATACATATTTATATTATACATAAATACACCAAGAAACCAAAACAAACATAACAAAATATTCTTACAAAACTAAACCATTACAAAACTTATTTTTATAATATTATTTTTATATTCGGATATGGTTTAGCAGTCTAATTTTAACTAGGCACGTTTTTCACAAGACAATTCTAAATTTAACACAAATTTTAGAATCAAAAATAGCCGAAGGAAGTTGTTTTTTTTTTGTTGTTTAGATTTTCGTGGAAGACACAGCGATCATTATTTCTGTTTGGGGAAAGAACAAAACATTTTTATCTGTTGGAGCAGATGTTCAATTCCATTAATAAATGGCAACTAAACGTTCTCCCAGAGAAATAAAATGTTACTTTGCTCTTCGGATGTCTTTTTCTACACCAATAAACGCTCGACTATTTCATAATGCAACAAACAGGTTTACGACTGCTTATAAAATACAGTTATTAAATTGTACACTTTTACTTTTAATTCTAGACTTTCAGACAGGTTTTTTTTTTCTTTTCATTCAGTTGAGACTACAGTGGAAATCACATAGAGAAAGCGTTTGAAAAAAGTTTACCCATAATTATTATAACAATTGTTTTATTATATCCAATATATAAAATTATTAAAAATAAATAATATTATATAATATTAAAAATAAAAAATAAAAGTATTTTCAAAAGTTTTTGTCATCCAAAATTTGTAATTTAATTTTTGGTTGATGTATGTTTTAAAAAATAATTATTTGTTTTGATATGAAATTAAGTTAAAAAACATAATTAACATATGTTTATTAACATATTAAACAGTATATAATAAAATAAATAAAAAATATCCCAATTTGGCTAATCCGAATTATCCCATTAAATTATCATAAATTAATAAACAAATGTAAATATTTTATAAAGATGTATACATCTTTATAAAATAATGTTTTATTTATTATTTAATACTTTTTAGTACTTTATATACTTTTATTTACTGTTTATATTTTATTACAGATTTTTTTCTTTCCTCTATAGAAACATTTATTAAACGTTAACAAAGTCGCGGCAAATAGCTAGTTTTAATTTCACATCGATAGCAAAACTACCATTGACCTTACGCTTAGAAATAATGGCTGTAATCTATATGAGCATTCACTATTATCTGTCTACGAGAGACCCAAACTTAAGCTAATCGGTAAACTTGGCGATGTTGATATAATCTGAAACACATGCGTGCGGAAACATCCATGTCAAGGGAACTACATACGAATGAATTTCACTCGTATTTACTAGTAGCTGTGGCGCCCGCGACTTCGTCCGCCTTGAAAAATAAGACGCCTGACAAAATATATCTTCTTCTACTTGTAGTGCCATCTCCTATCGTAGATCAGCTATCCTAACCTATCGTGGCGACGGCTCGAAACAGTGATCTGGTACTTTGGCTATACCATTCGCGGATATTCTTGAGCCAAGAAGTACCTACGTCATCTGCCCGACTTGCGTCTACCTTGCATTTTCCCCTGCATGATCAAGTGCAGGAGTTTATATTTGTGTCGTTCATTGTAAAAGTGGTGTATTTTTAAAAACATCTTTTCTTGCCTAATGGTATCACATTTAGTCATATCTTTCAATATAAAAGTGAAGTAACTCCAAAAGTTGCATTAAAATCCCATAGATGAAAACAATGAATGAATGCTTATATTTTTTTTCCTACACTATAATTCGCAAAAAGCTCGTTATTCTAAAATTCAGTTATAAGGAGATAGTTCACTTTTACAATGAACGACACATTTGTCGCCGCGCATGATATCGCTGCTTAAAAACTAAAGGGCCATAAAACAAAAAAATTCAAAAATGTTTTTATTGCAAAAATACAATCACAATCCTTCATATTGTATGTTGCAAAAAGACTTATGGTTGTTTTATTTAATATTTAGTATATTTAGATATATTTTTTATACACAAAAGTAACTTATATGCTTATATTTTAGCTATTTTAGCTATTTCCATAGTGTAATGACGTACGGTATTTTACTTTGGGGTAATGCTGCGGATATAAACACTATATTTGTGTTACAGAAAAGGGCTATTCGTGCCATCTACAAGCTCGGTCCCAGGGTCTCGCTAAAAGATAAGTTTAAGGAAATAAATGTACTTACTGTAGCCTCACAATACATTTTTGAAAATCTTTTGTTTGCTCACAAAAATATTAGCACTTTCAGTAGAAATAGTGATGTTCATAGTTTGAATACTAGAAACAAGCATAGGCTTCAACTGAATAAAACTCGTCTCCACAGGGTTAGCAACTCTTTTATGGGACAATGTGTACGCTTCTACAACAAACTTCCTGCTAATATACAAAAATTATCTCTGAATAAATTTAAAGTTTATATTAAGAAAACCCTGTGCAAAAAGGGTTATTATAGGATATTAGATTATATAAATGATGAACGTCCTAGGAGTTGAATATAGAATATTGTGTTATTAGATTGATATATATGTATTGTTACGTGTTACATGTTGTAAATTGATTTATGAAAAGAGCAACTAGGGGGTTTCTTGCCGAGTTCTTCCCCCTAGAAACAGCTTTCCGAACCGGTGGTAGTTTGTAATTTTGACGAAGATAAATGTTTTGTAAAAACTTACATCTAATAAATGATTTGAATTTGAATTTGAATATCTCTTCTAATATTCAGTTTATTATAAATGTACATATTTAAAACATTTAATGCTACTTAAAAATAGGTTTCTAACGATGTATAAATAAATATATTTGATATAATATCTAATAAGAAAAAAATTGACAAAAAATAATTTAATATTTTTGATTGGCTCTCCTGTAAAAAGTGTAATTTTGATTTGTGGCCCTTTAGTTTTTAAGCAGCGAAATATATCGTATGAGCAATAATTTATTGAATCCTTATTGCTGTTACAATTTTGCCAGGCGCTGGATTTTTATTTTAATGCGATTTCTGAGCAACAGTACTTTTTTCTGTATGATTAATTTTTGTTTCTGGTTAAGTACTCAGTGCTATAAAAACTACAAAATAATATTTTCATTAATATAGGAGATGGTAAATAAATCCATCCTTTTAAATTTAAAAATAATATAAGTTTTTCTTGATGTTTTTATTCATTCATTCATTTTATTCATTCCTGAATTAAAATGCACTTAGATACAGTTGTCTGAATACCTCTTTAGAATGCTTTCGTGTGAATGAAAAACTCAAGTAAATTACTCAAACCATTCAAATATACCCACTTAATGCTTTTTAACCATGTTTCTATTTTGTAAAGATTTTTTTTTCAAGTTTGAATAACTTTTTACAATAATAAAATTTTTAAAACTTATTTTTGAAATTCGACATATAAAATATTCTACTTACACGGAACAGATTACGTAGGAGTGATTATAATATTTATATAGTAGGCATAGGTGGAAAAAATACTTACAAAAGCTGAAGATTTTGTTTGTTTGTTTGGTTGTACGCGCTAATCTCAGGAACTACTGGTTAGAATTGAAAAATCCTTTTTTTGTTGGATAGTCCATTTATCTAGGAAAGCCAAAGATTTAAATCGATTTTTTTTCAATACTCAATTTTCAAACTCCACACATGGGTTTCATCACTGTTGAGAAAGTTGTACCCACTAGACTAGGTTATAAAATTCCCTTCGTCTGGTGACAGTCACCAGTCCCTTGCAGAAAGCCAGAATAAAAATGTGAGCTGTTTGTGTTTTAAAGGTCATGAGCAGGTTACACTGTGAGCAGTACTCACAGTGTTATCGTCATTATGTCACGATAGTCCATCATTTCAGTTGTATGTCCATCATAATCAATACTAATAATAAATCTGTTAGGGTCGGTCATGGAGTAATTTACTTTGTTTTCAGAGATATCGTGTTTATAGGCTCTATGACGATTTTTAGAATTTTTTTCTGTATGTATGTATGTATGTATGTATGTATGTATGTATGTATGTATGTATGTATGTATGTATGTATGTATGTATGTATGTATGTATGTATGTATGTATGTATGTATGTATGTATGTATGTATGTATGTATGTATGTATGTATGTATGTATGTATGTATGTATGTATGTATGTATGTATGTATGTATGTATGTATGTATGTATGTATGTATGTATGTATGTATGTATGTATGTATGTATGTATGTATGTATGTATGTATGTATGTATGTATGTATGTATGTATGTATGTATGTATGTATGTATGTATGTATGTATGTATGTATGTATGTATGTATGTATGTATGTATGTATGTATGTATGTATGTATGTATGTATGTATGTATGTATGTATGTATGTATGTATGTATGTATGTATGTATGTATGTATGTATGTATGTATGTATGTATGTATGTATGTATGTATGTATGTATGTATGTATGTATGTATGTATGTATGTATGTATGTATGTATGTATGTATGTATGTATGTATGTATGTATGTATGTATGTATGTATGTATGTATGTATGTATGTATGTATGTATGTATGTATGTATGTATGTATGTATGTATGTATGTATGTATGTATGTATGTATGTATGTATGTATGTATGTATGTATGTATGTATGTATGTATGTATGTATGTATGTATGTATGTATGTATGTATGTATGTATGTATGTATGTATGTATGTATGTATGTATGTATGTATGTATGTATGTATGTATGTATGTATGTATGTATGTATGTATGTATGTATGTATGTATGTATGTATGTATGTATGTATGTATGTATGTATGTATGTATGTATGTATGTATGTATGTATGTATGTATGTATGTATGTATGTATGTATGTATGTATGTATGTATGTATGTATGTATGTATGTATGTATGTATGTATGTATGTATGTATGTATGTATGTTCCTCCATAACGAATTAACTGATTTTCATGAAACTTGGTAGATAAACATTTAATAGACGTACGAGACACAAGATAGGCTACTTTTTTCTTTTTCAACGCGGACGAAGTCGCGGGCACCAGCTAGTATTGCTATAAAATAAAAATATAAAAATAATTTTTCACAATGATAATATTGGGTTGGTCTGAGACGGTCTAGAACACAATTTGACTATAATAGTTGTAGTTTTTGCCTACAAAGCAATTCGTAGTTATGAATTCCGACAGATAAAAACAGTCTTGTATACCTAGTGATACAAGAAGCCCTATGTTACATTATCTTTTGGAGACAAAACCTATGTATAAAACATTACCTTTACTTCATATTTTATTCTCTTTTTGTCCGCTTTACTTTCAAATACTGATTGCAGCGAGGGACAAAAATTATTCGCTACACTCTTATTTTTATGCAATTTATGGATATTTGCATAATTTCGACAGCGCAGCTTTTTCTTGTACAATTCTGTCCGTTGATTGCAAACAGTGGCGTCTTTCTTGTTTATAAAATGCAAAGTAAGCGCATCTGGAAATGTCACATTTTAAAAATCTTTTGTTTTACATTGCATATTTTTATATCTTTTCTTCTAAAATTTTATACGACTGTTTATCTTGACAGCATGTGTGCTGTCGTGTGCTTGTGGGTGAGTCCTAATCCCCTCATATTTTGCAGTAAATGGAAAAGATTTCGAAAGATATGAAGACTGTAAATAAAAGAAAATTTCGACATGAAAATAGAGGCTAAAGTCTATCGTACTTTACGGCTAATAATAAAAGGTAATATCAATGACAGTAGGAGTCTCGACTTCTGACAGAAGACAACGATGATAGTCGGCCATGATCATGGCCTTCGGAGAAAAGGTGTAACTTAAAAAGTTACCTCTAAAATATATAAAAAATATATTTTGATTCACTGTTGACAATATTTTAGAAGCGAGACATCGCCGTAGATTATAATGAACCTTATAAAATTGTAGTGCCACGGAGCCGCATGAAATATGAGGCAATTATAGACTCCTCATTTTTGGTCGGGTAATTGCTAACAGGGCCCGTATTGTCAAAGCTCTGTAAAGCTGAAGGTACAATAAATGAGCGGACGGGGTAATTTAAAAAGTGCCTTCTCGCAGATGCAATCTTTAATAATATATTTTCTGGTATAACGCAACTTGTTGGAAATCGTATTAGAATTTTGTCTGAATGTTAAACATTTGTTATAAAGTAATATGACAAATGAAATACACAATGATAAATATGTTGTAATTTACATTGAATAGAATAGACGATGGGTACAAGGCAGTTTGATAAAGCCAGTATCTTCTTCATACACAAATAACATTCATAACAATAAGATAGTAGCGATGTATTACGGTGCTTATAATACCTATGAGATTCTAATAGAGTCACTTACGCGTTAAATTACGAGTAATTATATTTAAGTATATGAGACATCCAGAAATTAAAAAAGAAAATTGAATCGCTTTAACTGTTGTTTTAATTGTATTAAAATAATTAACATATTTTAAAAATGCAAAATAGAAACTCTAGACAGAAAAGTAAACCATTAATTTTGAAATATTGAAAAAAAAATGTTAACCACTTCAGACCAATGCACAGTGGGACCGCCACTAATTTTGAGTAACTAATTTGGAATTGTATACAAGAGTTTCTATAATTTCAACTGTGTATATGGTCACCTCCCGATCTATAGGCTAATCCAAAGGTAATATTTTGTATCCTATGGGCTGTCTATGTATCCTCACGTAAAAAGTACAATGCCATAAAAATATACTTAACCAAACTCTTAACGAAATGCCATCACAGCTCTTAAATGGGGCTTAAAAAGCAAGACGCGGCAGAAAACTTAGTGAAACTAATTAAGAACTCGTTAAAACAAATTGTTACTTTGTTAAACAGTCGACGATGCTTCATAGTTTTAAATAATTTCTTTAATACTAAATGATAACAGAATATTCACTTTTAAGTATTCAAGTATAAGAGAAAACAGTGCCTTTTTTCATTTACTATGAAGGACGTAATCTGAATTTTCATTTAGTTATATGCTATTTGTTTTTAGGTTTCCAAGAGTATTATGGTAAAATGGTGTCCCACAAGGTTCTATTCTGGACCCGTTTCTTATTTGTATAACCAACCATAACAACTAGTACCTTACTAATGTCAAGTTGTTATTCAAGTGTTTTAAAGTAGGTATAGAAGTAACAAAAACACTTCGACGGGTGCTATAAACAAACTGAAGGATGACCTACGAGACATTTGTCACATTCGCTTTTCTTCTGTACAGGCAATAAAGTGCAGTGCATATTAAATATAATGAACTTCTTTTTTAAGTTGATTTCAAGGCCCTTTTGTATGTTTTGCATACATTTGCAAGAAATAAACGCTCTTTATAAATCCTTTTAATAAACTGTCATTACGGCAGTTATCTGATATTTATATCCATGCGCCCTTCTGTCCATGTCGAGACCGTAAAAATGGAATTTCAAAAGGCACTTTCATAGGTTAAATTCCAAATTTATTTAAGCCGTAATCGGATTGTCCCAGGATTATTTACGCCTTGGCCAGCGGCGATATTTTTTATTAGTTTTCATGAAATAGACTTTTGTCCGAAACCTTTTATCCGAAAACCCTGAGAAGTGTTTTTAAGTAAAAATATAAACCAACCTGTTTTAAACCATGATTGGTGTTATTATTATTATAATCACTACATATTATTATAAAACAGTCCTCCACCGCGTCTGTTTGTATGTTCGCGATAAACTCAAAAACTACTGCACCGATTTTCATGCTGTTTTTACCAATGGTTAGAGTGGTTCTCGAGGAAGGTTTTAGTATATAATTTACACAGTTACGCAGGCGAAGTTGCGGGCAGCAGCTAGTTTTACATCTTATTATTTACTTTTTAACACATAGATACATATAAATACAATAAATACCATAGATACATATAATACCATTAAAAAAAACTAGTGTTCCGCAAGTAACACAAGGCAAGGGTCAAACTACCTGTGGTTAACTGTGGTAGCAACGATTTAACGTTTTCAATTAGTCAATCCAGTTGTAAATATAAACAAGACAGATTGCGTCAAAATAATCAGTTTCGAGTAACACGTAATGCCCCTGTGCAGATTACACGTACACAACTAACGGTATTATCCGAAGTACATGAATATTGAATTAATTGGGCCTAATCAAACATCTATGAGATACCTCCGCTCGAATGCCCGCGTCGTTGAGGTATGACATTGACAGCGAACCCATGTCAAAATGACACGGAACATGCGTCAAATTGACACGGGAATCGTCATCATCGCTATTCGCTATCTGTCCGCTGACTGTCACTTGTTTATACAAATTATCCTTTGTTATAAAGTATTTCTGTTTAGTAAGATTGCGGATTTTTTGAAATTGATACCTTTAAGTGTATTTTTTTAGAGTTTTACAACAAGTTTAACAATAACAACAAGTTTTCTGTTATGCCTTGTTCCACACTCATTATCGTCTGAATTTATAACTGTAAATGTTATCTGCTTTATCTGCTGGGCTGCTGGCTGCTGCTGACCAGCTGGGCCCGCTAGCTTCAGCTTAGAGCGGGCAAAGTTGATTTGTAACTTTTTTACTTATGATAAAATTGACAGACAGGCTGACAGTCCATCTAGTGGACTAGCATCTAGCATCCCTTAGGTATACACTCACCACCGGGACCTGGCGGTAGTTTTGGGGGAGACTGCCGCCCGTCGTAAGTTCCCCCGAGTAGGCCGGCGGCGTACCTCCACTTTCGGGTACGCCGAGGTTCTGACAGGGAGCACAGGCCTCCCCGCGTGGGATAGCCGTGGCGGGGCACCGAAGTCGTGTAAAAACGTCCCCACGACCCCTCCCATCAACGGCCGCGATAGATAGAAAGACGTTGGGCATTAGCAGGTACGAATCCGGCATAACCCTGCAGTGTCCCCTTCATTGCCGGGTATCCAAGAGGATTTCCCAACGTTAAAAAAAAGGTACACACTCACAGATGCTGTTGTTTCTGGGTGGTCTTCTGTAAGGGGGAACACGTGATGAATACGCAAAATTATAAGTATAGATTTGTTTGTTTGTTTTTGTTTTCTTATAATAATATAATGCCAATCTGATAGGAAGTCATAAAAAACTCAGGAATTACTAAAATGGTGTACAGAAGTGAACAAGGAGAGTAATTGCAGTTTGAAGTATGGAAGAGTAGATCTAGTACTTAAATAAAACATAGAGACAGACAATATTTCAAAAAGTTCTTCTAAGGTGATTGTTCCGTCCATTAGATGGACTATCCATTTTATGACTTCAGATTGAAGAGTTTTCCGCAAAAAGAAGTTTTCAAGTATAATAACGATTTAAAAATATTAATTTTCTTTCATAAGTTGTAAGGAAAAATGGCGTCCCAGGAATGTAATAACATCAGTCTACCGTTGCATCTACTTGCATTATTTAATAAGATGAAAAGTTCCAGTAGAAATGAGATTTGTGATTTCCTTTTACAGAGAGGCAAAAGACTCTCCTGCTCCTGTCTTTAATAATTTTCATTTTAAGCATTTGTAATGCCATTAAGCAAATTTAAGCGTCGCCAATGATTACTATACTGGAAACAAATATGTATTTTTCTGCTTGCATGTATTTCCGCTTTTTATTTGATCCATATTTTATAATAAAATGGTACCATCTATACATTATAATAAAAAAATTAAAGGAGCCGTGTTAAAATTAAAAAATAAACATAAATAATAAGATTTGAAAGGATGTATTTATTAAAAAAAATATAAAACAAACAAATTGTACACGTTGAAGTATGTTACACAGGTCAAAAGATATTTTTTAGAATTTTTGTCTTTTTGTCTGTGCGTTTGTTCACGCTAATCTTGGTAACGCCTAAGCGATTTAAATGAGGTTTTCACAGATGCATTGATGATTAACATATACTTAGATACTTTTTAAACTTTCTTATTTTTTTCCTTCTTATTTTGTTTGCTATTGATGTTTTTTATAAAAAAAAATGAGAAATCCTTTAACAAAGACGTTCCTCACGCAAAATAGAGACATCTGGCTGGTGGTTATGAATAATGAAAACGGAAATAAGAAGTGACAGAATTCAATATTGAAGAAACTTTGACAAATGATGTCAATGATTACGCAGCTCGAAAACAACCCAATAGACCAGAGCTCTTGTGACGTTCGCGTTGCTTACGCGCAGGGCTCAAATTTATTTGGTTAGTTACAGGACCAATTTATCACGAGCTTTTGGCTCTCAGTCCAGATTACGTTTCGTTTCAGATCATTATTGACAGGAAGGAGAGAGACACGAGAGGTTACAATTCACGAGTGTCTTGTAATGTGGTTTTCTTTTATTCTCAAGTAGAGAATGAGATGGAAATATTATTGATATGTGCATCACATCTGAGACAAAGGTTCAAAAAGGGCCTTTTTATACGTTAAAATCGGACTGAGTTTCGAAATCATGTAAATCAACTAGAAATAACTAGAATAGAACTAGAAGAGAGTATTATGATACTCTCTTCTAAATCAACTAGAAATATAAGCACTTGTGCTGCTTACGCTTGTGCACAATTAAGGGAAACCAAACTTTATAATTACTAATGTCCTCAACAAGTTTTTTCAGCGTTGGCAGTACATTTATGATAATATAAGTAATATTAAACTCCCAGTATTTTGGAAAATATTAGTATACAGCGATTCTTTGTCTATATTCGCTTTATTGATGTTACCTTTATCCGCAAGATTACGAAAATATAAATACAATAAAGGCTACTCTAACACAAAGGAAAAGTTAATAAAGACAAATACCTTTCAACCGAAATCCTTCACAACAAAATTTCAATAAATTTCATCCACCCAATAGAATAATCTAACTGCGTGAGATAAGAAGAATTGAAAACACCAAGGTAATAAATAATAAAAAAAAAATAGCAAAGGAATAAATTCGTTCGCCCACAGAACCCTTTCAAATATTACCCAAAATTTGTATCGAACGAAGGGTCCACATAAATCACCTCACTAGATAAAGAAACGTCGCGTAAAAAAATCAGTTTATGTTCTCATTTTATTGACACAAACATGAAACTTTTTATTTTTTATGTTAAGTTTTACAGACAGGATGACGGTCCACTTGTCGGCAAGTGGCTACGGTCGCCTATAACACAAGCAACGCCATAAGATGCTGTAAGAGCGCTGCCAACCTAATGTGGGAAAACAAAAATAACAATTTATTTCGCGGTGGTCTTCTTTAAGTAACCACCCCCACTCCTAATGACTGCGTAACGCAATGTGCCCTACCTATATGCGGATTGCCTGCCACTATAAACTAATCCCTAGTTTATACCTTAAATAAAATAGGGGATTTTTTAAATACAAAAATAGGGGATTTTTTTAGTAGCTATACAAGCAGACCTTGTATCAGTTATTTTCTATAGATTCATCAGTCTATCCTGTACAATAATGAGTTTCTATAGTTCTAAATAGGGTCAAATGTCACCAGAATGTGGGTACTTAAAAATTACATCTATATCCATACTAATATTACAAATGCGAAAGTAACTCTGTCTGTCTGGTACCTTTACACGCCTTAAGTACTCAACCGATCATCATGAAATTTTGCATACACGTTGTCAGGGATACAAGAAAGGACATAGGGTACCTTTCATACAGAAAAAGTACTGTTCCCGAGTGATCGACTAAAAATATAAAGAGTTGGGCGTTACTGTCGCGTGGCGGCGCCACCATCGTCACAACGATAACGATGTCAGGCGTTACCCTTATCAACTGCAAAATTCCTTACCTACTCAAAAACTACTGCATCGATTTTCATGCTATTATAACCAATGGATAGTGATTCTCGAGGAAGGTTTTAGTATATAATTTACAAAATTATGCAGACGAAGTCGCGGGCAGCAGCTAGTTAAATATAACTTAGTAAAATGATCTCTATAGCTGTAACAATGACATAACGAAGCCGAAGCAATGCATCCCACTAACCAGATTACGGAGGACTAAGTGCCGGCCACTAATACAAACAAGGTTTACACACAATTTGGATGCCAATACCGAACTCGGCCGCCATAAGACAGATTAACACATCTATCTTGTCTAACTGAATCACTATTATGGATTAGCATTCACATTTGCGGTTAGTTGACTTCGCAATTCAATATACAATTACTTATTTATAATCTCTTCTCCTAATAAAAACTAGATGTGACAAAATACTAGTCACTAATGGTTTGAGGAGAAAGACCGCACTTTTAAATTGGATTATTATATTATTACAAATGAAATCGAAAAACAGTTAACGGTTCAATCGGGAATCAAACCTGCTATAATCTGCTGTGTTGCATTTGAGTCACCTATATACAATGAATTCTATATTACTTCGTTTAAGGAGCATTGCCTAAATATTCCTTTTTTTTAGAATAGGTGTAGAATTATAATAATATAAAGTAAATATATCTGAAAATGAAAATTATATAATCGGTAAATTAATTCATTACCTTACTTAATATTTGCACACAGTGTAATTTTAGATTGATGACACGTTAGATAATAATAATCATTGCCCAAAGTTAAGTCTATCCTAACTATGAAAATAAACTTAGAACTTGTAACAAACTAAGTCTGTGTTAATTTAACAATTAGTAGACTTTCCTAGGAATCTAACTCGAGACTAGTCCCCCTGACTAGTCTCGACCAACTTTCTCCTGGTTCTATTAGTATTCTGTTATTGTAAAAAACCTGCTCTAGACGCGAGCCAAAAATATGAATGCTTCTTTATGTTCTAGTGATTTTTTGCTGAGCTAGTTACGTGATTGGATTAGCGATAGTTTTACGAGCGGGTCCGGTGATTTGCGAGCAATTGCGGTGGCATTGCATTAGGACGAGAGGGGTGGATTTTACTATTATTATAACATTCCCTCGGTTTTGCCTAGTATAGCAACGTAGCGGTTTTCAGAGTATATTTTTCTGAAAAAAAAAATTCAGATTGATGGCCCTGTGATTATCTATACCTAGCGACTGCCTTAGACTGCTATAGCCCATTTAAATATCTCCTAACGATATCCTTAATCATATTAAACTCTTTGATGTACATTAATAACCCCGACTTACGCGATAGGTGGGACCATGAGATACTCGTGTAAGTCGAATTCGCGTAAGTCGGGGTTTAACTTTGCATATATATAAAAATGCGTATAAAGTTTGTGTAATCGGAATCAGAGTCTAAAGAAAACAATAATTTAGAAGAAACATGTTTAATAAAATGTTAGATAATGAAAACAATTTACATTACTATGAATAAAACAACGTAAAACAAAGTTATTTCGATGTCAAAGACTTCATATATTCTAACGCGGTGATCAAAAAGAAAAACCGCGTATCTCCGAATTCGCGTAAGTCGGGGTACTTGTAACTTAATTGAATGAATTATTTTTAAATTGACGAAAATCAGCCAAGACAATATGAAACGTATTGGTATCAATAGAATGAAAGGGAACAAAAGAAGCACGTCTGCACACATAATTATCAAAGTGGTCGTTTTTAAGGTGTAAAAGAGTGTAACTCTCATTCCTTTTTTCTTTTGTTATAAAAAATTAATATACAGCATTCTTACGACACGTTTGGTATAGTAGTAAACCCAGCGGTTAGCCAAACGGTCGCGGGTTCGAATCCCACTAGTGGCATATGTTTTTGTATCTATAATGTGTTTGTATTTAAAAAAATTAATATAAGTAGTATATCTACTGTCTGGTATCCATAATACAAGCCTAAAGTTGCTAAGTGTGGAACTAGATGGTGCTGTGTGGAATGTGTAAAGATATTTATTTATTAACTTTAGTAAGCTTGTTTAGAATCTCTTTATGTTCTTAATAGTTTTCACGAGAAAGAAAACATTTAAAATCGTAGTAGATATTTAAAGGACTGTGAAAATAGCTAAACTATTTTACAATTCACCAATAGTAGCAGTTAGTAGGGTTGAAAGCAATAAATCTCCTAATATCCACTCAATACTTAAAAGCGGTCATCAAATTTGAATTTGATTAGCTCCCATTATGAAAGTCGTGAATTTACTGCGTGTTCCGCTGCGTCGACTGTAAAACCTCGATCTCAATGTTTACGGTCCAATTTCATGACAATAAAACCTGACAACAGTATGGAAACAGGTGCTACAATATGATAATTACCTCGATGATAAATATGACTATAAGCGCCTCTTTCACGAACGTCAAGTAGGCTAAACCGTCACTTAAAATCACCTGTCACCGGGAATAATTTAGCTGATATACGTTTGTTTGTACGGTAGACGTCCCAAATATTAAATAGAAATTAATTAAAAAAAATCGGCTATCGAATGATGCAGTAAACTGAGTGCATAATTCAAATGATTTCTAAAAATAACTAATCAACACTTTACTTGTAGTTGGTGAAAGAGGCGCTTAGTAATGTATATCTGGCAATCGATGATCAAATGTGAGTAGTGTTAATTCCAGAAATTATCTGAACTACACTGGACTGCAAAGAAAAAAAGAGTCGGTTAGTAAATCTTCAATATCTCCAAAAGTACCTGACCTAGCTTATGAAATAAAGACTAAATTTAAGCTAAACTACATAAATATTATTTTTATTTAAACACATTAAAATATTCTTTAATTTAGTCTTTATTTCATTTATGTCAGATACCTACTTTTAAAGATATTGAAGATTTTCTAACCTACCCTTTTTTTGCGGTCCTCGTACATCAAATTACATCCGCATTATATCTATACTTCTTTACTATCCTATCCTTACTATAATATTATAAATGTGAATGTGTGTTCGTTTGTTTGTTACGCTTTCACGCAAAAATTACTAAAACGATCACCATGAAATTTTGCATACACGTTGTCTGCGCCACCAGAAAGGACATAGGGTACCTTTCATCCAGAACACGGACGAAGTCGCGGGCACCAGCTAGTAATATTATAAAGAGAAAAGATTTGTATGTTTGTAATGAATTAACTCAAAAACTACTAGACCTATTTTGAAAGTTCTTTCACCTATAGAAAGCTACATTATCAGCGAGTAGCATAGGCTATTTTTTATAAAGATACGCGAGCGAAGTCGCGTGCAACAGCTAGTAATATTAAATATTAACACAGTTAATTCGAGTTCCATTACCGTTTGCGCCTTACGTTAAGTGTAAATGTCGACACTATATAATTTATTATTGATACGACGGCATCAATTTGTTCGTTTTATTTTATTGTCGGCAATATTGAGCACTCTTTCGCGGTTTATATTACTTTTATTTACCTTTATTTTATTGCGGTTTATATAAATGAATTGGGTGACGTTTTCGTGTTCTGTCAATGCAATATGCGATATAAAATGTAACTAAAAATAATTTATGCACTTACCTATTTTTTTTTATTATTATTAGAGATAGGTTTGCTCTTGGCCAACAACCAGGTGTGAAGCAAGGATGAGGCCTATGATGGAGCGAGCTCACCCAGAACATGCCTATTCATTCGAAATTTGAAATGAGCTCGGAAATATAAGGATGTTTTAAAGAGCTTGGTCCGAAAAAAAGAGATCTCGACAAGATGAGGATGGTGACCAGCCCTCTGTATGTCCGATGGAAGAAAGGGGAATGCAGTATGAGCTCATGCAGCTCCTGAGCACACTCACCGAAGTACAGTCGGCCGCAAAAGTAGATTAACACATTCAAATGCGCAAAACAACGCGCCATAAGTCGTTGTCGCGACTATAGAGAACAAAATAAACTTCACGTAAACTCGACAAATAAAGTTCTTTATCACTCTAAAATTGAACATTCTTTGTATGTTGTACAATGATAAGGTCTGTTTTCCTTTGAAAATTCAAAGTGACAATTATGTCAATCAGTAATCAATGCCAATTTTAAATCTAAGCCTTAGCGAATTTTGAAATGAATGGAATTTGTTATCGAAACTGATAAAGCACTTTTCTGGTCGGCCATACAAACGATCGTAAAAAGCTTCAATAAGTAAGTAAGTAATTTGAGTGATCAGTTGTTTTGCATTTTTGAATGTGTTAATCGACTTATGCGGCTGGCTGTACATCTTATAAAAGACACATAGACTGGCAACTTTGAGTCTATGTGCCAAGCTGTCCAGGCGTAAAGTATCGCTTCGTCCTATTTAAGAGTGCGTATAAAGCAAACAAAATTTGTAATTTCACCCGCGTGGCCCCTTGGACATGACAGTGACAAAAATACGTAGAACTACGCACAAAATGCGACGGAAGATAGCGCATCTCGCTGAATAAAAATGTTATAAGTGCTAAAAGTATTAAATATTAATTATTCGTAAACTACAATGTCAAATGAAAAATTGATACATAAAGCATTAGATAATGTGTGAAGTGAGATTACTGATACACTTTAAGCTTTGTATTGTGTGTCATTTTGAAAATAAAACTAAAATCGATGGAAATGAGAGTTCACTTGGTGATTTTTTTCTATCGAGAAAATTTCATTATATTATGGTTTCTGTCACTGTCGTCACTTTCATTTATAATGTATTAAAAAAAAAATTAAATTGGACTTTGTTTACTTAGATAAAATTCAAATCTAGGATTGGCTATTTCTCTTTATACGCGCCCTTAAGATAAAAGTTTCAGAGCAACAATATTTGTGAAAACTTTGTAAATGATTTTTCATTCGGGTAAATAAATAAAAAGAAAACCTATACGGTTAATTTAAAAATAATAGCTATATTGTTACCATGCATATAAAATCAATTAGTAAAAGCTAGTAAAATGGTTCTGAGAACTTGTATCGTTAAGTTACTCGCTTTTGTGAAAAATATTAAACAACTCTTGTATGAAATTAGGGAGAGTAATCGTTTTACTAAAGTAAGCACGAATAATGTCATGTTATAAACAGATCTAGTTCATAGATCTACTTTGATCTATGAACTAAATGTGCTTTTAAAAAATTTTTCTTCTATCTTCTAGAGCATTTTGCTTGGCAACTCGTATCGCGACTAATCAAAGTTTTCAGAATTCATATAGTAATAACATTTTTTCAGTGTGTTAATATGGGATGCCACCGCCTATTCATCCATCTTCGTCCCTTACAATAAATTTATTCTAGGATTATTTGCACCGAATTTGCCTCACTTTGGTGTTTTATATTTCAAAAAGAGGTAGCCACTTATCCTGTTCCAGTCACCAAATATTGCAAGAAATTGCTATATCAGGGATATTTGCAAAATATAAATAGTATCATCCTGCCATCATTGTGAAAATAAATCCATCATTGCGAATTTTATTATTATACAACTAGCGTTTGCACGAGACTTCGTCCGCGTAACTTTATAAAATATACCCTATGTCCTTTCGGTTCAGTAGTTTTTGCGTGAAAGCGTAACAAACAAACTCACATTCACATTTATAATATTAGTAAGGATAGCCTATTTTACTCACTGATAATAGCTTCCAACAGTGAAAGATTTTTTCAAATCGGTCCTGTAGTTTTGGAGCCTATTCAATGCACACAAACAAACAAACAAACAAATTTTTCACAAAAAAAGATGTGAAAAAGTAATACTTATACTTAAAAATATATATAAAACAGAATTTTGTTTAATAAATAGACGTAATAGACTGTTAGTGCTATTGACATTACTTATATCATGGCTATTAAAACACCTGTTGTAGATTGTGTGACTTATCCTAATAGGATAAAGGATATAACAACAAGATGTTGAAACTGCTATACCTATAATGTCACTATACACTGCTACAATTTTTTATACCAATTCATATTGTCATCTGATACTGTAACGGAGCATTTATAAAAAAAAGTTAGGAATGGCCGCCGCTGTGTGAAAGAAAAATTGATATGTCCCGAAACAATTTCAGCGAAACAAAAACTCCGTTTTTCAATGTCATTTGCAATTGTAGACACAAACCACTAAATTGTTTCAGTATGGGATCAAGAGCCGCCCACTGCTCCGCGATGTTGCCGGCTAAGAAAAAACAAGGCTCTGTTCACACTAACCACAACCACACCACAACCACACCACAACCACAACACGCGGACGGGCGCTAATTTGTATGAAAATTAATCGGGGCATTCACACGGAACACATTTTGCCGTCAAATTCAACCGTGTGGTCGGTACCGAACAAAATCGTAACCACAACGCAACCATAACGCAACCACCTGCGACACCGCGCACTAGCGGACGGCCACCTCGCAACCACACTGCCCGTACGCCTGCGCCCTCCCTCTCTCTCTCATTCATTCTGTATTGTAATGAGGTGTCGTGCGGTTGTGTTTGCCTAAAATGTCCAACAGCGTGACTTTTGATACAGATTTATTTATTGAGGAGGTACGATCTGTCTGCCTAAAAACACTAGCCACAACGCAACCACATCTACATTTTGTAGTTGCCACAACTTAATTGCAAAATGCTGCAGCGACACTATTCACACGTAACCACTGCTTGACCACTTCTTGTCGCTACGATGTGGTGTGGTTGTGGTTCGTGTGAACAGAGCCTTAGTGGATAAACTTTACAATAATTGTAGAGTGATTATTATTTTAAAAGTCGATTTTAAAAATTCATTCACCTATAAAAAGCTACATTACATAGAATTGCATGCAACAGCTACTATTACTAGCTGGTGCACATGACTTCGTTAATATAAACTTGATATACTTATATAGATATACTAGCTGGTGCCTGCGACTTCGTCCGCTTTGAAAAAGAAAAATGTAGCCTATCCTGTGTCTTGTCTAAATGTTTATCTACCAAGTTTCATAAAAATCAGTTAATTCGTTTAAGAGTTATGGAGGAACATCATACATACAATACCTACACTTACAGATTTATTATTAGTATTGATTGATTGATTATATTGAAATTAAAAATTGAAAAAAAAAAAGTTTACATTTAGAGACCACACAGTAGAAGATCGCTCTAACTGTATTCATGAATTTGAATAGATTTGAACTTTACAATTCTTCACCAATAAGTGCTACTTTACTAACCATACTCATAACTAATTAATTTTATGTGTAGTAGTAATGTCATATCAATATTATTATTTTTTTCAATAAAGTCTGGCAATGAAAATGCTAAAAAACAAACCAGATTACAACAGCGGTTCGTTGGTAAAAATGTGCCATTGAATCCAATAAAAATCCCTCTAACACGATTGAGTTACTGCGTCCATTTTATTTGATTTCCGACCAAAAAACTCGTATGGACCCCGAGACGGAACATTGAGGTAAAGCAATAATTGTACTTAGACATACGTTATTGCATTTGCGAAGGTCTTAACCTTAGTTAAATTATAGGCTATAGTAAAGGTTAGGTTACAGTATCGGATAGTGTAGTGCTGATACGCACTATGTATAGAACTAAATAGTTACGATCTTTGAATACGAAAGCCATATATAAATAGCTTTATAGATATCAACAGGATAAATAAATTCGTACTCATGCCCAATGAGTTCAGAAAGAATTGGTTATTTAAAGTAGATATCTAAATTTATTATTATTTTAGATTAGGATGACTAGGTTATCGTCTTGGATATCCTTGTAACGGTAGCTGTAATTATATGAAATAAATAAATAAATATTTGAAAAAATATTTTAAAATGATTGTAAAAGTCGTAATTTTATAAAAACGAAATTATTTTTTGAATAGGTTGCCAGACAAGCTGACGACCCACATAATGGTAAGTGGCCACCGTCGCCTATAACATAAGCAACGTCACAGGTTTATAAACTTTATCTAATAGATAACCCAAACAAAAGCCTTTGTGAAATACCAAACCAAAAAAAATTAACAAAGTTATTAAATTACAAAGGGTTTACTCGTATGATAAATATTTACATATTTCGGTACGTAATGAAGTCGAGAATATAAAAAAAAAACTTTAGAAAGTATTTTAGCAACCTTTGGCAAAGTCCTATAACTTTCGGGCGAGCCCTTAGTCTAGTGGTTAAGATGTTAGTTAGAGCTTCGATAAGGTGCCTAGACCCGTCTAGACTCCTGATTCCAAAGTTCAATTCAAGGCTGTAATAACCTTGAAAATTTTTCAAACTTCGCTTTGGTCTAGGTCTAGGTGTTGGCTAAAAGTGCCATCAACCTGTCTGACGTTCTTTGCATAAAATATACATAAATCCAATGTAACAATTTATGGCAAAAAAATGGATGCAATGCAATTAAGTCTAGGTCGGATAAAAAAAAATGTCGCCCAGGTATTACCTAATATAACTATTAAAGGAATTATTAACTAAAGATTATGAAGATTTAAGTTCTGAGGAACTTACATCATCTACTGTATTATTTATATTATGTTTCCGCTGCCCGTGGGCATATCCAATGGAATTGAGACAGATTCAATACGCCGTCTTATATTGAATTAGATGTCGCGAAGCTCTTTTTAAATGTTTTATCTCAATGACAATTTCTTGAACTTCTGCTGACGCAAATACTTTATTGGGAAACATGTCTCCTTGGCTGCTAAGGATTTTCTTAATAAACAAGACCGCTTAATATTTTGTTTCATCATTTTATACGTTATACTCATCGAAATACTACAATGGAATTTGCGTCACAAATGCCAATGCGGCACATAAAAAGAACGCCTTTGACAGAATCATGGCGGACTCTTGCCTTCACGCGTCAATGGTAAAAGGTAGTAACGATCAACTTCTACTATTTCATTTTAAACTCTAATGGGTTGATGTAAAGTCACATTTTCTTTAAATTACGTACTTATTATTATGTTTGTTTTGTTTTAAATGACAGTTCATGCTCTACGCATCTGTCACTTTTAAATGTTCCATAAAATTCGTAGTGTTTTGTATGGCACGCGTGTTCCATGTTGTAGTAGTTTGATGGTTATACTTACTATTTATTATACTTTGATCGTGCACTGCTTACCTGAAACAATAAAAAGTATTATTTAATTTTGCATTTTATACAGTACAAGTGACGTTACACAGTACAATTTTTATATACATTTTTATAGACAAGTTATACAGTACAATTTTTATATACACTAACCTTCCCCTTTAATCTCTCTTTCCATAAGTGAAAACCGAATTAAAATTGGTAAGCGGTTTTGAAATCCATACAGGACAAACATACTTACATTGATTTTTAATTGTAACTAACTGGTGCCCGCGACTTCGCCCGCGTAACTTGTAAATTATATACTAAAACTTTCCTCGAGAATCACTCTATACATAGGTGAAAAACAGCATGAAAATTGGTGCAGTAGTTTTGGAGTTTATCTCGAACAAACAGACAGACAGATGCGGCGGAGTACTTTATTTTATAATATCTAATGATTATTAGTGAAAAAATAAAAAAAAAATGTCATGAGATATAAAAATCATAATATTTTATTACTACTGAAGCGGTATTTATGCTCGGACTGCTAAAAATATCAAAATAATATAACATTACCAATTTAAAGCCTACTAACTTACAAAACGTGCGTTCAAGCACAACAACTTTATGACTTAAGTATTGTAAGTCATGTTCTAAAAGGACATTACGACTTCGCAATCTGTGATGAAATCCTGAAATGCCTCATATAATTTTAGAAGTAGGTGACGTCACTTTCACGTTTATGCTTCGTTCACATACGTAAGTAAACATAGGAGAGTAACTAAACAGCTTAAAACTTTTGACGTGATAACATCTTATAACAGTGGTTCCCAAACTTATTTTGTCTACTGCCCACTTTGAGAGTAAATTATTTTTAGCGCCCCCATTTTTTCACATTGAAATTACAAATCACCCCCAAACCTCTACACAACGCCCCCATTTTTTTTCTGGGTCTCTTACCGCCCCCCTTTAGGCCTGCAGCGCGCCCACAAGAGGGCGTTATCGCCCACTTTGGGAAAGACTTTATAAATTGATGAACACCGCGGAACAAGCGATAGTGAGGCACGATATGACATTATCCCGTAAAACTATCGTCCGTAAACAGATTTTACAGGCAACCAATGTTTTTTAATTGAATCTCTAAAGAATTTATACTACATAATTATTATAAAGAAAAAAGATTTGTTTGGTTGCATTAAATTGGCTCCGAAACTACTGGACCGATTTTAAAAAAAATTTCACCTATAGAAAGCTAAATTATCAGCGTGCAACATAGGCAATAATTTATAGTTACGATTAAATCTACAAACTGTGTCCACGACCTTTTAGTTTTCTCCATCCATAGAATAGAACGCAGTGTGCCTTTGACACTACTAAATTCCTGTATATTATGTACATCTTTCTTCTATATATCTTGTATCTATCTAATACTCCTCCGAAACGGCTTGACCGTTTATGAATTTTTTTGTAAGTACTCGGTAGGTCTGAGAATAGGTCGTAAACTATTTTTATACCCCTAAAGTGATGAGTGGCCCACTCCCAAAAAACGGCAAAACGACGTTTGCCGTTATAGCTAGTCTAAATATGGCACATTTCTCTGTTGTGTAATAAATACTAATGATAGTTAGTTGTATTTGGTATTTTTTGCTTAATGATGAGCCTATCTATAATTACCTTGAACAATATTCTAGTCTTTGTATCCGATCTATTGCACGCACATGTCAAGCTGTATGTGTATCGAAAAATAATAAATAATTTAATGAATAAGGAAGTAGAGTGAAGGAAGCACCACAATTATGTTATGTAAATAATTGCTTCCCTTCGTTCAAATACACAAGTCAATGTAAATATGGGGGCACCGATTGACATTTCGCATGATCATAATTCAATTTCAATTTATAATTTCATATTTTCACTCATTTATTTAACTGGTTGATATTATTCTATTGGCGTGACTTATGCGTAACTTATTAATTTTGGTTTTGTTATGAACTTATTGTTAAACTTATTAATTTTGGTTTTGTTATGAAACTTATGAATTTGTTACCAAAAAAATGGTAACAAATTCATAGGGCATAGGCAAATTATTAAAATTACTTTGGATTTTAGTATTTATTAGATAATATGGTAATAACAGGAATTTACTATTATAAATAAGTGACGGTAGCATCGAATGATCGATCGAATCGAATCAGATTGCTGATATTTACATGAAAAATATTAAAGTAGTAAGGTATCTGTAATCCACTGTAGTGATGTGCACACTAGGGGGCGCCAGCCGTCAAACAGAAAACTTATAAGCAAGACATAAGGTTCAATGCAAGACATTATGATAAAGTTAAGGGAATAAGCTCAGGGCATTCACTTTTTACTCGATGGAATACTGCATTTCAGGCTACTATGCTGTTATAAGATGCGGTTACTGCCTCTTCATAAGAAGAGCCATACCGTATAAATATTCTAGAAAAATTTAACATTTTTTTATTGTAAGTGGACGGCAGGCGATCTGATAAGTTCACTAATGGAAAACACTTTTTTTTCGGCCAAAATGATATCAGGTTAGTTTACAGTCTACTGCAAGGAATACCATCGCCTATAAATGTAAGCAACACCTAGATATATGCTCCTTTATAGGATCCTATAAAGGACTAAAGGACACGGGTCAAGGTGGGAATAGGGTTTAAGGCCCTGAATTTCCTGAAATACAAGTGCTGGTTATTTCACGTCGGCCTCTGTAATGTTAGAGAGTAAAGAGTGAAGTTGTGAAACGTGTCTCGCTACACATAACATGGCCCATAATAAAGCCTTTCATAGACGTCGTTATACAGAATTAAGGTTCTTGTAGCCTGTAAAAAACGATACGAGCGTTAACGGGTATAGACGCAGAACAGTAGTCGAACTTTATTCTTTATACAGACATTATGTTAGAATTTGGAAAGCATTTATGCATATTTAGAAGGAGTTTCACGCCAAATTGAAGATGAGAGTGAAGAAATGAAGAATCATTCCCGGGTTCGCAGAATTTATCGAACAAATTCTGGCTATGGTATGGCGTACGGTTCTGTTATTTAAACCGGGAATAAATATACTGAAGTAGACATAATATGTAAGTCTATTTCATTATATTTATCGCAGATCAAAAACCGGAGACTGTATTTATTATTAATGATTTACTAATATTTTTGATTACAAAAAAGCTCCAACATTAAACTAATACTACTATTTCGTTTAAAAAAAAAATTGGAAAAAGTAGATACCTCAAATTTTTGGCTTGATTTTCAAAAATGAACACATAAATATTATTATTAAATGCAATAATTAATTAATACAAACTAAATTAATTAACAGCACAGCAATTCGTGCGTATATCGTTGATTATAATATTTTTGACTTGACTGGAGTTAAATTTTATTTAAAACTAATTTTAAAATAAATTATTTCGATTTCAAAAGTATAAAATGACAATTTTTATAAAATTATCAATGTCATATAATTTCGCATACGAAGAGTCTTACCTCAGATACAAATCTTTTATAGTCACAACAAAATATATATAAACATACTATAAGATCTTATACTGTACAAGTGGTTATACTGTGGCGTAATCATGGCAGGAAGGCTCTCCAAATTGGGATTTTTAGTGTTCGCATTAAGGTTGTACCTTTGGAATTAAGTGGTTTTTATTTTATCGATTTGTTTACTTATTTACGTGGCCTTGCAAAGTACTCTAGAGCCTTCAGCCAATATCTAAAATTATTAACTTATTTAACGATACACATAATATTATAAAGGAGAAAAGATACACTTTGTGTGTACTTAGAAAAATTAGGCTAGTATGCTAAATATAGTTACATAGAACTCATAATAAAGCAGGTTTGTATTTGAGCTTTGAACGATAGGTACACTTTTTTTAAATTACTGTGCTAATGTTATGCAAAATGTACAAGTATCAATGTTTGTAGGTACGCATTAAATCATTAATAAAAAGGGTTTGATGGCTTGTGGTGAATTCAAACTAAGGCGTACCCTTAGTTTAGGGTAGGTACCCTTAATAAGCACAGTACTTACGGCTCTACATTATTCTAAGGGCGTTCCACTTGAAAACTCGAGCTAATTCCGTGTCCTTTGTGAACAAAGCACAACTTTAATACGCCTACACAAATTCGCCATGCTATCATACAGAACAATGGCCCATGAAATAATGCCAACCTTTCAATAATATGTCCTTTGAACACTTTTTTGCTTATAAAATTACACCAATTTCAAAGTTAGGGGAAGTTACGAAGCGTTGTAACGGTTTTGTGAAAAAAAAATTTTTTTTTTTCTATTTACTCATATAAAAGAAATTCACAGGTGAGCGGGTAGTAAGGCTCTTTACATATCTGAGGGGCAGGGATGCTATAGACAATTATAATAAGAAGCTAGCTTTTGTCCGCCACTTCGTCCAAAATTATGATCCATACGGAATAGAAAAAAAACCTATGTTTTTTTCTGAATCTGACAATATGGTGTGCATTTTTTACAATTTTATGGCAGTTTTGAACGAACTTCTTATGATTAAATCAAAAATAATTTCTACTTAAAGCGTTTGTTTATAAAATAGGTTTGTACCTAGACTATTTATTCGCGTCCCCAAAATGGTCTCATGACAAAAGCGCATAAGTTCAATTTTAATAGTAAAGTTTCAACCTCAAACAACAGTCATGCATGCGATGACAGGAAGTCAAAAACTTTTCGCAAGTGTATTACGTCATGGCATGAAACAGTTTATGTTACGACGACATAATACTTTGATAAACATATTATCCTCATTTTAATGAAGTTACTATATTTTACTATAGTGATTTAAATTTGATTTTCTATAAATGTTTTAAACTTCCACCTAGAAACTTTGGACGGAAAAAGAAAAATGGGAAGTTCTAATTTTTCTCTTCATAAGAAACTTCCTCGGACTGCAATGAAAATAACAAAAAAACTGCCTGATTTTTCCAGCCGTTCTCGAGTTTTGCGCTTAGCAACATATTTTATAATTCATATTATTATATATTTTTATATTTACAGATTATTGAAACGTTTGAAAATTAGATTACTTTATTAATTATTTGGAAAATATCTCCGAGTGAGTAGTAAAAAGATAACTTTTTAATACTTACTCGTAAAAAGGCACTTATATTACTTAGGGCCTCGTTCACAAACTACATGTAAAGTGTTGATTAGTTACTTTTAGAAATCATTTTCTGTTTTATTGAATCATGCACTCGATTTACTGCATCATTCGATAGGCGATTTTTTATTATTATTTTCTATTTAATGTTTGGGACGTTTACCGTACAAAAAAAGGTATATATCAGCTCCATTATCCCCTCTTACCGGTGACTTTAAATGACAATTTGGCCTACTTGACGTTTGTGAAACAGGCGCTTATTCTAGTGAAATAAATGTCAACAAAACCGTTTTAGGTGAATATTGACAAAGAGAATTACTAAAAACAAGGTGTACAATATTGTTTGATAAATAGCACTGAAACACAAAGAATGGTCGTGTTTCTTGTTAGAGTCAAACGCATGCACTTTCTGAGGTCAGATAAGTCAGGACAAGGCTCCAGGCCACTCGAGCCAACCCCCTCTGATTTATACCGTATCCATAAATCGTGCTTAACGCTATCTTCACGTCAAGTGTGTACTTTTATTACACAAAATTGTATACTAGAACGAAATATTGTATTTGTTATTTACCTTTTTTCTATTTTATAACGTACCTACTGAGTGTTGCATTGAAAAAAAAAACATAAGCTTTATTGCTATTACACTTTTTGCCAAGCGTTAGTTTTATTAATTTTAGATGATCCCTCGGAGCCAGTACCTTTATTCTAGATGAAAGGTAGCCTGAGAACCCTTCCCTGACAACGTGTATGCAAAATTTCATGATGATCGGTTGTGTCCGTCAGACAGAGAGACAGTTACTTTCACATTTATAATATTAAGTATGGATATGGATTTATTTTATAGAATTTTTATTGACATAATTATGCAAAAATTATGCAAAATTGACATAAAATACATTCATTTTATTATATTTGTATTTTATGTGAACTTTAAATGTCAATCAAAAATATTATCTAATAGGTAGTCAGCCTGCAGTTAGCCTTTAAAAAAAATAAGGCATACCGGAGCTCACCTGTTATCACATTTTCATCATACATTTCCCAATGTTCCCAGACCTCTATCCTCAATCCCACGTGGTCAGCAGTGCACTTGCACCATAATATATGACATAAGTGGACTGTCAGGCTGTCTGTCAACCTCAATATATAAAAGACGCATTCCCGCTGTGAATTAGTAAATTTAGCGATATTTTGCTTCTGTATTTTGTTTTTTTTTCCTAAATAATTTCGTGTATTTTTGTTCTTCAACCACTATAAATGGTTATTGCTTAGGAACATATCACATTACTGGAACCCGTTTGATCCAAGACTTCTGATGTGCACACATGAAGTACTTAAATTATTGTGAGCAAAAATATCACATATAAGAACATTATTGAAATGTATAATATACACAGAGTGAAACGATTGGTAGTATTTCGCGACTAAATGGATATTGCAGTAGATCGATCTTGGATCCATTACCCACACCCCGTCCTGAGGGAGGGCACCATAGATTTGGAAACACACGGATATATATTACGAACGTGCACGCCTCGTCTTTTATGAAACGAATATAAAAAGTAGGCTTAAATGCGGCACAGTGTTACAAATTATCCCAGAATTAAATAAAATCTTGTTTGTCTGAAAACAAAATTACAAAACCTAATGAGTTTCATAGAAGAAAATATAAAATTTTATAACTGGAAATAAATAAAACAGTTATCTAAACATAAAAGTGATAAAAAGGAATACCTACGTAACGCGCTACCTAATATCTATCTTTTATCTATATCTATACTAATATTATAAAGAGGAAAATTTATTTGTTTGTTTGAATTGAATAGGCTCCGAAATTACTGGACCGATTTGAAAAATTCTTTTACCTATTGAAAACTACACTATCCGGGAGTAATATAGGCTAATTTTATAAAGTTACACGGACGAAGTCACGTGAAACAGCTAGTGGTATATAAAAGGATGGTTTTGATTTGTAGAAGATTTGTAGAATACCTGCGTATAATGAACAATATACGAGTATACCTCTAATTATTAATTATTAAAAAAGTGAAACTTCCATATTCGTCAGGCTAAATAAAAACTTATTTAAATATGTTACAAGTGAATGTCAGAAAACAATTTTTTCCCTTTCAACAACAAAATTCCTGGATTGCTTTTAAAAGAAAAAAATACAAAATACAGTTTAAAATCCAGTTTAAACTCAACAGTACGCGAAGTTTTAATGTATCGTGTGTTTTATTAATCGCGTGCCTCTACAAAAATCGGAATAAGAATATGTAATGTACTCGTACGTAGTCATTCGAGTGACAATTTGTCCACGAAGGTTTCTTTAGTATGCAAATCATGTCATAATTCCCGTTTAAATAGTTATAAAAAATATAATACTAAATTTATAATGATTTTACTTTAGAGTATGTACACTTATGCAAAGCGTTTTCTTGTGAAGGTTGACAGAAAGGCTGATGGTTACCATCGCCTATAACACAAGCAACGCCACAGGTGCTGCAAGTGCGCTGCTGACCATATATTCATATATAAGTAAATAAATAACACATAATGGCATCATATGGATTTCGCACGCCATACAAAACACTACGAACTTTATGGAACATTTAAAAGTGACATAATATGCCAAACATTTGTCATTTAAAGAAAATGTGACTTTACGTCAACACATTGGAGTTTAAAATCAATAGTAGAACTTTGACGTTTATACTACCTTTTACCATTGACACGAGAAGGCAAGACTCCGCCATGATTCCGTTTTAGGCGTACTTTTTATGTGCCGTTTGTGCATTTGTGACGCAAATTCCATAGCTGTAGTACCAACTTCGATGTACTATATAGGTAGTGTACAATTAAAAAACAATGTGTGAAAATAGAGTTTAGAAATTACTCGTAGCAAACTATTGTTCTGTTTGCGTTCGTTTCCACATTTAAATTCAAAACATTCTAACAGATTGCAAACTGTTTGGAACTTACATTACGCATTCTGCATTAGTCGTTCAAATATTATATTTAAAACAATATGATGGCACTTTGCAGAAGTTCAGTTACAAAAGGTTTAATTGTGAAATTTGTGTCTAACCGGTCGTCATGTTCCTAATCCAGTCAATAACTGTATATAATTAACTGTTTTTTTTTTGTTAATTTCTAGTATTGTAAAAACAGTAATGTCTATATGTAAGTATATCGTCAGTCAAATTGCGTCTCGAATTAGACGTGATTGCGTCTCGAAAAAAGCTCTCTGTACAACTTAGATGTTTTTGAAACCTATTACTTTGAAAAAAAAAATCGAAAAAAAAATCAATATTGGGAAAACATTTCTGAAAGCAATTAAATCTATTTGTGTGTCATTAAACATTTTAAGTGACTGCCAGAATAATTTGGAAATTTAAATAAAAACAATTTACTATTAAAAAAAAAATTCTTTCTGCAATAAGATAAATCTTTTACACAACCCACACACAACCAAATTTATTATAAATATGAACAATTTTATTTAGTATGGAGTAGGTATAATGCTTTGTCAATAATGAGAAGTAATGAGGAGTTTGGAACTGACGGGTAGAAAATCAAACACCAACTAACCGAAATCAGATTATGAGTTTATTAGCACTGAAATTATGTTGATCAGTGAAGGGAAAATTATAGTTGAGAAATTAATATTTATTTACACTACAATACGAAATGTTAACGTGTAATATGAATTACGATTGCGGCAGCAGGAGGATTGAAAAAAAAATTACTTACAATATTATATTTAATAAAAAGAAAATTACAATTTAAATTACGAACTGATTAACCTATTATTAATTAATTATTGTCCAAATCGAAGTTACGGAACTCGTAAAAGTGCAGCGTCGGCAATTCTCTTCTTATAGCTATATGTAATTTATGTTCTAATAGCAATACATGTAAATAAATGATCTCAATAAAATAAAATAATTCAACGCCTGACAAAATTAGACGAGCAAAAAAGATTGAACAAGTGCTTTAACATCCAAGAAAAGGGGCGCGAACGTGCAAAAGCTATTAGTTATAAATCCATACTCCATCTAGTACTAGTATATCCTTATCCTTACTAATATTATAAATGTAAATGTGAGTTTGTTTGTTACGCTTTCACGCAAAAACTAATGAACCGATCACTATGAAATTTTGCATACACGTTGTCAGGGATACAAGAAAGGACATAGGATACCTTTCATCCAGAAAAACGTACTGCTCCTGAGTACGTTGTCCTGATTGTCTAAAAATATAAAGAATTAGGTACTGTCTCGTGGTGGCGCCACCGTCGTCACAGCGATAACGATGTCAGGCGTTGTCAATACTAATATAATAATAATTCTGTGTGTAGGTATTGCATTGTATGTTACTCCATAACTCCTAAACGAATTAACTGATTTTCATGAAACTTGGTATATAAACATTTAGACGTACAGGACACAGGATAGGCTACTTTTTCTTTTTCAACGCGGACGAAGTCGCGGGCACCAGTTAATTCCATAATAATCGAATGGTACCTAAGTATGAATATTTGTATTTTATTTCCTCCCATAGTATAGCGCGTTTTTTGCTTTACACAGATGTTAACCCATTAGTAATTAACTCCCTATTGTTATTATATTATGTAGATAAATCAATATTTCGTCAGTTGAATATCTTCATTATGGAAAACCATGGACAACCTGTTATCCTCATTATAACTTCGGAACAAATGAAGAGTACAAAAGATATAAATATGAGATACTTAAAACCAGTTGTAATGATCTGTAACATACTCGACTACTCGTATCTAACAGTACTCGTATATCGGCCGAACTCGGTCAATTTATATCGGCTGGTGACGTCATGCCAGACAGCTGTTCACATTCCAACCAGACGCCGAAATAATCAACAAAAAATATTTACATAAATATAATACTATTTATTTAATTATATAATCACCTGAATTACATATAATTTTACTTTTTAATCAGTACTTGCAAAATGTAAATATCTTTTTTATTGCCTTCATTTTCATAAATGTGAGATTAATGAATAAATCCATACTTTTTTAATTTAAATAAGTACCTTTATTTCAACTGCATCAACAAGTGGCTCGTTGGTCTAGGGGTATGATTTTCGCTTAGGGTGCGAGAGGTCCCGGGTTCAAATCCCGGACGAGCCCATACATTAAAACATTTAGCAGTTTTTTTTGTTCTCATTTTCAATTCGAAATTCGACGAGAATTCGACGAAATTCCATTGAAGAGGTGGACTAGCTTTTTATTCGTTTGCTTTTTCAGGAGTGTTAACATTTTCATTTACATACTTTTCAATTCGAAATTTCAAACAAATGTTTATAATTATGCTGTTTTTTTAATAGCAAGCAAATTTGGTTAGACAAACAAAGGTATACTCGTATCAGCTCCATTATCCCCGGTTACCGGTGACTTTAAATAACAGTTTGGCCTACTTGACGTTTGTGAAAGTGGCGCTAAGCCAGATGGGTTAGTTAAAAAACTGCTACATAGTACATTATATGATCATGCCACTTACACTTTATCAACGAGGTCAATAAACATTTATTCTACAATAAAACATAAAGTTCAATGTATACACATATATTATATATTGAAATGGGTTTTATGGGTACAATTTTGTGTAAATGCTCCCCAAGTTCAGGATTTCCTCGCTTTGAAAACTCCCGAACACTCCCAATCAGGAAAATGGCCGACACATGAAATGGTTATATTGTTTTTTATACCCCTCTCGTTTATCCCTCCCTGAAGCGAATGAGCAAACAAAATAGAATTAAACAGGAAGAAATGTTTTTATACAATCGATGGCGCCTAACGGTAAGTAGCTGCTTGCAATATATTGAATAATTTGAATAATTTTAAGCCTTCCTATGGTACTCACTTTACTACTTACTAGCAATTACTGAATAAATTATCATGAACCGTAGATAAATTCTATTGGAAAACAACAACAATATATATATATATATATATATATATATATATATATATATATATATATATATATATATATATATATATACCTAAAACAATAGTGACCAGCCCCTGACTTAGCACAGAATTGATATTTTTAAAAATCCTGTCTTAGTCGGATACTTAGTTTCAAATTTCAGCTTTCTAGACTTAGTAGTTTTGATTGTGCGTTGATAGACAGGACAAACGATTATAAAAGTGAGTATATATACTGAATACAATAATATTTTCAAGATAATAGGTAAGTAACTAATTCATACTCATTCTGAATGAAAAAATAATACAATTTAGAATGATTATAATAACCATTAGTTATTATTTGGTCTATTTCAATATTGTGTTATTCAGAAATTGCTAATTTATCGGCTTCGTTAATAATTATTATAGGATTTTAAATGCATTGCCATCCCCTGACCTCCAAACTAGGATTACCTGTGTTTTGGAGTAGAACCCTTTTTAAACCCTTGACTAAGTTAACTTTTTTTAACTAATGAACGACCCTTTTTAATCCCAGTGTAAAAAGTTTACTAACGAAAATACAACGCAGTTTTTTTAGCGTATTGAATAATATTAAAATAGTGTTTTAGAAGAAAAGTGTTGAAGAAATAAAAATAAGAAGGGGAAGTAAGAAAATAACTGCATTTTAATATTAAAATTATTTTGTAAAAATGTGTAACATATCCTTACCACAACGTATTCTGGGGTATAGGCTTTCACGATATTCAAACGGAGGGCCTATAGACATGAGCCTTTAGAGGCTTAAGTTTTTTTTATGTAAAGGTTGGCGGGCAGGCTGACGGTTCATTTGATTGTAGGTGATGACTGCCGTTACCTTTGTGGTTGCAAGAGCACTGCTGACGTGCTGCTGAGCACTGCTGAGAAAAGTGTTTCTCAGTTGAAAATCTACATCTAGAACTCTAATATCAGTGGGTCAGACAAAATACAATTGATTCAAAGCATTGAGTAGATTATCGGGAATTATATTAAGAACAAGTGGAATCTTATAAGATAATTCTAAATAAGAAAAATAAAAGAAAATAACAGGCGTTACCTTAAGATTTCCACCCTGACCGGGACCAGGGCGGTGGTCTTGGGGGAGACTGCCGCCCGTCGTAAGGTCCCCCGAGTAGGCCGGCGTACCTCCACTTTCGGGTACGCCGAGGTTCTGACAGGGAGCACAGGCTCCCCGCGTTGAATAGCCGTGGCGGGGCACCGAAGTCGTGTAACAACGTCCCCACGACCCCGCCCATCAACGGCCGCGATAGAATGAAAGTCGTTGGGTTTTAGCTGGTAGGAATCCGGCATAACCCCGCAGTGTCCCCTTCACTGCCAGGTATCCAAGAGGATTTCCCAACGTTAAAAAAAAAGCGTTACCTTAAGATGCAATTATTTATGGTCAACTTTAGTTCAAAATGATTGAGTCCAAAAATCAAAAACATTCACTTTTGGTCTAGTGGCTATAGTAACCCTAGCTGTTAATCAAACGGTCGCGCGCTCGAAACCCGCTAGGGGCAAATGTTTATGTGTTAACATTTTACCTTTGTATCTGAGTCATGGATTTTTTGTATTCATAATATGAATTTATTTACAAAAAAATTAATCTATGTTGTTTATCAACTGTGGTATCCATAATACAAATATTAGTTGCTTAGTGTAGGACTAGATGGTGCTGTGTGGAATGTGTGAAAATATTTGTATATGTGAAGATATTAACTTTGTATTAGTTAGTTTTTGTCGGCAACATTTCTCTTATCGATGAATAAAATCAAGCTAAGGGGCTTTAGTGCTAAAGTACTCAAGCACGATTCACGGCAAGCGGCTACAGTTCGAAACCAGAGCGAAGTGAGTAAATACAGCATGAATGTTTTTTGGAGCAAATCATTCCACAAATACCTGCGCTGGTGAGTGCCTAGACTAGAACTGCATCTACTTCGATCTATATGCACTAGGCCATATTAAGTTACACTGTTGGGCAGACCTTTCTAAAATGTGAGGAGGTTCTGCAAGTGGTGGTCTATAGACGTATTCTATATTATCTGGGCATCATAAATCCTAAATATTTGTTAATTTTCATATTAATTTTCTTACAAAGATAAAGCAAGTTATTCTTACTGCATTTTAAATCGCAGACACTGCAAAGATTGACCAAGTTTTTAACCTAAGTTTGCTGTTCTACTCTATTGTATTTGTCAACTCAACACACTGTTATATGAATGTAACAGGATAATATCACACGTACTGCGAATATTCTGTTCTTCCGATAGGTTGTATATATATATATATATATATACATACTTTAATTTTGTTAAAATTAAGTGTATTGTGTTATTTTATATTTTAATGATGACAAAAAGAATAGTATCCTGAGTTTCTTTCGGGGTTTCTTCTCAGGATCGTCATCTTGGCTTTTTTCCGAAACCCTGGTAAATTTAAATTAATAATGACGATCATAAGAGTTTCTTGTAGAAACCTAATTGATAAATAAATATTTTGATTTTGATTTTTGATTTTGGTTACTACAGATTTGAACGATTCGGCACTTAATAGAAAGCCCATAAAACTGAAATCATAGTTTTCACTGCGATCCATACCTTAGTATTTTATTAATAAACCAGATACAATTTCTTTGTAAACAATAAAGGCTTTATTCATTACTGCTTAGTTAACCTTCTAAATGTATATAAATTCTAATTATATAATATTAATTTATTTGAGTCATTTGGGAAGCCTGTCTGTAACCAACCCTCCTCCTCCATCGAGTGACTAATTCCTCAAGAATTGAACCCCACCACTTGTTTACTGTTTGATACAGAATTGGCACAGATTGACCCAGTTTTGGGGAAGGCCAACGACCGCCGATGTTTTGATAATATTAGTTTGTACTTCAATGAAGCTGTGGATTTAAAAGGGTATGGCTACACTGGTAAAAATAAATATTTTAGATATTACTTAATATAACTTGTGAATTTTGTTTCACATACATTAAAATACGTACACTACGTCCTGTGACAAGAAGGACGAAAATTATCTTGTAACCAATAAATTGATTTTGTTTTTGATATTTATTTATTCATTTATTAAAATAAAATAAAAAAAACAATTTCAGTACAGATAAACTTAAATAATACAAAATGAAAAATATGATATAAATGTTTTAAGCTCGGAACTGCATGGCGATTGTCTAAAAAAAATATATGTTATAATCAAGTATTTAATTATATGTTTAAACTAGCTGGCGCCCGCGACTTCGTCCGCGTTAAAAAGAAAAAGTAGCCTATCTTGTGTCTCGTCTCGTGAACATACATACAGAAAAAAATTCTAAAAATGGTCAATTTAGTTTCAGTATCATGTAAAGAGCCTATAAACACGATATCTCTGAAAACAAAGTCACTTACTCCATGACCAACACTTATAGATTTATTTTTAGTATTGATATTGAAATATATTATGTATTTAATATATTGATGTCATTTTCAAGTTATAATTATTATATCAAAATAAATTATTTCTGAGTTTGATGAAGGTTCTGGTTATATTATAACTTTCAAACGACCACGAATTGAGACTTCACTAAGCCCTCAGGCTAAAGCTAGTATGAGAATAATGATTGTTTGGCCGAGTTTCATTGAGAGAGCGCGCCAATGTCTGACACCATCACTTGAAATGGGCGACCATTAACCTTATTATTAACATGGTTCTAGCTTCGAACACTATGATATGAAGACGTGAGTGGATGAAGGTGATATGTCACATTTTTGGGTTTTTTCGTTTTTTTTTTTTTGCGTTGATAATGGTAATATGTCCAATGTCCATATAAATGATTAAAGACCTTAAGACAGTCGACTTAAATTATTTTTGTGAAATAAAAAGTCGAAAAAGGTGTTATGTACAGTTAATTTTAAAAAGCAAAAAGTGCAGAAAAGTTTACTTTTGTTAATGGTAGAGGGAGCTATGTTAATTTTTTTAAATTAAATAATACAAGTCTTTAATTGCTATCATACCATTAATATTTTAGGTGGTTTACACAACTTCGCATCATAATTTAGTACAAAAATCAGTTCCGTGGCGACTTATTTCAAAAATTAAAAGTAAAACTTTAAAATAGATTTATTCAAAATTGGAATTATGCAACATATCACCTTCATCCACTCACGTCTTCAATTATCTAAACTACTTTCTAACATGTTCTTAGTGTTGAAAAATCTTCGATTTTGTTTAGCTAAAAAAATATATTTACCATCTTTTTGTTATGTTCTCATGAAGTGTGAGTCTATAGAAAAATTAACCTAACCTATCCTAAGTTGTTGTAAAATTACACTGTAAAATAAATATTACCTACCTATCCCTATTTTCTATTGTATTTATCGAATACGAAACATAATATATTATATTATTGTCATTATTATATAAAAATTTCGTGTCACGTTGTTTGACACCTATAAACTCCTAAACTATTGTGTAATTTGGTTCAACTTAAAAGATAGGATAGTTTTTATTTTGAACCCGGGCGAAACCAGGAGCGTGTAGCTAGTTGTATATAAAACAAAATGAACTTTGAAATTGCTCCTGTCAAAACAGAAATTCTTAATTCTCCTCGTAAAGTATGAAGTTTAATTATTTAATTTAAAGTAAAAATTGATCCAAAGGTTAATAATAATAAACGCATCAAATCGATTTAAATCTTTGGCATCAAATTAACTTTGAAACCTTTAATTAAATAAAATAAAACTTTTATATCAAAATTCTCTTACAAGTAAATTAATTTTCTACACAGAACAAAGATTCTGATCAGCTTTACGTTTAAAATGCTTTAGTAAAAGTGCATTAATAAACTGTTTTTTGCATAAAAAGATCTTTGTTTGCGATTCAGAAAATCCAATTCCTTTGCACTTATAAGCCATATACCCTTGCTAATGTTTATTTGAAAAACTTATTTAAATAGTTAGTTCTAGAATTATAATTATAAACTGGCTTAGATTGAAGCATATTTTAAATGTTCGATTTTTTTTGTTGTTTTGTAATTTTCTCTTTAACTCCTGAATTGTAGAAATAGTAAACAATTCAAAATTACTTGTTATCATAAAACACAAATAAAATGACATATAATAAAACACAATAGCATAAATGATTTTTAATTATTTATTTATTAATCAGATTCTACTTAACCAGCGACCCGCCCCTGACTTCGCACGGACAGGATGACCGTCCACTTGATGGTATGTGGTGACCGTCGCCTATAACACAAGCAACACCACAGGTGTTGCAAGTGCACTAAGGATTAAGGTTAAGGAAGAGATGGGGTAATGGACTCTGTTCATCCCTTAATCACTCACAGGAACACAACAGCACATATGCTGTTATTTCACAGTGATATTCTGTATGAGGTTTTAATTTTTTTTTTTTTTTAAATGGACATCTATGCGAAGTCGGGGCGGTTAACTAATCACTACATTGTATAAAACAAAGTCGCCTCCCGTCTGCCTGCCCCTATATATGCTTAGATCTTTAAAACTACGCAATTTTTAATAGATAGAGTGATTCAAGAGGAAAGTTTTAGTATATAATTTTCAACGCGGGCGAAGTCGCGGGCAGCAGCTATCTACTAAAAATAACGATACAACCCCTGAAAATTTTATAACAGAAAGGTGTCAGGCGTTATATTGTTTTACACAAGGGTCAGCGCGGACCGACGGAGTGGTGGCGAAGAGAATAATGAGATATCATTTGAAAATTGACTTTAGTTACTTCAGCATGCGATTGAAAGTGGTATAATAAAAAAAATACTCTCGCGACGGCAAGCGCGGTCGAGCGGCGCTCGGTGTCGCTTAAGCTAAAGAAACTAAAGTCGGTTTTCAAATGATAACTCATTAGTCTCTTCGCCGCCACTCCGTTGGTCCGCGCTGACCCTTAGTCAGGCGCTACACATCCCTTACTTTTAATGCGGGCGAAGTCGCGGACACCAGCTAGTGAGTAATATGTTTCTTTACAAATGAAATGTGTTTTTAGTTTTAGTGACCATCATGCAAGTTGGTTGTAATTTTTACTGCGTAGCTTAACCGCAGTTTTAACTGCCTGTTTGTTTTACTTGTAAAGTTTAGTCAGTAAAGCGAATTAGTAGTTACCTAGTGTAGTGCTTGTTACATTACATCCTGCCTACTTTCACCTACCTCTTAATAGCTGATCGTTACATTAGATTGGAAACAGCCCTAGTCCTGTACATTGTTACTTACTTACCAAATATCGATACAATTGTCGATAATCGAAATTAAAAATATTCTCCTGTTTTGACCCAAACTAAAATTTTATTTTTACTAAACTATTCTAATATAATTTTGGATGGAGATATATTATAATGTTCGAAAATATTTATATTTATACTATTGTTGTATATTGTTGTATATACTTACTATGTTTTATTTAAGATAAATTTTACATGACCATTCATTTCTTTTTATTGAAACAAAAAACAATAATTGATAAATGAAAACGATGTATCACAAAAACGTGAACCTGAAACAAGTATATAAAAGTATAAGAGGTCTATAACTGTTTTTCTATTTTAGGCAGAAAAATATTTAGGCAACATTTAGTTCAAAATATTACGAATAAAATATGAACTTATAAAAACAAATTATGCCTTCGTCATGAGTTTTATTATTTAGTATATTTTCCACTAGAATTAGCCGGTTTGGAATTCCCTGCCGGCGTCTCTATTTCCGAGCTCATATAACCTAACTCTTTTCAAAGTTGGAGTGAATAGGCATCTTCTGGGTGAGCTCACTCAATCATAGGCCTCATCTTCGCTACACAGCTTGATGTTGGCCAAGAGCAAACCAATCCCTAATAAAACAATGCCGCTTTTCTTCGATGGGTAATGGTTGTTTATCGACAACCATTACCCATCACTAAATAAAGAAAAGATAGTAGTACGATAAGGGGCCGGTTAATCACAGGTGCGCCGCGCGCGTTAATTAGGTTTCTTGTTAAACTTACTAATATGCTTACAAAGCCTATAGAAATTTATCTATTTTATTTATTGCATGAAAGACTTCCTGTCTGCGGTTTTAAAGATAATAAGTAAAACATTAATTAATTTTTTAATTAAATACATATTGTTTAACATAAAGTTGAAGCTATATTATAATATTTAAAGTATAATATCCACGCCAGTAAAATAACATTTCTACATGTAGGTATGTGTAAGCTTGACAGCAAGCTTAAAAATACATAAAAATATAAAATAACCATTTAGATTTATGTTCAAAACGAGCGTGAGACCGCTAGAAAATTTATTCTCAACAACTGCCAAAATACGATAACGTCACTCAGTAATATTTTACGTAAACTACTTTTTAAGAGTTCTGTTATTTTAAAAACATAGAGGAATAGAGGCAATAGAGGAGCCGTTACTCTTGTCCATAATGCACTAAATTACTACTCTTATTTTTTTTTTTAAATAGGTTCAGTATCACGTACTGACCCTAAATGCACAAAATCCTTACAAATTAGCCGGGCGGAAGTGCAGCCATTTTGACAAAAACCGTTTCGGCCTATATTTGTCAATGAACAAATCATAATAGTCGAATAACTCGTAAACGGTAAGTGACAGAAAAAAGTTATTGGACAAAAAAGATAGGAATTTTATTTATCTACAATAAAGGTTATTACCATTTTTGACCTCAAGAGTGCACGGTTACGGAGATACAGATATACGCCGAAACGGTTTTTGTCAAAATGGCGGCACTTCCGCCCGCATAATTTGTGAGGATTTTGTGCATTTAGGGTCAGTACGTGATACTGTACCTATTTAAAAAATAAAATAAGAGTAGTAATTTAGTGCAGAAGAGAATTCTCTATTGCCTGTAGAAAATCCTTGTCCTTGGTTAGTTGTTAGCATATTTTTCAGTATCTATCTACACAATGAAAAATATACGTTATTACAGGTAAATAAAATGTGTATTTCATTATTTTTTCAGTCAGAAGAAGTTTATTTATATATTTATACAAGTCACGTATGATAAAAGAGTGAATTCTTAGTCGTGAGATGTATTATTAAAATCTGTTGTAGAATTTTACTATCCACGGTTACATAAAAGTGACAAAGCTAGCTGTATATACAAACTGCCATTCTGATATTCTTCTAACTATCGTTATCCTATTTTAAATTTAATAGTTACCTTTTCGAGAAAATTTTTTTTTCAAACTTAAGCAATAAAGGCTATTTTTATTTTTTATTTATTTTATTTTATTTTATTTTATTTTATTTTATTTATTTAACTTTTCGAATTAATACTAATATTCCTGCTTTATATGTGTCTAATTCAATGGCTGCCTGGCAGACATATAAAAAATTAAAAAAGCAGACAGACCAAAACAAAAAAAAAAAAACATTTTAATTGAAAATTGAAAAATAGACGAAATAATAATTAAGAACTTACAAAAATTAATAAACTAGCACATGCTATAATAATAGTATTTATAAGATGTTAAAATGCAAAGCTGGTCAATTATAGTGACAATGCAGATAAAAAGTCTTTTTCCCATCCATAGTTTATAACTATAACAATTCAAGCATTTCTATCAATCAAACATAATATTTCAACGCATAAGAAAAAGGGGCGCGAACGAAGTCGCGGGCAAAAGCTAGTAATAATATTCTCAACTTAGAACTGTGCTTAAACTAGCTTTGTAGTGTGCGAAAGTCTCTTACATGAGCTGCTTTTGCTCTTTGGTAATAGCGCCTCTTTTTTTTGTGGCATCACAGAAGTTTATTTATTTACTAGCTGGCGCCCACGACTTCGTCCGCGTTGCAAAGGAAAAAAGTAACCTATCCTGTGTACATATCATACATACATACATACATACATACATACATACATACATACATACATACATACATACATACATACATACATACATACATACATACATACATACATACATACATACATACATACATACATACATACATACATACATACATACATACATACATACATACATACATACATACATACATACATACATACATACATACAGAAAAAAATTCTAAAAATGGTCAATATAGTTTCAGTATCATGTATAGAGCCTATAAACACGATATCTCTGAAAACAAAGTAACATACTCCATGACCAACCCTTACAGATTTATTATTAGTATTGATTGATTTCGTTTAATAAGGCAGAAAAGTGAAAGTTCTAGTTTATATGAGACGTTGATAATGGCAGAATGGTGAACCAGAGCACCCATTACGGCACCAAGCCGAGGTCATACCGAGTTAGGAAACCAATTTGCGTGGGGTAACATGTGTCACAAGCCTTAATGTTAGTTTATGGGACGCAAAGTTTTAGGGTTTTGATGTAATAGTTTAGGGCCGGATGGGGTTAATGATTACATTTATTTACTTTTCAACATTGAGTCGAGTCATGTGGGCGGGATATGTAAGTCATTTGGTGCTGAAAAAAAGAGGTTACCTGAAAAGTTCTTCGGAGGTGCTCCTTTTGAATTTCTACTTTGCCAACTCGTATTATTGTCACTCGCACCGCAATATATGAAAAATGTGAACTGAAAAAAAACTACTTAATTAAATTAAATTAAGTTGCGAATTTTTTGTGGTCAGAGTTACGTTACAGTCGTAAACTAAAATTAGTCTCTATCTAATAGATGTTACAGACGTTAATAACGTTTATTGTTAATATTTGTCAGGATAGTTTTTTTTTTTACAAAATACCGAATAGGTTTTATGAAAACCTACGGTAATACTTGTTTGTACACCATAATAATACAAAGGGTATAATTTATAAAAATACTCGAACGAAGTAGTGAACAAAAGATAGTAAACTATTTTTATTATTATTTCAAAGTATTTAAACTTTGACGGCGTTTTAGGAAAACTACACCCCACACTGTCAAAGTAACAAAGTAAATAATTAAGCTTCCATTTTCTACAAAAAAAAATCTAACTCTTTTATGAGAGCATCCGTGAGACAGATAATAAAAGTGTTAACTGTATAGCCTCAACAATAAATCACGACCTTTACCTTATTCTGGTATGAAATAGCACGTAACAGTGTTCTTTCCCATAAAACATTTTCCATAGATCGGAAGCAATATTTTAAAGCTGTTTAAATAAAGCTTAAAGTTAAAATTTACGACCGTAGCTCCACCTGTGTGCGGAGACTAGTGAAATAATGCACAGTGTAATTTTAATATAAGACCTTATTCTTTTGTAATACATATTTTTAAAAAAAGACTAAGAAATGTGAGTTAAGCTATCAATGATAGCTTGGTCGATTGAATGAGGTGCTTGCTATCTCTAGGGTCCCGGGTTCGATCAGGGTCAACTTTGGAAATGAAGGTTTTTATACAGAAGACTGCTGTAAAATAACAGCATATATGCTGTTGTGTTTCGGTGAGTGAGTTACGGCTAATATTATTATTATAATTGCACACATATGATCTATTCTTTTTCTATTGATCAAAAACGTAAACAAATATAGCGTCACCATTGTCACTGGACTGTTTTAAAGATGGGATTTGTACATTAGACATTATCAAAGAGAGTTAACTCAGTGAGTGACTCATTTAGAATTTGTTCGTATTGTTTGTTTAGTTCTATATCGTGAATTGTTTGTTTACCTTTTGATCAATGAAAAAAGAATACATCTTATATACATATCATAAAACAGATAATAAAACATTATGTATGTACGTACATTGAATACATTTAGCAGTAACTGAGAGACGACAACGTTGTTGTTATTAATCTCCGCAAATAATTAACATATTTTTATGTGGTTTTCACATTAAGGTACCCGTGGTACCGGTGGGTCGACCCATTATCGGGTCCATGGGTAATTTTAATTACCTGCGGTTCCACTCACTGTAATTCTACTTTTATTTCGAAATTTTGAAACTCGATATAACCGAATTCCTCGCGGGCTAAGTCGCCGTCAATGTCAACACAAATTTTACACTTAATTTGCAACATTTTAATTAAATATGAAATTCTTTAAAACTAGCACCTGCCCTCGGCTTCGCAAAGAATTGAAACGTTCAAAAATCTTTTGTAAAAAAATAACCTAGGTATGTTTAAAATTTCAGCTTTCTTGACTTGACTCAGCTGCTGCCCGCGACTTCGCCCGCGTAACTTTGTAAATTATATACTAAAACCTTTCTCGAGAACCACTCTATCCAGTAGTTTTTGAGTTTATCGCGAACAGTGAGACAGACAGACGCGATGGAGGACTTCGTTTTATAGTATGTAAGGATAACTATTACTACGCCTGTACCTCATTTTTAGTTTTTATCTACAACTATGGTTCGCTTTTTATCTTATTATACTTATATTTTATTACTTATACTTTTTAAATATTTATATATTTTTTTTACTTACACTTTATATGTTATTATGTACGTTTCTTATTATATTTACTACTAGCTGGTGCCCGCGACTGTGTCTGCGTTGAAAAATTAAAAATATAACGTCTCTGACTTTATACTTTTGCTAAACGTTGGATCTTTATTTTAGTATAATACAAACAAATAGAGTTTAACTCTCTATAATGTTACTGTAGACGTACGATATTATGTCCTCTAGATGTGCGCCTACTCTGCGCATATCGAGGCTTTCGCGGGTGTCAATGGCAAATTAAACAGAGCCGAGGATCGGCAGAGTGCAAATAAAATCCTACAAAATTGCTTTAGCACTCAATTCGTTACGTTTTAACGCGGTCGCAACTTTTATATGAAATTTTTTACATATTTTTTTCAAGTACTCGCGACTGCAGAATATTTTCACAAACTTTTACATTTAAAAGCTAACCTTCACACCAGGAAAGTTCATTTTTATTTAGATAATGTTCCTATACGAGAGTTAAATTGAGAATTTAAATATGTTTTTGTGTGTAGTTTTTTTTAATGTTTAATAAGTAACCTTTAATAGGTTTATAGAAAAAATATAAAAAATGCTTTTTCAAGCACACGAATTTTTATATTCGTGTCTTTAATAAGGCTGAGTATAAATTAATCTCACAGATTTTACTGAAAAAATTCTTATCGATGTAGTGCTCAAATGTGTACGGAACAACAAACACGAAAAGAAATAATAAACAAATCAAATCGCAACAATGAATTATGACTTGTGTCCACGATTGTACTTACATTCAACATGATATGTTGAGCACCATATAATAGTACAGTGACATACAAAAGCGTTTCAAGACTTACATGTAATTCTGTAAGCAGTGTCGGCATGTAATCGAATTTGTTTTGTGTAATTCCGTGTGCGAGCGACTGTACAGGCGTGTAATCAAGTGTTCGGTGGCAGATTTATGGCGAAAACACGTTTCTTTTATGGTAATTTTGACCTTGAAGCTGTTTTCCCGTTTTCATTATAATTAACCGGTTTCTAGAAAAGCAATTTCTAAAGAGTAATTGTAATTCTTAACCTTGATCCAATTAAAAAATTATATTCGTTTAAAAAATATTGCTTTTTTAATATTTTTACAAATTGAGGATTCTCTTATGTCCTGAAAGAGCCTACTATGGACTATATACCTACTAATGGACATTTTAATTAATGCATACCACTAATATAGTTAATTAATTAGTACCTACTGAATTTACTATACTAGGTACCATGTAACTTGGGTACCAAAGTTAGCACCGATCATAACAGATCAGATAATAATATGATCTAATAACGAATTTAACAAAAATTGTCTGCACAGTGTAAAAATTATTGAAAACGGAAAGATAATAGATATTTTCTGAAACTATTAGAACTTTTAAGGGTCGTCTCGGTAGATAGTCCTTAGAACTCTGCTGTTGCTAGGGTGTTCTTAGCCACTTACCATTAAGAGGACCATAAACCTGCCTACCACTCTTTATGTTAAAAAAATATTAAAGGTGCTGATTAAAAACAGAACTAGGCAGCTTATCATATTTGAAAAATATTTTTTAAACACATATCATATTGTGAATTCACAAATAATGATAGGTGCCTCGCTGTGTTTTAAATAAAAAAAAAATTATAATATGAACATACAAAATTTTTCTTTTCTATACAAAATATTTCCCCAAAAAAACTGTCCCCTTCTAAGTACAGATGTATTGGAATATTATTCGTGTAGTTTTTTTCGCACATGTAAACCTCATAATGTGTCTCTTCATCGGGTAGAAAATGATAAATTGACATCTTATGTCAATATGTCACTATTTCTTCTAACCAATTCTGTAGGTTGTGAGAAACATTATAAAAAAATATTTTTTTGAATAATTTTGTATTATTAATACTGTAGGTATTACATATTTTGATATATATCCCATATATTACATCTATTTTTGTATATATATATGTCTATACCGAAACTTATATCTATAAACATATACATAGATATATTATATCTATATTGGTAATTATATTTATTGATTTTATGTGCATATTATTATTTGATAAATTGATATACTATTAATATTTTTAGTCCAGCCGAAAACAGAGAACAGAGCTATACCAGCGAAATTATCGACAAAAATATATGGGCAATAAAGATTGTATAAATGTTTTAACGCACAAATTCGCGTGGAAAGGCTAGTCTAAAGGAAAAAAATGAAAATCATAAAAAGTTATCTACTTAAAAAAATAAAGAAATAGGTACCGAAAACAAATCGGCACGTTTTTAATATTTGCCTTTATTACATTTTAAGGTGGGAAACACGTCAAACACAGTCTCAAGTCCGAATTCGTGCCAAGTGCCTTTGAAAATTATGGTTTTCAGTCGTATCCACCCAATTTTTCAGTTCAATTTTCACAAACAACGTTGCCGAATATTAGAAAGATATGATTTATTTCATATCGTGAGTTCGTGAATTTTATTCACTACTAGCTGGCGCCCGCGACTTCGTCCGCGTTGAAAAAGAAAAAAGTAACCTATCATGTGCCCTGTACGTCTATGTTATCTACCAAGTTTCATGAAAATCAGTTAATTCGTTTAAGAGTTTCTGTATGTAAACATACATACATACAGAAAAAAAATCTAAAAATGGTCAATTTAGTTTCAGTATCATGTATAGAGCCTATAAACACGATATCTCTGAAAACAAAATAACTTAGTCCATGACCAACCCTTACAGATTTATTATTAGTATTGATAGTGCTTTAAAAATTGTCATATATTTAGAACTATAACTGTTGCACGCGACTTCGTCCGGGTAACTTTACAAAATATAATCTAATTATAACCTACTCGCTGATAATATACGAGTAGCTATCCAACAGTGAAAGAATTTTTCAAATCGGTCCAGTAGTTGTACCAATGTTGGGATCAACGTGTGTCGCCGGCCTAAATTATATACAACAATCTTCCTCGTTTATTCATCGCTTTTTCATTGGTGAAAACCGTATTAATATTAGTAGAGAAACGAAGAAACAACGAAGCTAAGTACGAATACGTAATGCTTTTCTGTCATATTTCTTTGCTTGCTCCGATTTTCAAATTTCAAAGCCTTGCAAAAGTAATTCATGAACGGATTTTCGCAGGCAGCTAAAGTATAAGTAATACTTACTAAATAAGATAAAAAAAATTAATTTTTAAATCGGACTAAGCAAAAATGTGCGACAGAGAAACATTAAGCGTACTGTAAAGTGAAACAGAGAAGGACGCAGCATAGCAACTAGTTTATTTTTGCATATCTGAATAAGCACCAAAATCGCAATTTATTTTCTCATAGATAACAATTCGATACCTTAATAATTCGCAAACCAAATAACTCCTCTGAGTCAAACTTTACAGGGGGGACTAAAAATGTTATAATTTTTTTTTGTATGATACGAGAAAAGAAAAAAGACAATTTTACATTGGAAATTATGGCTCGTATTAACCGATAGACCTTTTAAAAATTAAATTCTAATTGTCATTAAGTTTCTCCCGTATCAAAAAGTCATTTTCAACCAAAAGTGGAGTTATTCGTTTTGCGAATTAAGGTATAGAATTGATAAAATATACTTTTCGTCTTGTAAACAGATGGGTGAAGAACGTTCTCTTCGGATATACATTTTATCAATATGCGACCATCGAAATTATTATATCTTTGTATGCGACAACAATAGTTTTTAAGTGAAAGGTAATAGCCGGTCTCTGCGTAAGCGGCTCGTTGGTCTAGGGGTATGATTTTCGCTTAGGGTGCGAGAGGTCCCGGGTTCAAATCCCGGACGAGCCCAAGGCTTAAGTTTTTTTTTCATTTACAAATTATAACCATATATTTATAATAACTTATATAATATTTATTTTCTACAACTGTATGCATGTATAATATATTATAACACTATTCATTTTATAATTTGAATTATTTTTTTATCTAATTGGCATTCTTGTCCAAATACGTCGTGTTCGTTCAAAATTTCTTTTCTTGCCTTTCTTGCAACATTACAGAAATATTTCAACATGATAAATTTCGGTATTCACAAGATCTCCAGTTGAACGTCCTTGTCGAAAGAAACATGCTCCTGATTTTCACATAACGAACTAACTACATTGCGTACGAAGTCGCTGTCATAGTTAGTGGAATCCAAAAATGTCGATATACACGAGTTTCTTTTATCAAGAACCACTCAGAACCACTAAAATGCGATAAAAACGATGGGCTCGTCCGGGATTTGAACCCGGGACCTCTCGCACCCTAAGCGAAAATCATACCCCTAGACCAACGAGCCGCTTACGAATAGCTCAACTTTTACCTCTCACTTGAAACAGTTTTTGTTTAAACGTAACCACGCGGTATACAATTAAAATAAAGTTATGACCTTTTATTCTTAACCGACTTGATTGCGGTTTTCACTTATGTATTGTAACAAGGTTCTATTAATATTTAAGTGTGTGTTTCATTTCAAATGGTTAACAAACGAAAAAGTTTTATACCGAATACCGATATTTATGTTCATAATTATAAAGTACTAGCTGCTGCCCGCGACTTCGCCCGCGTAATTTATATATTTTGGGATGGCGAATGGCAATATTTTGGGCACGCCACAGATCTAAACTGTTTGCATTTTAATTAAAAATAACAAATTCCTTTCTTTCAAATATCATTGTGAATATAGTAACCAAAAAATACATAAATATCTGCAAATTTTCAAAATCATTTAATTTCATTTAATTTATTACTACAGGCATAAAATATGTATTTTTTTCGTAGTAAATGTAGTATATAAAGATAAAGAGTTTGGAGTCGAAAGGTGTTTTTTTTTTAATTTAGTTTTATTATTTTTTCTAAAAATTACAAAGTCAAAATTATTTGATGGCACGGCACGTCTATGACCTCATTAAACATTTTTTTAGAAAAAATGGCACGTTATAATCCATAAAGGTTCGCCACCCCTGGCCTATGTCTTATTCTGATGTATAAGCTATATTACTGTAAAGTTTCATTGAAATCTATCCAGTAGTTTTTGCGTGAAAAAGTAACAAACATCCATATGTCCATACAAACTTTCGCATAATAACCTTTAATATTAGTACGGATTTAATTAGTTACTAAGAAAGAAAGGTTCGACGAAATATTACTATTGCTAGCTTGCTGACCCTAATCGTTCACAATCTTCTAATTATTGTGAAATAGCCTACAATTCTAACCTTTGATCGGCGAACCGGGGTAAATTGACTTGTTGTGATAGCAACCTTTTTTCGATCGATCAGCCCCGGTTCAAATAGCAAATTAGGAGGGTATTTGTAACTTCTTCATAAACCAAATAATAACTACGAATAAAAAATAAAGATCCAACGCCTGACAGAAGTATAACAGGTGGTATATCTTTTGTTTTTCAACGCGGACGAAGTCGCGTCAAATAGTTTGTTTAATTTAAAATAATACGGATCCTCTCTTCGTTTAAAATAATATTATTTAAAATCATTCAAAATAATACGGATGGTTAAAAGCCTAATACCAAGTAAACATTAATAATAAATCAAAAATAAACAACGTCCAAAACTTCCTCAAGAATTCAGCTTGTTTTAAAAAAAACCTGCTATTTCTACACATTAGCACAATCATATAAAAAAAATCATCATTATATTAATTATATACTATTTATCCTGATAATGCGTGGCCAATTGGATAACAAACACGTCTATACTCTATACTAATATTATAAAGAGAGAGAAGATTTGTTTGTTTGTAAAGAATGAACTCAAAAACTCTATATTTTATAAAGATACGCGAACAGAGTCGCGGGCGAAAGTAAGTAAATAATAATGAACAAATTGTCCCACAAAGTTGTACTTCCGTTCGCTTTAAAACAAAAGGTCGTGATTGAAAAACTTTTGTGTTTCGTTCCTCTAATAAATTATGGCCTGTGATAATTTATTTATAGCTAACAACTGTACGAATTTATGATTTTAATTGCTTCATTGCTTTATTCTGACCGCGATTACATTTTCCACTTTGGAACTTATTTATGGGAAAACTTCAATTTCAAAATTCAACTTTTATCTAAGTCTTATCATAATAAATGCGTTTTGGAACAACATTTATTGCTATTAGATTTCTTATTATATTTCGTATTAAATACTAAAGCAATCGCATGAGATTTTGTTCGCGTAGTGATTCGAATATTATGTTTACTCGTAACTAGCTGACCCGGCTAACATTGATTTTCTAAAATAAACATAAAAAAAAAAAAATTTGGATTGAGCCACCCTTATCACTTAGTAAGGAAAGTATCTAATGTTATCACATTTATCAGTTCTAATTTACGATGGCTCGCTAAATATTTATGGTCTGGGATAAGTAAGATTATCACAGTTACATTATCATTGTTGTAAAACTGGCCTTGTGATATTGTTTGTTTGTTAAAATAATAAGTTCATAGGAATTCATTAGCTAATACTTCCTACTTAAATTAAATTTTATAAAATTATATAATTAATTTTGTAAACTATGATTAAATTTCTTATGTTACACTACAATATATTTTTGTTACATATTCACCAAGTCATCAATGTGTGAGCAGCAATAAAATTACACAGACAGTTCGTTTTTTACATGATGATTGATGAATCCCATCCGAATAGAAACATTGTCAGATTTAAAATAAAAATTATTAACTAACTCCTGACTTTACTCGTATGTTGAGCCCAAACACGTTATATTTGCTGTAAGTTGCTAAGGAATTGGGTATCCCTTAGACTACTTGATTCTGCAGCATCAGATCAAGGTTACCATGTCATAGAAATACTATCATACATAAGTAATAGTATACCACATTTCATATTAATTGATCCTATGGCAGTTAGTGAAATCCGTTCGACAACCTTTTCAAACGCCTGAAGATAAACAAAAATTGAAACCAGATTAAAATCGATCCATCCGTTTTGGTATACTTTATAGAAAAATATTGGTTCCTACGGAATTATCTAAAAACGAACCCGCGGGCACAGCTAGTGTTTTTATAATATTTAGATTTTTTTAAATTGTTGATTTTGCAAGTCAGACTTGGCAGTACATGAGAGTACTTACGTACATTAAATCAATATTAACTGGTCCACATTGGTTCATGTTACATCTAGGTAAATAATTCCATCTGTCCCTACTAAGTATCCCTACTGCAAGGTTATCTCTACCGGTAGGGCCAGTAGGTACTGTTCGAAAATTAAAAAAATATACAGTCGACATTTGAATAATAAGTATTTGAAAGTTGAGTTGTTTGGTTATTGTATTATGAGACTACATAACATTCTCTCTTCTTATGGTGTGTGTCTTAGTGCGTGTGTGACGTGTGCAATATTTCCTTTCACCAAAATTACGTAACGTAAATCGTTCAAGTATGTCATGATAAGTTTAGTTCCACTATCCAAGTGGCTCGTTGGTCTAGGGGTATGATTTTCGCTTAGGGTGCGAGAGGTCCCGGGTTCAAATCCCGGACGAGCCCAAAATTGAAACATTTAATTTTTTTTGTTCTTATTTTGTTTCCTGTGTGATATAATTTCAGTTAGGTACTTTTTCCAATTCGAAATTTCAATAATGTCTGAAAAAACTTTTGCCTAGGAAAAAACTTAATTAGATTTATTATATTGTACTACTTATATAAAAACTGTCTAACTGATGGAGAAAATCGCATCTTTTATTTAAAAAAGATTTATTATAATTTTTACATGTATTTTATATACACCTTGAAAGACGGCCCGTAATATTATAAAGCTGATAGCTGTGTTGTAAGTAGAGAGGCTTATATAAGAACAAGATATGACGGTAATGGAAATATCTTACAAAAGATCATGAAACTAGAAGGAAATCCGTGAGGACACGAAACACAAAGCGGTCTGAACTGAATAGCAGGAAAATTAGTGAATGGTATTAACCGTGAAAGATAACGACGCAGTCACGCAAATCCTGCAAAGAAATTGCTTGTTATGTATGGAATATAGCTCTAAGTAATATTATAGCGACAGTTTTCTCCGAAGAATTTTATTTGTTAAAAAGAATCTGCTTTCTACTGATTTAGATTACTGAGATACTCGTAGTTGCGAGTCGTCTTAATCTAGGATTGTACCTATAGAAGTAGCTGGTTGACAACTCATTTGATGGCAAGTGGTTACCGTCGGCGTCACTTGCATTTCCCTTACTTTCTTTCAAAGGAAATACATATACTCGTATCGTAACCAAGTCATCTAAGCATCTGTTGACATAATTCAATAAACTTGGGCATAAGTAAATTTAAATATGAAAATTGAAACGAAACGGTTCAAATGAGCATCAAGTATTTCAAAATTTGTTTGAAAGCAATTTTGAAGTAGAGTGTAATAGAAATCACAAATATAATTGCGTGAGTAATAATTAACAAGGGAACACACGCATCGTGAAACAGGAAAAAGTGACCCTTTTCATAAAAATATTATTTCGGGATAAAATATTCGGAAAAATCCCCGAGCGTCAACCTCGGGAATAAATAAATGTATAATTCGAACGTGCGGCCGTGATAGAATTATCGACGCTGATTTAATGATGAAAAAATATGTATTTCTTTCTCACTGTTTGTTTATTTCGGTTGAATTGCAAAATTCGCTGCGGCTTCATTTCGAAAGGGTGTTCGGGAGGGACTGTGTAACAATTTTATCCTGCTAATGCCACCAATTAGAATGGTCGACGCATTTTGCGTTAATTACTGTTATTATTTCGAGTGAAATCACTAATGAGAATTTACTTACAAGGGCACTTGTAAATTGAGTATTGTCGAAATCAACATTGTTTCAGCCATTGCTGAATAACTTAACTAATAATATAACTTTCCTTTGGAGCCGGTCAGAAGTAGGCTGAATCCAGCGTAGACCAACGGTCCCATTGGGCCTTTATATTGGAAATAGTTTTACTTTATTTATTTTTTAAGTAGGCAAGTTGAAGGTGACTTGACAGGTCTGGTTGTGGCCTTTAATAAAATTAAGCTGCCTGACACTGCTGCTAAGTTAAAAAAAATGTTACTTTAGGGTAGACTTGTTTATGAGAGTGTTTTTTTTTTTCTTTATGGGAAGACTTTACTACCGCCAAAGTAGCTGCCAGATTATAAGTAAACTCAACCGATACAATGAGAATATTAAGTTTATTGCTGGCCTTCATATTAAAAAAAATCAAGTACAAGGTAAGCATAAAGGAATAAGGTCTGGAATGGACATAATACATATACTTACGTCCCCTGCTTTTGTCAATTTAGATCTATGCAGTTGTGGCAGACCTTTGCGTATAGTTTTAGTCCCTTTGCTTCTAAGGTTTGTTTATTGTTAGTTTGTTAAAAATAAATATAAATTCGGTACCAATTACCACGCTCTGAGCAACACGACACCCAAGACTACTCATTAAAATTCTCCAGTGCAACCAATCAATCGGAACAGTTGATTGAACAATGAAAGCTCTGCAGAACGATCTACTAAAATAGGCAATCAAATCAAAGCTGTAATAACGTTGAAGGCAATAAATCGGTCAATCTAAGGCGGTGTGATACGTTGCACGTCTCACAGCTATAAATAGAGGTTGGTCATTTCCATATTTTGTAACACAGGAACTTGGGATACGTCTCTGATCAACCGTCCAAGTTATAAGTGCTTGATTTACTACTTAGATTTGACTACACGTTTGGCCTAGTGGCTATAGTAACCCTAGCTGTTAACCAAACGGTCGCGGGTTCGAATCCCGCTAGGGGCAAATGTTTATGAGTTAACATTTTACCTATGTACCTGAGTAATGGATTTTTGTATTTATATTATATATTATGTACCTATTTACAAAAAAAAAAGTAATCAATGTAGTATATCAACTGTCTGTTATCCATAATATAAGAATTAGTAGCTTAGTATGGAACTAGATGGTGCTGTGTGGAATGTGTAAAGATATTTATTTATTTATTTGTTTTGATACGGATTTTGATATGGTTTTCACTAATGGAAAGAGCTATAAACGAGAAAGGTTTGTGTATAAGGCACTTTTGCTTTATACATACATATTTTTACAAGTCTACAGCTATGAGAATTTATCTTTCAGCTCCTCTGATCTCAATTTTACGGTCTCAATATCTTCAAGGCATTGAGACTGTTATAATATACTTTAATCTACTTATTACCTGCGCCTGTATGGTTTTGAACTGAATACGTGATATCCTAAACAGTTCAGCTCCTGTCAGAATGCCAGCGTTGTGCCCCCTGCCTTATTAAATCAAAACATAATCCTGTGTCAAGAAATCATTGTCTCGCTTTGCCGCTGTACTGTACACGTGAAGAATATATTGGTTACGTATAAAATGTTATCTACTAGTGGCCTGCTCCCGGTTGCGCACGGGTTTTAAATAAAAACTATTATATCTTTTAAGTTGGACCAAATTACACATAGTTACAAAATAAACATGGGGCATTTTTTTTTTCAATTTTCCTCTTCATAAGAGCTTTCCTCGAACTTCAAAAAATATTTTAAAAAAAATTGCCGAATTGATCTATCCGTTATCAAACACATTTAGCGATTAAATTCATTTACCTATTTGTCTAAGATTTTTTTTTTATAAATAAAAATGTTTTTACCTCTTTTTTATTGTTTTTGATTTAAGTACATGTGTGATTCCTAAAGTATTAAAATGTATTAAGATAGCATGTAAAGCCTAACAATAAGAAATCGTTATTTAAAGTCTTCATTGTCTTGCATTATTATATATGTGAAATAGTGTCTTACTTTTAAAATGTCACAAACTTTACTTGCTTCAAGCGAACATTCGTCTGATTGATTTATTTCGCTGCTTTACAATGCAACGTATATTTACAAAATTATTTCAAAACCAAAATTGTACTGCGAAATACTAGAAAATAAATTCAGACAGTTTAAAATGCACTGTATGCAAGTATTTACTGAGATGCACCTGCGAATTCACGTATGCAACATCACTCTTCACACTATACTACCACTACTCGTATTCGTCTACATTCCCATACGTACTCCTATTTCATTTTCATATTTCGTAGAAATATGCACTTGTGTCTTGTTATTACTCTTCATAGAAACATATTTTATTCAGAGGAAAACTTTTGTCTTTTACCTACATGTAGTTTTGAACCGAATGACGTATGCTAAGGTTTATACCTATATAACAATTTATTTAGATGTAATCCATAATAGTCCATACGATAAATGCGAAAGTAACTGTCTGTCTGTCTCTCTGCTACCTTTCACGCCTCAAATACTCAACCGATCAATATCAGGTATACAAAAGGACACATAGAGTACCTTTCATTAAGAAAAAAAGTACTGTTTCCGAGTGATCGTCTAAAAATATAAATAATTGTGCGCCACTGTCGCGTGGCGGCGCCACCGTCGTCACAGCGATAATGACATCAGGCGTTATTATTACTCATATATTTTATTTTTCAACACGGACGAAGTCGCGGTCACCAGCTAGTAGCTAGCTAAAACTTATTCCAATATAAATTTTTAATCAAGCACCTCTAAAAGTAGGAAAGATAAAAGTAGAGTTGCTATTGTTAAGTCTCAATTTATCTTTTAAAATTTAATAATTTTCACACTTTGTGCATCAAATCTAAAAGATTATATTCAGTTATATATGAGCAATAAAGACTAAGCGCCTCTTTCACAAACGTCAAGTAGGCCAAACTGTCATTTAAAGTCACCGGTAACCGGGGATAATGGAGCTGATATACCTACCTTTGTTTTTACGGTAAACATTAAATAGAAAATAATAATAAAAAATCGGCTATCGAATGATGCAGTAAACCGAGTGCATAATTCAATATAACAGAAAATGATTTCTAAAAGTAACTAATCAACACTTTACATGTAGTTTGTGAAAGAGGCCCTAAGTCTTGAAATCACATTTCACTCACAACAAAGTAAATCATATTATATTATAATAATAATATGTTTTCTTTACAAATGTTTGTTGAATTCAAAACACTTGAGACTTGAGTGTACTCGTACATCAACATTGGGATTGTTTTAACTTAAGTTAGATTGTGTTTTTAACGTATGCATTAGTTTATTCAAAGGAAATGCTTACAAAAACAGATTTTCCCAACTTGCACGAGATAAGAAATTCTGTTTAGAAGAAAACATGAAAATTTTTGTAATATTTAGGTAGTAGACATTCATGAAATGTTTGAATTGTCAGTTAGGAACTTTGAACGAGAAAGGAAAAATGGGGTTCAAATAATATTTCCAAATTTATTTTTCTCTTTATGAAAATCTCCCTTGGACTTTGAATATTTAAAAAAAAAATCTGACCCGATTTCGAGATTTGTGCTTACCAACATTATAATTACATTTTAGTGATTCATTTTTATTTATATACTAGCTGGTGCCCGCGACTTCGTCCGCGTTCTGGATGAAAAGTACCCTATGTCCTTTCTGGTGTCCCAGACAACGTGTATGCAAAATTTCATGGTGATTGGTTCAGTAGTTTTTGCGTGAAAGCGTAACAAACAAACAAACTCACATTCACATTTAATAATATTAGTAAGGATTATACATTAACTGCAAAAGAAACTATAATAAGCGCCTCTTTCACAAACGTCAAGTAGGCCAAACTGTCATTTAAAGTCACCGGTAACCGGGGATAATGGAGCTGATATACCTACCTTTGTTTTTACGGTAAACATTAAATAGAAAATAATAATAAAAAATCGGCTATCGAATGATGCAGTAAACCGAGTGCATAATTCAATATAACAGAAAATGATTTGTAAAAGTAACTAATCAACACTTTACATGTAGTTTGTGAAAGAGGCCCTAATTGTTGCATATAACGAAACTGTTGTTGTGTCTTTGACTATATTTAAAATTAAATTAACTACGGATTAGGTGTTATCCGCAAACCGACATCCAATTAGCAAAAATCATTAGTTCAAATTGGATTAAATTCAATTTAAACTTTGTTCCGATAAATATAGGTCAGCATTTCATTTCGATAGGAATAGGGTGAATCGTTTGAAAGTGACATGGGATTTGTGGTGGAACGCATGTCTGTTCCACGTGTCTGAGGCCAACCGCAAATTCGCTTCAATGTTGTCGTTAAAATTTAGCCATTAAATGCCAATAATTACAATGCCAATGTCTACCATGCTTTTACACTTACATCGAAAGGGAATCTAGCAAATGATTGTAGCGCTACCCTTTTGGGTACTTCATTTTGACTTCACAGATGTCTGCCCAATTGCGTAATGAATAAATAAAATGTAAAATATATAATATAATGAAATGTAGCCTATGTTACTCCCTAATAATATATATAGTTACCCAAAAGTGAAAGAATATTTCAAATCGGTTCAGTAGTTTCGGACTATTCAATGCAAACAAATAAATCTTTCTTCTTAAATAGTATAGTAAACAACTATATAATCTATACTTTGTTATAAATATTTATATATAAAATAAGGTCGATGTCCGCGTGTGTCTGTTTCTCCTCTAACTTCTTTTCAATCACCTAACGGATTTTGATAAGGTTTACACTAACAGAAAGGGCGATAAAGGAGAAAAAATACATCTGTTCGAAGTTGGGATTGGGTCGTGTGTTCTAATAAAATGTAAATAAATATAATATGTATATAGTGTGACATTTTTTTTTACAATAAATACCCTGCTAAAATAGTTGTAAGGGCCTCTTTCACAAACTACATGTAAAGTGTTGATTAGTTACTTTTAAAAATCATTTTCTGTTTTATTGAATTATGCACTCGGTTTACTGCATCATTCGATAGCTGATTTTTTTTTTATTATTTTCTATTTAATGTTTGGGACGTTTACCGTACAAACAAAGGTATATCAGCTCCATTATCCCCGGTTACCGGTGACTTTAAATGACAGTTTGGCCTAATTGACGTTTGTGAAATAGGCGCTAAGGCATAAATATATAAATTTTAAGTTCTCAAAATTTACCTGTTCCTACTAATAGTTAGTACCTACATAGTTCGTTTTATTCAATTATTATTAAAATTTAAAGCAGCACTCAGAAACTTTAAAGTCTTAGCGCCTCTTTCACCAACTACAAGTAAAGTGTTGATTAGTTACTTTTAGAAATCATTTTCTGTTATATTGAATTATGCACTCGGTTTACTGCATCATTCGATAGCCGAATTTTTATTATTATTTTCTATTAAATGTTTGGGACGTTTACCGTACAAACAAAGACAAAAGTATATCAGCTAAATTATTCCCGGTGACAGGTGACTTTAAGTGACGGTTTAGCCTACTTGACGTTGGTGAAAGAGGCGCTTAGTATTATATTAACTTAATTTGAACAAGTTTCAAAACAAAACAAATCCGCACATTTGTAAGTGATGGCGGTGGCTATCAATAACACAAGTCCTTAACAATTAACAAAGCTTAAAATGGGGAAACTTTATTCAAATGAGCGTCCAAAATATGCAAACAAAATGGAATTGTTTAATGTTTGTAACATCAAAATAATTAATGTTTTGAAAGCACATTTTGAAATCGTCTTTAACACTCCGCTGTTAATTTAACACCCAAGTGTTGTGAAATTAAAATTTTGTCAAAATAATTGTAATTTAGTGAGCTGGCCGCGACACGGTGAAAGTATAGCAGTAGAGTACGGACTCAGTGTTAGCGTTTTTAATATGAAATTTAATGTTTTACTCAAAATATAAAATATGCATAATATACGTATATAATGTATATATGATTTAATAAGAATATGATTACTGTGAATTAGCTCTCTTTGTTTTTACTCACGGCAAAAATCCTTCATATATTATCTATACTAATATTAGGAAAAATTTGATTGTTTGTTTGCATTGAATAGGCTCCGAAACTAATGGACCGATTTGAAAACTCTATCACCTACATATAGAAAGCTATACCAGCGAGTAACATAAACTATATTTTATAAAGTTAATATATATCTCTGCTTAAAAACTAAAGGGCCACAAATCAAAATTACACTTTTACAGGAGAGCTAATCGAAAAAATTATTTTTATCTATTTTTTCTTATTACATATATATCAAATATATGGATATTTATACATCGTTAGAAGCGTATTTTTAAGTAGCATTAAATGTTTTAAATACTTTATAATAAACTGAATACTAGAAGAGTTATAAGCATATAAGTTACTTTTGAATATAAAAAAATATACTAAATATGGAATAAAACAACCATAAGTATTTTTGCAACATACAATATGAAGGATTGTGATTGTATTTTTGCAATAAAAAATATTTTTGGATTTTTTTTTGTTTTATGGCTCTTTAAAAAGCAATGTCCCCAAGGCTAGCGCCGCAGCGAAGCGGGGCCGGGTTCAGCTAGTGGTAAATAATTTTATCAAGTGGTCGCTAACACTGGGACCATACGGGCCGTTAAAATTATGCGAAAAGTTAAAATCATTTCGTAGTGCTTAAACTGTTTAAACGGCAATTCAACTTTTCGTCTGTTTCGTTTTACTTAAGGACAAAACTTATTTTATTTGACATTATTTAATTAACTACTGTGATAGCTCATTCGAGTGAACGTTGCTTATTGAAGCTTCACTGACAAGTGTCTTAGAATTTGCCTCGATTTTACACTAAACTTAAACAATCCGTCTTCTATCTCAGAATCCATTCTACTAATATTATAAATGTGAAAGTAACTGTCTGTCTGTTGTTACCTTTGCAGGCCTTAATTATTCAACCGATCATTATGAAATTTTAACTTATGTGTATATGTGTATGTATGTATGTATTGTATGTATATATTTATTTATATGTAATATGTGATTTGTATAGTTTGTTAGTTTGTAGGTAATTGTATAATTTTGTTATTTCTTTTTAAGAATTTTTCTTCTCATCTATACTTACTAATAATAAATCTGTAAGTGTATGGATGTAAGTAACGTACTCCATAACTCTTAAACGAATTAACTGATTTTCATGAAACTTGGTAGATAAACATTTAGACGTACAGGACATAGGATAGGCCACTTTTTCTTTTTCAACGCGGACGAAGTCGCGGGCGCCAGCTAGTCGTATAATATAAATGTATATTCCGTAATTGGCGTGTAATTTTGTTTTTGTCTGTAAATTTTGTGTCGAGAGCTATGGATTTTGTAATAAATAAATTAACTACACGTTATCAGAGATTAGAGGACAGGACATAGGGTACCTTTCATCCAGAAAATAGTGTTCTCGGGAGAATATAAAAAGTTGTGGCGGCGCCAGTGTCGTCAAGAGTGGCGGCTCCACCGTCCACAACGATCAACATCAACATGATATTTGATGTTTATAGACATTTTACCGGAAGGACCATGTAAATGCTAGCCTAAAGTATTAAAACATGACACCTCTTTGATGTCTGACCTAACCTTTATGCTATTAGAGGGAGGTTCCATTGAATTCCTCCCACGCCTCCAATGTGAGAAGGCAACGTGTCCAAATGCCACTTTTTCTACACAATTTAATGCAGTGGTGTTACGCATGATCTATTTTATGATTCGATACCGCGGCCCGATACAACGGAGACTCATAAAACTTTTAGTGAGCCAGAATTCCGGGCGTCCATAAAATATTTCTAATAAAATTATATTTGCTGAAAAGATTATACTACTTACTACTGATGGAACTGAATTTTTCGGATTCCCTGCTTCTCGGCCATAAATTACACAAGATAATATGGTAGAGGAGCCTACGATGCTAAATGTGGAGTCACTCGTGCGTCGTGGGGACCTATTGGACTTTGAAGATTGGATGGTAAGAAGAAAAAAAAGGTTATATGAAGTTTTTCATTTTAGCGGTGGGGTGAGCGTCTACAGGAGTTTAAAATTTTGTAGGCGCTGTATTTTAAAAAATCCTCCATATAATCGTCAGATTAAGAATCAGCATATTATATAGATGTGTTTCAGGTTTTTAACTGTCTGGCCAAATGTCTAACCGTCACTAACTGGGATAAAATAAGACTTGGAAGCTTCCTCGCACAAGGTTCGCGTTTGACCTCTTGTTGCTATAACACTTTAGCCAGGCGTTAGTTTTTCATTTTATTTTAGATGATCCTTTGAGGTACTCTATGTCCTGACAACGTGTATGCAAAATTTCGTGATGATCGGTTGAGTAGTTAAGGCGTGAAACGGTAACAGACACAGATAGAGAGTTACTTTCACATTTATAATATTAAGTTTGGAGTATGAATATAGGATGAAATGCTTGAGACAATTTGAGTACTTCTATTCCTTGTATTAAGTAATTTATTCATTAAATTTCCTAACAAAGAGTTGGTATACAATGCAAAGTCCCATGAAAGTTATTTTAGCTTTTGCTTAATGTTATTTAGAGTTACATACAAGTAAACTTCTCGTGGTCTCTCGACTTGTGACTTTGTTCCACTAAATCTTGTTATTTTAAATTGGGTAGTATTTAAACGCATATCAAAAAAAGTACTTTTTGTATACAAAAATAATCCGAATTCACATCAAAATTACTGATTGCACAGCAAAATACTCTACTCAAAATATTACTAAATGAACTGCAATTTATATTCGTGGCATACCGCTATTTATCTTAATGTACCGCTTTTTTATTAATGTACAGCTAATAATGACTAACGCACATCATACCTATTAACTCTTTTTTTTTTAAATATAGCTTCTATTTTTATATAACATACAGCAGTTTACCTAAATAAAACAGCATTTTATTTGACAATCGTCTTATTATTTATTAAGTACAACATAATGACAACAGCAATATAATATAAAATCAAATACAAAAATACTAAATTCATTAAATTTGCTGAGCACGTGTTAAAAATTAAGACAAATATGATGAGCAAGTTTTGAGATGCATATTAGGATATATATGCTTCTGGGATAGTAAGTTTGCTATGAGAATCAGTTAATTTGCTGTGCAGTCAGTATTTCTGATAAGATTGTATTATTTTTGTACCTAAAGGAATTTATTTGTCTCGCATTAGAGGAAAAAAAGTAATGTAATGTTGATGTATAAATTCGAATTATCTGCAGTACTAGTTTTGTTATACATTTAGTTTATTTGTGGTGAAATAAGTTATTTGATGTAAAAAACTATATAAATGATGACAATAAATTGATAGGCAATTATTTTATTTGATGTGCAATTAATAATTTCCCTTTTAAATTTAACTTGTGTAGCCTCTACATATTACGACCTATACAAAGTTTTCTTACTATTTGTGTGAAGGACTTACGTATTTGTAAGATACTCGTATTATTAATTTAACGGTATCTGTTATGCATTCATTTGGCTATTAAGCCAATGTATTAAGATGGGAATTCAAAACACACTAGCTATTGCACGCGACTTCGCCCGTATAACTGATAATGTAGCTTTCTGTAGGTGAAAGAATTTTCAAAATCGTTCCAATAGTTTTTGAGTTTATTCATTACAAACATACAAAAATACAAATCTCTCTTTATAGTCATCATCATCAATTCATCAATACTAATAATAAATCTGTTTCGGGTTGGTCATGGAGTAAGTTACTTTGTTTTCAGAGATATCGTGTTTATAGGCTCTATACATTATACTGAAACCATATTGACCATTTTAACATGACTGTATGTATGTATGTATGTATGTATGTATGTATGTATGTATGTATGTATGTATGTATGTATGTATGTATGTATGTATGTATGTATGTATGTATGTATGTATGTATGTATGTATGTATGTATGTATGTATGTATGTATGTATGTATGTATGTATGTATGTATGTATGTATGTATGTATGTATGTATGTATGTATGTATGTATGTATGTATGTATGTATGTATGTATGTATGTATGTATGTATGTATGTATGTATGTATGTATGTATGTATGTATGTATGTATGTATGTATGTATGTATGTATGTATGTATGTATGTATGTATGTATGTATGTATGTATGTATGTATGTATGTATGTATGTATGTATGTATGTATGTATGTATGTATGTATGTATGTATGTATGTATGTATGTATGTATGTATGTATGTATGTATGTATGTATGTATGTATGTATGTATGTATGTATGTATGTATGTATGTATGTATGTATGTATGTATGTATGTATGTATGTATGTATGTATGTATGTATGTATGTATGTATGTATGTATGTATGTATGTATGTATGTATGTATGTATGTATGTATGTATGTATGTATGTATGTATGTATGTATGTATGTATGTATGTATGTATGTATGTATGTATGTATGTATGTATGTATGTATGTATGTATGTATGTATGTATGTATGTATGTATGTATGTATGTATGTATGTATGTATGTATGTATGTATGTATGTATGTATGTATGTATGTATGTATGTATGTATGTATGTATGTATGTATGTATGTATGTATGTATGTATGTATGTATGTATGTATGTATGTATGTATGTATGTATGTATGTATGTATGTATGTATGTATGTATGTATGTATGTATGTATGTATGTATGTATGTATGTATGTATGTATGTATGTATGTATGTATGTATGTATGTATGTATGTATGTATGTATGTATGTATGTAGATAAATATTTAGACGTACAGGACATAGGATAGGCTATTTCTTCTTTTTCATCGCGGACGAAGTCGCAGGCGCCAGCTAGTATTTTAAGAACAAAATTTAAATAAAATATTCCTGCTGAAAAAATTATTTTACGCTCAAGCAGGCATGCTTGCGCAGGGCTTTTGCTACGTAAAATTTCCGGCACTGACTTTATAGTAACCAACACACTAATAATAAATTTCGAGTAACAATTTGTATACGGAAGTGTAATCACGGTTAAAACTGCCAAATGTTGTGATTGCGTGTAAAAAAAAGTCTTTCAGAATTAGGTTTCAAGTTATGTGTTTTCTATACAAAACGCAAACGCCTTGACGAAATCGAATAATAATCCTCACTAACTAATATTATAAATGTGAATGTGAGTTTGTTTGTTTGTTACGCTTTCACGCAAAAACTATTGAACCGATCATCATGAAATTTTGCATGTACACGTGGTCTGGGACATCAAAAAGGACATAGGGTACCTTTCATCAACGCGGACGAAGTCGCGGGCACCAGCTAGTTTTTAATATAACACTGTAAAGCTAAGTAAATATCATTGCTTCTCGCCATTAGTTTTTAACCACAATACAGGAATACAGATTCCAGATATTTATTTATTTATAATAATTATAATAATTTTTTATTTATAATAATATATAATAATAATAATCCACACTTGTCCCTGCGGTAGGGATGTCGACCGCTTGGGACATCACGGACTTTCCTGCATTAACAACGCCGGTCGTATTTCAAGGCACGCCAGCATAAATGACATCATACATCGGTTTCTTGCCACCAAATGTACCTTCGATTCTTGAACCAAATGGCATCGTACGTGACGATGGCAAGAGACCTGATGGGATGTCCCTAGTTCAATGGAGGATGGGTCGTCCACTAGTGTGAGATGCCACTTGTGTAGACACTTTGGCACCTTCCCACCTTCATGGAACACTTACCACAGCTGGTGCTGCTGCGGAGGCGTCCGAAAAGCGGAAAATTCACAAATACAGAGATATCAAAACAAAACGTTTATCAAAACGTTTGGTTGACATAACCGGCGATTCTATAGCTGGCTATTACCACGGCCAACAGATCAGTATTGCTATAGGTAATGCAGCCAGCATGCTTCGGACCCTACCAAAAGGACCGATGCTTTATATTATATAATGTGTGTATATATTATAACTTAGGATTAGATTTTATTTTAAATAAGCTCATTATCAGGTTAAAATTGATTTTATATATTATAAAAAGATCGCCTCAAATATACACCAAGTGCGTCAGAAATTTTAACGAGCCCTGAAGAGTTTTATATTTAATGATGAATTTACTAAACCTACAGTGAAGATTGTAAAATCTTTTCACTTTTACACAGTTTTACAGTAAGTTTTTAATATTGTACTAAACTTACCAGATAATAAACTCCAAACGGCATTACAACAACCGCCACCAGCAGATCGGCGACCGCCAAACTCACTATGAAGTAATTCGTAACTGTTTGCAGAGTTCTCTCTCTGACCACACTCATAATAACTAGCACATTACCGAATAGTGTAAAAAATGGAAATATTAACAAGAGGAGAGCCCAAAAGTTGTATTCCGGGTTCGGATCGGAGCGATTGAAACAAGAAATGTTAAATGTTCCATTGAAAGTACAGTTTGTCAACTCATAAACATCTTTCAACACGTCCACTGTACCGTTCGGATCACTAAATATATCATGGCTTGCATTACCATAGAAATAATCACTAAAATCATCGACCAGCTTCATGAAATCACCGCTTGTATCATTTGTATTGTTTCTGTAGCCTAAACTAACATCCCTTGCTTTGACATGGTTGTAATGTGTTGTATTGTCAGGAGGCCTTTTTGTTGGATAAAAATATGTTGTATGGTATGTGGTGTGATGGTATGGCACTTGTGTGTATATCATTGTCCTGTTGTCTATACTAAGTGATGTTTGTGTCATTGTGGTTGGCCTTTGTTTTATCAGCATCTTTACGCGTTTTTCTCATTTCTTCACAGTTCTCCGTTTTTCATGACTTCCATTTGAATTTCATGGTAGTTGTCCTTATCTGTAACAAAGAGTAATACATTCATATAATATTCATAACTTCTGTTTTTTTTATTACATACATAAAAAAACGGCTATACATGTTCAGTTTTAACTGACAGTTTTAACTGTTCAGTTATAACTGACAACCCTAGTGTCTACACACGTTCAGTTTTTTTACAGTTGTAATCTCTTTTCGCTTGAAATAACACGTTCACGGAATCACAATGGCTTCATCCATAGACTAACGTTTTAACTGTACAGTTTTATCTAATGAAAATTTGATTAGATCGTCAGTTTAACTGCACAGTTCTCATTTTTGCCTACACACGCAACGATTTAACTGTATAGTCCAATTGAACAGTTAAAACTGTCAGTTAAAACTGAACGTGTGTAGACCGCATTAAAGATGGGTTTGCTATTGTCTAGCATCTAGCTGTGTAGCGTAGATGAGACCCATGATGGAGCGAGCTCACCCAGTATATACCTATTCACTCTAAGTTTGAAAATATTTGGGTTATATGAGCACGAACATTGTATGTCATTGAACAAATGATAGGATTGCTTTAAAGTGAAGGTAAAGAATAGTCCTTTATCGTAATCCTGTCAAAGTTGGTGGTGCACTTGCATTCCCATAACTTAGCTTGCTTTTTCAAGTGACAGATCAAGTAGACTGTAAGTCGGCAAATCATCATGAATAAGAAAGCATAGGCTGAAGAAAATTTCAGCTTGAATCAGTTAGAAAAGCAATGTTTAGATACACCGGTAGGCACTGCCGATGATATAATACCTACCAAATTGGTATCTTAATAGAGGTATCAGAAATCTTAATATTAAATCAGACGTTAGGATGATTTATTTGTATTTTTCTACCATTATTTGATGTTCGTGTAATTTAAATGTTATAATTCTAAAATATATCGAATCCATCTTAAAAAAACTTCGCCCCAGAACAAAATGGTGTTTTAATGTGAGTTTGAATGACTTTAAGTGGCAGAGATATTCTTTTTAACAAAGAATTCTGATTATCCTTAATCTTTCCAATATAATAAAAAAATGGGTTCATCAATCACATCGGCCATTTTAGAGAAACCGACAACGATGTCATTAAAATTACGACACCGATCTAAAAACCTCTCACAAATTATTAGATTCTTTAAAAGTCTTTCAGGGAATTGCAGATAAGAATTTGACATTGATCTGATTTCTTTTATAAACAAACTAATCTTAACCCGGCCAAGCTTCGCTATGGCTTGTTTTCCACAACTCTTGTTTTTATATACAATACATCCTACTGTAAAGTACTTTAAGGATGACAACACATATATTCGTAAGACCAATGAACAATTTTAATTTAAGCTGAATTACTAAATTAATTTATTATTAAGAATAAAGTCTACAAACACGATTCTTACTACTTTTTGACACTACACTAATAAAAATCAAAAGACACTTTCTTTTGGATTCTTTATTAGAAACACTAAATTTACTTCATGATGACTGACTGCAGATACATTAAAAATCGTCAGGTTTAAAGTAGAATATTATTTGAGGCTAAACAACACAACGGAGGTATCTAGTATCTTTAGAGTGTTTAATGTTCTACGGTCCCATAGTAAATGAACAAGGTTATGGTATCCCTCATTAATGCAAATCTAGTCGCCATTGAACTATCCACAAGGAATGGAGGTCATGATGAACGGCATTATGGTAATGGCATCCCAGAGTTTGATAGATTCTGCGCTGACTGAACGATTTCCTAAACGATTTAAGGTTTTTACACACTAGGGACATCGATGGACCCGAAGTAAATTTGATTGGGCTTAAAAAGATCTTCTTGTTAGGGCTTATACTCGACGACCGGCTGTAATGATATAAGTACCTACCTAAGTCGATTGATGTAATGATATATTGTAAGAAGAAAGGTCGATTTCCTTGGTTCATTGGAATAAAAAAAGCTATGTACAAATACATTTTAAAATAATAAATATTTTACTAAATAACAGCGTTATTAGCGGCTGTAACCACTTCCTAAAGAGAATATACCGTTAAAATGTTTTATTTTGATGAATAAGTGACGACGAAGCCTATTTCCTCATCTCCTCGTAATCCCATATCTTTTATCATTGTAGTATCAAGTAAGAAGCCCATTTGCAGCATATTAATATAATATATAATAGACTTGTATTAATAGGTGACGGTAGCCACCTACCATCAAGTGGACGGTCAGCCTCTCTGCCGATTTTTACATTGAAAATAATCTCTAAATTATTTTAGATAATATTTTTATAGAGATTTCGTAAGCATTTAGATGATATTAGTAGAAGAACGAAGTCAGCATAAATAATATGACTGACGTTGAACGTAACAGTCACATTCTATGAGTATACCTTTAGTAGCAGGTGCCTAAACGGAAAGATACTTAAAAGATGCAATATCAAAGAAAGAAAATGTTAAATAAAAAAAGTGACAAAACAAAAAAATGGAGCCGTAAATCAAAAAGTACGCAGCCTTTATCTCGCAGCTAGATGTTGAACGCGTCGGTAACGATATTTTGATAGCCCGCACTTTGCCATAATTAAAATATCATTAACATAAAAACTCTGTGAATGTCCCTCCTCGAATACGGCAGGAGGGGCACACGTTTTAAGGACTTTCAAGAGTTTCGGATGCCTGCTAGCTTGAAAATCTGAACCACACAATGACTAGTTTCTGCCTGGCTTTTTCTTAGGTGTTCAAACATCTATTCAATATTTACTGCTCATTTATTTTTGTCTGACGTTGATTTTTATTTTATTCTAGATGATCTCTCGGATACAGTTGTATATTTTTTTTAATTTCATGATGATCAAGTGAGTATGTAGTTTAGGCATGAAAGCGCAAACAAACAAACGCATTTTCGCATTTATAATACTAGTTAAATGATAGTAATATTGAGATTTCTTTACTTTCTATAAAATTTGATAATAAAGCCAACATGCTTGGGATCCTGCCTAAAAGATCCAAGCTAGATATCATATTTCTGTGAATAGTTAGTTTGTTATCAATTTCTACATTTATTTTTTTATTATTAACTACTTAGCTCTTGCACGCGACTTCGTCCGCGTAACTTTATAAAATATAACCTTTTTTTTTTTTTTTTTTTTTTAACGTTGGGAAATCCTCTTGGATACCCAGCAGTGAAGGGGACACTGCAGGGTTATGCCGGATTCCTACCGGCTAAAACCCAACGACTTTCTATCTATCGCGGCCGTTGATGGGCGGGGTAGTGGGGACGTTTTTACACGACTTCGGTACCCCGCCACGGCTATCCAACGCGGGGAGGCCTGTGCTCCCTGTCAGAACCTTGGCGTACCCGAAAGTGGAGGTACGCCGGCCTGCTCGGGGGACCTTACTACGGGCGGCAGTCTCCCCCAAGACTACCGCCCAGGTCCCGGTCAGGGTGGAAGGCGGCGGATATAGGCCGCCCGCCTGCGCCCGAGCCTTCTCCGGCGGATTGGCTGGGAGAGGGGATCCTCTTCCCGCTGCCTTTCCGCCGCTTCTTTGCGCGACATAACGTGCTCACAGAACGTGAGCATCGCCTGCCACGCAAGGTCACTGCCAACCATCGATTTCACGACGGCCGGCAGTGAGAGATCGGCGCCCACAACGAGAGACAGAGCGGCGCGCTGCTCTGCCCATTCGGGGCATTCCGCCAAAGTGTGCTGCGCAGTGTCAACCGCGCAGCCACAGTGGTGGCATTCCTCCGTCGGCTCTCTCACGGCCACCCGGTGAAGGTAACGACCGAAGCAACCATGCCCCGAGAGCACCTGCACCAGGCGGAACGTGAGGGCTCCGCGCCGCTTCGCCAGCCATTCCTCTAGGGAGGGGCGAATGGCTTCAATCGTCAGGCGGCCCGCACTGGGCTCCGCCAGCCTTTCCTTCCACTTTTGGAGGAGGATCGTCTGGGAGTGTCTCCTCAACCTGACGACCTCCTCCGATGTCAAAACCGAGCCGCGCGATCGTGCGTCCGCGACTTCATGGTACACCGTCGCCAACACTTCGGCATCCAACTCCCACGGAGGGGTGCCTGCCAGTACACACGCCGCCTCAAAAGAGATGGTGCGGTATCCCCTCACATTATAAAATATAACCTAGTATGTTACCCACTAATAATATAGCTCCGCAACAGTGAAAGATTTTTTCAAATCGGTCAATCAAATCTTTCCTCTTTATAATATTAGTAGAGATAAACATTGAACTGTCTTATTAATGTGTAATAAAAAAAACTGGAATTATGCGTTTCAAATTTTGTGAATTCAGAATTGGTGCTGTAGAAATTCATAACACTGTAATCATAATTACTGCTGTATATTAGTCAGAATGAGTTCGTTTGGCGGATTCATTCGGCTTAATAACCGGACCACGGTCTGACAGATGATCACATACACTGCCAGCCACTTGGGATTACGCTGATTGAAGGATTATGGACAAATTGTGGTACAAAAGCAGAAAAATTAGAACAAATTTGGAGTTTACGGACACGCTGTACGAGCGTGTGAAGTCAGTATATAATAGGTATTTGGGAGTATTTGTTGGTTCAATTTACTACGAGTAAGTATAATGCGAATAACCGTGAAGACAGAATGCGACGCAACATCAATAATTTTCACAGCGCACATTAAATAATGACTTATCTAAGGCATTTTTTTTATTCCTTGGATTACCTTTTTGTGATTTTCGCAGGAATTTCTAAATTTTTTGATGTACTAAATACAAATTGTATTACAGATTTCAAATATTATACAGCTAAAACCGTTATAATTCAATTTTAATTTCAAGGAATCCAATTTAGGAAATCGGAAGGTGTAATCGCAGTTAGAACAGATTTGATCCAATTTGGATTTAAGATTCTATTATTAGATTCAATTCTATATCTTCTACTTAAAAATTAATTTAGTGTAGTGTGTTCAACTAGTTCACTACTTAGGTTCCTAAATTGGATTCCTTCAAATTGAATAGTGTGATATTTATTCATAATAATGTAATGTATCTTTTTACAGAATTTTTAAAATCAATTAAGTAAATTTTGACTTTATCCATTACAAAAAAACTTTAATTTTTTTTTTTATAATATTGGTGTAGATTTATTGTCAGCATAACTGTTGCTTTCACACTCTATGCCATGGCAGTACCCCACCATTAAGCTTGCCATCTATTTGCCACCTCCTTAAAGTACCTACTCACAAACTACAGATGACTTTTGTGACAATTTGCATAAGGGTTAAGTTTATTGTGATATAACGAGCACGAAGTTCTTCCCTGGCGCCCATATTGACATCGATCGCCAGTAAACCGGGGCTCAACCGATAGGATATAAATTAGGTGAGAAATCGTTCCCGGACAGGCATCAGTCAGCGGCGACGCCCGCCCAACGCTCTTGATAGATGGTGGCATTATTACCGTTTTTAATGGACTCGAAACTTTGAAAAAATCGCTTGGAAATCGATAGGGAATAACTTCAAGTCAACGTCGATTCGCTAATTTAGCAAATCAAGTCAACCGTTCTAACAATAGTTTTTTAATAGATTTGTTGTTTGGTAAATTAGTACGGTTCTAGTAAGAATTGATATGGGTTATGATATTATTAATTAGCTGCTGCCCGCAACTTCGCCTGCGTAACTTTTTAAATTATATACTAAAACTTTCCTCGAGAACCACTCTATCCATTGGTGAAAACAGCGTGAAAATCGGTGCAGTAGTTTTTGAGTTTATCGTGAACAGAGAGAGATAGACAGACGCGGCGGAGGGCTTTGTTTTATAATATGTAAGGATTAGACTACATTGAATTAATATAAACCTTTTTTATTTTTTTTAAGAGAAATGGAAAAATTATGCAAATATTTTTTATTAAATTATATATTTTTTATTTATTCACCTACTATCGAATGCACCATCAGCCTGATTGACGATCTTTAAATAACAATAGGGAATTACGTTACAAACTTTTTTTGATATACATAGTATCATATCTATTTGATCTCTCTTTGTAAATATAGCCATATTGGAACTGAGTGTATTGTGTAAGTACAAAGTAAAACAGCCTTCAATATGTTGTTCTATCGTCACAATACTCGTACTCGTACCCGTTTAATAAAATAGTTTTACAATTTCTTCGACCTGCAGGCGTCAAGTAACGTACAGGACAGGGTCTGGTTGAGCCCCACATTGCTCAGTATTCAAACGTCTATTCAGAACACATTTCAAACAAACTTCTGAATAGAGGCTTTGTGAGCATTTTAGGGCGTCCACAGCCCTCCACGAGCCCGGATATGACATTAACAACGAATTAATCAATTAGATGATTGTCTTTCCTAACAATATCATGGATGGTTGCAGTCGAATGTTTTGTGATAGAATTCACCTAAAATAAACCATTAATTAATTTCTGGCTTTTGCAAATTGCCTCGTGAGATTGTAATAGTACTTAATGTACTGTATTTTTTTATATCAAAATGTTATGTTGGTTTGTGTACGCTCAAAAATCTCGAGAATGGTTTTCACACCATGGAGAGAGGGATGAAAGGGGAAGATTTGTTGCAATATATAAAAAATGCACCCCGGGCGAAGAGGGTGACGGTCCAGTAGTTTTTGAGTTCATTCAGAAAAATACAAATTTACTCTCTTTATAATATTAGTATAGATTATAATGTTACCTACTTTTGATAATTAAAAATGCTTGTTTATAACGCATTTAAAACGTGTTTTATTCGTGTTCGTTTAAAACGTGTTTTATTATTATTAATTCTCAATTAAAACTCATAGTTGTACACTAAAATATATTAAAATTCATACGTTGTAGTCAGTCAGTCATGCTTTAGTCAGTCGTCACAGGCAGGTTTCACACTCAAATGTAAACACTCGTAAGCTTGGACTTCACGGCGGACTTGTCCGATTATATGGTCGTCAATTGAGTATGTAGACAGCTTTACTCGTAGCTAGAACAAAGGCCGACGTGTAATTCTAACATGTAGCCAGCTGCCGCTTCAGACTTCACGAATTGTTCTCAAACGAGAGTGGGAACGCTGAACCCGATTAAATATTGAAACTTTATTTAACGACACGTGTAACGTTCAAAGAAAACAGGTTGACTTTTTAAATAAAAATATCGTCATACAAACAGGTAACAGCATACAGGGATATTTTTTGATATTTCACGGTAAGAAGGTGATAATATTCTGTTTAGCGGGAGTTATCATATTATGATAACTCCCGCTAAACAGAATAACTGGAAAACGCAATGTTCTTCTTCTTAGTATAAAACAAAGTCGCTTCCCGTCTATCTGTCCCTATGTATGCTTAGATCTTTAAAACTCGCAACCTTTCGAAAGAAAGGTATATAATTTTCAACGCGGGCGAAGTCGCGGGCACCAGCTATCTACTAAAAATAAAGATACAACCCCTGAAAATTTCATAACAGCAATGATGTCAGCCGTTATATTGCTTCACACATTTAGTCAGGCCCTACACATCCCTTACTTTTAACGCGGGCAAAGTCGCGGGCACAGGCTAGTCTTAATATATTTAAAGGCGATGTGTGTATGTATGTCCCCGCATGTCTCCTAATAGACTTCAATACCGCTGAACTGATTTTGACAAAACTTTCAGAAAATCTTCAGGTTAGTGCAGCAGGTGTTCCTGTGAAGTTTGATAGCGATCAGACGCGGACGAAGTCGCGGGCAAAAACACTAGTTATATATATAAAAACCTTCCTCCTTTAACGATATTTTCATTAGTGAACACCGCATTAAGATCCGTTGCGTTAAAAGATCCTAGATCTTTTAAGGCAACGGATCGGATCAACGGATCAACGGAACGGAACGGATCAACGGACAGACGGCGGAAAGCGACGTATTTATACTATATATTTATACTATGACTTTGTTATACTATTATATGTAAAGATGATTCCTGATCACAAATTTATTATTAATTGTTTATAAATATTTATATAACCGATTACATTTTAATCACGACATAATTGTATCTGCTGTTATATAGGATTTAATATACGAGTAATTATTATATATTTTTTTAAAGTTTATGAAGAATTATGAAATTTTTTATAATTTTACAAGTGCAAGTATCTAATTAAAAGTTAATAACTGCTTGAATTTCTTTAATTTTTTTTAACAGTGTTGTCATATTATAAACCAGATAAAAAATATCCAGCTTTTGATTTGATAGAGCTTAAATGACTAAAACAAAATCTTTTTCTGAAAATTTGACCCATTATTTACTTTTATAAAATAAACTATATATATTTGGTCATTTCTCACGCGTTGATCGTCACGAACATCGTTTTAAATAAACGACAGCTGGCGATAACTGCTTTTAAGTACTTTGCAAAAAATAATATTGAAGTACATCACTGTTATAAATATCGTCATAATATCACTGTTCTTATATGCCATACTGTGATATAATGGCCAAAACGTACAATAAATATTTTAGTCCTAAAGCATTTTCCAACATTTAGGTAAAACGTTTAGTCGACATAACTGGGACGACCTTTGGCTATTATCTCGGTCAGCAAATTACGTTAGATATACAATGTGGTAAAAAGCCAGCATGCTAGAAATTTATGCTAAGGGAGCCAATTAAAACTGATCATAAAGAGTATATATTTGTATTTTGGTATGTTTATCAATCATCAATAATAATAATAAATCTGTAAGGGTAGGTATTGTATTAAACGAATTAACTGATTTTCATGAAACTTGGTGGGTAAACATTTATACGTACGGGACACAGGATAGGCTACTTTTTTTCTTTTTCAACGTGGACGAAGTCGCAGGCACATTTACATACATACAGAAAAAAATTGTAAAAATCGTCAATTTAGTTTCAGTATCATGTATAGAGCCTATAAACACGATATCTCTCAAAACAAAGTAACTTACTCCATGACCAACCCTTACAGATTTATTATTAGTATTGATGATAAAGATAAAGGTGGTGCAATACTGATAATAAATGTGGAAAGAATTTCCGTACATAAATCAAATCAAATTGTACTAAATATAAGACCCAGGTATCTTTGAGGCAATGAAGTTTTTTTGATAGACAATCATAAATTGGATAACGGTCATGAGTAAGGGATGCTAGAGTAATTGTTTGTTCATCCTATTATAGTCTGTGCCCCCTGATATTGTTTATAGATTTCGGTTTTAACTTATTTTCAAGTGGACCGTCTCTGCTTGCCTGTCGCCCTTTTTTCATTTAAAAAAAATCTAAATATTGCCTACTGCAAGACCTGTCTTATTTTATAAAAAGTCAGCATTGAGAGGTAACAGAATAAAATAAATTTATTTTATTGTCAAAATTTTTGTAATAGCTGTTATAAATGATTTATGTTAGCAAAATTTTCCTTCCGCTTCCTTCCTCTGAGACTGGATGCCATAAAAATGTTTACTGAATTTATTCAGGCTTCGCAAAATATGCACATATTATGGAGTTTATTCTATTGTGATTTAGGTATCTAAGGACTTCTTCGACATCGACATATTTTGTAAATAATTTAAAATGAAGATATTAAAAAAATCTTTTAGATAGGAACAACGATAATTTTCACTTGGTGGTTGATACTCGTAGATATGCTATATGGTATTTCTAGTAATATCCTCATGTAATATTATAATTTATTATTGTATTGTCACTTTTTTGTATTATTTTGATCACAGAAAATTATTTCTAAAAGTAACACTTGTAGTTGGTGAAAGAGGCCTTATGTCAAACATGCATAAAATAAAAATAGGTAATTTTTATTTTCTTACGTTGATTTTTTTTTAATATAACCGTTACTTTGCAACTATATTTTGCAGTCTTCAAGCACTTTCGAGCTCACAGCCACGAGCGACATTACTCGTTAACTTGTGTAAACTATTTTATATGAAAATTTTGGAGCACAACGCAAACAGGCCCCGGAGGATGCCGACATCTGTCAACAGGCCATTAATAATATTTTAATTATGTCCCACCGCGATGTACCCCTCACATACATACGAGTGTGTTCCCATGTTCGCATTAATTACCTTTTGCTTTTGTATCCGTGACTGCTGTTTACGTGTTTTGCATTTTTCTAAATGAAAAGTTAACCTCGTATCCCCCACATATTTGTCGGTCTGTGTATTTTGGTATTTATTTTTTATAACATTTTATGAATGACAAAATACATTAAATTTGTAATTTTTGTGTATCAATATTAGAGTATAAAGAAAAATTTTTTGTAAGTTTATTTGTATTAGCGCCTCTTTCACAAACGTCAAGTAGGCCAAACTGTCATTTAAAGTCACCGGTAACCGGGGATAATGGAGCTGATATACCTTTGTTTGTAAGGTAAACGTCCCAAACATTAAATAGAAAATAATAAAAAAAAAACGGCTATCGAATGATGCAGTAAACCGAGTGCATAATTCAATATACCAGAAAATGATTTCTAAAAGTAACTAATCAACTATTTACATGTAGTTTGTGAAAGAGGCCCTTAGTCCAATTAAATATAGAAACACCTACTTGTTCCTAAATAGTTACTACAAATTCATATATTATTCCTATTGTAACTTCATTGAAAATATTAGTCTCTTTATATTTAAGAATATCACAAAAACATCAACAAGTCTTTTGGCTCAATCAATGTTAAGAGTTACTTCTAATCACTAATCTGAGTCTATATTTCACGAGTAGTACTTAAACTGAGTAGGCAAATATAAAGGTGTCTCCGGGGATTCCCCGTCAACACACTAGACCCAGCGCAATTAAATATTGTTAATGTTGGCGTTGACATATTTGTACCGAACCTTACGAGACATTAGTGAACTACCACCAGTCAATTTGTTACATGCCGCTAGGGAATGAAGTTTAGTTGCCTGTAGGCTCTAAGTTATCGCAACGTTTACATTTGCATGTATGATCACATGGACAATGTTTCACAATACAAAAAAGACACTCTTGTTAAAAGACTAGAGTTTATTCTTAATTTTTTTTTTGACGTGAATACGTAAAAACAAAAGGCTTCTTCCACGACACAGTCCCATTTTTCAGTTGACAAGGTTGAGGGTCCAAGGTTCCAGGGGATGCAAGTAAGCTGCTGAACTTGATAGAATAAAGCATAAGGAGGAGGAGATAAGCCTTACTTACCTACCAAACCACTATTGGGTGTTTTCTGTAGCTAAGTCATCGAAATAATATTGTATATCTTTGCTTGCTAAGTTTCCGAATGCGACTGAGTACAAAAAAAATGTTATTTCATAATATAAAAAAATGTTTTAATTTTTTTACTATAAATTTCTTATACCGAACTCATAAATAATCCATTAGACCTTCATATAAATCACTTTTTCAGGGATACTTACACATTTTGGTCTATAAATAACTGTTTGAAAAGATATTATTTATAAAATACGAGCTAAATCTCATCAATACGATGAAAAGTAGATGTTACAGTGGCATGTTGGTTTACAAAATAAATTTTATATACATGTTTTAGAACAGCTCTTATCAAGATAAGTAAAGTGCCCTTAGAACACTCGTCCGGTCTTCGTGGCCTCTTAATGTAACAAAATTCTATAATTGAATGCAAACCTCAATACCTTTCGAATTAACTTTTATATGAGGAAAAGCTCTATAATTACAACTTTTTTTTAGTAGAACAAGTACTAGCATAAGTGAATATATAACTCAGTTTCACATATTAATTAATTTTGTTATAAAATTAGCTTCGCAGTGTAACGACCCCCCCCTAAAGAAATAATAATAAATAAAAAATAAAATTAATAAATAAGAGAAATAAATAAGAGGGTGTATTTAAATGATGCTTAACTCGGGTTATATAAAGTACAACGCTACTACGCTATGTTGAACAATATATAACTTTTCCCCATAACACCTTAACACCTTCCTTTCTTCACACACACATACTTGCATACTTATAATATTACATGTAAGAATATGTACTAATTTTCTTAATACAATTTAAGATGTATTTTATTGGCATTGTGATCGTCTAATAGTGGCAGTGCTCTACGTTGTGATTAATAGTAACCCTTTGATTCTTTATAGAGGTACGTAATAGCTTGTGCTAAACTGTTTAATGAATTAAATAGATACATACTCTAGCATGAATTCTCTAAATGTTAAATAGCTAATGAAATTTATATATTAGTCAGTGATAAGGAATTATATTAACTCGGGTTAGGTAGGTTTCACTATATTGACTAGTGAATCTTAAGCCATCAGGCTAAAGGAATTTAGGAACCCATTCTTTAACGAAAGGGTTAAGGATACTCGCGAGCCCCAACCATTCGCCCTCAAGTCGTGAAAGTCAACCACAGTCTCCTTTCTCCGTTTGACAGGAAATAGTATATCGTTGCGTCATATAGACGATAAATGGTAGGAAATAAGGAATCCTCCAATCCCATATAGTTGTATTTCAATATTTACCAGAGAGTATCTCTAGGTCAATCAACACCATCATCACGATGTTAAGGTTTCAGGAACATGGTTGTTTGTCTCTTTGAATGATCTGTAGCAAGTCAGGTACTTAAGATTGCTCGCAAGCGCTTTTTCAGTGCTACGGTTAATGGTACGGGACTACAATGGCCTCGACTGCTAAATACTTCCCTCAGGGTTTGTCCTGCCGCTGAGATCGTCAGTAAATTAACATCTAATCCAAAGTGCCCCAATTATGAGGGTACCACCTCCCGGATTACGCCATACTCAAGTCGCTGCAGCCGAAGAAGAACACGTATGTTCGAAGCACTGCCTGCTTACAATCACTCGAAAGGACGATATTTTAATTCAGTAATATATTGTCGTTGGGTGAGGATCACCAGATGGTCGTGTTAGCTGACCACGAGCTTCTCCATGTGGAGTAATCAAATAATCATTATAATTCCAATTCAATATTGAGATTGGAGTGGTTTGGTGAGTAAACTCACAATAGGAAGGTTTCATAGGTCTGCAAGCGCTATGCTTGGCAGGTATGTTGTTTTAGTAAATAATAAGACTGTCTGATTAGAACAGTCGTGCATTGTAGGTGGTAACTGGAACAAGGCAATACTATATCGCCAGTATATGTTTTATAAATCACTTAGTTGGGCTACAGCCCTGTTGAGTCTGCAGGTATTATTAATGGACAGTTTACACTGATCATGTACAGAAAATATATAAGTTTTAGCATGTTTGCTATGTTGACTTGGGAAAACTGCAACAAGTCTGTACTTGTGAGTTTCTGGCACGTACTTAAGAAAACTAATGAATGCCGTGGGCACTGTGGTATAACTTTTCAGCTAACCCAGGACCACTAGAGAACGCTGGGCGAACACTAGATTTATATCTTATATATGTACAGTGACAGAAGGAAAAGGCACTCGCGAATGGTTGCCTCTTCGTAGCTCACCTAGCACAGCCTAGACACAGTTAACTTTATATGTAATCATGTACAGTAAATATTTAAATTTTAGCATGTTTGTAATACTGGCTTGAGAAAACTGCAACAAGTCTGTACTTGTGAGTTTCTGGCATGTACTAAAGAAAACTAATGAATGCCGTGGGCACTGTGGTATAACTTTTCAGCCAACCCAGGACCACTAGAGAACGCTGGGCGAACACTAGATTTATATCTTATGTAAGTACAGTGACAGTGGAAAAGGCACTCACGAATGGTTGCCTCTTCGTAGCTCACCTAGCACAGCCTAGACACAGTTAACTATATATGTAATCATGTACAGTAAATATTTAAATTTTAGCATGTTTGTAATATTGGCTTGAGAAAACTGCAACAAGTCTGTACTTGTGAGTTTCTGGCATGTACTTAAGAAAACTAATGAATGCCGTGGGCACTGTGGTATAACTTTTCAGCCAACCCAGGACCACTAGAGAACGCTGGGCAAATACTAGATTTATATCTTATATATGTACAGTGACAGAGGAAAAGGCACTCGCGAATGGTTGCCTCTTCGTAGCTCACCTAGCACAGCCTAGACACAGTTACTCAAAATACACTAGGTTATCATTAAATTTACAATACGCAGTCTGTTGAATTACAACTTGATCTGCGGCCAATATTCAATATTAGAAATCCATGTGATAATCATATATAAACTCACTAGTTATATACCAAATATTCAGTAGATATTAGCAATTACTGCACAGATTATTGACTCATATAAGGGACAGAACAAAAGCCATCGTGTTATTTTATTGTAATGGCTAGTTGTCTGGTATTTGTAATTTTGTATGATTATTTATTAAAGTTCATTCTAAGATACTTAAAATGTATTAGGCTCATAGATCAGAGGCCCATTCCGCCTTTAAGTTTGATCAAGAGTCTTCTTTCAGAATCTCAATTAAAATATAATATATGTAAATGAAATTGCACTCAGTTTGAGCTACAATTTCCATATAAAAATGCTATTAAGACACAATGCAAAACACCGCACACTATCGGATCTTCACATCAAATGATACCTCATCACTCATTATACTGCTTAGAGTCATGTAGTTAGCTAATTTACGATATAGGGTTTGCCTAGCCTACACCTCACTAGCTAACTCCATTTATGTACTCATAGCGTTTTTCCACTATTTATCCACTGGACGTTGAATGTGTTTATCTCCTTACTTGTAATACGGCCACTCACTGAAACTTCTGTTATGTCATGAAAACCCTATGTACTATCAGAGGTATTTCAGTTGTACTATTAACTCCTAACATTGCTTGTGCATATTTCCTTACCCTTACTCATATATTTCTATATGGTTTTACCTCGACGTTGCCAGTGTCTATATTTTAAATCCTTGTTATAAAAATACCTATTACGCTTGTTTACTATTTACCAACCTAACGCGCCCATCATTTAATGTATTGACAGTATAGCTGTCAAACATTCCTATAAGAAATACTTAAATACCAACTCACACACGTACAAAATCTTACACTCGTACGCTAGTTATTTGCCATTTGCCTTTACATAATTTGTTCTGTCCCCACGATATACACTTCACAATCCTATTCAATTATTTCACCTGTACAATTAACTCCTTCTGACATCGCTTGTGCTTATCTCCTTACTTTTACTCAAATATTTCCACCTCTTTTATGCTTTTAGCTCGAAGTAGCCAGTGTCTAAATCCTAATCCCTATTACACTTATTTGCTAATTATTTATTTAACTAACGCATCCATCATTTCATGTATTGGCAGTATAGCTGTCAACCTCTCCTATGAACAACAATACTTAAATGCCAACTTACACACATACGAAATCTCACTCACTCCCGTTCGTAACGTACATTAGTTATTTGCCTTTTGCTGTTCCCTAAATTTGTCTGTTATTGATTTGCACCGCACGGTCATATTAAATTATCTACCTCAATAAATTCTTAACCCTTCTCTTTATAGTTTTTTCCTAACTGGTATTTACTGATTGATATCTGCATTTATGTCCTAATGGGGTACGTTGCTTGTGTTGAATATACATACATTATAATACTAAGTCTTATCTAACATACCTCACGCAATCATAATAAAATTATATTATCATATATTTATATTTACTCCCGATCGTTCCCTATCTTCCCACCTATGCCTTCGTAGCAGGACATTTTCCTATAACTTAACCATTTTCCTACGTTGGTGGTATACATATACGAGTATATCAAATAACGGTCAGTAAATATTAAGTAGTTTACCATAATCTAATAGGAATAAGCGGTTCAAAGTTTGAGAATTATACTAGCCTATCTCTCAATATTAAAACCTATTAAACACCAAAGTATTCACCTATTCCAGTATCAATTCGTATACCTAATTATAACTTATGTTCCTAATCACCGCGACGTGATAGAGTCAAGGCGTAACTCTCACTACATTGTCTATACTAGCCTATTTTCTTAACGCATGACACAAATAAGTCCTCCGCTATATAGCTATTTCGACTAATTACTCTATTAATTCTGTCAAATAAATCTACATTGTCGTTAAATCCATACACAAAGTAATTCACCTGTAGAATATAGAATACAGCAATTCAAACTAAATTTCATCGTGTTAATAACCCTATCAACCTCTTTCATAATTGTACATTACGTGGTTCATAGACTAAAGTAAATCCCTTTTCAATTAAATGAACATTCAAACACAATCAATAATAACCATGCTCACTAACCTCGAGGTCACTTATATGACCTACCCTTCCGGCTTTCCAGGTGATGATCTCGAACCGCCAAACCGTCGTCCGGATGCCCGCTCTTCACTCGTGACTCACACACTAGAATCTATACCTAATATCTCACAAAAGTCACACCAATTATTAATTATGTCACAATTACTACTTTCAAATACTAATGTAACGCTAATGCAACCTAATTGACTACTTCTAACTCACAATAAAATTTAACACTCAGTATCGGCAAGAGAATAATTGCAATTAATCCAACATACAAAGAGTTCCGGCCTCTCAGTATTTTCGCGTACTCTGACTTTCTTGGCTTCGCGTAATTAATTCCCGTCCTACTTCTCTAACAGCCCAAGAGCCAGTCCCCGTAGCTTCTCCTATGCTACCTAAGTAACTGTTACTAACTAACAATAAAACTTAACACTTGGTATCGGCAAGAGAATTAATTGCAATTAATACAATATACAAAGAGTTACGGCCTCTCAGTATTTTCCCGCGTACTCTGACTTTCTTGGCTTCGCGTAATTAATTCCCGTCCTACTTCTGTCACAGCCCGAGAGCCAGTCCCCGTAGCTTCCCTTTATCCCTCGCAAGAAACCTTTGCTTCCCGCCTTTTTCCGCGCATATCAACCCTAACCAATAAACGCCATTTGACGTTGCGCCCGCACAAATATCTCCTCCAATCATCGATCCTTGTGGTTTCAAAACCGCCCTTTCTCCTGTAAATTAATGGAAATCCTATATGCATCTCCCTTGTGCTCATGTATCCACCATAAATCCCACACTAATGACTATCTGCATCTCTCTTGCACTTGTAATGACCCTTATTTTGGCACAAAAAATCTCAAAGCTATCAGGTCAATTCTTGAAATTCGTCCCTTCGTATAATTCTCGAGTAGCCACGCATTGCAAGCAATAAATTACAGACCCTAATAGTTTAAAATTTCCACAAACCTCTTGTGGCTAATTGCAAACACTTGTCATTTGTATTTAATTTCGACGAAGGACACGCATGTAAAACGAAACTTATGGCACTTGAGCTTATTTATTGCTTACACTTGTTATTTTAGGCGAGCAAGGCGTCAAGGGGAATCTCTTGAAAACAATCGCTTAACATTTCTTCGAAATCCCTTTTTTTTCTGCCTGTCGTTTCGTGAGAACGCACAAGACAATTTTATAATAATATAATTATTTAAATAACTTCGTAAATCTGATGAGGCGCAAGGTCGTTCCGTTACAGTCGCCCCCTAAATTTTAAGAAGTTTCTAAACGACTTAAAATTTACAAAACACCTAATAACCTTGCGTCGACCATCCCTATTTGGAGAAATACATCGCACACGTAATGCAAAACCACTATCTGAAAATTATATTGAAAAAATCATCTTTTGATGAGATTCAATTACCTTTAGGCTCTAGCAGCGATGAATAGCTTTTCCCCCGTCACCTAAGTTATCACGCCCCCAGGGCCTTAACTTACTAATTTATTTGAACCACAAGGTAGAACAACTTAGAACAAATATATTACAAGTGTGAAGTCGTAATTGATTTAAATAAGTAGTAATTTCCCTAGTACCTAGAGCTGTAGGAACATAAGATTTATAGATCACATCTACAAAACTTAACAATACCCTACTAAAGTTTTACCTTATAGCATCTAATCAATTAACTAAATCATTAAGTCATACGACGCCCCCACTGTGGGTTTCGACAAAAATTGCACATCTGGTTCATCGTCATGAATGTCTTTACCTTCTCAAATACAAAACAGCTGTTATTTATATTGTTCCTATTTTATTCTAATCTATTGAATAATTTGACAAACAATGTTTTGTCATTAGAGAGTTTTGTTAAGCGAGTTTAAAACTAATTTAGGCGATTTTAAACTAATTTTATTTAATAAATTTACTATAAAAGTTATCTAACCATTTATTCTAAGTTTTATTCTTTAATTCAAACTAAATTAACATAAAATATCTCGCCCCCATATTCTAGAAACGGTGACCATACTTGTAGATCTGCTAGGTAATAATATTTAAGAAGCAATTAAACACAATCGATTACGTTTTCAACCTCTATCCATTTCACGGACAACAAATTGTAGGCATGTTTAGCCTACATATTAAAATATTAAAGCCATACGACCATTTGAAATCCTGGTCGCGGCACCAACAAATTGTAACGACCCCCCCCTAAAGAAATAATAATAAATAAAAAATAAAATTAATAAATAAGAGAAATAAATAAGAGGGTGTATTTAAATGATGCTTAACTCGGGTTATATAAAGTACAACGCTACTACGCTATGTTGAACAATATATAACTTTTCCCCATAACACCTTAACACCTTCCTTTCTTCACACACACATACTTGCATACTTATAATATTACATGTAAGAATATGTACTAATTTTCTTAATACAATTTAAGATGTATTTTATTGGCATTGTGATCGTCTAATAGTGGCAGTGCTCTACGTTGTGATTAATAGTAACCCTTTGATTCTTTATAGAGGTACGTAATAGCTTGTGCTAAACTGTTTAATGAATTAAATAGATACATACTCTAGCATGAATTCTCTAAATGTTAAATAGCTAATGAAATTTATATATTAGTCAGTGATAAGGAATTATATTAACTCGGGTTAGGTAGGTTTCACTATATTGACTAGTGAATCTTAAGCCATCAGGCTAAAGGAATTTAGGAACCCATTCTTTAACGAAAGGGTTAAGGATACTCGCGAGCCCCAACCATTCGCCCTCAAGTCGTGAAAGTCAACCACAGTCTCCTTTCTCCGTTTGACAGGAAATAGTATATCGTTGCGTCATATAGACGATAAATGGTAGGAAATAAGGAATCCTCCAATCCCATATAGTTGTATTTCAATATTTACCAGAGAGTATCTCTAGGTCAATCAACACCATCATCACGATGTTAAGGTTTCAGGAACATGGTTGTTTGTCTCTTTGAATGATCTGTAGCAAGTCAGGTACTTAAGATTGCTCGCAAGCGCTTTTTCAGTGCTACGGTTAATGGTACGGGACTACAATGGCCTCGACTGCTAAATACTTCCCTCAGGGTTTGTCCTGCCGCTGAGATCGTCAGTAAATTAACATCTAATCCAAAGTGCCCCAATTATGAGGGTACCACCTCCCGGATTACGCCATACTCAAGTCGCTGCAGCCGAAGAAGAACACGTATGTTCGAAGCACTGCCTGCTTACAATCACTCGAAAGGACGATATTTTAATTCAGTAATATATTGTCGTTGGGTGAGGATCACCAGATGGTCGTGTTAGCTGACCACGAGCTTCTCCATGTGGAGTAATCAAATAATCATTATAATTCCAATTCAATATTGAGATTGGAGTGGTTTGGTGAGTAAACTCACAATAGGAAGGTTTCATAGGTCTGCAAGCGCTATGCTTGGCAGGTATGTTGTTTTAGTAAATAATAAGACTGTCTGATTAGAACAGTCGTGCATTGTAGGTGGTAACTGGAACAAGGCAATACTATATCGCCAGTATATGTTTTATAAATCACTTAGTTGGGCTACAGCCCTGTTGAGTCTGCAGGTATTATTAATGGACAGTTTACACTGATCATGTACAGAAAATATATAAGTTTTAGCATGTTTGCTATGTTGACTTGGGAAAACTGCAACAAGTCTGTACTTGTGAGTTTCTGGCACGTACTTAAGAAAACTAATGAATGCCGTGGGCACTGTGGTATAACTTTTCAGCTAACCCAGGACCACTAGAGAACGCTGGGCGAACACTAGATTTATATCTTATATATGTACAGTGACAGAAGGAAAAGGCACTCGCGAATGGTTGCCTCTTCGTAGCTCACCTAGCACAGCCTAGACACAGTTAACTTTATATGTAATCATGTACAGTAAATATTTAAATTTTAGCATGTTTGTAATACTGGCTTGAGAAAACTGCAACAAGTCTGTACTTGTGAGTTTCTGGCATGTACTAAAGAAAACTAATGAATGCCGTGGGCACTGTGGTATAACTTTTCAGCCAACCCAGGACCACTAGAGAACGCTGGGCGAACACTAGATTTATATCTTATGTAAGTACAGTGACAGTGGAAAAGGCACTCACGAATGGTTGCCTCTTCGTAGCTCACCTAGCACAGCCTAGACACAGTTAACTATATATGTAATCATGTACAGTAAATATTTAAATTTTAGCATGTTTGTAATATTGGCTTGAGAAAACTGCAACAAGTCTGTACTTGTGAGTTTCTGGCATGTACTTAAGAAAACTAATGAATGCCGTGGGCACTGTGGTATAACTTTTCAGCCAACCCAGGACCACTAGAGAACGCTGGGCAAATACTAGATTTATATCTTATATATGTACAGTGACAGAGGAAAAGGCACTCGCGAATGGTTGCCTCTTCGTAGCTCACCTAGCACAGCCTAGACACAGTTACTCAAAATACACTAGGTTATCATTAAATTTACAATACGCAGTCTGTTGAATTACAACTTGATCTGCGGCCAATATTCAATATTAGAAATCCATGTGATAATCATATATAAACTCACTAGTTATATACCAAATATTCAGTAGATATTAGCAATTACTGCACAGATTATTGACTCATATAAGGGACAGAACAAAAGCCATCGTGTTATTTTATTGTAATGGCTAGTTGTCTGGTATTTGTAATTTTGTATGATTATTTATTAAAGTTCATTCTAAGATACTTAAAATGTATTAGGCTCATAGATCAGAGGCCCATTCCGCCTTTAAGTTTGATCAAGAGTCTTCTTTCAGAATCTCAATTAAAATATAATATATGTAAATGAAATTGCACTCAGTTTGAGCTACAATTTCCATATAAAAATGCTATTAAGACACAATGCAAAACACCGCACACTATCGGATCTTCACATCAAATGATACCTCATCACTCATTATACTGCTTAGAGTCATGTAGTTAGCTAATTTACGATATAGGGTTTGCCTAGCCTACACCTCACTAGCTAACTCCATTTATGTACTCATAGCGTTTTTCCACTATTTATCCACTGGACGTTGAATGTGTTTATCTCCTTACTTGTAATACGGCCACTCACTGAAACTTCTGTTATGTCATGAAAACCCTATGTACTATCAGAGGTATTTCAGTTGTACTATTAACTCCTAACATTGCTTGTGCATATTTCCTTACCCTTACTCATATATTTCTATATGGTTTTACCTCGACGTTGCCAGTGTCTATATTTTAAATCCTTGTTATAAAAATACCTATTACGCTTGTTTACTATTTACCAACCTAACGCGCCCATCATTTAATGTATTGACAGTATAGCTGTCAAACATTCCTATAAGAAATACTTAAATACCAACTCACACACGTACAAAATCTTACACTCGTACGCTAGTTATTTGCCATTTGCCTTTACATAATTTGTTCTGTCCCCACGATATACACTTCACAATCCTATTCAATTATTTCACCTGTACAATTAACTCCTTCTGACATCGCTTGTGCTTATCTCCTTACTTTTACTCAAATATTTCCACCTCTTTTATGCTTTTAGCTCGAAGTAGCCAGTGTCTAAATCCTAATCCCTATTACACTTATTTGCTAATTATTTATTTAACTAACGCATCCATCATTTCATGTATTGGCAGTATAGCTGTCAACCTCTCCTATGAACAACAATACTTAAATGCCAACTTACACACATACGAAATCTCACTCACTCCCGTTCGTAACGTACATTAGTTATTTGCCTTTTGCTGTTCCCTAAATTTGTCTGTTATTGATTTGCACCGCACGGTCATATTAAATTATCTACCTCAATAAATTCTTAACCCTTCTCTTTATAGTTTTTTCCTAACTGGTATTTACTGATTGATATCTGCATTTATGTCCTAATGGGGTACGTTGCTTGTGTTGAATATACATACATTATAATACTAAGTCTTATCTAACATACCTCACGCAATCATAATAAAATTATATTATCATATATTTATATTTACTCCCGATCGTTCCCTATCTTCCCACCTATGCCTTCGTAGCAGGACATTTTCCTATAACTTAACCATTTTCCTACGTTGGTGGTATACATATACGAGTATATCAAATAACGGTCAGTAAATATTAAGTAGTTTACCATAATCTAATAGGAATAAGCGGTTCAAAGTTTGAGAATTATACTAGCCTATCTCTCAATATTAAAACCTATTAAACACCAAAGTATTCACCTATTCCAGTATCAATTCGTATACCTAATTATAACTTATGTTCCTAATCACCGCGACGTGATAGAGTCAAGGCGTAACTCTCACTACATTGTCTATACTAGCCTATTTTCTTAACGCATGACACAAATAAGTCCTCCGCTATATAGCTATTTCGACTAATTACTCTATTAATTCTGTCAAATAAATCTACATTGTCGTTAAATCCATACACAAAGTAATTCACCTGTAGAATATAGAATACAGCAATTCAAACTAAATTTCATCGTGTTAATAACCCTATCAACCTCTTTCATAATTGTACATTACGTGGTTCATAGACTAAAGTAAATCCCTTTTCAATTAAATGAACATTCAAACACAATCAATAATAACCATGCTCACTAACCTCGAGGTCACTTATATGACCTACCCTTCCGGCTTTCCAGGTGATGATCTCGAACCGCCAAACCGTCGTCCGGATGCCCGCTCTTCACTCGTGACTCACACACTAGAATCTATACCTAATATCTCACAAAAGTCACACCAATTATTAATTATGTCACAATTACTACTTTCAAATACTAATGTAACGCTAATGCAACCTAATTGACTACTTCTAACTCACAATAAAATTTAACACTCAGTATCGGCAAGAGAATAATTGCAATTAATCCAACATACAAAGAGTTCCGGCCTCTCAGTATTTTCGCGTACTCTGACTTTCTTGGCTTCGCGTAATTAATTCCCGTCCTACTTCTCTAACAGCCCAAGAGCCAGTCCCCGTAGCTTCTCCTATGCTACCTAAGTAACTGTTACTAACTAACAATAAAACTTAACACTTGGTATCGGCAAGAGAATTAATTGCAATTAATACAATATACAAAGAGTTACGGCCTCTCAGTATTTTCCCGCGTACTCTGACTTTCTTGGCTTCGCGTAATTAATTCCCGTCCTACTTCTGTCACAGCCCGAGAGCCAGTCCCCGTAGCTTCCCTTTATCCCTCGCAAGAAACCTTTGCTTCCCGCCTTTTTCCGCGCATATCAACCCTAACCAATAAACGCCATTTGACGTTGCGCCCGCGCAAATATCTCCTCCAATCATCGATCCTTGTGGTTTCAAAACCGCCCTTTCTCCTGTAAATTAATGGAAATCCTATATGCATCTCCCTTGTGCTCATGTATCCACCATAAATCCCACACTAATGACTATCTGCATCTCTCTTGCACTTGTAATGACCCTTATTTTGGCACAAAAAATCTCAAAGCTATCAGGTCAATTCTTGAAATTCGTCCCTTCGTATAATTCTCGAGTAGCCACGCATTGCAAGCAATAAATTACAGACCCTAATAGTTTAAAATTTCCACAAACCTCTTGTGGCTAATTGCAAACACTTGTCATTTGTATTTAATTTCGACGAAGGACACGCATGTAAAACGAAACTTATGGCACTTGAGCTTATTTATTGCTTACACTTGTTATTTTAGGCGAGCAAGGCGTCAAGGGGAATCTCTTGAAAACAATCGCTTAACATTTCTTCGAAATCCCTTTTTTTTCTGCCTGTCGTTTCGTGAGAACGCACAAGACAATTTTATAATAATATAATTATTTAAATAACTTCGTAAATCTGATGAGGCGCAAGGTCGTTCCGTTACAGTCGCCCCCTAAATTTTAAGAAGTTTCTAAACGACTTAAAATTTACAAAACACCTAATAACCTTGCGTCGACCATCCCTATTTGGAGAAATACATCGCACACGTAATGCAAAACCACTATCTGAAAATTATATTGAAAAAATCATCTTTTGATGAGATTCAATTACCTTTAGGCTCTAGCAGCGATGAATAGCTTTTCCCCCGTCACCTAAGTTATCACGCCCCCAGGGCCTTAACTTACTAATTTATTTGAACCACAAGGTAGAACAACTTAGAACAAATATATTACAAGTGTGAAGTCGTAATTGATTTAAATAAGTAGTAATTTCCCTAGTACCTAGAGCTGTAGGAACATAAGATTTATAGATCACATCTACAAAACTTAACAATACCCTACTAAAGTTTTACCTTATAGCATCTAATCAATTAACTAAATCATTAAGTCATACGACGCCCCCACTGTGGGTTTCGACAAAAATTGCACATCTGGTTCATCGTCATGAATGTCTTTACCTTCTCAAATACAAAACAGCTGTTATTTATATTGTTCCTATTTTATTCTAATCTATTGAATAATTTGACAAACAATGTTTTGTCATTAGAGAGTTTTGTTAAGCGAGTTTAAAACTAATTTAGGCGATTTTAAACTAATTTTATTTAATAAATTTACTATAAAAGTTATCTAACCATTTATTCTAAGTTTTATTCTTTAATTCAAACTAAATTAACATAAAATATCTCGCCCCCATATTCTAGAAACGGTGACCATACTTGTAGATCTGCTAGGTAATAATATTTAAGAAGCAATTAAACACAATCGATTACGTTTTCAACCTCTATCCATTTCACGGACAACAAATTGTAGGCATGTTTAGCCTACATATTAAAATATTAAAGCCATACGACCATTTGAAATCCTGGTCGCGGCACCAACAAATTGTAACGACCCCCCCCTAAAGAAATAATAATAAATAAAAAATAAAATTAATAAATAAGAGAAATAAATAAGAGGGTGTATTTAAATGATGCTTAACTCGGGTTATATAAAGTACAACGCTACTACGCTATGTTGAACAATATATAACTTTTCCCCATAACACCTTAACACCTTCCTTTCTTCACACACACATACTTGCATACTTATAATATTACATGTAAGAATATGTACTAATTTTCTTAATACAATTTAAGATGTATTTTATTGGCATTGTGATCGTCTAATAGTGGCAGTGCTCTACGTTGTGATTAATAGTAACCCTTTGATTCTTTATAGAGGTACGTAATAGCTTGTGCTAAACTGTTTAATGAATTAAATAGATACATACTCTAGCATGAATTCTCTAAATGTTAAATAGCTAATGAAATTTATATATTAGTCAGTGATAAGGAATTATATTAACTCGGGTTAGGTAGGTTTCACTATATTGACTAGTGAATCTTAAGCCATCAGGCTAAAGGAATTTAGGAACCCATTCTTTAACGAAAGGGTTAAGGATACTCGCGAGCCCCAACCATTCGCCCTCAAGTCGTGAAAGTCAACCACAGTCTCCTTTCTCCGTTTGACAGGAAATAGTATATCGTTGCGTCATATAGACGATAAATGGTAGGAAATAAGGAATCCTCCAATCCCATATAGTTGTATTTCAATATTTACCAGAGAGTATCTCTAGGTCAATCAACACCATCATCACGATGTTAAGGTTTCAGGAACATGGTTGTTTGTCTCTTTGAATGATCTGTAGCAAGTCAGGTACTTAAGATTGCTCGCAAGCGCTTTTTCAGTGCTACGGTTAATGGTACGGGACTACAATGGCCTCGACTGCTAAATACTTCCCTCAGGGTTTGTCCTGCCGCTGAGATCGTCAGTAAATTAACATCTAATCCAAAGTGCCCCAATTATGAGGGTACCACCTCCCGGATTACGCCATACTCAAGTCGCTGCAGCCGAAGAAGAACACGTATGTTCGAAGCACTGCCTGCTTACAATCACTCGAAAGGACGATATTTTAATTCAGTAATATATTGTCGTTGGGTGAGGATCACCAGATGGTCGTGTTAGCTGACCACGAGCTTCTCCATGTGGAGTAATCAAATAATCATTATAATTCCAATTCAATATTGAGATTGGAGTGGTTTGGTGAGTAAACTCACAATAGGAAGGTTTCATAGGTCTGCAAGCGCTATGCTTGGCAGGTATGTTGTTTTAGTAAATAATAAGACTGTCTGATTAGAACAGTCGTGCATTGTAGGTGGTAACTGGAACAAGGCAATACTATATCGCCAGTATATGTTTTATAAATCACTTAGTTGGGCTACAGCCCTGTTGAGTCTGCAGGTATTATTAATGGACAGTTTACACTGATCATGTACAGAAAATATATAAGTTTTAGCATGTTTGCTATGTTGACTTGGGAAAACTGCAACAAGTCTGTACTTGTGAGTTTCTGGCACGTACTTAAGAAAACTAATGAATGCCGTGGGCACTGTGGTATAACTTTTCAGCTAACCCAGGACCACTAGAGAACGCTGGGCGAACACTAGATTTATATCTTATATATGTACAGTGACAGAAGGAAAAGGCACTCGCGAATGGTTGCCTCTTCGTAGCTCACCTAGCACAGCCTAGACACAGTTAACTTTATATGTAATCATGTACAGTAAATATTTAAATTTTAGCATGTTTGTAATACTGGCTTGAGAAAACTGCAACAAGTCTGTACTTGTGAGTTTCTGGCATGTACTAAAGAAAACTAATGAATGCCGTGGGCACTGTGGTATAACTTTTCAGCCAACCCAGGACCACTAGAGAACGCTGGGCGAACACTAGATTTATATCTTATGTAAGTACAGTGACAGTGGAAAAGGCACTCACGAATGGTTGCCTCTTCGTAGCTCACCTAGCACAGCCTAGACACAGTTAACTATATATGTAATCATGTACAGTAAATATTTAAATTTTAGCATGTTTGTAATATTGGCTTGAGAAAACTGCAACAAGTCTGTACTTGTGAGTTTCTGGCATGTACTTAAGAAAACTAATGAATGCCGTGGGCACTGTGGTATAACTTTTCAGCCAACCCAGGACCACTAGAGAACGCTGGGCAAATACTAGATTTATATCTTATATATGTACAGTGACAGAGGAAAAGGCACTCGCGAATGGTTGCCTCTTCGTAGCTCACCTAGCACAGCCTAGACACAGTTACTCAAAATACACTAGGTTATCATTAAATTTACAATACGCAGTCTGTTGAATTACAACTTGATCTGCGGCCAATATTCAATATTAGAAATCCATGTGATAATCATATATAAACTCACTAGTTATATACCAAATATTCAGTAGATATTAGCAATTACTGCACAGATTATTGACTCATATAAGGGACAGAACAAAAGCCATCGTGTTATTTTATTGTAATGGCTAGTTGTCTGGTATTTGTAATTTTGTATGATTATTTATTAAAGTTCATTCTAAGATACTTAAAATGTATTAGGCTCATAGATCAGAGGCCCATTCCGCCTTTAAGTTTGATCAAGAGTCTTCTTTCAGAATCTCAATTAAAATATAATATATGTAAATGAAATTGCACTCAGTTTGAGCTACAATTTCCATATAAAAATGCTATTAAGACACAATGCAAAACACCGCACACTATCGGATCTTCACATCAAATGATACCTCATCACTCATTATACTGCTTAGAGTCATGTAGTTAGCTAATTTACGATATAGGGTTTGCCTAGCCTACACCTCACTAGCTAACTCCATTTATGTACTCATAGCGTTTTTCCACTATTTATCCACTGGACGTTGAATGTGTTTATCTCCTTACTTGTAATACGGCCACTCACTGAAACTTCTGTTATGTCATGAAAACCCTATGTACTATCAGAGGTATTTCAGTTGTACTATTAACTCCTAACATTGCTTGTGCATATTTCCTTACCCTTACTCATATATTTCTATATGGTTTTACCTCGACGTTGCCAGTGTCTATATTTTAAATCCTTGTTATAAAAATACCTATTACGCTTGTTTACTATTTACCAACCTAACGCGCCCATCATTTAATGTATTGACAGTATAGCTGTCAAACATTCCTATAAGAAATACTTAAATACCAACTCACACACGTACAAAATCTTACACTCGTACGCTAGTTATTTGCCATTTGCCTTTACATAATTTGTTCTGTCCCCACGATATACACTTCACAATCCTATTCAATTATTTCACCTGTACAATTAACTCCTTCTGACATCGCTTGTGCTTATCTCCTTACTTTTACTCAAATATTTCCACCTCTTTTATGCTTTTAGCTCGAAGTAGCCAGTGTCTAAATCCTAATCCCTATTACACTTATTTGCTAATTATTTATTTAACTAACGCATCCATCATTTCATGTATTGGCAGTATAGCTGTCAACCTCTCCTATGAACAACAATACTTAAATGCCAACTTACACACATACGAAATCTCACTCACTCCCGTTCGTAACGTACATTAGTTATTTGCCTTTTGCTGTTCCCTAAATTTGTCTGTTATTGATTTGCACCGCACGGTCATATTAAATTATCTACCTCAATAAATTCTTAACCCTTCTCTTTATAGTTTTTTCCTAACTGGTATTTACTGATTGATATCTGCATTTATGTCCTAATGGGGTACGTTGCTTGTGTTGAATATACATACATTATAATACTAAGTCTTATCTAACATACCTCACGCAATCATAATAAAATTATATTATCATATATTTATATTTACTCCCGATCGTTCCCTATCTTCCCACCTATGCCTTCGTAGCAGGACATTTTCCTATAACTTAACCATTTTCCTACGTTGGTGGTATACATATACGAGTATATCAAATAACGGTCAGTAAATATTAAGTAGTTTACCATAATCTAATAGGAATAAGCGGTTCAAAGTTTGAGAATTATACTAGCCTATCTCTCAATATTAAAACCTATTAAACACCAAAGTATTCACCTATTCCAGTATCAATTCGTATACCTAATTATAACTTATGTTCCTAATCACCGCGACGTGATAGAGTCAAGGCGTAACTCTCACTACATTGTCTATACTAGCCTATTTTCTTAACGCATGACACAAATAAGTCCTCCGCTATATAGCTATTTCGACTAATTACTCTATTAATTCTGTCAAATAAATCTACATTGTCGTTAAATCCATACACAAAGTAATTCACCTGTAGAATATAGAATACAGCAATTCAAACTAAATTTCATCGTGTTAATAACCCTATCAACCTCTTTCATAATTGTACATTACGTGGTTCATAGACTAAAGTAAATCCCTTTTCAATTAAATGAACATTCAAACACAATCAATAATAACCATGCTCACTAACCTCGAGGTCACTTATATGACCTACCCTTCCGGCTTTCCAGGTGATGATCTCGAACCGCCAAACCGTCGTCCGGATGCCCGCTCTTCACTCGTGACTCACACACTAGAATCTATACCTAATATCTCACAAAAGTCACACCAATTATTAATTATGTCACAATTACTACTTTCAAATACTAATGTAACGCTAATGCAACCTAATTGACTACTTCTAACTCACAATAAAATTTAACACTCAGTATCGGCAAGAGAATAATTGCAATTAATCCAACATACAAAGAGTTCCGGCCTCTCAGTATTTTCGCGTACTCTGACTTTCTTGGCTTCGCGTAATTAATTCCCGTCCTACTTCTCTAACAGCCCAAGAGCCAGTCCCCGTAGCTTCTCCTATGCTACCTAAGTAACTGTTACTAACTAACAATAAAACTTAACACTTGGTATCGGCAAGAGAATTAATTGCAATTAATACAATATACAAAGAGTTACGGCCTCTCAGTATTTTCCCGCGTACTCTGACTTTCTTGGCTTCGCGTAATTAATTCCCGTCCTACTTCTGTCACAGCCCGAGAGCCAGTCCCCGTAGCTTCCCTTTATCCCTCGCAAGAAACCTTTGCTTCCCGCCTTTTTCCGCGCATATCAACCCTAACCAATAAACGCCATTTGACGTTGCGCCCGCGCAAATATCTCCTCCAATCATCGATCCTTGTGGTTTCAAAACCGCCCTTTCTCCTGTAAATTAATGGAAATCCTATATGCATCTCCCTTGTGCTCATGTATCCACCATAAATCCCACACTAATGACTATCTGCATCTCTCTTGCACTTGTAATGACCCTTATTTTGGCACAAAAAATCTCAAAGCTATCAGGTCAATTCTTGAAATTCGTCCCTTCGTATAATTCTCGAGTAGCCACGCATTGCAAGCAATAAATTACAGACCCTAATAGTTTAAAATTTCCACAAACCTCTTGTGGCTAATTGCAAACACTTGTCATTTGTATTTAATTTCGACGAAGGACACGCATGTAAAACGAAACTTATGGCACTTGAGCTTATTTATTGCTTACACTTGTTATTTTAGGCGAGCAAGGCGTCAAGGGGAATCTCTTGAAAACAATCGCTTAACATTTCTTCGAAATCCCTTTTTTTTCTGCCTGTCGTTTCGTGAGAACGCACAAGACAATTTTATAATAATATAATTATTTAAATAACTTCGTAAATCTGATGAGGCGCAAGGTCGTTCCGTTACAGCAGATGGGCGATGTTTAATAGTTCAAAAAATATAGTTAAAATCAAATGATAAGATAACTTCAATTTGAAACAATCTACTTTTCAACTTTATAAAATATAACTTATATGTTACTCTCCGAACATATAGCTTTCTATAAGTGAAAGGTTTTTTTTAAATCGGTCCAGTAGTTTTTGAGTTTATTCATTTTACAAACTAAAATAAAAATAAAAAATCTTTTCTCTTTATAATATTACTAGCTGCTGCCCGCGACTTCGCCCGCGTAACTTTGTAAATTATATACTAAAACCTTCCTCGATGTTTTGTATTTATAATATGTATGTATTTACAAAAAAAAAGTAATATAAATATAGTATATCAACTGTCTGTTATCCATAATACTAGCATTATTTGCTTACTTTGGATGGTGCTGTATGGAATGTGTGAAGATTATACCTGCAGCCGTCTCTAATAAATTAAAAATCAAATTTCTATAAGGTTTTAAAATATCTCCTTCACTCTTGAGTTATTTTTGTTCATGAAATGCATCTGAAGATTTGATTCTTCAGCTTTATTGAATTTATTAGATTTGGAAATGCGCGGTCGCCATGTTGGATCTACAATAACTCAGAAAGTTCACGATTTAAATAAAATTGAAATGGTGAGAAGTGATATGAAGTACTGCACTCTATAGAATATTTACTTTAGGAAAAGCTTCCAATGCAGCAACCCGAGCAGAAGTAAAACCTAACTTAGTTCGAGAATGATTGCTGTAATAATATTTTTTATCAATTTGTTTCAATAGAAATTCTAAAAAATGTACCGCGAGTGTTATAACGTTTATTGGTATAGGTAATATGGTTTATACGACCTAGACACTTGGTAATATTTTACTCAAATTTCAATAGGATATTTGAAAACTTTCAATGTAATATTGAAATCAGCTTGATTCCATAAAGTAAAATTATGTTAACACCAAATTTAACATCATCAATACTAATAATATATCTGTTAGGGTTGGTAATGGAGTAATTTACTTTGTTTTCAGAGATATCGTGTTTATAGGCTCTATACATGATACTGAAACTAAATTGACCATTTTTACATTTTTTTTCTGTATGTATGTATGTATGTATGTATGTATGTATGTATGTATGTATGTATGTATGTATGTATGTATGTATGTATGTATGTATGTATGTATGTATGTATGTATGTATGTATGTATGTATGTATGTATGTATGTATGTATGTATGTATGTATGTATTTATTTATGGTCCTCCATAACTCTTAAATGAATTAACTGATTTAGACGTACAGGACACAAGATAGGCTACTTTTTCTTTTTCAACGCGGACGAAGTCGCGGGCGTCAGCTAGTTAATAATAATTTGTTAAATATTAATTAGCCTGCGCTTACAGGTATAAATAGGATATCAGAATTTCTAGCAAAGATTATAAGCACTAGCTAGTGAGAGCATAGAACATTTATATAAAAAATTGAATTCAACATTGATAATTGGCATTTTTTATATAAATGTTTTAAGCTTTTGCTAGCGAGTGCGGTCTTTATCAATTCATGCTAGACCCACAGATATATAAACCATTTTTCACATGTAGTATGGGTACAGTGACGTTTGTTCTTTGATGTTACTAAGAGATGAAGCGCCGATGAAATCGAATTTAAAAATATCTATCGATTCGTGTTATGAGTATTGTATTTTCCGTTTTTTTTTTCTTATTTGTACACTAACATACGAGAAATGGATGAAATCAAATTTAACCGTACCAATGCTATGTGAAAAATACTAATAAGAACTTTAATGGAGGCTCTGTGTATCCATTAATGCGTGCTACACACGTTCAGTCTTAACTGACTACCCTAGTGTCTATACACGTCCAGTTTTTTCAGTTGTAATCTCTTTTTGCTTGAAGTAGCACGTTCACGGAATCACAATGGCTTCATCCACAGACTAACGTTTTAACTGTACAGTTTTATCTGATGAAAATTTGATTAGATCGTCAGTTCAACTGCACAGTTCTCAGTTTTGCCTACACACGGAACGATTTAACTGTACAGTCCAACTGGTCAGTTAAAACTGAACTTGTGTAGCCCGCATGCATCAAACTACTACAACATGGAACCCGCGTGCCATACAAAACACTACGAATTTTATGGAACATTTAAAAGTGACATATGCGTAGAGCATGAACTGTCATTTAAAACAAAACAAACATAATAATAAGTACGTAATTTAAAGAAAATGTGACTACGTCAACCCATTAGAGTTTAAAATGAAATAGTAGAAGTTGATCGTTACTACCTTTTACCATTGACGCGTGAAGGCAAGAGTCCGCCATTATTCTGTCAAAGGCGTTCTTTTTATGTGCGCTTTGGCATTTGTGACGCAAATTCCATTGTGGTATTTCGATGCCCGCATGACAAAAACATCTTATTTTTTATAACATCTAAAATTGTTTTTACATGTTATGTATAAACTACAATTATTTGGGTTCAGAATAGGTCAGCTTCAAATGTTTTAACTTTTGGAATCTGTATAAGTGATACTATATTAAATTTTATCGAACGATTAGCAGACCTGATTAGGGGCCATTTGTAGGGGCTCATGAAAATTAAGAATTGATCCTCCGACCGGAATTCCATAACGAAAATGCTCAATATAACGCTCGGGGGAGTACAAAATCAATTAGTGTCCGAATAGATCGCTCCGTAGACCGTCCCACCCCGAGGATATAAGGATCCAATAAAAATATTCAAAGATATTTTTTTTCCTAAATTGATAACCACCGAAAGAATTCTTATTATCTATTATATTATATGTAGGTATAAGTAGTTCCTAAATAAAAGCTTTTCAATAATTTAAGAGGCAACACTGTTGTCATTTAGTTTTTAACTTGTTCTCTTTTTTTGTAAATATTTTAACTTTTGGTTTAAGCCATTATTGTTAACTAGCTGCTGACCGCGACTTCGTACGTGTAACTTTGTAAATTATATACTAAAACCTCCCTCGAGAACCACTCTATCCATTGGTGAAAACAGCATGAAAATTGGTGCAGTAGTTTTTGAGTTTATCGCGAACAGGCATACAGACAGACGCAGCGGAGGACTTTGTATTATATAATGTAAGGAACAACAGTTTCGTTACCTTTAGTAGCACTTAGAAAATAAAACTAAAAATTTTTTTAAATAATTTTTAAGCCTCTGCTTCTCTTTTTAGTAAAAATTCAAACGCTTCTTCTAATATGAATATGCCAATTCAAAAACATTTAAATTCATATTCCGAACGCGTTCGCAGCAAAACGTTCTAATTCCAACATGGCGGCGCGTGTATGTCACGCATGAATACCCGCCAGCTGTCATCAAGGCAGAGGGAAAATGACATACTGTCATGGTTAAAAAATATTGCAGATTCATTTTAAGCCGCGCTACTACTTGCAGAACCAATTCGTTTTTGTTTTATACAATCTACTAGCCGGTGCCCGCGACTTCGTCTGAGAACACCTAAAAAAATGTAGGAGTAAAATTATTTTTATTATTATTATTTATTTACTGCTGATAATTGTGGCGCCACACTTTTTTATTATTTTTGCATGATTTCTCAGAAAAATGAAAGGTCATTCATTTCCTTCATCCCTGACAAGGTATATGCAAAATTTCATGATAATCGGTTAAATATTTAAAAAAGACAGACAGACAGACTGACATACGCATAAACATTCACATTTAAAATTAAATTTAAAATGTACTTCCGTACATATTTCTAGACATAAATGACATCGTCTAAAAGTATTTCCAATAACCAATTGCACTCAATATGTTACGAAAATGAACAACCTTATTCGTTACCGTCTATTAGAGATAAGTAGATTTATTTATAAGAAAATAATCCGATGTCCACTTAACACGCATGTGTCGCTAAAACTTTGTTAATAAGTGACCCAACACTGCACCCAGTTAAGACATATAAGTTACACAAGTTAAGGTAAACACGTTTTCCAACTTATGTTAGGAACTATTAAATGTTGCGGACAATAATATAAGAGGTACAGCAATCCAGGGAGATTTATTTTGAAGTTAACACTATTAAAGTTCAGGTTAAAAACCAAAAATGAAAAAGACGTGTGATTTTATTATAATTTTTTTTACATAATTTTTTGTAAAATATTTTTTTACTTTTTTAATGAAACTTGAGAACCATTGTAATAAAATTAATATTCATTGCTATTATATTTTGTTATATTACAAAATCGCCAAAAGTTTATACATATTTGGCTTAAAGGCAATTTATTTTTATTTTTAAGTTTAGATGATCTCTTGGGAACAGCTACTTTTTTTTATGAAAAGTATCCTACACTTTTTTTCTATATTCCTGACACTGTCAGGGAGTTGTTAAGGCGTAAAAGCGTTACAAACAAACACACTTTCGCTGCTATAATATTAGCTTTTATTAGGATAGGATTATTATATTATTAGGATTTTATGCTGTCAAATTTCAGGGCGTACGAAGATGGTTGGTACGCCTAGTTTACAATAAAGTGAACTTCCACTTATTGGCTGATGGACACAGGTTACCTTTCCACTGACTGTTTTTTAAATACTACTAAAAGACGTAATATTACAAGGAATGAGTTTAGCTGTTCCGAGCTGTCAACTCGCGCAAATAACGTCTCGTTGGCAATGAATAATGATGTCAGAATGACATCGCGCTTTTTACAGTTAGAAAACATTCAACGCGTTTATGAATAATTTATAACTCTTCAAATTATGTCCAATTATTTATGTCAATTGTTTATAGATATTAAAACAGATTGTTTAAAAAAAATTAAAATAAATAAATAGGTAATGGTCCTTCCCAAATTTGATTTGATTGTTTGTTTGTTTGAATTGAATACATAGGCTCCGAAATTACTGGACCGATTTGAAAAATTCTTATCAGTAAAATAAATTAAAATTATATTGTTTTATATTTTTAATTTCAAGTAGGTTCATTTATATTTATTGTTTAATTTAACACGTATCAATATGTTCAGTTTAAGTTTCATTTTATTTTTTCCCTCATTATCCGGATTTCCTCTAGTCCGAGTGTGGGTTGCTATATAAACATACAATATTTTTAAAACACCTGACGCCATCTAACTTTGCACTATAAATTTCTTTCTAAAGGATTGCGCACAGTTTCTGCTAAGCCAACTTTATTTATAGCTTCTTTGTAATACTAGTCTTCTATCTGCCGTTCAATCATAAATTAGGTGGTCTTCTAATCGGTAGGACCTTCTTTATTACACAAAAAACCATGAAATAACAATATGTGTGCTGTTTCATTTTGTTGCCTATAACAGGGATTCCAGGCCTCTTTTTCGACGACACGTTTGGTCTAGTGGCTATGTAACCCTTTTTTTTACGTGATGAAATCTGAGAATCAGATCCCCACCGACCATGGGAAGATCGGTGGGGTATGTGGGACTTCTACCACTAAAACCCCACGGTGTTTCTTCGCGCCGTCTATGGGCGGGGGTCAGGGGACGTTACGACACGTTACATTGTCCCACCGCCAGATGAGGCCCGCACACTGGCGGGCACCACCTCTATTAGGCGCGGAGTGTGACCTCCGCGCCGTGAAGAGACGTGCCGGAAACACACAGCCCGTCTCCCCTCGTTGCCCGGTGCTGTGATGACGGCGGACAACCCTATGTCTACCGCCCCCTGGCGAAGCGGCACAGGCTGCCTATTCTCCACCTCTTGCAGCGGGCAGTCAGCGCTAGCTATTAACAAAACGGTCGCCGGTTCGAATCCTGCTAGGGGCAATATGTTTGTATGTATTTACAAAAAAAAAGTAATCTATGTACTATATCAACTGTCTGGTATCCATAATACCATTCATAATGGTGTGAAATGTGTGAAGATATTTATTTATTTATTTATTTCTCTAACCTCACATTTTTTCTTATCTTTTGTGCTATCAAGTACCTATTTTGAACGACAGATCCCCTTATTATTACATTTTTTTATAAAGTTCGTCGGACAGGCTGACATCCACTTGATTATAACACACTACACTACCAACCTTAGAAGGATTAAGGATAAGAGATAAGGATGGGATAGGGAAATGGGCTCTGGCATCCCTTACTCACACAAACATTGTGCTGTTTCAAAGTTGGTCTGCCGAGAATCGAACCCTGGATCCCGAGTCAGAGCGCTAAGGCAAGCGCCTTAACCACACGACCAATGGCCTCATCAAACATGTGTTTTTACAGGTGATGGGTGCACATATTTACCAGGAAGAGATAAACTATATCTAGATATACCTTTACTCGTAGTAGTGAACAAATCTTAATATTTTTACCTTAAAGTGGGTCTGCAGCTAGAGATTTACTGTTTTGTCTCACCAACTCTTCTTTCTTGTTAAAATGTTTGGCTCTCTTCCAACTAAAGTATTGAGTTTTCAAGTTTTGTTAACAACTATACACAGTCATATTTTTATAAGGCGATATACTTGAAACTTTACTTGTTTAACTTAACTGAAAATTTATTTTGTATTACTTACTGTAACGAGTAATACCTACAATATAATAAATGCAATTTTTGCACAGTTATTGACCTAGGTATATCAATTAAGTCCTGTTAGTCGTAAAACTATATGATAACCAATTTTTTTTTGTGGTGATGTAAAGCCAAATAAAGAACATAATTACATAGTTTGGAACGCGTATCGCTTGAATAGATCCCGAAAAATAAATACTTATTTGAAAAAAAAAAAATTAAAAAAAATCATAAGTCCAAAACTGTCACACAATTAGGATGTTGATACTCAGCATAAATAAATATGCTCTAATAGAAGTCGTATTCAAAAAAAAATTCAGTTCATATAATGTAAGGGCCGATTCACTATGGAAAGCCAACTATGGCCTTTTGTTAAGAATAATTCGTTCCCGTCTAACATTTAATTGATCAAATCAGTAACGAACACGTAACTTGCTGACAATGTTCGTTTTGTGCGAATCTTTCGCGTGTATTTCATTTTTCAAATGCTTTGTTCGTGAATTTTTTAGAGTCGATATGCAAACAAATGATCAGAATGTGTGTTTTTTTACTGTTGATTTTAATACGAGTATATAACCCTAACAATTCTCTGCCGTTTCGCCTTCGTGCATTGATAGTAAAGACAAACAATTTTGTAAGTATACTAGTTGACTCGGCAAACGTTGTTTTGCCATATAATTTTTTTTGGGGTGAGCCACCCTTATCACTTAGGAGTATAAAAAAAGATTACGCCCTATTCTCATACTTACCGAATATACACAAAAAAAAATCATAAAAATCGATCAAGTTTCGGAGGAGTTTGGTTACAAACACTGTGACACGAGAATCTTATATATATTTCCATATAATTTTATATATAAGTATTTTATCTTCTGTTAGACTATCAATGTGAAATGAACTCCGCTTGTATATCTGTTGAATTTTCATAGCAAAACCACATAAGCGATTTCTATTTGATTGTTATATAGATTACTATTTGACCTTTCAGGCATGTAAAGCAATGGGAACAAGCTAAAGCTATGCGGGAAGTAAAAAAAGGCCTTCACCTCTTCATCACAAGTATAATAAGAGCGAGAGGGAAGTACAAAGTTCGTTCATAAATCATTTGGAAGTTTTACCAGAGATTTATTTATCAACTTCCATCGCACCTGTTGGTCGCGTCTCGAGACGTACTCTGTAATGTTTGATTTTGATTCGGTACACGTTATGTTATAACAATATCGATGATCGACAATATTTCACATTGAAATATTTTGACATTTACCTAAAAGAGAATATGGGAAGCTTTGTAAAATATTCTTGTACAAATAGGAATCCATACTAATGTATTAAATTTGAAAGTTACTCTATCTCTCAGTTACCTTTTCACGCCTTAACTACTGACTTGATCATCATGGTGATTTGCAAACACGTTGTCAATGGTAGAGAAAAGGAGTTAGGGTACTTTTCATCTAGAAAAAAGTACTTGAGTCTAAACTAAATGACTTTAATGAATGAACTAAATTTAAATTTAATCAGCTGTTAGTTTCAGTAATTATACTAAGTGCTTAGAATATATTCTAAGACTAAGTGAAGACTTTTTTAAGTTTATTGTGTTGGAACTTTAAAGCCAAAAGTTTAAGTTAACACCCGTCTAAAGTGAAAAGTAGTCGGCTACTGGTCAAGTTGGCTGAATTAATAACGTCTGCATGACCCGGTCGTCTTTATTAGATTTTACCTATTTTTCGGTATCAAGTCGACCTACAATGAAAATCAGAGTTCATCACATTTTAGACCCAAAAATTATACCTAACAATATAATTTATTTTATGCTATAACTATACTCAATTTTATACAGTTTGTATATTTGCATGTAGGAGGTAATCTTCGACTCCAGCTGAAAATTTGACTACTATTTATATTTGTATAAATGTCTATTTGTTAATATAACATGTAAAGTTTTAATAAAAATATCAAATTCAAAGGAGAATACTCATGGAGTATGGAAAAAAAAAAACCCAGCCCCAGCGCAAACGAAATGTAACTCAAATTGAGATAATTAAATAACGCATAGGGGCATCATCGAAATTGATGGCTAAGTGTGAAATTGCTATTCGAATTTTACAGCGATCATATTTATGTTCTCAATATATACTTTAATAATTATTGTACTCAGTAAAAGGAGCATTTAATACAACAGTTACGGTATAAAAGTTTATAATATGACAAGTATCCCTTTTACATTTATAATTAAAATAAAAAGTATAGCAGTAGTCGGCGGACTTTCATACATAATGCGAGAGACATATATCACGAAACCGACCGCGTCATAAAGCCGCGTCCTCACTAGGGCCGCACGGCCACATCAGGCCGGCCGCTCGGCCAGGCCTTGTACACACTACGGCCCTCTGTTGTGTGACGCGGGTAGCATCGGTCGCCGGCGCACGGTTCACCGGTTCGCCAGCGTCAGTTTGTAGCTAGTGACCGCAGTGTCACGCGTGTACCGATATCAATCATCTGGAATTTATGTGCTCAGCTATACACATTCTAACCGGTTTCACGCATGAGTCAGCGTTGTCCTATTGAAACTAAACAACGAACGCGCGCGGGCGCCAGCGCGCGTGCGAGCGGCGCGGGTGAAACGTCACCCGCGCTGGCGAAACACTGGTCGCGGGCGCATGCTTCACATAGCGCTCTACGAATCGTGTTTCAAATCACCCGTGCACCGGTGACCGATGCTACCCACGTCACACAACAGAGGGCCTACACGCGTACACAATATACAAGGCCTGGCCGAGAGGCCGGCCTGATGTGGCCGTGCGGCCCTAGTGAGGACGCGGCTTAAGTAGGCTGCTATGCTGTCACAACTTGTAATAGTGTCTTATTATACACTTTTAAACCGCAATTACAACTATTAAATGCGCTTGCACGTTTTACCAAGTACATTAATATGACCCCTAAAATTCGAATAGCAATTTCACACATTTAGCCATTGATAGCAGTATTTAATTACCTCATATTTACCTATATTTTCAGTTATATTTCGTATGTGCCGGGGCTGGGTGTTTTTTGAGCATTGTCCTTGATAATATAGAAAACCCTTTTTGAGTTTTTATGTATTTTGAGTTTATGGTTCGCATGAGAGTTGACCCAATTATTTAAAAGAATGTCTCAAAAATCCATCGATAACAATAAAATTACTGGTATAGCGTAGAATAAAAACAAGGGAATAAATAAGCAAAGCTTTGTTTTGGGGGAATGAGAAGATTGTCGATATATTTCTCGGTGTCTCATAAATCTACCTGAAGATGTAGCCGTTTCTCGCATTAAAATAAATATCGCCAGTCGGAACAATAAATTTATATGCGAAGATGAGAGTTCAGGTACGCTGTAGGTACTTAGGTATTGCTATGAATCAATGTTTCAGTATAAAAGCGAGCCGACTTCCATTGATTATAATTGTACCAATATCGTGAGAGGATCCTGTTGGTCCAATTAGGATGATTTCAATAAAGCTTCTGATAGTTGGATTGTCGTGATATTATAATTTCACTTTTGTACTTTTGTGCATTGGAACATTGGAACATTCACCCTTATTTTGTATCATTCACTTTACGAATAACGCAACCGTTATACAAATTAATCTAAAATCAAATTTCACATTTGAGATATTTGATTTTATAGGTTAAATATGTCTATAATGATTTTATAGGTTAATATGTCTATATCGTTATAGACATATTTAACCTATAAAATCAAATATCAAAATCAATCAATCAAAATCAAATATTGCGTTATTCATAAATTGAATGATACACAAAGTAAGGGTGAATGACAGGAGGGAAATCAGAGGGAAATCATAGTTAAATGAATACGGTAGAAAGTCTCGGTAATTTTATTTATTGATTCACTGACGACCATGTCATCCGAATTTTGAAAACAAAAATGTAAACCTTGGCATTGAAAATAATCAATCATGGACAATGTAGCAATCTTACGACAATGCACATCTATTAAAATTGTGAAAATTAACAAAATCACTGTATGGGTTCAGTGACATTAAAATAACTATAAAAATAGTAGAAATTATCGCAATCTACAGAACTCCAAGTAATTATAATTTTACATGTGTGCTTTTACAATAATCCTGCAACATTTAGGTATATATTGTTTGTCAATTCAGCATCCCTCAAACACAAGAAACTATGTCCTACTTTCGAAAGAATTGAATGTCTTCTTAGAGTCCACAAAGGAGACGCTTGAGTTGGAAGCCTCGTAAAGGCACTGTAACGTATAAGTCACTTATATTTTAACGTTATAACAATGCTGTTACTGGGAAAACTTAGAAATGTTTTGATAAATTTTCCTGGAGTAAAAAAAATATGACTACGACTTGTTTTTTTTAAAATATATAATGTATTTTAAGAGCTCAAATAGTTATTAACTGTTACGATCGTTGCCATAAATTAGGCATCTCGCGTGTGACACCATTAACCACGTCTCGTAAAATTACAGCACTTGTGCTTTTTTGTTTCTATAGGTGTGTGAGAGCCTATTTTCCATGCCTAACCTAATTCCTTTATTATATGGTCTCTTTTTTTACTGATGGCAACTGAGAAGGTTTTTAAGTCTACTTGACTTTGACATAAATTGTCATAAAAAAAACCTTAACTACTTACTTAAGAAGCTAGCCCGTCACTTCCTAATCCATTTTCTTAATCATAATAAGATCAGCAGCGGATTTGCAACCTGAGAGCCTAGTGCGAGTTTTAGGGCCACTTTCATGAACTAAAAGTAAAGTGTTGATTAGTTACTTTTAGAAATCATTTTCTGTTTTATTGAATTATGCACTCGGTTTACTGCACCATTCAATAGGCGATTTTTTTTTTAATTATTTTCTATTTAATGTTTGGGACGTTTAGCGTACAAACAAAGGTAAATTATCAGCTAAATTATTCCCGGTGACAGGTGACTTTAAGTGACGGTTTAGCCTAATTGACGTTCGTGAAATAGGCGCTTACTCGATCAAACGCGTCGTACGCGTAAACGTCAATTTGTATGGGAATGCCACCTAGCGCCACCTAGTGGTTAACGTGTAAGTCTGCTTCATTCCCATACACATTGACGTTTACGCGTTTGGTTCGACGCGTTTGATCAAGTAAAACTCGCACTAATAGGCCCTCTGTGGCGTTGCTTGTTTTAGTAGACGACGTTAGCTGCTTAGAAAAACGAAACAGGTGATAAACGAAAGATCCGACAAATAGGTCTGTTGAATATTAAACACTGACTGCGCAAAACACAATACCAATGAGGTCCTCATGAATTATTTATTTAGTGCTTGTCTAATGAAAGAGATTCGAACAAATTTGGAAATAATTTTAAGTGGATAAACTTTATAAAAGTATCCAACTAAAATAACGTTTTTCAATTATTAATATTCCGAAAGAAATCCTGTCTGACCTGTCTATTACGTTGCAATGGATATAATATCAGATTCTGTTAGCCTATTTAAATGATATTTTATATTGAAATAGATTTAACGTGGAAAAAAGTGATGAACTACAAACGAATAACTTTTATTAATTATTATTTATTAAATGACGTAAAATCAGCAAGTGGAGATTCGAATCGACTAAGTCATATCTGAGATAAGCGTTTACAAACGCACAGTCAAACAGATAAAAATTCTAAAAACTATTTTTTGTCCTCAGTAAGTAGGTAAAACATCTACAAATTCTTTCTTTTTCTCTTATATAATGGCTCATTTACGATTTTATTATGTGACATGTCATATATCATGACAATACAGGTATCGAGTTAAGTATCCGCCACAGACGCAGGCAAAGCAGTAGAATAGAGTTAGTATAGTAAATAAACAATACAATTTATTAATCTCTAGTGTGCAATTAACAGTGGCTTTAATTTTAACAGTATCCGTATATACCTTAGGAATGTTATAATTAACTTCGTATTAAAAATAACATTTTATTAAATATTATTTAACGTTGAACTATTAAATCAATATTATTAATGAATTATGTTCACCTATCTGTTTTTATTATAATAAAATATTATAATTTATATGCTAAAGCCCCTTTTTAGCATATAAATTATAATATTTTTTAAGTTATGGCTTAAATTATTATACAAAATACTTACAGATATTAGTCTAAAAAATATTTTTAATTACTATTTTTAATATAATTCTTAATATATAAGTATCGACTTCTTATCAACATTTTAATATTATAAACGCTAAAATATACTACGAGTATGTGTATGTATTGTATGTTATTTGTTTTCGTGGCCAAACCACTGAGCGTAAGTATTTAAATTTTGGTGTGTAGATATAAAAAATAATTATCTTATTGAAAAAAAGGCCACCGAATTTTTTTTTGCGTTAGAAAAAAAATCATTAGATTTTGTGTCACATCATGAAAAAAAATCATGAAAAATATATGCATTTGTGTCACATTAGACAGACATCCTCCAAATGATGAGTGCACTATGCCTAGTACTTAGAGTAATGACTGCATCCGCCGGTAAGAATGAAATTATTTTAAAAGAAACACAACATACCTACATAGTTTTAATTTTTAGGACGATATATATGTGAAGTTTTCTAGTGGCAACGCCTAGGAATTTAAGAACATAACGGTATAGGTATATGAGTATACTTAGGTAAAATTTCAAAACGATAATTTTCTTAGTAGTTCCAAAGATTAGGTAACCCTTTAAAAAATAAACAAATGACTCTTTTTAATAAAAAAAACCGACTTCAAACCGTTTTCTCATGGATGCTACTATCAGAACTGGACCAAATAGAAATGGGACCACACGGGAAACACCAGCTTTCAAATAAAAAAGAATCATCAAATCAAAAACGTTTCACCCAATCGAAAGTTCTGAGGTAACAAACTTAAAAAAGAAAATTAAAAAAAATACAGTCGAAATGAGAACCTCCTCCTTTTTTGGAAGTCGGGTTGAAAATATAATCTTCAGATTCATTTTATTCTTACCATACATACAAATATAATTCCATCTAATCCATACTAAAATAAATGCGAAAGTAACTAACTGCACAACCGATCATCATTAAATTTTGCATACACGTTGTCAGGGTTACAAGAGAGGACATAGGGTACCTTTTATTCAGAAAAAGTACTGTTCCCGAGTGTTCGTCTAAAAATATAAAGAATTGGGCACCACTGTCGCGTTATTTATTTATTTTCTTACTTACTCATTTATTTTCTTTTTCAAAGGGGAAGAAGTCGCGGGCACAAGTTAGTATGTGTTATATGCTTCAAAAGGGAGTTCCCTAGATAAGTATTTATTCGAATCTATGTGACTTCAAAATTTCATCGATTTGAATTTTTTTTAATTGTTAAACTTCATTATTTAATAATCTCTAGCGATTTTATCAATGCTGAAGTTTCAATTTGTGAAGAGTTGGAGATTGTAGATAAAACACTGGACAATTATTGATGAATATATTTGATGTTGCTCGTGTCAGAGCTATACAGAGAGTGATTACTTAATTAATTAAATATAAAACGAAGACAAGAATATTACAAATTTGGGAATGGTGCCGAGTGCAAATCACGTCGGAATAATTATATGATTCATCTGTCCTAAATATTTTGGTACATACATGGCCGCGTGATCAGTGCATAAAGAATGATGCAATAATATGATTAAATGAGTACAAGTAGGCACAAATTCATTAAGTAAATTTGAGTTCTAAGTTCAATTAAATAGTGAAAAGGAACAAATTGGTATGCCTGTAATAAATGGAGACCAGAATGATAGAGGTTCTCGTTCGCAGAGCTAATGAATAAGAACATGTGATAAGCTCTATTGCAAAGTAGCTCGAGATAAACTTGCCAGTATCAAATCAAACTTTGAATTTAAAATGTATGAAAGAATTTATGTTTTGTCAGAGATTTAGAGATAGTTTTGTGAAGAGAAAAAAAAACAATAGTTTTGTAAAAAAAAAATTATTTTTTTAAATCCCATGATGTTTAATAATATTTCAAATATTTAATTTTTGTTGTTAAAAATATAATTTAACTATTGGCTAATATAACAAAACTGGTAAATGGTAAATTTAGAGAAAATATATTTTTTTTACTTGACATTTTATTCATCACTTTATATTATGATCCCTTTGGGAACAGTATGTTTTTTCTCGATAAAAGGTACTCTATGTCCTTTTATTTTTATCCCTGACAACGTGTATGCAAAATTTCAGGATGTAATTAAGGCGTGAAAGGGTAACAAACAAAGAAACTCACTTTCGCATTAATAATATTAGGATTAGGATTTGCCCAATGAAACAAAAACTTGGCTGGCATCTCGGCAGCTATATCAATTCTCAGCGTGATATCAAAACAGATTTTCTGTTATATCGACACTGAACTCATAACGCATATTATTATCTCCATCAGCGTAGATTTTAAGATTTCACGAAAATATATATCTAAGGGCCTCTTTCACCAACTACAAGTAAAGTGTTGATTAGTTACTTTTCAAGTAACGCTAGTTGGCGAGTAAATGTTACGAGTATCTTGTTTCAATTTTATTGAAATTATCCTTGAGTAAATGCTACTCGAAGATGGTGACACTCGTACGCTTTTTTATAAATGACTTTAAATGGCGGTTAGCCTACTTAAAACTTTACTCAGAGATGGTGAAAGAGGCTCTTAGGTAAATAAATTAAGCACATGTGCTGATAAATGTTTAGTCCCGAATTCTCTATATTCCTTACTCTTATTAAGTACTAGACAAGAAACTTTATCAACTCTAGGCTTAGGTATTATATGGACAGTCAACATGTCTACCGAATTTGATCATGTTATACAAAACTTCAAGTGTAAAAAATGCCTTTTTGTTATCACTAAATATATTTGGAAGGTCGACACTGGTTGTTATTCCATGCCACTTCATTTTTTCCTCTCCGGAAATAAGTCGTTGGGGATTTGGAGCAAAGGTTGTATTAGAAGTTTTCCCATTGCGTTTACATGAGGCTGTTTATGAAAGTTTTGAAGGCGGAGACGTCCCTTGAGGACGCGCTCATGTAAAGCCTAGCCTACTTCGTTTTACATTTTATTGAACGGATTGTTCTCTACTATCTCTTTAAATACAAAGAAGCGTCTTAAGTATTTCTCTAACAACAAACACCATTGTTGAGGGGTTCCCGGCAGTATCCCGGGTTCAACTCCCGGCAAGGTCTTGTAAGTAGTGGAATCCTCAGCAAGTGAGAGCCCATTCTGTCCCTATTCCATAAACCTATCTTATCCTTATCTTACTAAAAAGGCAGAACCTATGACGTTGCTTATGTTAATAGCCATCATCAAGTAGACTATCAGCATGTTTGCCTTACTCTCAAATCTTTTACGAGATGAAGGATTTTGTATGAATATGAAAATTAGTATATTATATTATGTTATACAAAACAGACCTCTGTTTTATAATACTTATGAAAAAATACATCTACGTTAATTAATAATAATTATCGATACGCTGAAAAAATATAAGAAGCAGAGGTTGACTGTTGTTCCTAATCCATGAGACACAATTATAATTTTAGCAAAAGCTGTCACAACTACGAGAAAAACCGCTATCACACTATTCTATTTGAAGGAAACCAATTTAGGAACCTAAATAGTGCACTAGTTGGATCCAATCTGTTCTAACTGCGATTATACATTCCGATTTCCTAAATTGGTTTCCTTTAAATTGAATAGTGTGAAAGCTGTTTAAGAGGCTAACAGAGATTGAAGATGTGATTTAAGGTAATAATTTTTTTAGCTCACATTTAGTCAACTAAATGTTCAACTATCTCTTATCTAGAAAGTTGAATTTCCCTAATAAGAATGGAGTTTCAGCGTCACGGAACGCACCGTGTGACGCCTTCCAATGACCCGGAAGGGAGAGATATCGGGATTCTTTGTGTCTTTGTTTTTTCTCAGCAGTAGTTTCGAATTACTAAGCACATAAATGAGGTCAAATTCTTTCTTATTTTTGTTGTCTCAAAATTTTCGAAGTGCCGAAATACAAGGCTTCGTAAAATAACCCTTTTTTATATTAGAGACAACAGAAGGGGGCAGTGTACTGTTTATAAAAATAGCAAACAATATTTACAGGAAAAATATTTCGTATCACCAGAAGGTTGGAACGCCGTTGACCGTACAAATTTTATTAGTTAGAATACGCATCGAATATCAAACAGTTTTACGATCAATTCCTCATAAATGAAAGAATCATACAGATACAAAAACAATAAAGTTTCCCGGCGATATGTACCGACCGAGAAGCGTAAAAAAGGGTTCTAGGTGCGGCGATGTACGATATTTCATCACTTTTGTATCTCTCATCAAAAAGTATATGGTTTGTATGTATTAATAGGGTATGTTTTAGGATCCTCGGAGTCTCGTAAAATTGTGTCCTTGAATTGATTTGGCCTGTTTATTTTCATTTTATTTGCAGCAATTCAGATTGGATTCTGGTAAAGGGTTTATATTTTTACGACATCCATAAAATTCTGTATTGCTGTTAAGTATCAAAAGTTCTAACTAATATTTTGAATGTAAAATTGAGTTTGTTTTGTTACGCTTTCACGCCTTAACTACTTAGGTACTCAACGGGTTATCGTGAAATTTTTCATACCCTTCAAAAAGTATTGTTCCTGAGACACAAACGAAGTTGCAGACAAAAATAAATGACAAAATAAATTGGGCTTTTAATCCTATCTGATTTAGTACAACTTTCCAAATGAACTGATTTAATATAACAGAATTGTAACTCAAACTAGATCAGTACTTAGTTTCTGAGTGACTAAATTCACGAGTAAAACTTTTATTGGTGCTACGATTACATACATGAGTAACTTCGAGAAACTTTTCGTCTATTTCAAAGGAGTTTTCAACCTTGACTTTTTATATACCAGTAAGCACTTAGCGCCTACATTTCTGCGGAGATTATTTAAGGTAATTAATGACCATGTCAAAATGAGTCCCACAGAGTATTTATTATTAAACAGTTTGCATAGATCGTTATCGTTTTTATGAGCTTGTGTTGCTATTACAAAGAGAACGGCTGGCAACACGCAAACAAAAATTGAAAATATACGTTAAAGTATTTTGTACATAGTCGCTGCGTTTACGTTTTTACCACATCATCTTATCGTATTGTTGGCACCACTGGCAATGAAGATGTATTCTTGTGTACGTTAACTACAACGAAGTCACATTTTAAATTTTCGAGTTCAATAAACCAAATTTTTTCAAAGTTTGAGTAAAAAAGTATCAATAAAAAATTTAATACTAAATTTTGCCAGCTACCTACTTCTTTCGTCCAAGAAAGTGTCGAATTGAATTAAACTGAAGAAAACGTGTTTTTTTATTAATATTTGAATAAAATGTTTGAATTTTCAGCTAGGAGCTAGGAACGTGAAAGTCATGCTGTATTTTCCTTGCTTTACATTATTATTTATTTTCTTTTTATTTCAAAATGAATTTTGAGTTCAAAATACTTAGTTCAATTTAATGCAATTAATATACTACGAGGTGGGGTCTGATTTGTCTAAAAATAAGTAATTTATTATTATTATTATATCAGCGTATTATTACGCAGTATTGTATCGTGTGCTTTCAGCATAATGGGTTTCTTAAAAACTATATTAGAACAAAGAATAACTATCGAAAAAACGACCTTGGTAACATTTTCCAGTAACAGACTATCATAGATAGGAAATTAGGTGAAAATTAATAGCCTTACAAAATACACAAAGAATTTTGATGTTAGAACTTATTTAGAGTATAATCCACTCATATTAATTAATATATTGTATACTGATAAATATACAATATACGTATAATATATTAATATATGTATTGAGTAAAAAAATTTTTATTTATTTATTTACTTTACTTACTTTCATTATGTGAATTATTTTAGAGATAATATTTTAAGAATATATCTCTGTGAAAATTTATTTTTATTTCATTTTATTTGTAATATTGATTTTTTTATTATGAGTTTTTAATCAATTTTCAAAAAAATAGTTTGTTTGTTGGTTACTCTTTCACGCCTTAACTACTCAACCTTTGATGAACGATTAAGTATACAATTTTGCATACACGTTTTAGGGATACAGAAAAGGACATATCCGTCGGAATCATCTAAAAATAAAAAAATCAACGCCTGACAAAGTTTATGAGCAATAAAGATTGAAAAATGTTTTAACATCTAAATTAAGAAAAATCCTAAAAATACACGACTTTGACTATGTAACAAACTGAAACGGTTCTGTTTCCCTTATGATTTACGTATACCTTTTATCTAAGAAGAACGTTTTTCCTTGATTGCACAGATAACTGCAGATTTATAGCAAGATTAACATTCCACTTTGATTAAGTGTGTGTGCTAGATATAGATACGAGAATACATGTGTGCGGAACGTTCAAAGGCTGTGTCGCACGGGCACCGAACCTGCACTAATGTGCTAATCGATGAGCCACATTTCCTGCGCCGAGTGTGCCGCCGACCCAACTCCTAATACACTTCATATAACAAGCATGTAAAATTCTCTAGAAGTGTTACTTATTTCAAAATTTTTTTGATGTTCACTTTGACTGAACAAAACTTCTCTAGGGGTAGACAGATTACATACTTATAGTGTTTTTCATATTAAAAACTTTTGCCTACTTCAAGCGAGCTGTAAACAAACTCCTACAGAGTAGGCAGCGCACTAGCACTCTCCTTGGTGTTGCTTGTGTCCTTCGGCGACGATAACCACCTACCATCAAGTGAGCCGCCAGCCTGTCTGCGACCTTTATATTATAAAAAAAAATGAAAAAGAAACTTTATTTTTGATATATGGTATTAAGTATGAAATATATCGTCAGTCTCACAGTTAGAGATTTGTCTCTCAACAAATACGACTTCTTTACGTTTAAAATCACTTAATTCTTCCAAGGATTTTATTTTGTATCGATTACTATGGAGATCTGAAAAAATATTTCTCTTTTGAACACTTTTGTGTATGAACACCAAAAATGTCTGAATGTAAAAATTGGCTTCATTTTAATGACTATATTATGTACTATTATCAATGTATACATAGTTCTAAATATTTGCTCATAAACAACATAATATCACACTAAAAATCTAAAACAGCCAATAACTGGGACTTTGAGCTTTCTCTAGACGCTTCTGAGCTTTATAAAGAAACGTGCGTTCTCTTTATCAATGAGTTTCCTGGAGAAATCTTATTTTAAAATAATTAAACAAGCAGGATAAAAATATACATCCATGGTTAATCTGTGGATAACTTTTATTACGTGTACTTAACTAATTTACTAAGGAATGTTTGTGTAAATTGTTTTTGAAGAAAATTTTAAATACTATATTATAGCAATTTTTTTTTTAGAAATATATTAGAAATATAATAGAAAAAAAAGTTATTAAAAATCCTCAAATTCAAAGGTTCCTAGCGATTTAAGTGTAATAAAATTATTGCCTGATTGTTAGTAAAACATTTCGAGAGTAAAGTATCTCAAAATGACAAATCGCAAATAGCTCTTAATAATTTAGCATGAGAACTCTCAAGAGAACAATTTGAAATCACTTCTAGCACACACATAACAAAGATCCTCGCTTTAATATGCCAGAGGTAATCGAAAATGGACCTTCTCGCACTGCAATAAGTGTTTTAGTATGTGCTAAGTCTTTAATTTGATTTAGTACAGACGAGTGCCTTTAGGGTACACCTATATATACTGACACCAGGTTATAGAGGCACATGCCTTCACTTCAATATGTCCTTATGAATTATTATGTTGACAGGATAATGGCAGAAATTATGCGTTTATATGGTAGGTAAAGTACGTTTGAGTTTGCTAGAAAAATTCAATTAATATAATTCTGTTAGAGCCAAAATATAAAAACGTTTCTGACACAAATTTTTCTAATATATCTCAATATTTTAAAATTGTCTCATTAATATTAATTATTAATTTACAGATCTTGAAACTTTCTGCTTTATTGTTTTTTCTTAAAAAAACATTTCTGTGACTGCATTTTTTATTGTTTATTGGTTACATAATTTAATTTATGAAAAAAAATAACCTGAAACCATTTTAATTTTGTGGAAAACATAATCAAGACTTATAAACAGTATTCATTTTTGACACCTTTAAGAAAAATTAATAATGATGAATGTTTATGAAAAATTCCTTTCAAATAAATATAATATATTCAACATGTAATAGAATAGGGATTTGTGAACTGGTTCAAAAGAAATAAATTAATAATGAAATATTTACCTGTGCTACTTTCTCCTATGCTATAAAGTACATAGTTATAGGCACATAGGTACGTCTATGCTATGCTATATTTGGCACTCAATAAAAGTATATAATTCACCTCGAAGTGTCATAAGGAAGACATCCAAACTTCTACCTATTGTACAAAAAATATGACGTCACGGACTGGTTGGCAAAAACACACTGATAAATGATGTCCCAAAGTCTCCAGGACTCGTCAAAATCCATTCATTTTGTCATTGACCCACTTAAGTTAGAAACAGTGATATTCCCTAAGACTTTTCTTTTGGATCTTTGTTGTTCAGATTGATGACAAATGTTTTGCTTAACTTTCAATAATAATTTTATCATACGACACAAAAATTCAATAATAAGTAACTATAGAATTAATGGGACCTTCATATAAAAAAAATTCAATTTACTCTTACAATATGCTTATTAATATTTTGAAGACCTAGAGAGCGAGGCTTTCAGTGGTTAAATGTGAAATACGGAGAAATGCGTATGCTAAAAATCAATCTATTCATTTAATCGGCCTTTAAATGAATTGACAGGGCCGAAAAATACAGTGAATTACAATGCGAAAGTAATTTAATTTAACATTTTCGGACTCTCTCGTAGAAAGTCGAAAAACAACAAAGCGAATGTACGAGTATGTACCGTCACGCGAACCCTATACGTATTAGGAATTCTGTTAAAAAGAGAAGCCTCCCAAATTGCAATCCTTTGATGACGCTCCGTTGAGTCAATAGCACTCGACAAATGTTTGTCATTCATCTACAATTTTTCCACATCACTTACACACGTTACCTTTGTTCGAGAACTTACATATTGCCTATGGGACCCTCTCTCATTTAACAAAGGAGTTTGTTTACTTTACACACAAAAGTTTTCAAATGAAAAAGTCAAGTCTGTTTTATGCATTGTTTAAAAAAAGAAAGGGAAATGAGTTTCACAAGAATGACATACCATTTTGCTCGATTTACATTATATATACTTAGTGCCTTTCTTATAACGGAATTGACCATACATTTTCGAGCGCTTACTAAAAATACTCTACGTCTAAAAATATTGTCCCAGGATGATCCCAGTATCGACAGTCAACCAAAAAGAAAAACCTAGCTGATACCGATACGTCCATACACGTATCGGTAAATAAAAGTAATATATTTATTTATCAATTAGGTTTCTGCAAGAAACTCTTATGATCGTCATTATAAATTTAAATTTTCCAGGGTTTCGGAAAAAAAAAGCCAAGATGATGTAACTAGATGATCCTTATGATGATGTAACTGATGTAACTAGATAAAAAGATGATCCTTTCTTCACACAGAGGAGAAATGTACTCAACAGCGAGATAACCCTAGAGATGTCTCTGACATTCTACACTCTAGACTAGTGTCTGACCGAAGGTCTATTTCTGGCCGAAGCCGAAGCCGAAGGTTTAAAAGCTCTAAGAATTTTTTTTCATTGGCTACAATTACAACTACAATTAATAAACGGCATCTTTATGAGTTAGAGCCTACATTTTTATTGTATGTTAAAGTCAACAGACAGGCTGACGGTCCACTTGATGGTAGGTGGCTACCATCGCCTATAACTATAACACAAGCAACTATAGGTGTTGCAATTGCGCTGCCAACCATAGAAGGATTAAGGATAAAGGATAAGGGATAAGGAAGGAATGAGGTGAGCTCTGACATCCCTTACTCACTCAGCGAAACAAAACAGCAAATATGCTGCTATTTCACAGTAGTCTTATGTAAGGGGGTAATTACTATTTCCTTATGCCAATGACTTGGCAATAACTGCCACTACAACTACTACATGTTATTCTTAAAGTATACACTTTATTACTGTCAAGTTTCATTAAAATATGGTCAGTAGTTTTTATTTATACACTACTTACAATAAAGTACGTGCACTTTTTCTTCGTTTAAGAATTTCATTGAAATTAACTTTATATTCTGGTAGCGCTAACAACCCTCCGAGGATTACTTGCAGATTAATAAATAACAATAAGGTGTATATATGTGCTAATATATTATCGTATGTACACTAATGCTCTGAACTTCAGCATAACCCGACGGTTGTTCGAAGTGAGGCAAGCTTCTGGCAATTATGGTAAAATATGTCGTCTACGACTAACTTTTGTTTGCCCAACTATGTTGGCATTGATATTCTAATGTATCAAGTTTGTATTAGTATGCATTATTTCTATAACAACTTAATCCTATAAAATTCTTATAAACAAATAAATGACCTAAATTAAAAACCTATTTATTCTTTCACCAAAATAATAAAAAAATATTTAAAACATTCTTTTTTTTGTTCTTTTTTTTAAGTTAACATTTTTGTTAACAAATTGTTTGATTTTTCAAGTTGGTAAGGATCCTCTCGCTTTCAGGTAAAGGCCTCCCCCAGTACCTGCCATATTTTTCTTTGCTTACGAAGCAAAGCTGTATAGGTATTGACCAATTTTTAAAAAAAATTATATGTCATCTTTGTCTTTTCTTCTTTATACACGAATCATATTTATTTAAAATTCGAGGGTTTTAATAGGGTTTAAAATACTGGCAGAAACGGATAAATACACAAAATGTCAAAATGAGAAAAGAGCATTTAAAAGTTTGACGGCTCATAGTAAAACGGTGAAATAATAAACCATAATAAACAATAAAACCATAATAAAAGCTAATTCAGTTATACTGATTTGCTAGATAAAAAGAGCAGAAAAAAATAAGTATGCATTATGTATCAAACTAATTTTCGTTAAATTTTGCACTTATTCGGTTCTGCCAGAATACCCTCGAAATAACTTTTTTTTTAAATACGTACCTGTGATTTAATAATCTATTGCTTGCCATACCTATACTTACCATGAAGTGGACAGTCAGACTACATGTTATCCCCCAATTTACAGTTCATGTTTGAGGTTTTATAAACGTTTAAATAATTAGACGCTCTCGTAAAACGTTCTCGTATCAGCCACACCGAAAATACTTACGAGTACCTTGTTTCAAGTTTAAACTTTAGCAATAAAATAGCTTGTTGCTTTTGGTTATGAGCCGAAAAGTTTTATTACTACCACTGTTCAGCACATGGTTGAGCTGTTAAAAGTTATCGGAGCAGGTAGAGTAAAACCTGTAATACAGTTGGCATACCACGATTTCAGGCACGAACGGAATGCCTTCAACTATTTTAATGGAAAACGTTCTCAAATTTTCCACTGTAATAATCTCGTTTTTGAAATTTTATTGCAACATTATGAAGTGCGAAAGTTTAACAAGTTCTACTAACAGGATACAAAGAACTAAAATACTAGAATACGATTTTTTTTAAGAGATATATGAGAAATGCAAAATAATTTGAGTAGGTCATTCATTAAGCTCCCAATTAAGCTCCCAAAGTTAATTAGAACAAAAATAAAACAATCTATTATCAGTAACTACATATATTACTGAAAAAAAAAGCTTTATTTTTGGACAACGAATAACTCTTATTTAATTAATTTCTAAAGAGTTTTATCTTAGGATTTGGGCTCGAATACAATATATCAACGAATAAAAATTGAATTTAATAAAGCTTTCTTTCAGTTTTAGAAACTCAATTATCGAAAATACATGTGTTTCAAATGAAGTCTATTAAATTGTAAATTAAAATATATTTTTTTATAAAAAAGTTCTACGTGCATAAAATTGATAAAAATATGGTTGCAAAAACAATCTCTCTGTAGTGTAGGGCCATTAGAACAATACACGTAGCATCTAACGATACTACAGTAACGTAGCAAGCGGTCACCTCATTTCGTATTCTATCCGCATGGCATCTACAACCGCAATTAGTGGGGATATACATGTTACACTCCTTTTGCTTTATTGTTTAGGTATCGTAAAAAGAAAAAAAAACCTAGCTACAAGCGTGGGATTGAAATTTTACGAGTTTTGTGAAAAGAATAGAACGTGCACTTCGTCAACAGATCGTCAACGAAAATAAGCTCATAATAATATTAGTTTAAACTTTTATAGTGTGCTTATGTTAATAATTGTAAATACATACTTAATAATTGTTTGTAATAATAATTGTAATATTTGTTTATTTTATGTCAAAAAATGAAATGAAATTAACACCAAGTTAGTACGAAATACTAGCACAGTTGGAAGATGCAGATACCCACAACATCGGTCCCATAGAGACTGTGGGTTTTACGACACGCCCGAATCGTCGAGATAAATAAACAGTTCTTATACATATATTACCTACACTTACAGATTTATTGTTAGTATTGATATTGATTGATATATATTCAAGTCAAAAATAAAATGTAAACAAGATAAGATCTTCATATGAAACTTGACGACTTGTCAAAGAAAATTTTACATGTGATCGATGTCTCGGTCTTAATAACAAAAGGCTCACAAAGATACTTGAAGCCCCGTTTGGTGGCCATCAATTCGAGTAAGGAACAAAACTGCCAGCAAGTGAAAGCGAACTTCCAAACTCTTGGAATTTTGCCAGTGTCACGACGATCCTTTTATTCGCAGGGATGTGCTTCCTCGCTTTAGAATATCGATAAATTAACATTGAAAATTTAATTTATTTACATTTCAATACATAATTATTAATATGTAGAATATATGTATATGCAAATGTATTTTGAACTCATATTGAAAAACCCTTAAAAGCCGCTCCTTTAAGGTTATCAAATAAAAAATCTAAATATAAAAAAAAATGTGTCACGAGTTTGTATGCGATGAACTCCCAACTAAACCACTGAACCGATTTTGACAAAATTAAAAGATAAGATTAAAAGGTCAAACTTAAAAGATAGGATAAATTTATCAAAATTTGCTAACAAAAATTTGTGATTTTTTTTTGTGATCAGAACGTTCAATATCAAGACAATGGTATTGATATTTAATGTTTTTTTTTTTATTTTATAACTTTTGATAATAAAAGATTTTTCTTCATAATACAGCTTTTAGTTGAATTTTTAATTTTATTGTGTTTGATGATCGTACTATTATAGTTTATCAATACTTGTAAAAATATCAAAGAGATTTTTCTAATGATTATCAATTCGATAATTTTCTTCGTATTGCTTCATTACATTAGATTTTAGAGCAAGGACAAATAAACTGGAAAACTAAGGAGTGCTAAGTAATTTGAGTCGATTACAAAATAATGTAATGTAATATTTCAATACCATTTCGAGAATCACCTACGATAAATTCCATTTGCGAAAACGTTATTAAACGAATGGTAAAGGTACTAAATGGAGTACATACTTAAAATGGTAAACTTCTTCAATAAAATAGCAATAAGCAGTTAATTGCTATTTTTTAAAAATAAGTATCTATATAATCAATACTAATAATAAATCTGTATGTATGTATGTATGTTCCTCCATAACTCTTAAATGAATTAACTGATTTTCATGAAACTTGGTAGATAAACATTTAGACGTACAGGACACAGGATAGGCTACGTTTTCTTTTTCAACGCGGACGAAGTCGCGGGCACCAGCTACATACATATATACATACATACATACATACATACATACATACATACATACATACATACATACATACATACATACATACATACATACATACATACATACATACATACATACATACATACATACATACATACATACATACATACATACATACATACATACATACATACATACATACATACATACATACATACATACATACATACATACATACATACATACATACATACATACATACATACATACATACATACATACATACATACATACATACATACATACATACATACATACATACATACATACATACATACATACATACATACATACATACATACATACATACATACATACATACATACATACATACATACATACATACATACATACATACATACATACATACATACATACATACATACATACATACATACATACATACATACATACATACATACATACATACATACATACATACATACATACATACATACATACATACATACATACATACATACATACATACATACATACATACATACATACATACATACATACATACATACATACATACATACATACATACATACATACATACATACATACATACATACATACATACATACATACATACATACATACATACATACATACATACATACATACATACATACATACATACATACATACATACATACATACATACATACATACATACATACATACATACATACATACATACATACATACATACATACATACATACATACATACTATAAACACGATATCTTTGAAAACAAAGTAACTTAATCCATGACCAACTCTTACAGATTTATTATTAGTATTGATGAAACCTATGCTACTCACTGATAACGTAGCTTTCTATACTTAGGTGAAATAATATTTCAAATCGGTCCAGTAGTTTCGGGGCTTATTCAATTCAAACAAACAAATCTTTCCTCTTTATAATATTAGTAAGTATAGATAGATATACAAAAATACAAATCTAATCTACAATTAGTATAGATTAGCAGGCAAGTCTAAAGTGAGTATATTATAAAGCCAGTTTGACCATAGGGTGTCCAAGTTTCTCTTGTTTCACAAATGTCCCCAACTTAACCAAATCTACTAAACAATTGAACCGGATCTAGCTAACAAAGGACTTCTATAACTACCCGTCCGGATCAATTAACAAAATTAATTGGGTAGATATGATTTTTTGCCCTTTGGTTTCAGTTTCTTGCTTTGATATTGCATTTGATCATATCGAAAATGTTGAGTAGATTTTATTAATGATAGTGGATGCTGGTTTGGGCTAATATTTGAACGTCTTTCCGGAGGCCTATATCTAATAGGTGATTGGGATTATAATTATGTCTGATTTGCCTTGCACCTAATTATCATCATATATCTTTATAGATGCTTTTAGAAACTTACTAAATATAAAGTAAACCGGTTCTTACCATAAAAAATTACGTTAATAAACATCCTCCTTAAATAAAATAAAATATTATAAAACAAAGTCCTCCGCCGCATCTGTCTGTCTGTTCGCGATAAACTTAAAAACTACTGCACCGATTTTCATGCTGTTTTCACCGATGGATAGAGTGGTTTTCGAGGATGGTTTTAGTATATAATTTACAAAATTACGCGAGCGAAGTCGCGGGCAGCAGTTAGTAAGAAATAAAATTCCGGATTTGTCTCAAAGAATGTTTATCCAAGCTTCATCTAACTCTTTTTGGTAGGTAGAGAAAAGTATAGAAAATATTTCATCTCGTAAAACATTTAGGGTTCAAAGTAATTATTTATTTATGTAGATATTAAATTTGTGTAATTATTAATTAATGACTATTGATAATAATCAGTTTAACTTTGTAGTCAAAAACTAATATTTCTACAGTTTAGTAATAAAATTATCGATAAAAAAAACTTCTGCACATCCCTATGACATGACGCGATCCTCGGAATGTCACAGATGCCTGCGACCTTCCAATGGACCTTGACTTTTTATTACCTACCATTATACTCGAATATGTATGCCGGTATGATACCCAACTATTCTTAGATTTTACCATTTCAGCGGGAACCAATGGTCCAAAGTAATATATAGATACAGCCTTTAACTTGTCCTTTTATTTTATTCTTTTTCTTATGTTAGAGCCTACCGACTCGACCATATATGCACATACATATCTGTTCAAATTATACTTATGTCGGCCTTCGTTTCAGTGTTGATTTTCTTGCGATTTGGTGTGTTACCCAAGTTTCCCTTTGGGGTAAGATGAATATTTGGGAACTTTACTTGAGACAAATACTTCAATTAGGAGATGAAAATCTATCATCAAAACCAGCTTTGATGGATAGCGTTAGGGAAGCTCCGAGAGATTTATTTTTTAGTGCCAAAAATAAACATTTTTGACAAGTGTGGTGACCTATGGGGCTGAAACATGTCTAAGTTAATATTGTTCAACGAGTTATAGAGACGGCTTATACTCTCAGGCTTATTGTACGAGATTTAATCAGCAATGAGGCTATCTGTCAGATTAGTATGTTGAAGTGGTAATAGGCAAGACACATACATAGTATGGAGAGCCGATGGCCGCTGAAATCCATTCACAATAGAGCTCACGACCTGGCAAGGCCGCTGGTAGATGATAATTCCAGGCTAATCCCGTCAGTTCCTATGAGGTTTTAATTCAAAGAGCTCAGTCATGCCGACTGAGACTCGTGTCGTAGCTGAGTAGTCTTACCACTGGGTGAGCCAGCTATTTTCATAAGGATTTCATATTCGAGTCCATCGCCTCTATATTGTAAGGGTAATAATTATATTAATAAGATGCTAAACACAAAACAAAATACAATTAAAAATGAACAGACCAACTAAATTACCATGTTTGTTGAAATCACATATACAATGTTAAAAGAAGAACTCAACTACGTAGGTACTCGTAATTAAATTTGTATAAATGATTATAATAGTGCGAATAATATTTCTAGCGTTAGTGAAGTTCTCCGCTTTAAGATCAAAGTTTAAACTGTATTTATCACGCTGTAAACACGACGATTAAGGGCGTAGACATACCGAGTCACGATTTGACTTTTATACAAAAATATTACAAGATAATAATTTTATTTTTATTTTTTAACAATATGTATTTTTGTATCAAACTCTTGGTGACTTTTATGTCTTTTGACCATATACAACTCATAAAGTTAGATTCCATTGTTTTATATATATGAAATGATTTGCCCACTCAATATAATGACCGAATCCTTGGAATAAATGTTTGATCTTAAAACTCAAAATTTTTTCTTTAGTAAAGTAATTAATAAAATAAAATTTTTGTTTACTTTTGCATTAATAATAGTAAATTATAATTACTTCTACGTTGCTAATTGTAATTATAGAGATTTTACATCCATTAACATAATATTGTTATTTTTAACATAAAGTAAAGCAATCAAACCAGTTGTTAGTTCAATTGAATGTCGTCCTTTTTCAGGATATATGCAATAGTAGAAAGGAGCTAAGTATGCTGTCAAACCTGATACGATAAGAGGTTGGTCACTGTTGCCATAAAAATCTCGTTTCCTTCTATTAAAAATTCCTTTAATAATATTTCAATCAATTTATTTATATATGTGTTTTTAATACATTAGGCGAACCGCATGCTTATAAAATGAGCCCAGTGTGACGCAACCATTAGGCCCCATACGTCGACTACGTTATGAATACTCTAACAGCGCGCATTATCACAAACTGTAAACTTTCGTGTTTTATTGTGTTTTCCAGCTTGTTGGGTTGAACAAATGTAATTTTGTTGATCCTCCTGTGGTAAAGTATAGAGGTAATATTAAATTAACTTGTAACTTAATAAAGCTACTTTTAGTAGCTCAAGTACCTATGAGAATAGGGATGTGTGCGAATTTAATAAACATAATATTTATTGTTTGATTTAAACTTTTCGGCTTAAAAGTTCGATCCGTGGGTTATAATATTGTAAAACATAAAATTCCAAATAAAATAATAGGTAATCAATTATTAAAAGTATTATATTTTAATTATCATAATAATTTATTATTAATATAATTAATAAGTATGTTATCAATTATTAATATCATAATGTGCTGTTGTGTTTCGGTGAGTGAGTAAAGGATGCCAGAGCCCATTACTCCATCCCTTCCTTATCCCTTATCCTTAATCCTTCTATGGTCGGCCACACACTTGCAACACCTATGGCGTTGCTTGTGTTATAGGCGACGGTAGTCACCTACCATTAAGTGGACCGTCAGCCTGTCTGTCGACCTCAACTTAAAAAAAAATATATTTGTTGATTGAATAGTAAGAGATTTATATGTGTGCCGAATTTAATATCTATACATATACTAGCTTACCCGGCAAACGTTGTTTTGCCATATAAAAAAATTTTGGGGTCGCCACCCTTATCACTTATGGGTATAAAAAATAGTTTACGACATACACACATTGATTTTTATTTACGAAAAAATCAATGTGTGTATGTAGGTATGTTCCTTGTGGACTCCAAAAGCGCTCAACCTATTTAGATTCGGTATTCACTCATAGAAAGACAAATAAGCGAGGAAAATATTATATTACCTATGTGTATTAATTCCTAAAAGATAACCAAACAACGTCCAAATAACGTTTATTATATGGGATAATCCAATGGAAATATATATCCTCACCATTACCATTTTGACGGTAACCTATTATTTCCGTTTCCTCAATTTAATGTTTGTGGAGACTTCATAACTCATTGAACCAAATAATATAGTGACGTTAAATTTAAATTGTTTACCCGTCTATCGCCTTCCGGTTTACACTTATATTATATTATATTTAGTTTCAGGAAAATTCGCTCTCATTCTTTTAACTCGTTCGGGTTCTGTCATCATAATGACGATCATAAGAGTTTCTTGGAGAAACCTAACCTGATAAATAAATATTTTGATTTTATTTGATTCTATTTAATTTATTTTTTGTTAAAGAAAATTTTCTTTTTCTCTTTAAAGGTCTTTGAAACTGCGTCAACAGGTAGGTAATTAGTAAAAGTAACAATTTTCATAGAATTAAAAAATTACTAATTTAGTTCAGAAATTTTTGGTTTACTTCAGACCTTGCTTTAAGTGCATTAGGTCTGATTTTTTGCTGGTTTGTTTATGATATTGGTCCAATGAATAATCCAAGTTTGAGACTTTGACTACCGAACGCAATCTTGTCATAAATCGAAAAAAAACGCGAAATTTTCGACTTAATTTTTGGCTAATTTTAACCCTTAACGACCAATTTTACAATAACTATGATCGAAGGCTCCTTTTAAACTGAAGCCTGTGCCAGGAGCCTTCGCTTTTCCATTAAAGCTAGTAACAACATATATTTTTATATAGTTTTAAATATATATTTTTAAACAAGAAAAAAAGAAAGATAAATGTCTTGAGCAGTCTGAAAAATCGCTCCGTGTGTACAGAACATCTTCTGAAAGGCATTCACTGAAATTCCGGTTGAATGATAAATTATTAAAAGGGAACTTCCCCTGGATAACGTGAAATGAAGAATGGGGAATTCAAATTAAAGTCACTCATTCATACTTGGCTGGAATGTTTTGTGTTTCCTTTGGTGACGTGTTAGCTTCATGAATCACTGTCTAATTATTAAATTGCGCTCTTATGTCATTGTACGAGTAGTTAAAATTACATTTTCTTCTTCATTTATTTTAATATACTTATATGTAATAATTCTAAAGAGATGTATACCTACCTACATTAAGAAATAGAGTTTAAGATGTTAAAAAATGTCGGCGACAATATTGTCATGAACATAATTTGTGCTAGTTTAATAATATTTTACCAATAATATTACTAAATATTGTTAATAGATAATAATAGTTTATTTATTTATTAAGGTACACCAACAGAAGACACAAAATAAATATACAATCGGTCCTGGGGCCCTAGACAAGTTGCATTCGCTCCGTAGCGATTCGATTCGCTAAAAATAAAATGTATGGGATTGACATATGCCTTCGCTAAATCACGTGATACTTCCCATACATTTATAACTATCGAACTTCGTTATCGTTATCGTTATGGCACTTTGTCTAGGGCCCCTGGTCTGATGTGAAATCCAATGACAGGTATACACAACATTTGAAATCATTATAGACCCCTGACAATACAGAAATTAGCGCCTCTTTCACCATCTGTCAAGTAGGCTAACTGTCATTTAAAGTCATCGGTAACCGGGGATAATGGAATTGATATACCTTTTTTACGGTAAAAGTCCCAAACATTGAAAAGGAAATAATTAAAAAAAATCGCCTATTGAGTGAAGCAGTAAACCGAGTGCATAATTCAATAAAACAGAAAATTATTTCTAAAAGTAACTAATCAACACTTTACTTGTACTTAGTTGGTGAAAGAGGCCCTAAGTTCCAAAATCCTCACCATTACACAATTTACACATAATCATAAACACATACGAGTCATAACATACTTGTAGATGATATAGGTATTATAATATATTATAAATATATATTATACGCATCCACACACGCATGTATATATACAATATACATACATAACAAACACACACATACACACAACACACAGTACAAAATTACATCTAACAAATTAGGCTACATGTAGACAATAAGACTAATCGACATTTGTGAAGGTCGGTAGGCATTTTACGATGAAAGCTGGCCAATCTGTCATGGTTTATATCGCTTTGAGGATTGAGTCCACAAATTGAACTGAATTGAATTTACGGCCAATATTCGTTTTGCAAGGTGGATTTGCAAACACCTTGCACACGGGATTTCTAGGAACCCTACGTGGAACGAAGAAACCAAGTTCTGACAGGAGTGACGGCGAGTCAGCCAGTCCGTGCAGAATCTTGAATAGAAATATAAGATGCAAAAGTTTCCTGGGATCACACAGAGGTACCATTTTGAGAAACCGGAGTCGCTGACTATATGGTTGTCTATGCGAGATGCCTTGGGATATGTAAAGCCGCGTCCTCACTAGGGCCGCACGGCACATCAGGCCGGCCGCTCGGCCAGGCCTTATATAGTGTGTACGCGTGTAATGTGTACAAAGCCTGGCCGAGCGGCCGGCCTGATGTGGCCGTGCGGCCCTAGTGAGGACGCGGCTTAAGCTAGGTGCCTTGTAAAGGCACGCTGTATGCCCTCTAGTATTTGAGTATGTGAGTAAATCAAATCGGCGTTGTATTATTCACTTTATTTCACAATACAAGTGAAATCTATACTAATATTAAAAAAGAGAGAAGATTTGTATGTTTATAATGAATTAACTCAAAAGCTACTGGACCGATTTTGAAAATTCTTTCACCTTTAGAAATTGATCAGTTGTATTCATTTATCACTATCACAAATTGCAGTTACATTACAAGACGACATTATCTATTCACATAATTCAAAGCCACAGCACTAATCACAATGCTAAAACTTCAATTCCACTTCTGAGTTTAGATAATATTTATTATACCTATCTAAGATTGTTATAGCTGTTGAAACTAGAGCTATGTCCGCGACTTCGTACGCGTGGTTTCCGGTACAATTTAACTTTTTTGCTTGTAAACAACAAAAAAGTTAAATTTATACATCAGTGAAAAACCTCATCCAAATCGGTTCAGCTGTTTCTCAGATTAGCGTGCACAAGCGCTTAGACAAACATTGATTTTAATATATGTATGATAATGGCTTGTAAAATGAGTTAGTAATCTTGAAACCGCCTTGTAAGTGGTAATGGGGTGACGACCCCTGATATAGCCCATACGAAGTTGGGTACGGTGACATCCAGGTGCGCTTCTAACCACTGTTTGCGCTTCGTTGGCTACGCTTTGATTTTCCACCCGCTGCCCTCCGCTTTAAATAGACCAGACGTGCTGCTAGACAGGGACAGGGGATCGCAGAGAGAGATAGCAAATGTCTTCTTCAGAGTATCAAAGCTGATGTAACAATCCATTTAGTCTCAAGGCTTTCTTAAAAATCTTAAGAAGAAAGCGGGCGATATTAATTTTTAGTATAATGTAAATAATAACCAAAAGTGTGTCTATCTTTTATTCTTTAAGTAATCTTTTGTTTGAGATAATTTTTGAGAATTAAAAAAAAAATTAACAATCAGTCTAAGGTACATTCGGCCGTAAAAGTCGATTAACACATTCAAAAGTGCAAAACAACTGAACATTCAACTTACTCACTTACTTACTTAGTGAAGCTTTTTACGATCGTTTGTACGTGAAGTTTATTTTGTTCTCTAGTCGCTAGTCGTGACAACGACTTATGGCGCGTTGAGTGTTCAGTTGTTTTGCACTTTTCAATACTTTTGCTGCCGACTGTACACTTGTCCCTTTCGCTCTTAGTATTTTGACAACAATCAACACAACTAATAATCGATGTTACTTTGTTTTCAGAGATATCGTGTTTATAGGCTCTATACATGATACTCAAACTAAATTGACCATTTTTACAATTATTTTCTGTATGTATGTATGTTCGTCCATAACTCTTAAACCAATTAACTAATTTCTGTGAAACTTGGTAGGTAAACATTTAAACGTACAGGACACAGGATAGACTATTTTTTTCTTTTTCAACGCGAAGTCGCGGGCACCGGCTAGTCTATAATAATATTATAATCTATACTAATATTATAAAGAGGAAAGATTTGTTTGTTTGTTTACATTGAGTATTAGGCTCCGAAACTACTAGACCGATTTGAAAATTTATTTTCCTGTTGGGAAGCTATTTATATGACGTGGACGTCATGACACGAATTCGGTGCCCCGCCAAACGCAGTGTGCCCTGCTACTACTATTTTCCTCTTAAGTAATCGTAGAAAACCAGTCGCTATCAAAATCCTCTCTATAATTACCTTCCTTCAGCCTTCCCTATAATTACAAAAATGTGTTTCGGAAGTAGTTTAATACTACAGCCTACAATTTTCGGACTATTAAATTGTTAACACAAGCTAAACCTCAGTTACCTTGAACGTTTAATGTGGATTAAAATTGACCTCTCTTCAATTAGGAATATGCGAGTCAGGGGCGGGTTGCGAGTTCAAATATTATTAATTTTGTAATAAACATTTTTTAGTTACAACCCCCCTGAAAGCTTCTCTTTGTATATTCGGTGAACTTTACGGGTTATGTAAAAGGTTTTTTGTAAAATATTACATGTATTGTAAAATTGTGAATTATTTGTTTTTTTGTTTTTTTGAATTTGTAAATTTTTGAAATTGTAAAAATTTTAAAATTTAAAAAAAAATCAAAAATATATAAGTATACAAAATAAAATAATAACATTAGTATTACCGTAGTAAACTGGGGTTACTTTGTGACAAGTTTTGAGATTTTTCGAACATATATTTCTTGTTTCTCAACTTACATCGAAATAAAAGACTGTTATAGAATCTAGATTATTTGGAGTATCCAATCAATGAAAAATATTTACCTTAATTATATATCTTTTAGTATTTATACCCTTCCGAAAAAGTGACTTATGCATGGCGTTACTTAGGACACGCCAAAAAATGTTTAATAGTTCTTTGTAAAACTAACGCTGGCTCAATCTTACCCCTAGGACTAGTAATAGGCATTCATATCTATCTAAAAAAAACTAAAAAGTTGATTAGAAATATATCTAAATCATCGTAATTGACGATCACACAATCTCCTTGGTTGTATGATTGGATCGTTTGATCGCTAGTGCTAAGAATTTTTAGCTGTTGCCCTGAGAGCAATATAGGCTTGTTTGGTGACATATTTTCAACCTCTTGGTCCTCGCTATCGTCTTCTTGATTGTAGATCATGTTAGTGTATTTTTCCCAATTGCATTGAGGATTAAATTGCGTCACAAATTTACTCCATGATGTTCCAATAATAAAGAACGATTTAAATAGTGTCGTTTACTACACAATTATAAAAAAAATTGTTCATATTGTTCATCGAATTCAGCATAAAATTTATCATAGGAAACACATACCTGCAACTCTCAACAGTTGTTATATTTTTGATACCAATAGAAATTTTGCACATAAACTCAACTTTCGTTTTCTCCTTCAATATGCCACAAACTAAAAAAATTCTTTGACCTTGATGATATTTGTTTAGTACAAAATGTTCTACGACATTTGATTTTTTTTCAAGAGGTTTATTGAATGCATTTAAAATAAAAAATATTTCATGATACGTTACGTAGATTGTGAAAAAGTGGGGTTGTCCTAAAGTTAGACAAGCTGTCACAAAGTAACCTTTGTGACAAGGTACTTTAATCATTACTAAGGTTACAAAATAAAGCTGTCTGCCAGTCAGTTGAGTTTTTAAGGTATTTTTATTAAACCGATATGGTTGAAGATTCTTATCTAAATAAAATGAATCCTGGATACATAGGTTAGGTATGTAATATACTTCTTTCACAAAGAATGAAAAGGGATATACTTATCACTATATATTATTAAAAAAAATCCTCCGCAGCGTTTGTCTTTCTGTCTGTCTGTTCGCGAATAACACAAAAACTAACGCACCGATTTTTATGCTGTTTTCACCAATGGATAGAGTGGTTCTCGAGGAAGGTTTGAGTATATAATTTACAAAGTTAGGCGAAGTCGCGTCAAATAGCTAGTTAAGTATAAAGTAAGCCATTATTAATTCAAATATAATTTTCTAGAGAAGCTTGATTAGGTAAGACGTTTTTATCTAATTAAGTTTCTATCAAAGTTTAAAACTAAATTAATTATTCTACTAATAATATAAATGGGAAAGTACGTGAACATGGATTTACCGTAACTTGTTACTCTTTCATACAAAAATATTGAACGGATTTTGATGAAACTTTGTAATTACATTACATTTATGTAAGTTCTAAATATGGGACTATTATAAAGCAGCTGACGTTTGATTGAAACTACAAAAAAATCTGCCATTTTTTCAAATTTTCTTCTATAAGAACCTTTCTCGGACTTCAACGAATATTAAAAAAAAATGTCAAATTGCCAAAGTAATTCTCGAGTTTATTTCTCTTAGCGCCTGTTTCTCAAACGTCAAGTAGGCCAAAATGTCATTTAAAGTCACCGGTAACCAGGGAAAATGGAGCTTATATCAGCTCCATTTTCCCTGTTTGTTTGTACGGTAAACGTCCCAAACATTAAATAAAAAAAAATAATAAAAAATCGGCTATCGAATGATGCAGTAAACCGAGTGCATAATTCAATATAACAGAAAATGATTTCTAAAAGTAACTAATCAACACTTTACTTGTAGTTCGTGAAAGAGGCCCTTAGCGAAACATTTAGCTTCATTTTTAATTATTATAACAAAAGTTTGTTTTATTATAAAAAAGCGCACATTATTATTTGCAATTAAATGTTACATTAATCTCTCACAAGGAAACCTATTTAATGAAAACTGTATAAACCTAATTCAACCATTAAAAGTTTAATAATGATGTCTATGTGTATCGTAATAAAAACGCTAACTTCAACAACACTCGTTACAGATTATTTCCCCAGTAACATTGTTAAGGCCTGCGATATAGCAACGTAGCTCTAACGGCCGTAGTAATAAATGCGTAATTAGTGTGAGCTGTCGATAATCGTGCATTTTACGAGTTAAGGTTTTATCCTGTACTGGTCTTTTATTGGTTTCCATTCCAGTGAAAATGGGGGAAAAACTTGGTTTCTACAACTCAATGTTTGAAGAAATTGCGGGCAATAAAGGTAAAATTTCATTGATTCGTTCACAATACAAACCTCGTAACAGGTAACTCCAGGTTTGATTGTGAAGTAGATCAATCAGACTATTGTGTAGAGGTCAGTTCATTTTCATTTTAACGGTTGAAACTTACCTATGCCAATTAGGTAACAGGAAATTATAGATTTCACCGGGAAAATGTCGTGTAATTTGGTATTCCGAAACCTTTATAATGGTAGGGAAGCCCAAGAGGGGATTGTTGGATTTACTCGAGCGCGTCAAAAATACGTATAATTATCAAAAATACGTGTAACTTGTTTGTGAAAACTTTTTGAGAAAACCGGGCGAAGTCGGGAGCAGGTCACTTTGGTTATATTATAAAACCTTTGGGTCTCGAAACTTCTTACGTGTTATTCTGGATAGTGTAAAACAACACCAAGCAAACTTGTAGTAAGGTAACTAGAGTACAGTTTAAATATACACACATATGTAATAACTTGATGCAAAAAGAGTCTAAATTACTTAGTCTCGTTACAAAGGAAACAATCTCTGGCCTACATAAATTATCCCAGTACATTTTACATGCAAACAAAGCTAAACGGACCCCTAATCCATGCAAATCCCTGCTTTCAGTTCACATAAATACTGGTCCAAAGGGGTCAGTAATATTATCTTGCTTATACAGGATCCTCTGTCCTCTTTACGATTTGTCACATCCTGTAAAAATAATGTTGGATTTGATAATTAAACAAATTACAAAGTGAGAAAAAGTACATAGGTACACATGCTTGCAACACTAGTTAGATAACGTTGAAAAAAAATTCAAAGTACTCCTTATGGTTAGGGAGCCCACGATGCTAAATGTGTAGTCACTCGAGCGTCGTAGGGACCTATTGGACTTTGAAGATTGGATGGTAAGAAGAAAAAAAGTTTATATAAAGTTTTTCATTTCATTCAAAATTTTGTAGGCGCTGTATTTTAAAAAATCCTCCATATAATCGTCAGATTAAGAATCAGCACGATCAGGAATTTAGGCTGAACCGTCTGTTTGAAAATTTGACGCGCTCGAGTATTACAAAATGAGAATCGTAAAAAATATTTTTTGCATTTTCAAAAAGCTGCCACGAACTTGCGTTATATCCGAATCGTCTGAATTTTAAATGGGAGCTTAGTTTAGGTTCACTTAACATCCCCTCTAAAAATCTGACGCGCTCGAGTTGTATTTAAAATTTTACCCCCACCCCCGCCAACCCCACCAACCAAATCGTCAGATTATTAAAATGCACACTTTTCAGCATGTAATTAATCTACCATAGCTTAATCTGACGCGCTCGAGTGACTCCAGAAATCCCCTCTTGGGCTCCCCAACCAATACTAGAAGTAATACAACTAGCATGCCTGGAACTCTGCTTAAGAGAGCCGAACTAAATATAATATGTAAATAGACAAGACATAATTACAAAACAAATATTTACTTAGTCATTTATAATCATCATTATCATAATAATGCTGTGTTAATCAAAAATTTCTTTCGCCCATACATATATTCTAGGACTTAACTTTTGATTTGTTAGTAAATTTTCCTTGTCTCCTAGACTAAATTTCTCGAGAATAATAAGATTTTGCATGAAAAATATTATTTTCATATAATTTAATTCATTTAATTTCATATAATAAAGTGTACTCGCACAATTTTGAACATCACTAATGATACCTATTATATTCTTATACATGTTATATACATGTTATATAATGTTATATATATTAAATAAAGAGTTTTTATTTAGTTTTTATAGTAGAACAAATAATCATTTTTTCTATAACAAAAACTACATCCAAAAATTATGATAATATATGAATCTTCAAATAGGAAAAATGTTAGCGCTAATAATTTCGCTCTAGCCTGGAAAAAATCGACCATTTTGCATTTTTATTTAACTTATGACTGTATTCTTTTTTAATTTTATGTTCCTATTTTGAAATAAAATATTTTGAATTTTGAATATTGTTCATTAGCCTGAGAAAATAAGAAAAATCAGGGGAAATAAATCGTGTAGTTTTGAAAATTGGTAGAATTATACTTTACGGTATCCAGATCAACATACTAAAAGTCCTCAAGGGTGGGGGTTGTGCTAAGGGTGTAAGAGGGGGTTGAAGGTACCTTTTTTGAGGTTTTTGCTCATATCGCGAATATCTGTAGGAATAGCATTATGATTACTTCTGACAAAAGTTTCTACATGAAATTGTCTACAAATTTAGATATATTCATTTTTACTCTACGATCAATACTTTAGGGACTACAGGCTGTGTAAGTTTACAGATATATAAAAATAGACGATTTCAGCAAACGGTGTCGTTTTTTTTTTCGGCGTTATTTATCGCCATTTTTAGTTTAGAATAAGCAAGCTTAGTCATTGGCCTACCCAACATAAAAAAACCCCATGAAGATCCATGGAGAATTCTAAACAAAAAAGATGATAATGTAAACAAGGTCCGAGGGTTCAAGATACCGTGTGCCCTTAAGCAACGAAGGGCGTCAGCGGGTCGTGGATGGTGAGGTTGAGGTCCATGCATACCACTGAGGCTGAATCGACGTCTTTTCTACTGCATATACAAACAGGCCAAGATTTATAGCTCAAAAATGGGTTCGATCCGCAAAAAATCCTGCTATTTGATTTTTCGATTGGATTATGTCAGAGACTGTCTCCCAAGTATAAATCCAAGTTTGTGTCGCTTGAAACCGCGAGCGTTAGCCGCCATCTTGAGAAACGCCTTTTTGCAAATATCTCGGCAACGGTGAGTTTTACGTTAAAAATTGTACGAATCTTTTTTGTAGAGAATAAAGTTTCCCATCGTTTTTATTTGAAACGTTTTTCTCTACTGTTAATATTTGCCGATATATGGTCGATTAAAAAAACCAAATTTTTGTTTTTGAAAAATATTTCGATAAATTTTAGAAATACGAAAAAAATGTGATAATCAAAGTTGTAGAGCATAAATTTTTCTATAATTTTTGTAGGAAACTTTTTTTTGTAAAATCAATAGTTGCTGAGCTCTACCGCAATTAATAGTAAAGTAAAATAAAAGAAAATCTTTTTTTTTAAATTACCGAAAAAAAAATTACCAAAAAAAATTTAATGCCGCAATTTCAAATGGGAAACTTATATTTTATATTTCTGTCTTGTGTTGCTTTTCATAAAAGTTGCCGTAGCTGTTTTTTTTTTACCTGACGGAAACTTTAATTGCGGTAGAACTCAGCAACTATTGATTTTACAAAAAAAAGTTTCCTACAAAAAGTATAGAAAAATTTATGCTCTACAACTTTGATTATCACATTTTTTTCGTATTTCTAAAATTTATCGAAATATTTTTCAAAAACAAAAATTTGGTTTTTTTAATCGACCATATATCGGCAAATATTAACAGTAGAGAAAAACATTTCAAATAAAAACGATGGGAAGCTTTATTCTCTACAAAAAAGATTCTTACAATTTTTAACGTAAAACTCACCGTTGCCGAGATATTTGCAAAAAGGCGTTTCTCAAGATGGCGGCTAACGCTCGCGGTTTCAAGCGACACAAACTTGGATTTATACTTGGGAGACAGTCTCTGACATAATCCAATCGAAAAATCAAATAGCAGGATTTTTTGCGGATCGAACCCATTTTTGAGCTATAAATCTTGGCCTGTTTGTATATGCAGTAGAAAAGACGTCGATTCAGCCTCAGTGGTATGCATGGACCTCAACCTCACCATCCACGACCCGCTGACGCCCTTCGTTGCTTAAGGGCACACGGTATCTTGAACCCTCGGACCTTGTTTACATTATCATCTTTTTTGTTTAGAATTCTCCATGGATCTTCATGGGGTTTTTTTATGTTGGGTAGGCCGATGACTAAGCTTGCTTATACTAAACTAAAAATGGCGATAAATAACGCCGAAAAAAAAAACGACACCGTTTGCTGAAATCGTCTATTTTTATATATCTGTAAACTTACACAGCCTGTAGTCCCTAAAGTATTGATCGTAGAGTAAAAATGAATATATCTAAATTTGTAGACAATTTCATGTAGAAACTTTTGTCAGAAGTAATCATAATGCTATTCCTACAGATATTCGTGATATGAGCAAAAACCCCAAAAAAGGTACCTTCAACCCCCCCTTACACCCTTAGCACAACCCCCACCCTTGAGGACTTTTAGTATGTTAATCTGGATACCGTAAAGTATAATTCTACCAATTTTCAAAACTACACGATTTATTTCCCCTGATTGCCGATCTATGGCTTAATTTGCCTTGGTTACATAACTGTATTCTTTTTGGCCGCTGGGTAACTTTTCCTAAACTATGCGAAGAATTTTTAATATTAATATATTACAATAAAACCTAATTAAGTTTTTTACTGGGCGAATCCGGGAGCGAGTCGCTAGTATATGTATAAATTTACATAGCACACTATTCATATTGTTGTAAAGTAGGTACAATAGGTTTTCATTATTATTATTTCATCACCGGAATTTCCTTAATAGACCATTTAGAATTCCTTACGCATAAAATTGAAGCTATCATGGCGAAGCCAAAATATGATAATTTTATAGTTGTACAGACGGACCATTTAAAATGGGATACTCAAATATTAAGACCTACTTTCACTATCCGTGAACATTCTTTTTCTTTCTATTTGTTTTGCATTGTTAAGAATATATGAGAATATAACACGCTACCTGACTAGCTGCTAGAATAATAACTTATAACATTAATATGTATAATATTTTAATAAATTTTAAATTAACAGGGATTTTAATAATAATACTAAATAATTCGCCAAAACAAAACACACCACCCTAAAGTAGGTTGAAACTGTTTTATGGAATAACGCATCTCCATTTTATGATTATTTTATAACACGAGCAACTCTTATTTGTTATTTAAAATTCAAACAATTTCATTTTACGAACTAAAAGTGTACAACCCCTTTAACAAACAGAATTCAGCTTAAAATATTCAGTTAGAGGTGAAATTTCCGTTTTAAATAAACGAATAGAGTTGAAATTAGGTGTATAACAAACAGGCGAGTGAAATTGCTAAATAAGGGGTTATGATCGGGGGATAAGCGCGGACGGGGGAGGCAGGGCGTGCACTGACCAATGTTAACCGATTCAACTTAGCCCGCGTTAACTAAAACTTAATTCGCCCCTTTGTTCCCGTTTTCCGCTTATACTGGGAATTTTTAATTCGAACCCCTGACGCTCGGATGATTAAAACCTTGACGGAGAGTTAAATGAATGGACGTTCCTGTACTTTTTTAATAACAAAAATTATCGTTAATTATTTATCCACACATATCTATGGGTAGATTTAAACGTTTATTGTACAGGGTCATGCAGAGTGAAATATTCATTATTTTAGCTAATGGAAAATTAAGAAATTAAAAACGTAATATAAGTGTATTGGTGATAATCCCCAAAAGAGTGAAAATAGCTCCAGAATATTTCATAATTACTTTACCATTTCCCAATCCCTTATTATCGTTAATCTTACTAAGGTTTGGGACCGCACTTACAGCACCTGTGGTTGTGGCTGTGTTAAAGGCGACGGTAGCCCGAACGGAATGTTAATGTTTTTCTATTATTTTAATATAGTTGCACACTGAACACAGCCTTAAATATTAAAAATATATACATGGAAAATATAAACAAAACAGTCTCAATGAATATCTTCAAGTTTCGAATTTCGGGTAAAATTTTGTAGGCAGTTATAATTTTTATATTATTCCTGATGTAAATTATTTTATACATAAAATAATTTGCAAGATCAAAAGATTTCTAGCACCTTGACTTCTAGTCTTGACAACGACTAGCAAGATTCTTATCAACATTTTACTCACGATTAATATTAGTTACCTAACGAGATAATGTAGCCAGAACATGCTAAGAATTTAGCCATTTGAGGTCAACATCTTTAGCAATCATAATTTATTAACTAATTATAGTTTTTTCTACTTAAAATACTGTACTTATTTTAAAGTAACATACGAATATGTACGAATCCTCATATATTATAAAACAAAGTCCTCCGCCGCGTTTGTCTGTCTGTTCGCCATAAACTCAAAAACTACTGGACCATTGGTGAAAATAGCATGAAAATCGGAATAGAGTGGTTCTCGAGGAAGGTTTTAGTATATAATTTACAAAGTTACGCGGGCGAAGTAGCGGGCAGCATCTAGTTTTTTAATAAAAAGAAAAAACTAGTATTTTTAGTATAGGAATCGGTTAGTTTGTGAGGACTGTCAATTCAATTTAATATTGAGCAAAGATTAAAATGGACCGCACTAATCTTCGGCAATAAAGTTAATGAGCTTAACAAAAAAAACTGCCTGAATTTATAAACTTACTAAATAAAGCTTGTCTTGTTTTGTTTTTGTACGAGCTGTCCGTCAAAATGAACGCCCTCCCTGGGGAGAAATTTTTAATCTATGTCGAAAATACCTGGAATGTACAAAATTAATATTAGTGATTCCATTTTGAGTTGTTTATTGTAATAAAATGTTATTTTTCATTATCTTCATGACAAGCAGACAGCCGATTGGCGTTGAGAATGTATATAGAAAAATAAAGAAAAAAGACAAAAATATTAAAACTTTCATAATAATTAAAGTTATATTCAAACATTACCGTATACAAATATAAAATATCAGTAAAACAGTAACAATAGGAAAAGAATCAGTAAAACAATAGTGGAACTAGTTGGACTAACCCGTTATATATATATCCTATATTTTCTAAAATATATCTACTTTATATCTATCGCTGTCCGCTTCTGTCTGTATCTTCGTTAACTCTTTTAAAACCATTCAACGGATTTTGACAGTATTTTCACTAATTGAAACAGTGATGTGTTAAGTAAGTACTAGATTGAGCACTCCCTACGATTTCTTGATAAATTCATGTTCCAACGCGGAAGGTGCGCGGGGGTTGGCGGCGGACGGCGCGGCAGTAGTGTCAAGGTCAATATGGCCGACCCGATAAGCACGTCAGTTTTAACAAATTAAATATTAACCTATTAAACCTTTCAATATTAATAAAACTTACCTATGGAACGTCACACCAGAAGTTTTTGTTGTATTTTTGCAATATCTCATCACACAAGACGGCATTTTTATTGGTTTTGAAAATAATAACGCGCCTAATCTCTACGAGCGCGTATGACAGACTGTGAACGGGTAGGACGTCGACACTCCAATCACTTGGAACACTCATCGCGTCTTGAGTGTTCCATCTAGTACGTAGTACTTAACATATCACTGAATTGAAAGAGAAATCTTTGTGTAGTCATATAATTAGCAAAAAATAAATATGTACAAAGCCTGAGCGGGTCGCTAATAGAATTTAGTAGATCTTTGTAGGTACGTTAGCAATAAAACAATAAAAAAAATCTATAAACAGTGCTAACCTCTATAACCTATAACAATCTATAACCTGTAAATGAAGATCTACTACCTTCTAATAAATCCAAGAATAAGTTATCGACTGTAAATAAAGTTTATAAAGTGGGACAACCGTCGGCTAAGCTCAATCCGTATATAATCCGTATGTATTTGCTTTCAATCTCAGAGACATTTTATGCAAACACGTTTCAGAGACCTTTTACAAATAAATATCTACAAATAAATAAGGTTATACTTTCTGTTCGTTGATCTCTGTATTATAATATCTTTGAAGTGAATTGGATCGTATACTAGTAATTATCGTCATTAAATACACAGATACATATCGCTGCTTAAAAACTAAAGAGCCACAAATCAAAATTACACTTTTTACAGGAGAGCTAAACGAAAAAAATTAAATTATTTTTTATGTATTTTTTTCTTATTAGATATATATCAAATATAGGCATATTATACATCGTTAGATGTAGATATGCATCGTATTTTTAAGTATCATTAAATGTTTTAAGTACTTTTATAATAAACTGAATACTAGAAGAGATATAAGCATATAAGTTACTTTTGAATATATAAAAAATGATCAAAATACACTAAATATGGAATAAAATAACCATAAGTCTTTTTGCAACATACAATATGAAGGATTGTGATTGTATTTTTGCAATAAAAACATTTTTGGATTTTTTTGTTTTATGGCCCTTTAGTTTTTAAGGAGCGATATATTTTTACACAGATATACTCTGACTAACAAAAGAAAACAAAAAGGTTTTTTTTCTTATAAATCTAGTTGGTATCGCCATGCTTTTAAAAGTTCTGTCTCAGGGTTCCCAATTCGATTCCTGGCAGGTCCAACAAGAAATGAACTTTTCATAATTGGCTTTGGTCTAGACCTGGCAAGTAGCAGTTCAGACTGCATTTGGACAGCTCGTCTGCCTGTCGTTATAAAGTAGGTTCCTTACAGAAGACCTACTTTATAACTTACTATCTGGTGCCCGCGACTTCGTTAGCGTTGAAAAAGAAAAAAGTAGCCTATCCTGTGTCCTGTACGTCTAAATGTTTATCTATAAAGTTTCATGAAAATCAGTTAATTCTTTTAAGTTATGTAGAAACATACATACATACCTACACTTACAGATATATTATTAGTATTGAGTATTGATTAAATGACTAAAAATGGTTAAACAGGAATAACTCTATTATAATTTAGTAAACTGAAAATTGGTTCAACGCGTCGTTTTAATCAAGTGACGCCGAAAAGTTAAGTTTTACATAGTTAAATCCAGCGGTGTATGCAATCTTGAAAAATTATTACACCCGCCTTGAAAATTGCCTAGCTTACAAAACTGCATCAGAAATGCTGCATAATATTTTTAAAGTGCATGCGAAGTGCAGGATGAATTGCCGACTGTACGAGTATATCATGTCAAATTATAATAATGTCATTAAGGGCCTCTTTCACAAACTACATGTAAAGTGTAGATTAGTAGGTTTACTGCATCATTCGATAGCCGAATTTTATTATTATTTTCTATTTAATATTTGGGCCTTTTACCGTACAAACAAAGGTAAATCAGCTCCATTATCCCCAGTTACCGGTGACTTTAAATGACAGTTTGGCCTACTTGACGTTTGTGAAAGAGGCGTTTAATATGAACAGACATTTTTACTTCATGTGGGTGAATTTTATAAGACAAAACTTTTTATATAATATCTGCATTTTGCAACAAATTACTCGAGCCATTTGTTTAGCTGTTGCACGCGACTTCGCCTGCGTAACTTTATTAAATATTATAGTCTATGTTGCTCGCTGATAATGTAGCTTTCTATCGGTGAAAGAATTTTCAAAATTGGTCCAGAATTTTTTGTTTCTTCATTACAAACATACAAATAGCGAAATATTCTCTCTTTATAATATTAGTAGGTATATAAATGGCGTCTTAGAAAAACCGACAGACGTACGAGTATATAAGACATTATGTTTATATTAAACCTAATATATGTCGAATTAATCTAAATTAAAATTCTGTGAAATTTTGCTTATGAAAGAAGGCTACCAAGTCATTTAATAATATTCGTTCTAGTGTGAAACAAAAAAAAAAAAAACAAAATCAAAGGCGAAAATATTGACGCATAAAATTTTCTGCTTCAAATAATTTTATGATTTCGTATATAAGTTTTGGGTCAGTTTAGTGGAAAGCGGTTAGTTTAAGGGTTGTGCACACGTTTTTGTCACATAAAAAAAAGTTTGAGAGCCAATTTTGTAGATGAAGGGTTAGAAAAAAATGTTCCTTCAATACTACGAGTATGTATATCGAAATTACTTCATAACAATCTACTTTAAAAAAAAATACCAACGAAGGCTAAGAATAAGTTTAGTTGCTAAATCTAGATATTTATGCCTATCTATATCTTTATTTATGAATCGACAGACTGCTGATGGTCCACATGATGGTAAGTGGCTACCGTCACCTCTTAACACGAGCAACGCCACATATGCTGTAAGTGCATATATTTTTGTGGGAGTATGAAGGAATTAGGAAATAGGCTCTAGTTTGCCTTAATCTCTCACCGAAACACAAAAGCACACATGCTGTTACATCAATGTGGTCTTCTGTAACAGGTGGTTACTGCAACCAGATGGACTGTTTAATTTATGAATGCAGAAAGCAGTGTATTCAGCCTGTACTAACTTCCACAGATTTTAAAGGTTATGTTTCACCTAAATGAAGATCCCCAAAATTCCCACAATAACTTTGGGTATGTGATAAATTGATAATAATAAGTTAATAATAATTATAATAAGTAAATATTAAGTTAATGCTGTTAATAATAAGTTTACATTTAGAGTCGATTCTCACTTTATCCCTAAATCCTGCGAGAGTATGAGAGTGTATAGATGTTTGTCACTCTTTCACGCAAAAATGGCTTAACGGATTTAGAGGAAATAGTTTATTACCTGGATTAACATATTGTGAGGATACTTTTTATCCTGGAAAAAATGTAAGGTGCACGAGGAATCGACAAAATTATAAAAAAATCGCCATAGCGATAAAGGTGATAGGCTTTATATTAGGTACTCATTTTTCAACGCGGACGAAGTCGCGTTCACCAGCTAGTCTAATAGTATAATTACATTTCTCTAGTGTAGTTTTGTTTTGGGCAAAAGTAGAATAATTTTTGTCTGGATGTCACCATTTATCATATACAAATCTCCTAGATTCAGTTACGGCATAAAAACCGGACCTAAATCGCCTGTGTGTTTCTTTTCACTTTATTCTTGTTTATTATCAAAACCTAAAACAATTTTATATAACCTTTTCCTAACATAAACAGACTTTACTTCGCTGTGTCCGTTACTTGATCCAGGTAATAACGAACTTAATTAAAAAACGCTCGTCATGAGATTAAAAATATAATGTTGCTTTTTACGGTTATGCGAAAAAGTATTGTTTCCTCTTTTTAATAGATTCTATAATACAAAAAGATTTTATATAATTTGGGCGAAGTCATGTGTGAATTGTGAAAAAAAATCTTGTGTGGTACCTAATTATTATTATAATAAGCGGTGGTACATAGTAATATTAATAATGTAATCCTTACTAATATTATAAACGTGAATGTGAGTTTGTTTGTTTGTTACGCTTTCGCACAAAAACTACTGAACCGATCACCCTTAAATTTTGCATACACGTTGTCTAGGACACCAGAAAGGACATAGGGTATCTTTCATCGTTCAATGCAGACGAAGTCGCGGGCACCAACTAGTATTTATGTTTGACCTTTTTGACAAGACCGGTGCGTTATGTCAGTCACGTTCAAAAATCTTAGCCACTTTTGAGTAAAAAGATTTACAATAACATCATCAATCAATCAATACTAATAATTAATCTGTAAGTGTAGGTATTGTATGTATGTATGTATGTATGTATGTATGTATGTATGTATGTATGTATGTATGTATGTATGTATGTATGTATGTATGTATGTATGTATGTATGTATGTATGTATGTATGTATGTATGTATGTATGTATGTATGTATGTATGTATGTATGTATGTATGTATGTATGTATGTATGTATGTATGTATGTATGTATGTATGTATGTATGTATGTATGTATGTATGTATGTATGTATGTATGTATGTATGTATGTATGTTTTTCTTTTTGAACGCGGACGAAGTCGCGGGCGCCAGCTAGTAATATAATAAAATGGAAACGTCAGTAGATATTTATAACAAATAATTTAGTCTTTATTTCATAAAGCTAGGTCAAGTACTTTTGAAGATATTGAAGATTTTCTAACCGACCCTTTTTCTTTGCGGTCCAGTGTATCTGCTCGAATTACTCGTACATTTATTTAATGTTATACAGCTCGTATTTGCAGTCAGACACTATGATCGTCGCACGTACTTCGTCTATCGAGCAGACGCGGAACCAATCCAATCATTTGATTGCTGACACGCCAAAGAGCTCTCCGTAAACCGACGTTATGGAGATATTGATGTTTGTTCTCTTGATGGATATCGCGTGTTTACTCCATGTTGAGACTTTGAATTCTAGTCAGATCGCACACTTACTCGTATATACACAAATTAATATAGCTATTTGCGAGTGCTTACAAAGCATTGCTCACGTTATTAAATTTAACATCAAAAGGAATATTTTAATTATGCTTCCAAGCGAAACAACAATGAAAAAAAAAATGAAACAATATGCGTAGACGGTCACCTAATTTTTTTGTTTTGATCAATTAACATACTACCATAGGTCTTTTTGTCTTCTGTTATGTTTAATAATTTATTTGATTGGATGTATACAAAATTCTGATACAAGAATGACATATTATTATTTTCGATACTAATTCATATTTAACTTAAAATTACCTATATAATGTAATCACCAAAGTGGCCATTTTAAAAAGGCAATCCAAGTTTTTACAAAGTTACGAGTAATTTTGAACGTTTAAAAAAACCATTAAACAAAAGTTAATTATATATTTATAATTATTAACTAACATATAATTTTATAGTTTAAAAATCATTTAAAAATCAAACTAAAACTTATTACCTACAATTTAAAATTTCCAAACACATATTACATTTATCACCGGTTTCGTATGTCAGTATGTACTCGTAATACGGAAATGAAATGGTAGGGAAAATGTTAATGAAGTCGGAAAATATCTTGTGCAATCTATAACCAAAATGTTATTTGATTTTAATCAAGAAAGTTTATCGGACTTTTCCCGGACGCTTCCTACTTCCTGTTACAGTGCAAACTAAATTATTAACAGCTGTTTATGTTGTATCAGATCTCCCAATTCCCGTTAAATATTTATACTGCGCGTTTTAAATCTCTACGAAGATCGGGTAAGTTCGATAAGTACAAGAGTGCGTTGTAGATTATTTTTATTTTTACTTATAAATATAATTTTTTTTCGATTCACATTTCCATTTTTAATATACATATAAAGATTTCAATAAAATGAGATTAATTTAATTACTTTTTTATTATTTTCATATCCTCATTTTAGGACCAAACGCTTTAAAATTTCTTTTAACTGCCAAGGGTTGTCATATAACCAAATATTTTTTAAGTTGGCGCGAATATATCTTCTGGGTTTGCTGCACTCAAAATGGCCAGAGCCAGGCCAAGAGCAAACTTATCACTAATAAAAAAAGTGAATTTTATTGGCAACACCGGTGATTTAACGGGAAATATCTTTTTATTCTTTTAAATACTGACAAGGAAAATACAAGTACTTTTCAGGTCTTATAATTTTGAATTTTATTTTTTGAATAGTGTATTTTTAAATAATAAGTTCTAATGCGAATCGACAGATGTGCGAATAATTGACGCAATTATACGTGTGATGTGTCAAACAGGAAGTCTCCAAATGTTGTTTGTTTTTATACTGGCTCTAATTGCTTTAGCAACCGAATTGGAAAACAAATTTTCCAGCGACATGTCACGACGGGGAATTACTAATTTAAATTGCTTTCCAAGTGTTAAATCAGGAAGTGGATTAATTTTTAATGACCGACGAAGCAAGAAGGTAGACGGGCCTATTCGGGAAGCTCATATAACCCAAATATTTTCAAAGTTTAATAGGCATCTTCTGGGTGAGCTCATAGGCCTCATCTTCGTTACATGTCTGAATGCTGGCCAAGAGCAAACCATCTCTAATTCCGGAGGCTGTGCATGTGAAAATCGACAAATGACATGAATGATCTTATGATACGCATATTTATTATTCAAATTCAAATTCATTTATTTACAGGCAACTAGACCCATATTTCTACATATTTTTTTTACATCTAATTATAATCTATACAGTATTATATATATTATCTATAACTAACAGTAATAAGATATAGTACAATATGAAAGAAAAGAAAAGAAAATAATAATAGAAAATAATGTTAATAATAATAACAATAAGAAAGTGCCTAAATTTTTTTATTGCTTTTCGTTAAGTTGTTTGTTAAATGTATATGTGTGAGCTAATGTTGGTTGATTTTTTTTATGTTAAGGTCGACAGACAGGCTGACGGTCCACATAATGGTAGGTGGCTACCGTCGCCTATAACACAAGCTACAAGTGCGCTGCCGACCATAGAAGGATTAAAGATAAGGGTTAAGGAAGGGATGAGGTAATGTGCTCTGGCATCCCTTACTCACTCACCGAAACACAACAGCACGTATATGCTGTTATTTCACGGTGGTATTCTGTAAGGTGGTGGTTACTGCCGCCAGACGGGTTGCCCAAATGACTGCGAAACGCAGTGTGCCTGCCACTACTTTTCAAATCCAGACCAGAGTCAATTTTGAAAATTACATTAAAATTAAAAAAATTGATCTTGTGTAAAAATAAAAAAATTAAAAAGCTACGAGTGTACAAGTAGTTCTTCTGACAGGACATAAACTGACCGGAGGAACTACTCTTTAAGAGAAGACTTCTTAATCAATAAATTAAGAAGGTGGTAAGGTAATAAAATTGTAATGGCTAAAAGAATTGAGTAAGGGATGCCAAAACCTATTTCCCCATATTATTATCCTATTTACCCCTTATCCTTTGTCAAGGTCGTTCGCGCATTTACAACCCCTATACTTATATTAATAGGTACTTATATTAGTAGATAAACTTTTATCATACGAAACCTAAATCACAGTAATGGCCTTTATAGGGTTTTACCAATCTTTATTAATGCCTTCTTTTTTTCGTAGTAATGAGCTTTTAAGGCTTTATAGATATTCAAATTTTTATTCTCTTTTCATCTTTGAATTATCTGCTTGTATTCAAATATATATATAATTCGCCCTAAAAAGGGTTGTACGTTTGTTTCATGTTTGTATTAAAGAAGATAATAGGATCAATGTGAGTCATTAAAATGAACGGGTATTTTGTGACTTGTTACATTTTAAAGGCCCTCACCTGTCTGAAGGTTATATGGTATATAACCTTGTTTATTGTGCCTAAGGTTATTATAATATGTTAACATAAATACATATCTATATGTTTATACATATGGATATAACATACACAAATAACATGTAACTTACATTTCAAAACACTTGTTTCGTTCTTTTTCTTTTGGTTTGTCTATTTTACAAGGCAAAGCTAGTGATAATGAATATATTTTTATTTTGAAAAATATAGAAACTTACCAAAAACAAAAAGAATTTGATAAAAGACTTGTGAGTAAAGGTCTTACGTAGATCGTTCTTACAAATAAAGAAACATCAAAGTTTACATAATATATATTAATTACATACTAGCCGTGCCCGCGACTTCGTACGCGCTGTATTTCGTTTTTTAAAAATCCCTCTGGAACCTAATATTTTAATTAGTACATAATACATTTTTCAAGATTTTTTTTCTTTTAAATGAAGATAAAAACTAAAACGCGTACTATAGTTTTGGTATTACCAAGTAAAAACATTTAGTGTTACCAGCACGAAAATAATTTACCTATACATACATTTCGCTATTCGAATGCAAGTATGCTTGCGTCCTGGTCAAGAAAATTAATGATTCTTTACAATAAATTAAAATAATTTACCTAACATTTTGTATTACTTAACAACCCTGTATTTCATATATTATGGATATAGAGTGTGTTGTGCGAATCGCGTAATGTGAGGGACATACATATTTTAATAATATCTTCATTCTCTCCCTGTCGAGACATGGTCGAGTTAAATATTTAATAAGGTAAAAGCTTTATATAATCTCTGTTTTGGTAGTTCACTTGTACGTACATATAATAATGGGTTTATTCACTTTTTTTTACGCGTTTTTCACGTAGAACCATCAGCTTATCTCGTGACTTATCGTCTGTAAAAGGTCTTACAAATCAGATTGCCACTTTATGGAATACTACATAATGTTTTTGTTCTCTGCGAGGTCACAGATCAATTAATTATGATTACACAGTACAAAAAAAAACCTGTTGAAATATTTTTTTCTCTATATTACTTAACTTTCATAGCTTTTATTAAGGTAAATATTGCTTATATAAGTAATATTTATTCAAAGACTTTTAAATTATTTAAAAGTGAAAAATGCTAATATATCGGAAGTAAAGAAGTTTAAAATATGACGTAAAGAGGTTACAATGATATGAAAATCTTATATGTGTTTAAATATTACACAAATTGAGTTTTTAATGCATTTTTTCAGCATTATTGTCACTTTAGATAAAATAAATAAAAAGTTTTTCTTTTTTTTATAAATTATAATAAAAATATTGTTGGTTTGACGCTTCAATATTGACGCTTCAAAAACTCGAGTATGGGTAGACCGATTTTAAACGATAAACGGGAAATATTTTTATATATAAAAATTGCACCCCGGGTGAAGACAGGAGTGGGTCGCTAGTTTTATATAAACGTAAATTTTATATTATATGGCATTTATTAAATGTAATAAACTGTGAAACAATTATAATTCATAATAACCAGCTACGAGTATAATGAATTGGACAAGTTTGTTAAAAGCCCTGGGTTGGATATGAATATCAAAATTACTAAAATTATATTTAAAATATAATATTATTAAAAGTAATTTACTCTCAAAACTTAACAATTTACACCCACATTGTGATCATTCCATGAATCTGCTTGTAACGTTATTCTAGGCCGTAATTTTAAACATGCTTAGAATGTACAGTTCGTCTTTTGTTGTTTCTCCGGAGTCAAGTTTAACAATAACTGTGTAATTCCCTGCTAAGCCTGCAAAGGCTTTGACTTTAGCGTCAAAAGGGCTAAAGAATTCGCGCTCGACGATCGATTTTCATTACTAAATGTATTGAATACTTTGCGATGTTTGCCGCCCGGTGCTTGTCGCGAATAATTTAATTATAATAACTCAATATAATAAATGAAAATTGGGGAAGGTTGAAAGTCTACAAAATTAATACAGCCTAAAAGTTATTGCTCCGATAGCGTTTTCGACGTAGATTTATTTTGACTAAGAAATAGTCGCACGCTAATTTGTAGTCAAATTTACTTTATTAAATTTAAAAAGAAAAAAATTTTGTTCACATTTACAAGAACAGTACTTTTTTCAGGGTGAAAATGTACCCCATGTCCTTTCTTGTATCTCCGACATGCATATTTTCATGGTGGTTAGTTGAGTTGTTAAGGTGTGAAAAAATAGCAGCTAGACAGACAAACAGAAAGAGTTATGCACATTTATAATATTAGTATGGATTAAAAGAACGTATTTGTTTTTTTCTTTTCCTCGAGGCTTCTTTTACGAACCCACTTTTAAGTCTGTGGTAAACGTAGGGACCTATTTGCATGAAATCTGATATTTATGTAAATATTCTATGTCAATTTGGAATTCGTACTAATTTTTAAATTACTTTCCAAATAATTCAACTTAATTAAAATATTTAAATATGAAATTCGCAATAGAGACAAAATTGAAATGAAATAATATTGGTTTTATGGTATCATGCTTCTGTCTGCATGTTTTGTGTTTTGTACGCGGGTTTTATTTTATCCAGCTTATTGTTATTGTAATTTGTTTTAGATTTCATTTTAATTTTTCTAGGTCAGTAAATGACACAAATAATTTATAAATAAGTATAAAGAAACGGAAAATAAGTATAAGGAAAGGTATGATCTTACTCATTATTTAAAAAAAAATCTTTCATATTATTAAAATTAAGTTAATTGTTACATGAAGATTTAAAGAAAAATTACGATTTTCTTAATGATATAAAATGTACATCAATCATCATCAATACTAATAATAAATCTACGTATGTATGTTCCTACATAACTCTTAAACGAATTAATTGATTTTCTTGAAACTTGGTGGATAAATATTTAGACGTACAGGACACAGAATAGGCTACTTTTTCTTTTTCAACGCGGACGAAGTCGCGGGCGCCAGCTATATTATTTATTGTCTAATATACCTATTTATTGTCTATTCGATAATAATGATATTTTTTTTAATTTCAGTTGTATCATAAATATCAAAATGTGTGTAATTCACATATTATGGTTACAATTTAGGTTAAGTTAGGTTAGGGAGCCTTCTAGGTTAGACACCCTAGTATAGTAATAGTACACCTAGTATAAGGTAGGCAGTTAAGATGTAGGCGTGGTCAAGGGTCTTGATTGACATTTACTGATTGAGGATTAACTCAACAACAAAATAAATAACTCTTAATGTATCAGACATATACTATTTTTAAAAAGTTTAAAAAAGTTTAATATTAATATTTTTTTATCTAAACAAAGTCGCAAACACTTAATATTGAGTGTATTTATTATACGAATATAATATTATAGATAACGAATATGTAAATATTATAAATCCTACTGCCAATAAGGGACTTCTTTCTTATATTAAAAATTAATCTGAACTGGAACTAATGTAATTAGAAATCAACATCAAACATTCAAGAATAGACTTGATGTTTATTAAATATTAGAAGTATAAATATAACTTAAATTAGTTTATATTTTTATAGAAAAATAGGTAAACTTTTTATACATTTCTAATGTAACTATTATATAAACAAGATATAAATTCTTCAAAAGAGAGCAGAACAATTAGTACTCTAAGGAAAAATTGCGAGCAAGCAATTAATTAAAAGAAAAGTTTTAAACAATCCCCTAGAACTTTTAAATTTTCAACTCACCTGATTTAGGTGTCCCTCTTAAATCCTAGTGGAACGATCACTGAAACACTGCATTATTTAAAGGGTTATTACACACTGACGGGTCCGGGAGCGGTCCCGCCTAATACCGCGATATCGGGAGTTGGGAGTTCCCTGGGCGGTATGCGTCGAGTACCGCGTGTCATGTACGAACTACTGAATGCCGGGAGCACGATACGGTGGCAAGTTTCCGCGCATGCGCACGAACCCTTACGTCAGGTGTCCCATCCTTGAGAGCCTTACGAATTATAATGTTATTGCTTGCGATGATTTCCCGCTTCGATGTAAACGCGTGCCATATTTTTTTATAACACGTGTTTGAACAGCGCGCGTAAAGTAATGCAATTCTCTGTGATACACACTCATCATTTTCCTTTTCAATTTTATGAGGCGAACGTTTCGCTTTGCTTTATGTCGAATGAGAAAACTTTTTAGCTTTATTTAGAAAATAAAGCTTTGAAACATATAATAATTTATTTAGAATAAAATAATGGGATAGAAAAGTTCTAGAATATAGGCCACTAATTGGAAAGCGCAGAGTACCCAACACCTACTTGTTGGTGGGTGGATACCGTCGCCTATTAACACAAGCAACGCCACAGGTGCTATAACCGCGCTGCCAACCTAAAAAAAAACTAACACCGTGGTTATATCTCAGTATTGGGTGCACCCAAAAATTCTCTTTGTCTCTGTCGTCGTCTTTTATAGTGACGGTAGAGGAGCCACACACAAGAAATCACTTCGATGTCAATTTCAGAACTGAGGCAAAAGTATACTCACCCTGCTAACGCTCGTCGAGCGCCACGCTAGCTACGCTAAAGCTTTGGTCTCTTGATCGAAACGCACAACGCTGCGGTAAGCGTTATGCGGTGTCGGACACCAAATTGTATGGAAAACGTCTAGAATGGCCTGTTTTTCCGTCGGAGCGTGCGTTAGCAGTGAGGGGCAAGCGCGGTGAAGTACTCCGCATAGACGTTTTCCCGCGTTTTCCATACAATTAGGTGTCCGGAACCGCATAACGCTTGCCGCAGCTTTGTGCGTTTCGATCAAGAGACCAAAGCTCAACAAGGCGCGCCTAACGCAACGCCGAGCGCCTCAATGTGTACTAGCTCTTATAATTATGTAGTACTAGCTGGTGCCCACGACTTCGTCCGCGTTGAAAGGAAAAATATGTGAGTGGTAACGCCAGACATTGTTATCGCTGTGACGACGAAATATCTTTTTTTTTTTAATCTTTTTTTTTATGTCTTATATAGTCCATGTCTCATTCTAATGTATAAGCTATATTATTGTAAAGTTTCACTGAAATCCATTCAGTAGTTTTTGCGTGAAAGAGTAACAAAACATCCATACATCCACCCATACAAACTTTCGCATTTATAATATTAGTAAGGAAGTAAGGATTAAGGATAAAATACTTAAGGAAATGAACTTGCTCACATATCGAAACAAAACAGTATACGTGCTGTTACTTCACGGTGGTCTTCTGTAAGGGGCTGGTCACTGCAGCCAAACACTGTGAACTATCACTGCGGTTGGTCTCAAGTAAATTATTTAAATTTTTATTTGCTTTATTTGATTAATTGTTAATTTAGCTTGTTTTGTCTTTGCATCTGAACTAGTACATTGTAGAGGGAAATGGTGGTAAATTAGAAACACAGCTCGCGTCGTATGTAAGTTAATGGCTTTCTATCCGTATGTTGGAAATTAAACAAGGTTTTGATTAAAATTTAAAGCTGAAAGGAAGATTTGTGCTCTAATTATATTTTAAGCAATGCATGATATAGAGTAAAATTTTAGGTAATATGGAAAAGTCGACGTAATCTATAAAAATTATAAAAATTACGTGTCACATGTTTGTTCCCGGTGATCTCCGAAACTACTAAACCGATTTTGATAAAACTTCGTAACTATCCTCAATTTGGTCCAACTTAAAAGATGGGATACATAAATTGCACTCCGGGCGAATCCGAGAGCGTCTAGATAGTTACAGTATATATATTATGAATTTATCAAACACCAATTGGCGCCGGCGACTTTGTCCGCGTTGAAAAATTTTGCGTTGATATTTTATTATTATGTTAAGGTCGATAGACACAACACATGAACACACAACAACACCATAGGTGCGAATTAAGGATAAGGGATAAGGAAGGCATGGGGTAACGGGCTCTGACATCCCTTACGAGGAAGTTTTTTATATATAATTTTCCGTGCGAAGCTGGGAGCAGTTCGCTAGTAAAACGTAATACAAACTCTGTAAGTGATGGAAATAGGGTGCTCGGGGTGCAAATCCCTTTAACAAAACTTATCGCAAGCAAACAGCATATCTGCGAAGATTCGAAACAAGTGTAAATGTGTTCTGAATTCTCGCCATTCGAGACTAAAACAACTGTGAACAAGACCACATGGTTTGTTCAGTCCCCCCCCCCTCCCCCTCCCTACTCATCCCATCATCCAACCTCACCCCTTTCATGAATAAAAAGATGCAATCCCAAACATGTGCATCCATTGGTTTTGTGAGAACGATCGCAGTTATTGCTATACATTACAACAAACGAAAAATTTATGTGAAAAAAAGTTTTTTTTTTTGGCAAAATATTATATTTTCATGATATTTTGTACCAGAGACGCAGACGGCCTACTAGTGAATTGTTTAATCAGATCTATAATATTTATCTATCTATATGATGAGCACATTGGTCGAGTGGTTAGATTGCTTGACTTAACGCTCAGTCTCAGAGGCCTCGGGTTAAATTCCCGACAGGGCCATCTTTGGTAATGAACTTTTCAAAGTTGGCTTTGGTCTGGATCTCGCAAATAAACTTTGTTAGAATTATTATTAGACTGTTTCTAGTTGTGACTTTAAAAAAATATATAGTAAAACATAATAATTCATTTATTTATTACGATAAAACATACTCCTTTATTAGAAAAATTAGAAGTTTACAATAAATTAATACAAATATTTGCATGCCCTAGTCTAGAACATACTTTGTACTATAACTGCAGTATATTCATTAAGGTACTGTAGACATTACCTTTTTTTTTTTACTTTAATTAATCTTTAAGAGAAAATACTAATGTGCTCAAAGGTTCATAATATTACTTGTTATTTGTATCCGAAACTTAATATAATTATGATGATACTGATAGTGATCGTTATATACGCGTACGTCAATTATTTCAAGTTGGAAAAGAGTAGGTACATCATTCTCGCGTAGCAGATAATATTTTTACACTTTGAAACTCGTAGCACTCTGTAGCACTTCGTAGTACGTCATTACGTAGCGATCTCGTAGCAATGCTACGCCTAATTTCACTGCACTAACAAGGCCCGGGGTGTTGCCATAATCTATAATTGAGAATTTTGTGGTTATTTTAACGTATGAAAAACAATAGTTAATAATCAAGTGTGATAAGCAGCAATGGACGATTGTCTGCTTAAACGGTAGATGGAAATAATCCTAATGAAGAATGCATTTTTGAGATTTTTTTAAGAATCATATGATTATGTTGATTGATTCCCTTACAGTACCTTACAATACCTTACAAGCCCTTAAAATACATAAGGGAGACATTGAGAGAGAAAGGCGTATTGATTTCATGTGAAGACGTAGTGATTGTCAAATTCTTGTAAGAACCCATATAAAAATGTAGATACAATTTCTTACTAATAGATAAATAATAAAAAAGAAATATTTACACACATTCCAAACAGCACCATCTAGGTCCACACTAAGCAACTAATGCTTGTATTGTGGATACCAGACAGTTGGTATAATGTTGATAGTTGACAGTTACATACATATTTTAAACACAAATGTAGTGTACGACTCAGGTACAAATGTAAAATGTTAACACATAAAAACATTTGCCCCTAGCGGGATTTGAACTCGCAACTGTGGTTAACAGCTAGGGTTACTAGCTACTAGACCAAAGTGCCGTCAAAAATGGAAAAATATTAGGTTTCCGAGGGATCATCTAAAAGTATAAAAAAATGAATGCTACTGTCGTCAATAATGGCAACGCCACCGTCGTCATAACGATAAAGATGTCAGTTGATCATCAGGCTGATCAGTAAACGGTTTTAGTAGGTGGTTGGGGAGTAGTAAGCTCTCAGCCGATTTTAACTACATCATATTAATTTTAATCATCATACTGAGGATTCAAAGGAAAGTTCATCAGAGCCGCAGAGAATTTTAACATTTAAATTAGAATTGACAGATTTTTTTTTATCGGGTAACCCTGAGTCAACATAATTCGAAGTTATTCCAACTAGAAAGTGGGGCCACAGATTTCTGTAACGAGATGATATTCGACTGGAAGTTTAAAAATCAAGTCAAACATTTCCGCAAGTTCTAACTGAATATTTAGGGTTCCGTAAGGGTTTAAAAGTTTCCGCCGTCGCGTAGTTGGACTAAGAAAACTCATCAGCGGCCAACCTTATCGGTGATTTGTTTTAACTTCACCAAGTTCACGATGTAAGAATATACCTACATTTTTTTCTTTTTTTTACATGAATACGCCTTTAAATTTGCTTCGACATTGAGAGGAAATTTAAAAAAGTGATTATAACAAAATCGGGGTTACAGTTTGATGGTTGTAGTTACATAATTATCTACCATCTACATCCAAAATTTAATTACATCACTTGATAGCTAAAGTATCAAAGATTTTTTTGGTACTCGTATATAAGGATATATATTCCAATTCCTTGGATATTATACATATAATATGTTCATAGAAAATATTACTCGGAACGTACCTACACTTATTTATGTAAAAAACACGGCCGTGTCCACGACACAGCCATAACCCATTTTTTTAATAACATTCTAATAGAATCACATGTTAAAAATAGATTTTAAATATTACTTTTGCAACATGTTATCAAGGGTACTGCAGACAATATTATTATTAAAGATACCGATTGTAACTGTTTGCTTATAAATAAATAAATAAAATAATATTTCAAAAAGGCATTTGAAAAAAATATTTGTAGGTAAAATTTATTATTTTCTCTTGTATAATATGATAATAAATTAAGTCTGAGCGACATTACCGGCGTCTAATTTCGTCCGATATCCCCTTTTAAATTGTCTTTGACGCGTTAATAAGGGAGTAATTAAATTTTAATTACTTCACAGAGTTAAATTTATATGGCGATGGTACGACGAATATGTTATAATATGCTTGGACAGATGTTCAACACTGTAAGTTGTGACTATCAACAGCTTTTTATTATTCACTATACCGACGCACCCCGGCTTTGCCCGGGTGCAGATTTCAAACAGTCAAAGATTTTTTCTAACATTCCGGTTTCTCCACATAATATATTACCTAAATAAACATACAAAATCCACTCCCTCTCTTTATAATATTATTATAGCAAATTCATCCCGGTTGGGCCACGCGGTGTCAACAGTGTCTCGCGAGCAGTTCGCATTCATCCCAGTTTGACCACGTGGTGTCACAAAATTGTCTCGCGAGCAGTTCGCATTCATCCCGGTTGGGCCACGCGGTATCACAAAATTGTCTCGCGAGCAGTTCGCATTCATCCCGGTTGGGCCACGCGGTATCACAAGACTGTCTCGCGAGCAGTTCGCATTCGTCCCGGTTTGACCACGTGGTGTCACAAAATTGTCTCGGCTGGGCTACACGATATCATTGACAGTCTTGCGACTACTTCGCGTCCTCTTAATACAGAACCAACTGCAGACTCTCAAACGCAGTCGATAAAGAACATTTACAGTTTGATCTCCTCTTTAACTGTTGTGATATTTAGCGTTTCATGGATTTCACCATAACTCACAAACCATGGTACATTTAATATTGTTTGCAATGTGGCGACTTTTCAAAATTAATAATATACAAGAGTACAGGCCCTACCCCATAGTTGATTCCATACATCCATCGTTGTTTTAAGATCATGTTATAGATTAAGATCTACTATCTGTTGGCAGCTTTAAGTTTTAATGCTATGTGGCCTAAATCGCATATCCAGCTCGTCTCGCTTGGTTTTGTAGTGCTTTTTCCAGGTCAATCTTCTATCTAAGGAGAATTCAATGTATCTGAAGGTATAGCTTCAAGGCAGTATTTATTTATTATATGTTAAAATGATAACATTGATTATAAAGAACACACGCTTATGGAAAAGACGATTAAAGTTTGCGTTTGCTATAAGGAAAAAAGTTATGTTTGACGGGCTTTGATCTCTTATATTTGAGCGAGGGAGTATTATTATTAATAATATTTATTTACAGAAACATTTCCGTTAGTTGGCTTATGAAAAAAATATTTTCTAATTCTAATATCGTACATATAGGTATAAAAATTACATGTTCGCTCCGAAACGGTTCGACCGTTCAAAGGAATTTTCTGTAAGTGAATGGTTGGTTCCAGCTTCAAAGATAAGTTGTAATTTAAAAGATACGTCGATGAAAAAACGTCGTCGAGCAAAAGCTTGTATTATTTATAATTATCTAGCTAGCTACACTATGAGCTTCTTCAAGCAAGCAGTAAACAAATTTCCTCAGTGCATCTTTCTCTGTTCTTATACGACGGTAACCACCAGTACCTTAAGTGGACTTTCAACCTGCCTTTTCTATACTAATATTATAAAGAGAGATGATTTGTATTTTTGTATGTTTGTAATGAATGAACTCAAAAACTACTAGAATGATTTTCAATAATTTTTAAAGTAAAAAAAAAACTATATTATCAGCGAGTAACATCGGCTATCAATACTAATAATAAATCTGTAAGTGTAGGTATTGTATGTATATATGTATGTATGTATGTTCTTCCATAACTCTTAAACGGATTAACGGATTTTCATGAAACTTGGTAGTTAAACATTTAGACGTATAGGACACAGGATAGGCTACTTTTTTCTTTTTCAACGCGGACGAAGTCGCGGGCGCCAGCTAATATTCTATAAAGTTATGCGGACGAACAGTGCAACAGCTAGATTTGACCGAGGCGAGCTCGTGTTCACATTAACCGCTAGGCATTTGCGCGAGTGTGACGTGAAAGGTTAAAAAGATGGACGACGATAATTTTTTTCAATGATTCACTGATAAACTCTTCTGTATTGAACTACATGATGAAAAGGTGCCATCATTTCTAGCGACGAGTTCAAACTGGTTGAACTTACATGACGTCGCCGCACCTGTCACCTGAGTTGTGTACACTTGCATATTATGCTGTGGGGTTTGATAATTCGTAACCGCGCCCACCACCTCACCAGCGAGCCAACGTGAATGAAAACTTATTGTTGTAACAAAACTTCTAATGAGAAACATCTAGTCTCCACAGCTATAGTTAGGTTAGATGGGTATAGATTTATAATTCATCTACACGTTTGCATAAAGGGCGAAACTTTGAGACAAGAGTGCAAATGTTAAAGTACAAACCGTAGCGATATTGACTTGGAAACTTCAAGGAGGAAAACTTTCAAAGTTTCTAACCAAATATTGTTACATAAATATTAAGATATAGTTACGTGATATAAGCGCTTATATCACTCAGATCTTGTTTTTAGTATTAATATGTACACTATTTGATATTGACATTAAAACAATTAAGACATTAAGACCTCAGACCGAACAAGATTTTTACCAAAATGACCGTAACCAAATATAAGTATTTGGTTACGGTCATTTTGGTAAAAATCTTGTATGAACTATGAATTAAGAATCAAAATTGCGCAAGAAATTTTTGTACCTTCCCTGAGATTATGTAAAATATGAAAAAGAAATAAATGTACGCCATTAAAACTTTGGTACAGAACTTAAGTTAATTAATAAGCTTAAAAACAAATGCAGTTGTAGCTGAAAATTTTTATTACTATGAAACGAAATTTTTTTTTTAAGTAAATTACTTTTTTTATACTTTGTACTGAAACGAAAGTGTAGAAATTACGTAAAATACTGTAAGAAATTAAGTTTTAAAAAATCCTCAACCTTTAAAAATATATTCCAAAGCATTTTCCATTAAAAGTGTTAGAGTAACGAACCCGCAACTGTTTGTAAGCCAATTATAAAATTCGCTTCACAGCGTGCGATTTCCATCGAGGCCCGTTCAAGACAAAAGCGAAGTGGGATGAACGCGAAAAGAATAAATTATAGTTGAATGAATAGGCAAGATGGCGTGACACGTCCTAGCGACGGGACGGACGACGGCTTCGAGCGGAAATATCTCATTGACAATTAACATTTGATACGGCAATCTACTATTTTTGGGACATTTTAAGGAAGAAAGATATTTTAGGGAAAATAAGTACAAATTTAATGCCAATAGTATCGTACTCGCCAGTGCATGAGTGCATCACTTCAAATGGACATCCAACTAGTAAGTAATATTAAGTAAGTAAGTATATTACTTAGCGCCTCTTTCACAAACGTCAAGTAGGCCAAACTGTCATTTAAAGTCACCGGTAACCGGGGATAATGGAGCTGATATAACTTTGTTTGTACGGTAAACGTCCCAAACATTAAATAGAAAATAATAAAAAAAATCGGTTATCGAATGATGCAGTAAACCGAGTGCAAAATTCAACATAACAGAAAATTATATCTAAAAGTAAGTAATCAACACTTTACATGTAGTTTGTGAAAGAGGCCCTTATTGTCGTTGGACGGCACGTTAGAAGTCAAAATTAAGCTTCACAAAATTACATCACATGACAGTGTCGCGAGTTCAATGGTTTTTCCCATCTCAAAAATTGTTCTTTTTTTTTAAAATTATATTAGCACTATATCTAAAAATATACAGAGATGTCATTTACGGTTACATTACATGACAGTGTCGTGAGTTCAATGATTATTCCCATCTCAAAAATGCCCAATGCTCCAACTTTATAAAACAAAAACTTATAGGTATAAACAAAATGTCATTCGTGAAAAAATGGGCTCATACACCTTAACATCCACTGGTCTAGCATATATTTATTATCTCGTCATTTTGTAGTATATTTATTATCACAATAAAAAGCCTTATTATTTGTTATAATATTGCCGAAATTATATTTATACTATATGTATTAAATAAATTGTAATATTATTTTCATAATGTTTAATGGGTGTAAAGAATTTGTTAAATTAATAATGTATGACATATGGGTACAGTTGCCTGAAAATGTATTCAGCTAGCGCAGGCTACACCTCCATGGAATTGTTTATTGGATTCATGTAACGCGTGTGCATGGTTCCCGCTTTAATCCCCGTCAGCTGCAAGGGAGCAACGATGCCTGAACACTGAGTAACACTATTAAAACATTTATACTCTTTTATACATTCCTCTCCACACTAAATGGAAGAAAAATATTACAATGAAATTTAAACCTTGCACTGACGACAATACGCTGCTTAAAAACTAAAGGGCCACAAATCAAAATTACACTTTTTACAGGAGAGCTAATCGAAAAATATTAAATTATTCTTTGTCTATTTTTTTCTTATTAGATATATATCAAATATATGCATATTATACATCGTTAGAAGCGTATTTTTAAGTAGCATTAAAATGTTACTTTTATATAAGTTTTTTATAATAAACTGAATACTAGAAGAGATATAAGCATATAAGTTACTTTTGAATGTATAGAAAATGATCAAAATATACTAAATATGGAATAAAACAACAATAAGTCTTTTTGCAACATACAATATGAAGGATTGTGTTTGATTTTTTGTTTTATGGCCCTTTAGTTTTTAAGCAGCGAATTCAGCAATGGACGCTCTATCTCAGGGGTCATGAGTTCGATTCCCGAAACAAATTGAAAATGAACTTTTTCATAGTTGGCTCTGGTCTGGATCTGACAAGTAAGGGCACGGCACAGTGTGTTCTAAAGGTATTACTATTATTAATAATAAAGCCATTATAATTCAGCTATAGCCTTCTGACAATACCATAATAACAACACAGGTTTTTAGGTTTATATAAAATAAATACAATATTTTCCTTTAATAAAAAATAATATTCTCCAATAAGGTTTCAAGGAAACTTATTTTCCATCGACAGAGCAATAGTAGAGGGTAGATTGAGTGAAAATGATGGACACTTATTTATTTACCTCTCCAAATATTAACATTCGAGACCCGCAGAAGCCCTCCACTCAAACCCATTATGAATTCCAACTACATAATTTATGTATATTTTTCCTTTACGCCGCTCTATTTATTGACATAACGAGGTTACCTTTTACTGAGTATGAAAGTAAAGTATGAAAGTAAAATACGTACTTTCATACTTGGCTTGCTTGGCAAATATTTTTTTTTTAATTCATATAAAAAATAATGAAATTCTTTATGTAACTATACTATATATTTACCTACTAAGTTACCTACCATTGTAAAATTATTGTTTGCTGTCCTGAACAAAATAAAATAAAAATATTGTCACAATATTGCCAAGGTGCTGTATATTTATGTGCGATTTCATTCAGGGTTATTTATTATTGCTAATAATTATAATTTAATTATATTTTTCTCAAATTAAAACATATTCTTAAACCCCGACGCCCGATGCAAAAGAGAGGTGTTACAACTTAATAAACGTGTTTATCTGTGTATCGGTGTGTCTGTGCGATCATAGCTCTCAAAGGGATAGACTGATTTTGGTTCATTTTTTTTTTGTAATCTGACCTGAAATGGTTTTAGCCTATAATTTATGAAGATCTCTTTATATAGGTGTTTGAAAACCATCAGCTCATTTCCTATTTGACGAAGTGATCTCATATATTAATTCGATTGATTTCAATATTTGGTGTAGGTATACTGTTACTTCGGTGGTATTTCCATGACATGGTTACGTCGGCCTCATGTTGCTGCTTCAACTAGTCTGCGGAATATCCAACCCTTAGCAACGTATAGCACGTCGTGTTTCAGCTCACTATTATAGAATGGTCTCAATAGAATAATTAGCGCCTCTTTCACAAACTGTCATTTAAAGTCACCGGTAACTGGGGATAATGGAGCTGATATACCTTGTCCCAAACATTAAATTGAAAATAATAATAAAAAATCGGCTATCGAATGATCCAGTAAACCGAGTGCATAATTAAATAAAACAGAAAATGATTTCTAGAAGTAACTAATCAACACTTTACATGTAGTTTGTGAAAGAGGCCCTTAGTATTTTAATTATATAATAATAATAGCTCAATAGGCTAGTAATTATAATTATAATTTTTATTTATTGTATTTAAATCTGTGTGTAAGTATTGTCACTATTGTCACATATAAAATTAAATAAATCTATGGAATAACCATAAAATTTATATTAGAACAATGACAATAAAATGTCCTATTTTCAAAAGGCTCATGAAATTTTCAAGGCGCATAAACGGCATCGCAAATGTTTCCGGAAAAGTTAGCAGACGTATCGCGATAAAGAAAAGTTGATCTAACAAATTTTCAAGAGGATAACATTTCATGTCACAAGCTTAAGAACCGTTAAAATAGCGATCGGTGAAAGCGCTTAAGCGCTATTTAAATCGCTGCTGAAGAATCGTTACATTATTATTAGACCTTCCTGTAATCTTCTATCAGGTGCCATACTATTAATAAGGCTAATTACTGTTTATTTTTAGCATATATATTTCAATTAATTTTTAATTTTTTTTAAGCCTCTTCCACGAGATTATCAATCTGAAGATTGTCTGAAAGTTTCAGACATCTGAAGATCTGAATCAATCTGAAGACTAGCTGTTTTTTTTTTTCAAATTGATTTTTAATATCGGTCCAGTAGTTCTGAGTAAATTCATTACAAACATACAAATCTTCTCTCTTTAAATATTAGTATTGACAACAAATATACGATATTTTAATACAATAAGGTGGAAATAATTGTTCAAACGCCTGGAATCTCTAGAAATACGAGTAGGATTTTAAAAGTTGTTTTTTTCCATTTGATTGCCCAATTCTTGAGAAAGGTTTATTATATGCTAACAAAAGAAAAAAAGAAATAATAGAGCGAAAACGAACTAATAGAGCGATTGACCTTGAGTAGGTATGTAAAAAACTAACTAATCTAATGATATCACCGACAATGATAAATTATTATCCAATATACCAATTATATACCCAATATACCAAATTAAATCTGCTAATACAGTCATGACAAGAGTAGCATTCACTATAGTAAATATATATTATACTTATGATGTTTTTCATATTGTATTATACCTTTGTTTTGGTTTTTTGGTGTATTTTTGTATAATATAAAGTTTCTCTCTATATAAAATATGTTTACCAATTCATAGAAAATGTTGTTGATTGCATTATTATGTATGTTTCTCGTTTTTCTAACTTATTACTATGTAATTGTTTATTTTCCGTAATAAAATAAAATAAATAAATACCTACTAGCCAGTCCGCAACTTATACGGCTGAGTTAATTTTTTTTTTTCATGTTAAGTTCGTCAGACAGACTGACGCTGCAAGATTAAGGATAAAGGATTAGGAAGGGGAGGGAAAATGGGATCGAAATCGGGATAGGGGGGGATGACTAGTTCGTTTTTTGAAAATCCCACAAAAATCTAAATCTAACATCAATATCTACATTAGTGAAAACCGCATTCAAAACGGTTAAGCCGTTTCTGAGATAAACATGCACAAACGCACAGACAAGCAGACAAAATTCTAAAAACCATTTTTTTTGACTTCGGAAACTTAAGTAAGTAGAGTATGTACAATTTGTTTTTTTAAATATATTTTTATATAAAATTTTGTTGATAGATTTTATTGATTTTTGTATTGATATTGATGACTTTTAGTTGAACATTTCAAAGACTTTTTACAAAATTCGCTGCACAAATAAAACACAAGATGAATGTTTATCAAGTAAACTAATAGGTTCAACCCTTAATTTTTTAAATCAAAATAATATGTACCTGTTAGTGCAAGGAGAGACCAATCAATCTATAGTGAAGGTATAGGAATAACAGTTTCACGTAAATTTTTTTTTCAAAAAACTCATCTCCACTCCCAATTAAATAACAGATGTCTTAACGAACTCCTTCGTCGTAAAAAATGTCGAAATAAAATTAAGCGGTCCGAGTCTACCGCGAAAAATATGAACCTGTGAACATTCTGTGAGGTTCTTAGTACAACTGACAAAACAGACCTAAGTCGGAACCTACACACTTTTTCGTTTTAGGAAAAGTGATTTAAAAGCTTTAAAAATTGAATCAAATTTGTAAGTGTAAGCGCCTCTTTCACCAACTTCAAGTAGGCTGAACTGTCATTTAAAGTCACCAGCTCCATTATCCCTGGGATAATGGAGCATACCTTTGTTTGTACGGTGAAAGTTCCAAACTTTAAAAAGAAAACAATAATAAAAAAATCGCCTATCGAATGATGCAGTAAACCTAGTGCATAATTCAATAAAACAGAAAATGATTTCTAAAAGTAACTAATCAACACTTTACTTGTAGTTGGTGAAAGAGGCGCTAAGTTAAGTGATAGTTTTAAATTTTGCTGTAATAATAATTAAATAAATAAGAATTCATACCAGAGCCAACTTTCATTTACAAAGTTGACTCTGCCAGGAATTGAACCTTACCTTAGAACCGTAATTCCTGACAACGTTGTATGCATATTGCATAATTTCATATTAATCGGTTGCGTTAAGGCTTGAAAGTTTAACAAACAAACTCACTCACATTTATAATATTAGTTAGGATTAATTAAGATATTAAGCGTAATAAATTATTTCTTTAACTAGTTAAAATATTATGTATTGTCTCAGATTTTTTTGACAGTTCGAAGTTTATGTAGATGTAGATGTCTTGGATTTATGTAAGGGGTAACAAAGCGGGTAACGAGCCGTTAGTCTCGCCCAATTTGGGGTAAAAATGCCGGGTAAATTACCTACCCACCAGAGTGAGGCAATCATCTGCACTCATTTGTCCTGCCGCCCGCTCACATTTCTAAGTTATAAAATTTTGTATTTAAGCATTTGTCGTAAGTGCCTCGTTTGGAGCCCCGAATAATCATCATAACCCTACATATAAAAAGTATGAAAATGGTTGTACCCAGGTTGTACCTACATCTTTTATATATTTAGTTATGATAATAACATCTAAATAGGCACTTAGTCTTATATTTATCTTTAAATTAGAGTTCTAAAAAGTTATACATGGTTTTTACGGTGTAAAGTCGGGGTAAAAAAGGCTTGTCACCTTAAAGTCGACATTTGCTTGCACCAGGGCAATTAATATCAGTCATACCAAAATTTCATTTCAAACGTCTGTCAGTTTTCTGTTTAGTGCTTCAGTTTCAAAAGGTAATAAGAGTCTACAATTTAATAAAGAAATTAACTTGAAAATAGACGAAGGTTTTCGTACCCCGACTATACCAGTAAATATCATAATATACTATGGTTAGGGAGCCCACGATGCTAAATGTGTAGTCACTCGAGCGTCGTGGGGACCTATTGGACTTTGAAGATTGGATGGTAAGAAGAAAAAAAGGTTATATGAAGTTTTTCATTTCAGCGGTTGGGTGAGCGTCTACAGGCGTTCAAAATTTTGTAGGCGCTGTATCTTAATAAATCCTCCATATAATCGTCAGATTAAGAATCAGCACGATCAGGAATTCAGGCTGAACCGTCTGTATGAAAATCTGACGCGCTCGAGTATTACAAAATGAGAATCGTCAAAAATATTTTTTGCATTTTCAAAAAGCTGCCACGAGCTTGCGTTACATCCGAATCGTCTGAATTTTAAATGGAAGCTCAGTTTAGGTTCACTTAATATCCCCTCTGAAAATCTTACGCGCTCGAGTTGTATTTATAATTTTCGGTGATGCTAGAAACCACTTATCTATGAATTCCTAATCGAGATATCTTTATAGACGCGATTTCTTTATAACGCTTTCACATCGATTTTCTTGAAATTTTTCATACACATTATCAGTAACACAGAAAAGTACTGTTCCCGGAGGATCATCTAAAAATGACATTAAAAATAAAGATAAAATAAAATTTTAACAAGAAAAAGAGACCCGGACGAAGTCGGGTTAAAAGCCAGTATTGATATTAAAGATAATTATAGTATTTTGTATAGCAGTACGAGGTTACCGCCCAAACTGGCAAAGAATTTAATTAATCTAACTTTTACGCCCCCGAAATGGCCCATTATGTGTTCGAAACAAAGCTTTAAATGCTAAAACGGTTGTTGCGTCGAGTTAATTGGTTAAAGTTTGTTAACTTATAACAAGTGCGAATCTCGCGAGCTCTTGAAAACAGTCCTCACAGATCCAACTATTTCACAGATCTTTTGTTAGGCGTGTCCAATTTGGAAATAGGTCTTTCACCTATCTTCCTTCATGGATAAACTTTTAATATTGTAACATAAAGTTCAAACAACATTTTGTATGTTACCCAGACTATAACTTTATCTCACATTGAAAGTTAAATAACTTAAGTACAATTAATTTGTATAGTAGCAAATAATTCGATAATCAAAATATTTTAAAGTTCTGAGCAAGCTCGCTCCATCATAGGCCTCATCTTTGCTACATAGGTTGTTGGCCAAGAGCAAACCCATCTCTAATAAAAAAAAAGAGTATTCACTCCAACTTTAAAATGTTATAGGCATTTAGATAGCCATAGACACCTACCATCAGCCACCACCTGTCTAACAATATAAAATCATCAATCATCAATCAATACTAATAATAATCTGTAAGTGTAGGGTGTAGGTATTGTATTTATGTATGTTCCTCCATAACTCTTAAACGAATTAACTGATTTTCATGAAACTTGGTAGGTAAACATTTAGACGTACAGGACACAGGATAGGCTACTTTTTTCTTTTTCGCGCCAGCTAGTATAAAATAAAATTGGTTGCACAAAGACATCGAAGCTGTAAACAAATTCGTAGCAATTTGTTGCAGTTTAAAATAAGCTTTAATTTTTTTTTAATATTGGGCAGTTTATGTAAAGTGCAAAAAAAATTCAAGTTCAATATAGTTCCTATTTAAATAATAGTTAACTTCACTAAAGAGCAATAAAGACTTTAGAGGAGCGGTCCTCCAAATGTCTCAGCTCTAAGACAGTGTGAAGTGAATTTGTTGAAGGGCACTGAGGACGCCACCAATTTGATTTAAATTGAAATTGATTTGATTTCCACTCGAAAATAAACTTTAGGGGGTCCAATAATTTAGCCAGATCACGTACTCTTGATTACAATAATAGATTCTTTTTTGAAGTCCTTTTTTTTCTGTTGCTACTATTGTAACATTCTCTCTCTCTCTCTCTCTCTCTCAACCTTGTCCTGACTATTGTGAACATAAAGAAAAAAAACAGCAAAATCGGGTTTCACATTCTCAGTAATAAAAGAATAGAAGGTAGAATATTATAGTGTAGCAAATTAGCTTGTTGAAAAATGCTTAAAAAAATTAAATAAATACTAAAGTTTGTGTATGTTTGGACTTTTGGATGTTTGTCACTTAAGAATCCAAAAGCGGCTAAACGGAATTGCGTGAATTTTAGCATACAAATAGTTTATTATCTGGACTAACATATGTATGACACACTTTATACTGGAAAAATGATCGTCTAAAAATATAAAAAATTGTGTCATCAGAGATGTAGATGTCACCCGTTATATATTTTCACTGAACCGTATTTAATAACATTTCGTAACTATGTGTAATTTTGTCTAGCTTAAAAGATAGGATAGTTTGTTATATACTTCTCATTTTTTAATTATTTTTTATTGTATTTTATAATATTATTAACATAGCGCCATCTGTTGTATACTTACTCAATCCAGCAATTATTTGTTATAATTATCTGTGAGTTCCATAAGAATCTAACAGATGGCGATGTAAGGTAGTTTATCGGTTGGTTTGTATAAAAAATTGCACCCGTGCGAAGTCGGGAGCGGGCCACTAGTAATATGTATATTTTATAGCAAATAATTAGTTAACATTCTCTGTGAGAACTTTGTCATGCAGAGCGTTTAAAAAGTTTATACGAGTAATTAGCCAACAAAGTTCTCGCTAAAGCATTTATGTAATAAACGAAATAGAGACGAATTAATAAAGTTGACTATGTAATTAATACTATTTAACTAAAAAAAATTAATTAGAGGGAGACTTTGTGTGCTTAAAGTTTTGCCAAGTGCACAGTTTTATTAATTACTAGCTGGTGCCCGCGACTTCATCCGCCTTAAATAAAAAAAAAATTTATATGTTTATCTACCAAGTTTCATGAAAAACAGTTAATTCGTTTAAGGGCCTCTTTCACCAACTACAAGCAAGGTGTTGATTAGTTAATTTTAAAAATGTGATTTTCTGTTTTATTGAATTTTGCACTCGGTTTACTGCATCATTCGAATTTTTTTAATTATTTTCTTTTTAATATTTGGGACTTTTACTGTACAAAGAAAGGTATATCAGCTCCATTATTCCCGGTTATCGTTGACTTTAAATGACAGATAGCCTACTTGACAGTTGGTGAAAGAGGCGCTTAGAGTTATGAAGGAACACATACATACATACATACATACATACATACATACGATACATACATACAGAAAAAAAATCTGTAAGTGTATTTATGTTCCTCCATAACTCTAAAACGAATTAACTGATTTTCATGAAACTTGGTAGATAAACATTTAGTCGTAAATGACACAGGATAGGCTAATTTTTATCTTTTTCAACGCGGACGAAGTCGCAGGCACCAGCTAGTGTTTTATATTTTAGCACGATTTCCAATTCAAAATCTCTGAATAGGTACTTCACAACACAAACATCGTTATGCGCAACTGGTCTAAAAGATATCTGTCCGTCTGTACGTATAAATCAATGTAAATAATCCGGAATGAAGGCTACAATTAAACTTTGTTAATTAAGAAGATTGGAGTGGAAAGATTTCTTTACTGACAAAATCTGGATTAGGGAAGATTAGGGGCCGAGTCCTTTTTATTTTATACCGACGCCAAAAATTTCGACACTAAAATAACGATTGTAAATCTAAAAATAATAGGTATTAGTTTAAAATCGTATATATTATACTAGCTAGTGCCCGCGACTTCGTCCGTGTAAACGTTTATATACCAAGTTTCACGAGAATAAGTTAATTCGTTTAAGAGTTATTGAGGAACAGACATACATACAATACCTACACTTACAGATTTATTATTAGTATTGATTGATTGATGATACCTTATGTTACTCAGTGATAATGTAGCTTTCTATTAGGTTAAAGACAATGACAACTAAAGACTTGCGATTTTTTGAAGTTAGCTTTCATTCCCTCATTAATCGAATATTTAATTCTTTAACTAGCCGGTACCCGCGACTTCGTCCGCGTTGAAAAACAAAAGATATAACGTCTGAAAGTATACATTTTTGGAAAAAGTTATAATGGATTTCTTGAAAAAGTATACTTTAGAACTTTAGCTTTGGATACTTAGCTGGCGCCCAAGGCTTTACACGCTTGGAATATTTAGCCTATGAAAGCCATCTTGAAATTGTATTCTAACTAGATATTGGTGATATTTTTATTTATTTATTTATTTATAGTTTTAATAATAATTTTGGCTAATAATATACTACATGCAAAATGATCACTAAAAACCACTGAGGTTTATACTTGTGTTTTCATTTGTAACTATTACTTAATTCTAAGTATATTTTTTACAATTTATTACTATTTAAAAATTAATATTGCTTGAACTTAAATTTAATATTTTCAATCGTTATACTGTGACATAATTGCATAAATCGGATTAGTACTTTTAAAGATTACTTACGTCATACAAACATAAGTATATTATAAACTTTACCTCTCTATAATACTCGTATTAAATATAGATTTAGGTACACGTAACAGTATTGTTTTAAAAGTTAAAAATATAATATAATCTTAAGCCAACATACAAATTATTAAAATTTATTTTTATTAATGATGACAAGGCAAAAAATTATTACAGTTTCATTTAAAAATATACCAAAAATATTACGTCTACTATTTTATTGGCAACGGCCTTGTGTTTTTACTGCCATCTATCAATAACACTGTACAACTCTAACGTTTCCTTGCATTTTCAATGTAATGGACTTACGGTACCCTGAAAGACTAATGTTTCTTAAATTATATACTAGATGGCGCAAAATAAATTTATACTAACAATTTTATACTTTGAAAGAGGTGAATCTAAACTTGAAATACCTCTAAAAATGTGTACACTACTACATTTTAATTATAGTTTATACTTACAGCTGGTGTAAAGACTACGAGTATAATATTTACACAATAAAAACTTTAATATAAAAATGTTGTTAGTCTGAGTACGCTTCAGAAACTCGAGAATGGGTAGACCGATTTTAATTCGGTTTTCACATATGTAAAGAGGGATTTGATAACTGAAGCGGGTCGCTACTTATAAATATAAAGATTTCTGAAGAAGTTTTGATGTTTTATTCATATATATATATAGCTGTTTCACGCGACTTCGTCCGCTTAACTTTATAAAAAGCTTATGTTACTCGCTGATTCAAATCGGTCAATTAGTTTTGGATCTTTCCTCTTTATAATATTAGTATAGATATATATAGAGATCTGATGTAGATATAGATATAGATATAGATATAGATATAGATATAGATATAGATATAGATATAGATATAGATATAGATATAGATATAGATATAGATATAGATATAGATATAGATATAGATATAGATATAGATATAGATATAGATATAGATATAGATATAGATATAGATATAGATATAGATATAGATATAGATATAGATATAGATATAGATATAGATATAGATATAGATATAAATATAGATATAGATATAGATATAGATCAACACTGTTATTACAGACATACATAATAATAATATAGCAGAGACAACGAACAAAATAGTTGAAAAGTGGAGTTATCAAAATCCCAAAGGTGCAACAAAGTGCAACTATGTCAGTCGCTCAAGAGACTCTTGTGAATACTTATCTCTTGAATTACTGCTATCTATTTGAGGAGTCTGATTTTTGGATAAAAGCCAAACTTTGTAGCAGAATTCAAAAGACAAAGTAACGCCACAAATGTAAATAGATTCGCCTGCGACTTTGCCTTCCTAATATATCATTTTATTTCGAAAATATATGAGAAGAATACAAATGTTTTATGTTCCATTTTGAACGGAAATAAAGCTTATGTATCTTCCCTTAGGCTGGGTAGTCTTTTTATTATATTAAGGTCGGCAGACAGAAGGTCCACTTGATGGTAGGTGGCTACCGTCGCTCACACCACAAGTGCACTACAACTACAGTAGGATTAAGGATAAGAAATTGTTAAATCAGGTGTCGAAAAAACCGATTACGGTAGATAGCCACTTAAAATTACATTTGGACTTATCATTTCTAAAATGCTGACCTTGCGAAAGACTCCTATAACAAGAAATTATATCAAATTGAAAACGAAACGTCTCTGACAGGGCTGCAAGTTCGCTACAAAGTTTGACAATCTCAAATTGCTACATTCGTCAGTAGGATTTGTTATAACTCGGGAAATTCTTTATTAAAATACAACAAAGCTTACAAAAATCACATACCTATCTACATATAGGTATATCATATACATATATCATACAAATATACATATATCTACATACACTTTTGTTGAAAGATATTTTAATTTTGGACTATTCCCATACAAACTTCATAAAAAAAAGTAATTTGAATTTTTATTTAACCGTGTGTTTATTGAAAAAAACTCACCATTAAATAAAAATATAGAATACGAGTATAAATTTTACTAGTATGATTTCTATAACCTCCCCAGTAATCGACTCATTTACATGTGCTCTTGGTAGAGACGACAGGTAGCCTACACCATAGAATGAACTGTCAACCTGTCTGACACTAATTCTATATATTAAATCATAAAAGCCTTGGACTGTTTAACCTTCATTTAATACTTAATAATTCTTCGTAGTAGGTATAATCGTCACATTGCGTGCTACAAATACGGAGGCTTAAATACTATTGTATCAATCTTATCAAAGTCCCATAATAATAGATTTGAGCTTACTTTGAACATTTCCATTTGCCTAATTTGATTTTCATAAAAATCATATCTTGATAAGAAAGAGAAATGAACTAATGTTTGATACACAAAAACTAATTTATATCCTCTACCTCTCTATATTAAAAAAATGCGAGATTAATAAGATATTATATATCCTTCGACCAATAAAAAATGACTAGGTACAGCCTAGTCCTAATTTCCTAGCCTTAGTCAGTTCAATAAAAAAGTGTAATATATACTAAAATTCAACAATTCCTGTAGTTTGGAATGAAACTACTGGCTATACTTTACTGGTTGAGCCGACAGTCGTTGCCTTGGCTATTTCAAGTTAAAATACTATCCAAATTTCTGAGATTTCCCGTGGATTTTTAAAAAAAAACTTTCATACCAGTGATATGTTAAGTAAGTACTAGATTGAGCACTCGCTACGATTTCTTGCTAAATTCATGTTCCAACGCGGAAGGTGCGCGGGGGACGGCGCGCCAGTAGTGTCAAGGTCAATACGTCGTCGTAGACAACTAAATATTAATATGACCGACCCGATAAGCACGTCGGTTTTAACAAATTAAATATTAACCTATTAAACGTTTCAATATTTATAAAACTATGGAACGCCACATCAGAAGTTTTATTAATATTTTTTGTTGTATTTTTTGCAATATCTCATCACACAAGACGGCATTTTTATTGGTTTTGAAAATAATAATGCGCCTAATCTCTACGAGCGCGTATGACAGACTGTGAACGGGTAGGACGTCAGAACTCCAATCACTTGGAACACTCATCGCGTCTTGAGTGTCCCATCGAGTACGTAGTACTTAACATATCACTGTTTCATACGAACCTTGTCCTAACAATTATTACAGATACAATAAAAAAATATCAAAGACACTCAGTCCACTGCCCTTTACATCCATCGACTTTTGCCCACTCTCTTGAGATCAGTGGCCTAGCGAGCGGGTAGTTGATCCATTTCAACAAAGTCTACACTCCAAGAGGCATCTGCTACACGAGATATGTCCTGTCTATTCCCACTTCAACTGACAGATTGTTTGTTGTTGAGGTCTTTTTTCTATTATTATTGTTTTTTTGTGTACAAAACATACACTTTGCTACGCTTAGGACTTTTTTTTTTAAATAGGCACTATTACTTACTTAAACTGCATAGTTGTCTAGTACGAGAAGAGAAAAAATATTGCATGGAAAAAATTATTTTCCCATTCAATATTTAAGTACTATGGTTATTTTTTTTATTTTATTTTTTTCCATGAACCCCTCCAGCATTATGCGCTGAAGCCTATTTCTACAAATTTCACATTCATACCAGTTCTCGCTCACTTTCCTCTCGCACTTGCATTCTTCATACTTTATCTTTCTTTTATCCTATTCTATCTATACTTTTATACTTATTTCTATTTTTCTTATTTCTAAGCAGGGTAAAGGTAAATAAAGGTACACGGGGTCAATAGTATTTCACATCAAACAAATAAATAATTAAACAATATAAGCATTAACAACATTAAAATAGGTTAAAAACAATAACTAATAAAACATCAAACTATTAATAAAGTTAAAAATAATAAAATAAAATTTTTATCACAGGTTATAATTAAAAAATAGGTACATTAACAACATTAAAATAGTTTAAAAACAATAACTAATAAAGCATCAAATTATTAATAAAGTTAAAAATAATAAAATAAACTTTTTATCACAGGTTATTATTATATTTACATTTCTTAATCCTTATTTCTCTTTATCGCCCTTCCTGCTATTTTTATGCAATAACTAAGGAATTTGTCTCTATTTTCACTTTTCCTTTAAAGCTTTAGTGACTTCCATGTCTATCTCTAATTCTAATCCTACTCTATCCCTTTCGTTTGCCGGGCAATCGGCCAGCAGGTGAGGGGTACTATTGTTATTGTGTCATTCATCATGATCTTATAAACATTATCTCTTCCTATTTATTACATAGAATTTCTGTCAGCCAACAGCATTTGGCTGGATAGAATATGAAGAATTCGTCATATATTTTGAATCCCATTTGTGAGTTCGCGTGTCGTCGTTTTCGTAATGGGAGCACGTTATTACTTACAATTGGATAGCATATCCTCAGTGACGTGTTTATAGTGAATACTTAGAAGAGAACGTTTCCAATATTGCTGGCGGTTCCAGTCGCTGGCAAATGTTTCGGTTTACCACCTTTACCTCGGTGGCTACGTGACTAGCGCACAAACTTATGTGCGGGCCACGAAAACAGCGATATTTCAAAACTGCTTTCAACGAGTTTTTTAATTGTCTTCTGTTCTGTCATGTTGACCTGTTATCTGTATCTGTTTATATATGTAAAATAGCGCGCTCCCCAGGACAATTCTTCGCCCAGCAAAGAATTCTTCATTTGGATTTATTATATAAGATATATTACTTTTTTTTTTTGTTAAGATCGACAGACAGGCTGTAACACAAGCAACTTGCTGCAAGTGCGCTGCCTACCATAGAAGGATTTAATGATAAAGAATGAGGTAATGGGCTCTGGCATCCCTTACTCACAAACCGAAACACAACAGCACATATGCTGTTATTTCACTGTGGTCGTCTATAAGGTGGTGATTACTGCAACCAGACATGACCGCCAGACTACGAAACACTGCTATTAGAAATTATGCTAAGATAGTACACATAAATTGTAAAATAACATTTGTATACCTCTTTTTCGAACCAAGCGCTTTAAAACATCTTTTACTAGCTGTGGCTCGCGACTTCGTCCGCGTTAAACGATGAAAGGTACCCTATGTCCTTTCTGGTGTCTCAGACAACGTGTATGCAAAGTTTTTGCGTGAAAGAGTAACAAACATCAATACATCCATACAAACTTTCGCATTTATAATATTAGTACGAATAATGTGCACTGCCAAAGTTTTGAACTCCCTGCCAGCGTCTGTATTTCCGAGCTCATATAACCCTTTCGAAGTTCGAGTGAATAGACATCTTCTGGTTGAGCTCGCTCCGTCATAGGCCTCATCTTCCCAAAACGGCTGGATGTTGGCCAAGAGCAAACCCATCTCTAATAAAAATAAAATTGAAAATACTCGTTTCTTATGGCCTCGCATTGCAACAGAACTCCAAGCGACAGTCAGAATGGTCTCGTAATTTCTCCAGAGAGTATCCTGAACACGAGCTGTCTAGTTAGAGCTGCATTATTAACTTGTGTGTCATTGTGTCTCGGACTTCGGAGAACGGCTTCACTTATATTTATAAAGACAAACTCCAAGAGACTCGTATCAAAATCCACTCAAACAAAATATGAATACGTTATGAACAAAGGTAAAGGACAGTCATATTCTTTCTTTTCTAAATCTATGGGGACACAGAGTTCTACTGTCTACTACGAGTATAAGCAGATCTTTCATACCACCATGAAAAAGGGCTTGAGCTGTTCATTTTAAGGTTCTGTTGCTGTTCACATATGAGTATGTGCAAAGCCTACCTCGCGCGTTTAGTACTTACTTCAAAATATTGAGTTGTGTACATCGATTTTTTTTTTCGTAGTTTCCCCCCGAGGGTTACACCACCCCCGTGGGTCATATATTTATTCTATTTTACATATTGTGTCTTATTAATTCTATATTAGATCAAGCTGCAGAGATTTGGTGTGAGCATTTTGTGTAAAAAGTCTTAGAAGATAACCAACTGCGCTATTGTGTGAAGAATAGTTTAATATGATATACTGACATGTTTTTCACTCGAGTTTATTATTTATAACGTTGTTATTAACAATTTTATGGCTGTTTTTTTTAGTTTTTTGCTTATAAAATTGAAACTATCAGGGTAATCACGATGATATCGTTTTCATTCTTTACACAATTCGTAAAGAATGAAAACACGAACAAAATAAGAGGTCGAATGACTCGATCGGATAGTTAGTTAAGGAGAAAATTGGGAAAAACCGGCCAAATTGCAGTTTTTTCTAGATCACCTTAGAGTCTAGACGGACAAAAGACTGTCTGAGCTTCATACAAACAATGTAATTTTACGGCGATACTTTGTAAGAAGGTTAGTGTTACTGCCTTCAGAAGGTTTGTCTTGTTTCTACGAAACGCAGTGCCGCGTCACTCTTGAGATTCTGAAAAACAAAACAACATTTCAGTTTAGGGCTTCCAACAGATTTTTACATTTGCTATTTAGTGTATCAAATGAATAAGATATAAGCCAAAACTATTGTTCTGAAGAATATATATTTTCTAAAAAAAAAAATTTTTAATGTGCTTGTAAAATGTTGTCTTTGGGAATGCCAATATAATATAAATAAAATAAAATAGATAAGTAAAGTTTTTTTGTTCTATTGTTCTATATGACATACCCTCCATATAACGTGATAAAAGAGCGTCAGGTAATGGTTAAATTTCGCGTGATTTAACAACATTTAAAGTGAACGCGACGGTCAGGGCCGCGGCTCTCTTGATAACAATGTAATTTATAACCAAACACTATGTTGGGAAAGTAAGGCGTGTATAAAATACCTTAGTAATTGTTTAATATTTTTCAAGAACACTTTGAAATTGTGATATTTGCTGACCTATTCTTTGACATTGGTCACAACAAAAGCAACAATATAAGTCGTCGAGATGAGTAGAAGCTTCATTCCACGGACGCGCGACCTTTTGTACAATATCCCTTCTAAGGTGTGTCTATCTTGCTACAATATGGACTTCTTCAAGCGTGCCGTAAATAAATTTCTACAGAAGTAGTAAGAAAACTAAATAAAACAAACTAGTAATAAAAAAAGACCCTGATTAAGTTAGTGGTACTGGACCATCCCCCCATTCTTAATCCACCCTAGTAAGGTCAAGATTAATTTTATCGAACTTATTAATAAAGTAATATAATACACAGATTAATGTATAAATTATGTTTTAGCAACAATAATATAATATAATATAATATAATATAATATAATATAATATAATATAATATAATATAATATAATATAATATAATATAATATAATATAATATAATATAATATAATATAATATAATATAATATAATATAATATAATATAATATAATATAATATAATATAATATAATATAATATAATATAATATAATATAATATAATATAATATAATATAATATAATATAATATAATATAATATAATATAATATAATATAATATAATAAGTTCTTAATATTTGTTACAAAATAAATGGCCCAGGGCTTAACCCCCGGGGGGAAAATATATAATGCTAGCTGGTGCCCGCGACTTCGTCCGCGTTTTCTATATCCGCGTATCCTGCAAGGCCGACTGTGTAACCTACCATCAAATAAACAGTCACCAATGGTGTGGTGCCAAGTTAAGCAGTGAGATTTATTAGATTTGTGTCACAGAAGCAACAGGTCTGAGACCTTCATAATTTTAAAAGGTTAATTTTCACATTTAAGCTTTAAGTCATTATTCAAAGTTTCGTTTAATTAATTGTCACGAGACGTAGCACGGAGCGTTATGATAGATAATGATGACATATTTAAAGAAAATTCTTTCATTAAGAAAATATTAATTTTAATAATAAAAAACGTCGTTTTATGGTACCTGGTAATTATTTTTATTAGGTAAATATTCAATCTTTATTGCTCATACGTATTAGCTAGTTGTGGAATTTTTTATTTTTATTTTTAAATGAACCCTTGGGTATAGTACTGTGAAATGTATGAAGGTATAATATGTCTTTTTCTGTATCCCTGACAACTGGTCCAGTATCCCTAAAATATTTTTCTGATTACTAACAGACTGAATCTTCGTGAGTAGCTTCAGTTTGCCGAGACGAACAACTTTCGATCGCGGACGCGGACGAAGTCGCGGGCGCTAGCTAATTTATAATATACAGAGTGTATTTATTATTATACATTGTATTGTATGTGAGCAAAGAAACAAGTTAACGAAACAGGCGGTAAGCAAAGCGAGTTTAGTTATAGCTTTTCTGAGCTAACGTTGTGGTTAATTCCCAAACTAGTTAAACAACAATGAACTTATGCACATAGTGTAATCAGCGGTAAGGGTACAACACATAATGCAGTTATATACAGTGCATATAATGCAGTTTCAAAAGCGAGCACATTCCTTCACCCTATGAAGACAAACAGCGCATTTCTACAGTTTACTTCGTTGCATGCGTGGCCACATACCATCAAATAGACGGCCAAGCAGCTAAAACTGCCAGTGTAAATATTACCTGCGATAATTATTTTATGATTAGTAAAAAATACTAACATATTTAGTTGACTATACATGGTAAATAATATTAATAAAGTGTCAAATGCTGCTATCATTAATATAATAACTTAAATTTTTATAATAATTTTATAATATTCATATTTCTTGCAGTTACGGAGTAAATACATTACAAAATGTCAAGCGTTATTTTGTAAGTATGTTAATCAAAGAAAATAAACAAAATAAAATAGTAATAGGAAAAATTCCGTTCTGTTTATACGATCCCATCATAATAAAGCATTAATGGCGGAAGGGATCTGAAGCGATTTCTCAAAAAAACTGCCCCCCGAGTATCCCTAAACGGCTCTAACTGAATGAATGTGAAAATCTTGATACGTCCCCAGCCCATTAAGTGTCCCGGTGGGTAGTACCCGGATAAAAATAAAAGTTTCACGTCTGTGCCAATTTGTCCCGGCGGTGTCTTGTCCCCCACATATCCTACTGTACTGTCCGCAAAAAAATTTAGGACACCAAAGTAATAAATAGACTGTGTTTTGAAAAGCCTAGTTCCAAAAATAAAACCTATATAATTGTTATATTGCTATTGTCCAAACAGCTAAGTTCCTCAAAAGTAGGGTCTTCAAATCTAGGGTAAATGGGCACTTACTAGGTAAGCGTGGTCCACCTTCGGCCGCATCTGCAAAAATCATGCAAAAAAATTTTTTTTGAATTGCCTTCACTCATTAAAAAAAATAGGTATAGATAGGTATGTGGTTTTTTTACATGCTCACATTGCATTCTGCAGCTAAATAGACAGACAGAGAGATAACAGCATGTGTGCGGTTGTGTTTCTGTGAATACAGGATGCCCGAGTACCTACAATACTTATTATACCTTTTTATTCCTTCTGTTTGCAGCGAGTTTGCAATCCTATGACATTGCTAGAATTATCTACCTAAGCAACCTACAATCAAGCAAACAGTCAGTCTGACTTTATAATTAAAATTATAAAACATGATTTATTTTTTAAATACAATGAGCAAAACGATCAAAGATATTGCCTACTTAAAAAAATATATCAAATGATCTCTATTTCTCTACGCGTTCCTGATGTTCATAGTAATATTTTGTAAAATGATATTTAGCGTAAAATTGTCTTATAAACTTTGGACTTTATACATTCCTCAAACCTGTTACATAGGAGGTATAGTCATTTCAACATTTCTTGAATAACTTAAATTTAATTTATATTTTCATCATTCAAGTCCCGAAAATAGTCTATTTTTAACTCGGAATGCCGGACGTAAATTCGATTTACAGCCCTAGGGGGCCTTTAAATTCATTAACCGATAAGCTTATCAGTCACTCGTGCAGCTAAATGTCAAAGAAAAATACTCCTAATTATTCTTTCTAATTTTCTTATTTAGCTGCAGTTTTAATGGTTTATATGTTACTTAGAACTTTCATTGGTGAGGGATGTGCCTCCAGTTATTGAACGATGACGAATTTGTTCGATGCCACCTCGTTGGAGGCATTAATACTAATAATAAATCTGTAAGGGTTGGTCATGGAGTAAGTTACTTTGTTTTCAGAGAAATCGTGTTTATAGGCTCTATACATGATACTGAAACTAAATTGACGATTTGTAGAATTTTGTATTAATGTATGTATGTATGTGTGTGTGTGTGTGTGTGTGTGTGTGTGTGAGGACACAGGATAGGTTACTTTTATCTTTTTAACGCGGACAAAGTCGCGGGCACCAGCTAGTAAATAAATAAATTCAAACACTTGTGGAACAACATCATGTATGCAATATTGTAGTGACTGTACAAGGGATCTCAGAGCCCACTTCTTATCCTTTATCCCACTAAGATCGACATCAGACTAGCAGCATTTACGACGTCGCTTGTATTAGGTGACGATAGTTACCTACCATCAAGTGAATAGTCAGCCTGCTTGCCGATCTTTACATTAAAAAATATCAATTTTATTCACGAATTGAAACATTAAACTTCAGTGTTTCAATCGCATGTAAAAAATACACCCTCGAACTTTGAGTAATGTATTTCGGTCTTTTTCTGTTTTTATTGCCTTTCTTTCCTTTTCTGTACCTCTGATAACGTGTAAAGCAAAATTCCACGAGCCAGCAAGACAAACTACTCTCGCATTCATAATTTAATTATTAGTTAAGATCTAGTGAGATTTTTACGAACAAATTTCTCGTACATGAGAAAATAACATTGTGAAATTGTTAAACAGTTTTCGAGTCGACTGTACCTGTACATCGGAGCTGTCTTCTGGTACAACTCATTGCTTTGTTTGTCTGAAGTTGTGCTTAGATAAATTACGCAAGTTTACCGATGGAGATGTTCTATCATTGCTACAACGAATAGGTACAGAAGCCTGCAATATTTGCTCTCCACTTTATACAAGACACGGATTGTCTTTTACATTACTTTAACTCAGTCTTGCCTGTTTTGATACTATAATTAGTTTAAATTCTCTATATAGAGAATGCTAACTAACAATATTATAATTTATAATGCGAAAGTAAGTTTGTTTATTTGTTTAGCTTTCACGCCTTAACTACACATTTAATCATAATGAAATTTCGTGTATACGTTTTTAGGGATACTGAAAAGGACACGTGCTACCTTTCATTTAGAAAAAAGTAGTTACTGCTCCTAAGGGATCGTCTAAAAATAAAAATAATTTTAAAAAGGTTAGTTTCCAAACGCGCCCGTCCAAAATAACTCCAAATAACCCCGAAACTTGTCCTAAAAAAACCCAATTGTCAAGAACACGTGTAAGGCGATTAAATAAAGGTTATATTTAGATTGAATTACACATTTCGAATCGAGGAAAAACACATATTTTCATAGTCAACATTAAATACTCCCTATATAAAAAATGTCCCCATATAGCATACAGTTGCAACATAATAATAGCACTTTTTAAATTATAATATGCCAGTTATTATTATTATTATTATTATTTATTTTAAAACATTTTATTCTGTTTTACTATTGGAGCATTGGAGCTTTAGCAGTCAATTTTAATACGCTATCTTAAGACGAGGACTAGCAGAAAGGCGCTATTTTCGTCGCTTAATTTAACTTCTTAGAGTAAATTTAAAATTTTGATACAAACACCAGTGCATATTTAAAATTTAAAATAGAGTAAATTAAGAAAAATTTCAATAGGGCAGAATTATAAAAAATATTATATTTTCTAAGACAAAAAAGTAGCTCAAAAAAGCTTTCTCGTCACAATTTGTTAGCAAGCTTATTAATTAACTTAAGTTCTGTACTAAAGTTTTAATCTGCTGCCATTTTTTTTTTTCATATTTTTGACTATATTTAAAAAAAGCTTCCAATTTTAAACTTCGATTATCTACGAGGATCTTGTTCGGCTAAAAAAATTTGTTGTGCAATATTGCACCTTAATTCATAGGCAATTAGGTTGCGCTTATTTTGGTAAAAATTGTGTTCGGTCTGAGGTTAGTCCTTGTCTTAAGTTTGTTACATAGTAACGTGGCTGTGTCAAGGTAAAAACCGCTAGTAAACACATCAATAATTGAGTGTAGTCTGTTTGCCATTAAACGGAGTGCGAACCAATTTCGGTCGAACTTAAATCTGCGTTGTCAGACTCGTAAAGCACTAATGGGTACACTTTATTACCAAAAAGTGTACGTGCTTCAATTTAGTGATAAAAATAGTACCTAACTTAGTTACTAGTGTTTGTAATCACGGCACAGACTAAGTGCGAATTGACAGGACATCTTCAATTTTGCCATGGTACCTATAGGTTATATAAAGTTTGTTGTTAGAGTTTGTTTATTTGGTTGTACGCGCTAATCTCGGGAACTACTGGTTCGAATTGAAAATTTATCTTGTGCTGGAACAAAATGGGGACAAATTTGTGGCTGACGGTCTACTTGATGGTAGGTTGTTACCTGTGGTTGTTACCGTCGCCTTAAGGACATAAGTAACACCAGAGGCGCTACTAGTGCCCTATACGCTGACCCAACTTACAGCTAGAACAGGTAATACGATTTTTTACTACACATAATATTAAACATGGTTATTACAAAATGAGAATATATCAATCATCAATACTAATAATAAAACTGTAAGGGTTGGTCATGGAGTAAGTTACTTTGTTGTCAGAGATATCGTGTTTATAGGCTCCATACATGATACTGAAACTAAATTGACCATTTTTAGATTTTTTTTTCTGTATGTATGTATTGTATCTAAGTATGTATGTTCCTCTATAACTTTTAAACGAATCAACTGATTTTCATGAAACTTGGTAGATAAATATTTAGAAGTACGAGACACAAGATAGGTTACTTTTTTCTTTTTCAACGCGGACGAAGTCGCGGGCGCCAGCTAGTAAATAGTAAAGTTAGACAATATTAAATGTTTTCTTAGAAACAATTAATTGTTTTAATTTTAATTAATTGCAAGAATTTTTAAATTATAAACTTTAGAACTCCAACTTATCACTGATTCAGAACAACTCAACTACATATGTTCTGCGGTGCATTATTATATCTGGAATCGTTAGCGTTTCACTACGCTGCTGGCTAGACGATACGTGTTCGAAGGGAAAATAAAAGAGACAATGTATGTCAAATTAAACAATACCGCAAGTTGACGGTTTGCAACACATCGTTTGCTCGTGCAGTCTTTACCTTCCGGGGTGCAGTCGCAACAAGAGAGAACTATACTGCACCTTTATCATGAGTTATAATGACGAGCGAGCGAGAGAGTAAAATATTTATATGGAAAATTGTCAATTTGACATTGACAGTTGACAGATTTCCATATAAATGTTTTACGCTCTCGCTAGCGAGTGCGGTCATTGTAAACTCATGGTAAAGGTACTGTTTTTATACATCCTCATTGTGCTACTATATTTTATATTTAGATTTTAATTATAAGTGAAGTTTAAATATGATCTATATCGTGCTAACGATTCGCTGGTTTAGTTAAATCGTCTAGTATAGACTGTTTCTTTTTGCGTTTATTAACCAGCAGCAAGAAGATATTAATCTTACAAAATTTATGTTAACAAAATGAACGGGAAAATGTGAAAAAAGTAAAGAAAATCTGCTCAAAAATCATAAAATAGGAACGTTTCGATACACATCTCTCCGTGAATTCGCTTAAACACATTCGCTCCTTCTGGAAATTGTGTTTCCCGGGCACACGCTGCCGCTGTGTCTAAATGATACAGCGTATTTACCGCATGTGAAAAGAAAAATGGCGAGACCCATATAAAAACGGGTAGCGAGCAACCGGCACCAGTAATAACATCATACACCCTTTTAAGGCGCCCCGAATATCAGCGACGGAGAATTACGTACTTAGTCGTTTTTAGTCCAGGAGCTAGTTATCGTAATTAAATCATTTTTATTACGATATCCAGCTCCAACAACAAACTTAATCTTTTTGTAAAAAACTAAATACTATATAATATTTATATTTTTTCTCATTATTGTCATTCAAATTTTTATATTATGCCTTTTTAAGCCCGAATGAAAATTTATAGACGTAAATCAAATGTCACATGTCACACGTTACGCGTTACAGGCTACAATATGCTTCAATACAAATATTAATATTATGTACAATATAATACATATAATAAATTATGTTAATATGTGTTAATTATATTTAATAAATTATTTATTTATTGTTCGTAAGGAGTAAACTCCAGTCGTGCGTCGGAGCTGACACACACACTTTTTTTATGTAAAGGTCGGAAGGCAAGCTCATGTTCCACTTTGTGTTATTTGGTTAACATCGCCTGCTATAATTTGACCACGATTCGACCACATCTAAGTGGTCTTGGTAGAAGGGATAGAGTTTATAAATTAAACAACATCTACAATAATTTACATTACATTACATACATGTAACGTTTCAGCATAACAAAATTATTTAAGTTATTGTCATCACACTTAGTATATGATCAACGTTACTTATAGCCCCGTGCAGCTTTCTTGTTCGATATCAACAAACTTGTAAAAGTACACCAGAATAAAGCTCCGCAATTTATGTTATGTCAGAAATGTCTGTTTGTTTATCTTCTCACTCAAACTGTTTCTATTACTGTGTATTTTATAACAAAAAGATATTAATTTAAATAAACATATTTTTAGTTTTTAAGATAACAAACAATATGGAAAATTAATATGTGTCCTAAATAATATATTTTTCACTCATTCATTTTGGAATATTTCTTGTTTTCAAAAAAGGAGGAGGTTCTCAATTCGACTTTTTTTTATGTTTGTTACCTCATAACTTTCGAGTGGGTGAAATGATTTTGATGATTCTTTTTTTGTTTCAAAGCTGGTGCTCCCCGTGTGGTCCCATTTCAATTTGGTCCAGTTCTGACAGTGGCATCCATGAGGAAAGACCATAAGACGGCTTGAAGTCGGTTTATTTTTTGTTAAAAAGAGTTACTTATCATTTCTTAGCTCTCCTTATTAGATCGCGCAGAGAAACCCCGAACTCAAACTAAAATAACTATTCCAAATTTTCACAGTTGACTCCTAGACTGATAATAATGCCACACTTTCAGTCATAGTCTTTCTTTAGCATTATTATTTTAAATTATACAATCTTCCAAGAAAATATATTATTAATATATTTACTGTTATAATTATTATGTGTTTTGGTAAACGTAATTCACATGAAACCAAATAAATACGATACTGTACCTACAATATCACCGAAATAATGATGAGTTCGCCCTCCAGTCCGCTTGTATTTAATAAGGAGTGGGAAAACAGTGTGACGTGAATTGTAACAAAACGTCGGCCACCAAATATGCAGCAAACTAAAGAATGCCTAAGCACGATCTCCATTAACGACCGGGCACAGCCATAAATATACCCGTCACGTACTGTTTGCTCAGTGAAACGTGATTTACAGTTTTCTACGTCCAAAATAATACAATACTCACAATTGGAATGCATTACGTAAAGCCACCTTGCATTTTCAGTATATATTACTAAATATCTTTCACTCTTATTCAAAACTAGCTGGCGCCCGCGACTTCGTCCGCGTTGAAAAGGAAAAAGTAGCCTATCCTGTGTCCCGTACGTCTAAATGTTTATGTACTAAGTTTCATGAAAATCAGTTAATTCGTTTAAGAGTTATGGAGGAACATACATACATACATACATACATACATACATACATACATACATACATACATACATACAGAAAAAAATTCTAAAAATGGTCAATTTAGTTTCATTATCATATATAGAGCCTATAAACACGATATCTCTGAAAACAAAGTAACTTACTCCATGACCGACCCTTATAGTTTTTTTATTAGTATTGATGAAACCGCGTAGAAAAATAAAAAAATCAATATTACCTTATAAACTAAGTCATGAGATGTCTATCGCTAATATTATCAGGAGCTTTATCACTTTTAACACGAATTTAAACTTGTGAACTAGACTAATCACGTGGCATATGATTCTGTGTAAAATTAAACAAATCAAATATTAATATTTAAAAATAAATGATGATAACTAAATAATAACAATAAACATAGCCTAAATAGACCGATGATGTAAATACCTCCAAAAAAATCCTCCCCAAAAAGAATATCCCTAACCTTAGGCCAAAATTTGACGTTGGCAATGTAAATATATTTCAGGAAGCCTTCTAGCGGCACACGAACACGTGTTTTATACTACCTGGTACCCGCGACTTCGTCCGCGTTCATAATGTTATATAGCCTTCCTCAATAAATGGACTCAACACAAAAAGAATTTTTCAATTCGAACCAGTAGTTCCTGAGATTAGCGCGAACAAACAAACTCTTCAGCTTTATATAATAGTAATGACAAAATAGTATTGCAATCGCTACATTTTTATACATAATCTATAAAACCAATTACCACTTTTAGCTTTGCTGAACTCCTTAATAAGTGTATCGTAGTTAAAATTAGATGCTATGTAAGTATCTGATTTAAAAAATAAAACTGCTAGAGCTATAAGTCATCTCTGTGCCCACAGTATAGTGTGCGTGCGCGTACGTACCGTGGTTGTTGTGTTATAAGCGACGGTAGCCACAATACCTCCAAGTATACCGTCAGTCTGTCTGACGTCCTTTATATGAAAAAAAAAAACACAGACATTTCTACATACTTAGACACTGTCGATCATATAAAAAAAATCACAGATTTCGTGCCTCACACGACTATCGAGCACATTGGAAATGAATCTACGGAATTCGAAATTATGTTGTTCTGACTTGGTGACTTCTTTCAAAAAGGTTAAGCTACATGGCAAACCCTTAACCCGATCGTCTTTATTTTAGGCTCAAATTGTAGGTAACTAATTTGTCCAGAGGGATTTTTTTCAAATTTTTGATATCATTCTTCGTTTTCAAAATATCGAGCGCCAAAATCAATCGATTTTTTTTTCACTATTTCGGCCATAACTTTTTTCGTTTTTGACCTTTTCGAAAAATTCTTTTTGCACCTTACAGCTCTCGTGAATACACGTCTTTTGAATCCTTTTTGAAAATCATATCTTTACAACTCTCCGAGATATAAGGGGACACTTCCAATGTCAAAAATCTTAGAAATAAAACATAATGAAGCCTCCCAGAAGAGGTTGCATTTTGAAGAAGCCGACATTTAATTTACACTATGAAGGAGCACAATCGAATCAATTTCCCGCAAAAGCTTTTAGGAATTTATCTTTTGAGCGAAAATTCCTTTGTGGAGAGAAGAGGTCCCCTGAATTAGTGGACTGAGGTTCTAGTGCTCTCAGAGGTCAAACGACAGGTCAATTGAGCATCATATCTTTACTTTGCTTGCTAAGAAAAGTGCTTTTTCAATAATAATAGAATTTAGACTCCTTAAGTCTGGTCGTGGCAAATCTTGTTTAGATGTTGACTTAAGTACATTATCTGCGGTGCTGTAAGATGACGCACAAATAGTTATACTTATTTTCTGAAACTTAAGTTGGTTTTAGTTAAGAAATTTAAATTATCTCTTGAAAGATTCTAGAAGTCGTATTAATTATAGTGTTTAGAGCTTAATTATATTACTGTAATAAATATCCAAACATATCTACTCACAATCTCACATTTTTAATATTTCATTTTATACAATAGGTATATATAATATATCAGATTAATTATATTATGTTATGTTACTAAAAATTTTATTACTTTATATTTACTAAGCTTTAATCATTAAGCGCCTCTTTCACCAACTACAACTGTTGATTAGTTACTTTTAGAAATCATTTTCAGTTTTATTAAATTATGCACTCGGTTTACTGCATCATTCGATAGGCGTTTTTTTTAAATTATTTTCTATTTAATGTTTGGGTCGTTTACCGTATAAACAAAGGTATATCAGCTCCATTATCCCCGGTTACCGGTGATTTTAAATGACAGTTTCGCCTACTTGACGTTCGTGAAAGAGGCGCTTAGACAAGTAATTTGATCTCGTAGACAAACTGCTTTCCAGTTTTATGGGACAATGTAACTATTATTAAGATTACTTTTTATGTATAATAATAATAATAAATAAATATACCTTTATTTCAATTACAGTATATCTTTATAATATTAATATGCCGTATACATCTTGTGCATATAGCTTTTCTTCGTAGCAAATTAAGGGCGATAGCCTGGCTCAAGTGTACACTCACATTTCAATGTTTAATAGTACAATTAAAATACGGCTCCAAATCGATGACGAGAGTTCAATTCATTTGAATTTAGAACGAAATTGACTTAATTATTCCTTCAGATCTTCAGTTCTTTAATTAAATTTTTCAATTCGCGAACAAGTGGCGTATTTTTAGCGAAATAACTTTCATGGTCGTATTACTTCTATTGAACTATGTGATATTAAAAATTAAATGTATTTTAGGGATTCATTTAAAGATAATACTTGAATACTTTTACGTTTTAATACTTGAAACGTAATTATAAGAACGAAATTGATCACAGAATAGAGTGGTACATAGCGCGTATTGAAAATTAGTGAGAAGTTTTTTAAAGTCTCCCTGTCAAAAGCAGAAAATATCTCTTGATAAGGGTTGTACGTTGCCAGAAAGTTATGTTGTACTTAACCTAAGTTACCTACTTGTTAAGTAGGTATGTAATATTAATAAGTCCTCTTTCACCATATCTGAGTAGTGTCAAGTAGGCTAACCACCATTTAAAGTCACCGGTAAGTAAGCATACGAGTTTCACCATCTTCGAGTCAATGGGTAATTTCAATGAAATTAAAACAAGATACTCGTAGCATTTACTCGTCAATTAATGTTACTTGAAAAGTATAACACTTTACTTGTAGTTGGTGAAAGAGACTCTTAGATTTATTAGCAGAATAACTAAGTTGTAATCAATTGACACAACGCAATCTATGTACGAGTAGGTATGCAAAGATATTTTATTTCTTTTAATTAAATTTCTTAAAAAAAATCTTAAGTAATATTTCTTAAATAAACTCGTCTCGTCCATTTAAAAATTTTTAAAGAAAATATTTCGGATGATATCTGTAGTTAGTCTATAATTAGAGCTAGAAAAGTTCTAATAGGCGATTATCTATTAAAAAATAATTCTATACTAATATTATACAGAGAGAAGGTTTGTATGTTTGTCATGAATGAACTCGAAAACTACTGGACCGATTAAAAAAAAATTTCACCTATAGAAAGGTATGTTATCAGCGAGTAACAGACTATATTATTTTATAAAGTAACGCGGGCGAACTCGAGTGCAAGAGCTAATAAACAAATAAAAAAGTATTTATATATTATACTCATTATAATATTATTATGTTTGTACTGTAATTTGTCAATTATGCTTATAAATGCACTTAAGAATTTAATAACAACTTTGTCTCTATAATGAAGAAATCAAAATATTAAAAGGAGTCGAACGCAATTTCCCAATAATGAAAAGCAAACAAACTGTTCTCTCAAGAGTATTTCTTAGAATGATTAATATTATAACAGATATTGTCATTGATTGAACTAACAGTGATTGAAGTTCCCTTTGGGCACGAAACATGAATATGCAAATTCTGTCACACGTCGGTCAAATATTAGTTTCACACTTGAATGCATGCATGAACACCGCATCGACTGTATAGGCGCTGACATGACGCGGTTACCTACGTGCGATATTTGATTGTGACTATTCATAACTTTTAACTTTTTTTGATGTTAATCACAATGACGGTTCACTTGCTGACGGCCTAGATTTAAGCGATTCAGAGGGCCTAGTGCGAGTTTTACTCTATCAAACTCGTCGAACGCGTAAATGTCAATTTGTATGAGAATGAAGCAGCGCTACACTTTAGCCACCAGGTGGCGCTGCTGCATTCCCATACAAATTGACATTTAGGCGTTCGACTCTATTATTTAGTATTGTAATATATGTATATATACACCTATAATATAAAATTCTCGTGTTATATTATATTCTCGTGTTGTATTTGTTGTGAAACTTTATACGTACACTTGACAGGTCGGATAATAGGTTTTTATCCATTTTTTATACGCGGGCGAAGTCGCGGGCAGCAGCTAGTATACCTATATACTTCGATTTTGTTTATACTTGGAATTATTGTATGTAATTTTATTATTTTAAAGATGACAAAAAGAATGGTAACCTGAGTTTCTTTCGGTGTTCCTTCTTAGGGTCGTCATCTTGGCTTTTTTCCGAAACCCTGATAAATTTAAATTTATAATGACGATCAAAAGAGTTTCTCGGAGAAACCTAAAGGGTAAATAAAGATTTTGATTTTCATTTTTTGATTTTGATTTGATGGTAGATGGCTACGGTCGCCAATAAAACAAGTAATGCTAAAGGTTCTGCAAATACACTGCCAGAGATAGTAGGAATAAGGGTGAGGTATTTGGAAGGGACAGAGAAATGGGTACTGGCATCCCTTACTCGGTCACTGAACAAAAGCTCAAATGCGTTTAATTCACGATGGTTTTCTGTAAGTACTACCGAAATGACGAAAAGCAGTGTGCTCTGCCACTACTTTCTAGATCCAGATCAGAAATAACTTTGAAAAGATTTTCCATGGAAAATAACACAAAGAATTAGCACAACGAAGGAAACTCCTTGTGTTATCAAAATAACACAAATCGCCAACTTCCCCCGCTCCTTTATTGTCTTTTTATAAAGTTAAAAAAAAAAACATGTTTCCTTGCACATTGTACTTTCCACGATGCGGTCCAATAACCTTTCAGTTTCATAAAGTAATTTCAATAACATACTTAGAAAGCTTTTCTAGTATATTCCACATTTTAATTTTCTCGGAATTTCATTTCAATATTTTTCAATAAAGGCTTAATAATTTTATCCAGGCTTCAAAATGACATTTTATTTGAACACGCTAAACTTTGTACAAAAATACAAGAATAATAAAATATAAGGATAATGTAGAAGCTTTTAGGCTATTTAGCATCACGCTAGGATCTTCAGAATAATACTCAACACAGAGTTCGAAGCCCAACATGGGCTTGAACCAACATCATCGGCTATCGAGACAAACTTTCTTCCAATGGGCCATCAACCCAGTTTTACTCATACATTTGACTAGCTGATTCGACCTATCGATGGCCTAAAGACTAAAGAACTAATAAAGAATATAAATAAGTAATATATTCTCACTGGTTGAACAATACTTTTTTTCTGTATGAAAAGTACACAATTAATTTCCTTTTCTGAAAGCATAAAAATTAAACAAACACATACAACTCGTTTTTTATACTTTTTCTTTCATTTAATTTGAATAAAAGTAAAATTGATGACGGCTTGATCTATCTTATTTTGAAATATTACATTCATGATTCTAGCAAACATGATATAAGTAATTCTATTTGAATTATTTTTCTTTTAACGAAAATAAAAGTGACCTTTACCGTGAAACGTACTGACCCTTCAATATGAAGGGCGAAGCTTGGTAAAATTACACATGAGAGTATAGATATAATTCTATGAGCTACCTTCTTTTGTACGAAGGTAAATAGTAAATTGTCCATAATAGCCAAATAACGTTACGAACACCGAGAAAAAAATATGGTAGAAAAAGAAAAAGGTTTGCTTGGAAATATTATTCTCATAGAAAGATATGTATTTCGTAAGATACATCGCACTATCTACAGTAGGAACGTGTTTTTTGATAATCTCATGGCAATCACGAAAATTCTATATATTTCGTTTATTACTACCACTAACCATAAATATCTGTTTAACATAAAATTTGGGAAATTTGGGAAATGGGGAACAGAAACATAATTGTTATTTTCATCAAAGCTTGGTGAATTCGCTAATAGTAATTTTTTTTACAGAATGATAAAAAAATTCTAAAAATTTATCTTTTATAATATGTGGTTTTATTAAAAGCGTCCATACTAGATTACCATATATCGGCTGTTTTTATTAAAAATTGAAGTTCCCAAAAAGGTCGAATTTATCATCGGCCGGCAGCCTGTCACAGAATGTAGGTTAATTTGTACTGAAAATGAAACGCATGAATTCGTGGCCGAATTTTTAATTGCCGGTTCCGTCATCTTGTCGTAATGACACTTAAAAATTAAATTAAAATTTACGAAATATTGTGCATTATTTTGTAAACTTATCTTATATCAAAATATGTATAATATGTTATATTTAACACTAAATAACAAGAATAAACGCCTCTTTCACCTACGTCAAGTAGGCTAAACCGTCACTTAAAGTCATCTATCACCGGGAATAATTTAGCTGATATACCTTTGCTTGTACGGTAAACGTCCCAAACATTAAATAGAAAATAATAATAAAAAATCGCCTATCGAATGATGAAGTAAACCGAGTGCATAATTCAATAAAACACAAAATGTTTTCTAAAAGTAACTAATCAACACTTTAATTGTAGTTGGTGAAAAAGGCGCTAAGTCAAGTGATAGTTTTAAATTTTGCTGTAATAATAATTAAATAAATAAGAAATTATATTCAGCCAAGTAAGCCAAGTAGTTCAGATTTAGCTAAAATTTCTAGTGTAGGTTTTGGAGCCCTGAAAAATATAATAAGTTTTCTTGTTTAAGTATAGTTCTTATATCACAGATTATCTTTCGTTAACGGTCATTTCCCTACCAATATACTTATATAGTCTTTGATTGAAATCAATTCTGTGGTCATTTGTGTTCGATCTCGACGCTATGTTGAGCAATAAACAATAAATTATCATGACACATGAAGAAAGTTCTAGTTTTTTACTGATTTTTTGAATAAATATTATAAACAATTTATTTTCACTCTGCCAGTACTTGTCGTTCATTAATTACACTGTCAAAGTGTGATCTACGAGTGTTACGATGTCTAATTCTGAACGAATAGTAGATGCGGGCTAATGCGAATCGTGTTCTCGCATAATGCTATGCTCGTAGGGCGACTACGCCTTTATGATGCGTTAAGACTTTTTCCTTCTTCTTCTCTTTTAATGTTTTGACTCCATCAGATCTTCTTCAATGATTCTGCAAGTATCATTTGTAAAAATAGCAATTTAAAAATCAAAGGTAGCAGATCCTGAGACTAGTCAGCAAGTTAATACCACAATTTTTCTTTGAGTTTTCCAAACTAAACGCAAACCAAGATTCAGATTCATCTTACGGTCGCCTAAGAACACAAGAGTTAAGTCGATATGTCAATATCACATAAATTAGTCAAAATGAACGTAGAAATTTTGTATTTGCAGAATTGGAAACCCCATTAGGACCAGTCTTACTTAAAAAAAGTAGATTTCAAAATGACTGTATTAAATTTTGTTAAATTGTAAATGGACACAAAGTAGGTATATTGAGTTTTTTTGGTAGCAAACTTTAAAAAAAATCCTTATGTATGCCTTAAACAAAATAGCTAATTGGTTAGCTATTCCACATTAATTAAACAAAATGTACATTACAAGACTTATAATTGTCATCCTACGTAGATGGTATTATACATATACTGTCAAACTTGTCCAATAAATCAAGCGACATGTGGTTACAGATGACCAGAACTCGTTATTGGTTAACCTAATTAGGTATCGCCGAGTAATTGATATGACGTCATCGATCTTATTATAGGGGAGATTGATGTAAAGCGCTTCATTGCACCTGAATGGACCACTGGAAACGAACATACTTCATTGGAGATATACGGACTCAAGAACTAGTCCATGAGTTCACTACCCACCAAATTTTCCTAGTTGAGTATACAATCGCATTTTCTGTTTTATTGAATTATACACTCGGTTTACTGCATCATTCGATAGGCGAGTTTTTTTTTTATTATTTTCTATTTAATGTTTGGGACGTTTACCGTAAAAACAAAGGTATGTCAGCTAAATTATTCCCGGTGACAGGTGACTTTAAGTGACGGTTTAGCCTACTTGACGTTGGTGAAAGAGGCGCTATGTGATTTAAACTTTGTTTAATATTCTTTCTTCTTCCATTCTTCTTTCAAAATGAATTTGTCTTCAAGATGTTTGTAACACGGACACCCTTAACTGTACACGGTACATGCATTATTACAGTCGCCTCAACTCAACCAGATTGTTTGTCATTAAATATTAAAGCACTCCGCGGGAAACATCTCGCATCATCATACAAGTACCTACTTATATTGTCTGCTCTTGTGTCACGACGACTGACAGACAAAAAAATTCGTAGGTACTTATTATTGTTACTACATTAGTTAAATAAACACATCTAAAACCTTTTTTAATGACTAGTTTTGCCTGCGATTTGCATGCGTATCTTTTTTTTTGTAAACCGATTGGAATAAGACATTACGGATACAATAGGTACATTAGTGAAAACCGCATTTAAATTGGGTTAAGCCATTTTTGAGATTATCGCACACAAACGCTCAAACAGAAAAAAAAACTAAAAACATTTTTTTTTACCTCTTACATAATGTGTACAATTTTTTTTCAATATTTAATATACAGGAGGCTTTATATATATATATATATATATATATATATATATATATATATATATATATATATATATATATATATATATATATATATATATATATATATATATATATGTAGTGATAATCGCTAAGCGTGTCTGAGTAAAATTTAACTTATTGACTAACACTAGCATTTTAAACTTTCCCTTTATTGTGTTCATTTTATATATATAATAGCTGGTGCCCGCGATTTCGTCTGCGTGGAAAAAGTAAAATGTAGCCTATCCTGTGTCCTGTACGTCTAAAAGTTTATCTACCAAGTTTCATGAAAATCAGTTAATTCGTTTTAGAGTTATAGAGGAACATACATACATACAGAAAAATCTAAAAATGGTCAATTTAGTTTCAGTATGTTGTATAGAGCCTATAAACACGATATCTCTGAAAACAAAGTAACTTACTCCATTACCAACCCTTACAGAATTATTATTAGTATTGATTGATGATAGCCTATGTTACTCGCTGATAATATAGGTTCCTAACAGTGAAAGAATTTTTCAAATCGGTCCAGTAGTTTCGAAGCCTATTCCATGCAAACAAACAAACAAATCTTTCTACTTTATAATATTAGTATAGATATAGATACATACTTAGCCTCTTTCCAAGGAAGTCTTACGCCGCTTTTGACCCTTGCGACACCAGAGTAACCACAAAGACGTTCGCAGTGAAATCTAATAACTGCCCCTTTGAAGTATCCTAGATTGTAGCGTAGCAGACATCCCAGGCGGAATGTGGCTTACTTATTTAATTTACTAGCTGGCGCCCGCGACATCGTCCGCGTTGAAAAAGAAAAAGTAGCCTATCCTGTGTCCCGTACGTCTAAATGTTTATGTACCAAGTTTCATGAAAATCAGTTAACTCGTTTAAGAGTTATGTAGGAACATACAATACCTACACTTAAAGATTTATTATTAACTAGCTGGCGCCCGCGACTTCGTCCGCGTTGAAAAAGAAAAAGTAGCCTATCTTGTGTCCCGTACATCTAAATGTTTATCTACCAAGTTTCATGAAAATCAGTTAACTCGTTTAAGAATTATAAAGGAACATACATACATACATACATACATACATACATACATACATACATACATACATACATACATACATACAGAAAAAATTCTAAAAATGGTCAATTTAGTTTCAGTATGTTGTATAGAGCCTATAAACACGATATCTCTGAAAACAAAGTAAATTACTCCATGACCGACCCTTACAGATTTATTATTAGTATTGATATTGATTGATTGATGATTAAGATTCATTTAACCAAATTTATTTATTTTGAATCTTTCATGTTGAGTAATCCTTATATTTATACTAGTAAAACAGTCCTCCGCCGCGTATGTCTGTCTGTCTGTTCGCGATTAACTCAAAAATTACTACACCGATTTTCATGCTGTTTTCACCAGTAGATAGAGTGGTTCTCGAGGAAGGTTTTAGTATATAATTTACAAAGTTACGCGGGCGAAGTCGCGGGCACCAGCTAGTTTATTATAAAACGAAGTTATGCTGACGGTCTTCTTGATTGACCAGCGCCTGTTAAAACAAGAAACATCGTATGTTTTTTTGTAAAGTTCAAATCAACAGACAGAAAGATAATGTATAAAAAAATGCTTATAATATTTTTAATTAAAAAAAAACATAAAGAGAAAACAGAATAGCCAAAAAAGTTAACCGCGGCGCACCGAGTCGTAAAAACTGGGATGAGGATGTAAGTACAAACGTAAATCACTTTTAGAATAAAAATTATTACTAAACTTTCTGATTCTACTACGATTTTCTAGATAACTTTTTGAGTCTAATATTTTTGAACTTTGAATCTAATATTTTTTTAATTTTTGAATCTTGGTTAATATTATGTATAGGAAGAAAATTATATTGCTATTTCCAGCAGTGGCTTTTCGCACATTTTGTATGAAATAAAATTGTGCGAGACGACTACTATACCAATTATTGATGTGTCATGTTAGGATCTTTCCTATTACCTACAGTCGTTGACTTTTTTGATTATTATATCATTATTATTTATATCTTATGAATGTGAGATAATATTAGGATGTTTCCTATTTATTATTATTATGCAAATTACTTAAACTGAATCATAGTGTTATAATTATCCATTTGCAGCAATCCCATTCAAAATTATTGAACCCACTTAACCAATTAACATTTTGATAATTATGTACTCGTACATTACTGAAAAGTTCTAAATAGGTACGTTTTTATTTACTAAATTTTTCAAGTATTGAATTGAATTACAAATGTCAAACGAACAGATGTGATCTCAAAACTTATGTCCCTTTGCGCCTGTGCGTAACCGAAAGCTCCCTAACTTACAGGAGAAGCTTTTCAGTTCATTTCGTAACTGACGACGGAGGCATCGCTTTTCCTTCCCACAAACACGAGTGAAAATTACGATCGAATAACGAAAGTTCAAACGACCGAACGTTATCTTAAAACTTGGATTTTAGTGTAGTTTTATGTGTGGATTCTTTGTAAAAATTGTGAGTGTACCTTTAATAAAGGTTTCATTTGTACCAGGTAAGTTTTAATGATCTTTTTATATTATAATTCAATATATTATCATCTTATTTTGTGAATATTATCTAAATAGAAAATGATATTATATTTTTTTTTCCAATAATTAAAAAAGTGATAATAGCTAAAAACTATGGCCATATTAAATTCTTGTTGAAATAATAATTAGGTAGCAAAGGCAGACATTAATATTTACCAGCTTTTTCCCGGGTCTTCGTCCATGTATCTTTATAAATAATAAAAAAAATTTTTTTATTCTGATGTATACTTAAACTGTAAAGTTTAATGAGAATCCTTTTAGGATTTTTTACATAAGTCACAAAAGTCCATACATCCTCGTTTACAACAATAGAAGAAGTTATTATAAACATATTGTGCCATAAATGTAAAATTTTGATAAGCCGACGGTAAATATTTTTCAAATATTTTTTGTCGCCACATTTTGTTAACTATTTCAATATATTTTTTAGTCTGACGGTATACTTGTTGGTAGGTGGTTACTGTCATCTATAACACAAGCAAGGCCACAGGTGCTACAAGTGAGCTGCCGACCATAGTAGAATAAGGGATAGGACCAGGGATAGGGTGACTTTAAGTTTGTTAAAAAAAACATTGTTCTAACGGCTTGTTACCAATAAACCGGTAACCTTATTTGCGTATCAAATTTTATCATTATTTTGTTATATAATCCACCCCTATAATCTTATAAGTGAAATTAACATGCGTCTTGTTGACTTTGATGATCCCAGAACCTGATCACCAAAGTAGCAACATTTGTACAGAAATCTTTAGAATTTATTTTTAGGCTTTTATTTGATGCAAATTATTTTTGCTAAGCTTCATGTATAATATAGTGTTCTAGTCCGAATCTAGCCTGGGCGAACCTGAGGCATTATTGGTGTTAGCGGATGCTTCAGTTATAAAATAATTTTTTTTATAAAATAAATGTTCTAAAATCATTTTTTTGTTTTCTAGACTTCTTAGTTTTGGCTGTGCGTTGATAAAGATAGATACAAATAATACCTACTACAACTATTATTTATTTATTGAACACTTATAGGTATATTAAATAATGTAATTAATTATAATATTAGTCATTATTAACAATATAATATACTTAATACAATCATCATTCATCAACGTTACAAGCCTTCTGTACGAGACTTCCAAATAAAGGCCTCCTCCCAATATATGACTACTTATAGATTTTCAGAATATTACTTCCCCTGTATGTAATCAATGGTAGTCGGTTCATCAAGTATGTGGCCTAGCCACTGCCACTTCAGCTATATTAAATTGATGATGAGCTGTATCGAGATTCTATCGATAGCACTCTAAGCAAGGCTCAACCTTTTCAGCAGGCTTACGTTTTAATGACGCCACAGTTAATTAGGTTTACCCAAAGTAGCACTAGACTAGTTGTATCTAGACGAAACGCTGCTAACACAATATTTCTTTGAGCATTTGTAAGATTTTTTAAAACACCTCTTAAGACGAGATAAGAGCATGGCATGCTGTAAGTGCCCAATATGTCCCCTTTTACAGACCCCATCTACTATATTTTCTTCTGTTTTTTATATCACCTAAGTAAATAAGGCTCGTATTTACAATATAATAATGATTATCAAATATTTAAACAAGCTAATACCTTGTTACATTGACAGGTCACGACACTGATAAATTACATCTTGAATATTAATTTCGCTCGCGGCATGTAGGGGTATGAGTTCCAACATGAATATAGACAAATGTAACCTTGTTTTTCTGGGTGCCACATTAATTAATAACAATAAGTTATGTGTCTTGGCATAAACTTGTCATGCGAGTCATACCAGTTTTTTTAATGATAGTTATTAAACAGTTACCCCGCATTCCGATGTCTTGAAAATTTTCATCTATTTCTTTAAATGACGAGCTATAGTTGAAAATTATAAACCAACCCCCGACTTCCTATTGAGTTGTCCTAGTAAGTTGCTGAGAAGTTGGGTATGCCGCAGACTACTTGATGCTGTGGCTTCAGGTCAAGGTTTCCATATTATGGAAATATCACCGAAGGAACGGGATGCCAATTAATGACTGAGTATCTAATAGTAGTATCTATCTACGCCCACTAGTACTGTCAAATGGGCTTCCTTATTTATTACTACGAAACGCAGTGTACCCTTTTTTAAGGTAGAGAAATACTCGTGGATGACGGGACTTTGCGGGGTTACGCCGGACTTCTACCGGCTAAAGTTCCATTCACATCTACAGGCACATAACATAATAGACACGCACCGTAACATGCAAGACACAGACGTAACTATTCACATCTACAAGCAACTAGTTAACAGACGCCGTCAGACAAATTAAGGAGTACACGAGCCTATTTCGTAAAATGTTCCGCGCCAACATGACAGACCCGCACCGGCCAGACAAAACATTCTAGCCGACAATATTGGTGTCGTACAGTCTCTGTACGGTTACGTTACGCTTACGATACCGGTAGATGTGAATACTTCTATAGACAATGTATGAACAAAGTTTTATGTCTGTGCTGATACGTGTCTGATACGTTACGTGTCTGTAGATGTGAATGGAACTTAAGGAGTACACGAGCCTATTTCGTAAAATGTTCCGCGCCAACATGACAGACCCGCACCGGCCAGACAAAACATTCTAGCCGACAAGGTCGGTGTCGTACAGTGTCTACGGTTACGCTACGCTTACGATACCGGTAGATGTGAATACTTCTATAGACAATGTACGAAACAAAGTTTTATGTCTGTACTGATACGTGTCTGTAGATGTGAATGGAACTTAAAACCAAAGATTTAAATATTTGCTTAAAACCCAACAAATTTCTAGCGCGGCCGTAGATAGGCGGGATCGCGGGATATAACACGACATCCGCCACCGGCCACGGCTGTCCAGCGCGGGAAGGGTTACGCGCCCTGTCGGAACCTCGGCGTACCCGAAGGTGGAGGTACGCCGGCCATCTCAGGGGCGCAGTATGCCTTGCCAGTAGTGAAATAATTTCACTGCAGTAGTAATTACCGGAATAGTTTGACGCGGCACATCATCTCTTCATATCTAGTAGAACATTCGCTATGCGCAGTTCACTAACATTCATAAAAATTGATGTATTTTACGTATTTCGTTGGCGCATTTCCAAAAATCTATTGTGTGTAAGTAAGTTCAGATATATTGCCACAGTAATAAAAACGAAGCCATAAAATAAATTGTGATTAAACTCGATATTCAAATTTGTTTATTTCCTTTGCAAAAATATATCAGTCCACCTGTCCTATTCATAGACTGGACATAGATTTTGTTAATGCCACAAGTGCTTACGCACAAGCTTACAAATAAATATATTACAAATATTACAATAATAATATTACAAATAAATCTGAACAACACTACGTTTGTTAACCAGAAAATTAATATTTCTGTGACTGGTTTAAATGGAACCCTTTAATGGTCTTAACTAAAATTAAAAAGTAATATTTTTATTAATTTAAATTAAAATTTATTTATTTACACTTAAAACGGTGTATTTTGACTTACGTTGAAATGTCGTTTCAATGTAGTTCTTTATTAAAAAAATGTATAGTGGTTTTCAAAAAAAAAGACGACACATTTTTATTCAGCAGAGTATGGATAAATTAAATTTTCTCGAGAAAAAGCCAAATTTTCATTTGCAATGACAATCATATGTCAAATTATCTTAAATGTGACAGCGAGAAACATGACAGGCGACTACATTTGAAGTACAATTCATATACCATGTTCTAAGAAAATATGCCGAAAATATATTTGAATACTATAATACACCTATAATATAACTTATAATCCATACTAGTACAAATAAGATAAGTATGTATCGAGGGGCTCAAGGAATCTAATATTTCATTTAATAAAAGTCTTTGTTTTATTTTTAAACTAAATTATATTTGTATTTTGATACCTGAAACTGATACCATGAAACGCCAATGGTCCTTTGAGTACTCTGCCAATTTAAGTTTGATGATAAGCTTAGAGAAATGGGATCTGGCATTTCTTCCTCACTCGCCGAAACAGATCAGCACACGTGCTGTTATTTCACGATGGTAATTATTCCGTAAGGGGGTGGCGCTTGTTACTCGTACATTACCGAGTTACATAACCAATAAATATTCTTCGCACAGAACCGGGTAATGTATAAAGAAATTTTTGTTCTTGGCATACACAGTTTTGTATAAGATGTTTATTTATTTATTTAACTAAAATTATTGTTCACTCGGAGAACCTCCTTGGTTTTGTACACGGAACAACGATCTCTTTGAACAAAACCGAGTAATACCTATAGAAAGAATATTTACATCCTCATACAAAACTAGAAATGTAATGGGTAATGTGCAATGAACAAATATTTCTTTATACATTACCCGGTTATGTGCGAAAAATATTTTTTCCTTGTACATTGCTGGTTATGTAACTCGGTAATGTACGAGTAACAAGCGCCCCCCAGTCATGCTATAACCCAGTAACCAACTTTGAAAAGACAATAATGTTGGCTCCGCCGAGAATCCAACTAGGCACCCCTGAGTCAGAGCACTAAAGCAAACTTACCAATGTACCAAATTTGTATGGAAACTTTGAAATTAAGTTAAACTCTAATGACTACCGTAATATTTGTAAGCATCATCACTTAATACCCCTTAATATACGCCGTAAAATATCTGATATTTCATATTTAATTAATATCATCAATGGTCGTGTGGACTGCCCTGATATTCTCTCCTTGATTAATTTTCATGTACCCACTAGATCTGTTAGATCATATAACCCCATTTCAATCTCATTTGCTTGTTCTAATTATCGGCAGAATAGCTTTCTTTGGCGGGCTAGTAGAAACCTCAACATGTTGTTCAGCGAGTTGGGTGCTGATGCTGATATTGATATATTTAATTGTAAATCGACAGAATGTAAGCGTAAATTGACAGCTATACTATTTAACTGAGTGTTTTTATTTTCTTTTCATTTTGTTATCTTTTTCTCATTATTTTATTTTATTTAAGTTAAGTTTATGTTATATTAATTGTTATAGTTATGCATATGTTGTCATTCGTCACAATTTCTATTTTGTAATTTATCTGTTTATACCTTAAAATTGTCTTGTATTACCTATACCTATTATAAGTTTTTTGTTTGTGCTGTTGGTGTACCTTTTGAAAAATAAATAAATAAATAACTAAAATTTAAATAAATATAGGTATTTCATTTACTAAATTACGAAAATGTTAGAAGAAAGAACTCGTGTACAGAATATTAAAAACATTTAAAGAAATGACACAAACATCTGCTTAACATTGCTATGTCGGTTTGAAATTTAAAAAAAACTTTTTGCATCTCATTTTAAATACGAGTAAAACTCTGAACAAAATTTGTAACTCAACTTTCATCGAATCCGTCTTTAAAAGAAACTGAAAGAGTGTTTCTTATTTAAATCGCACTTCTAAGAGCGAATTTCTTGTAAACCTAAAAATAATTGGCTAAGTTAAGGCGTTACCCAAGCCGTACTTAAGGACGCTTGACGCTAAAACGACTTACCAGGTATTAAGGCTGTGTAACGTACTATTCTCTCTTAATTATAGCCTCTCAAGTTCCAACGGCTACAGGGGTAATTTAACGCCAATTTATAAGTATTCCATTACGTTGTTATATGTATCATTAAAGCCCAACGTCACGGCCATAACACGATAATTGTACAAAAAAGGATTTATGGGAATGATTTTTTATCAGAACTCAGATAAAATAAGGACTAAAGATAGAGCCCTGTGCTCGGCAAAGTGAAGCCGGTAAAACTGCGCCTTCGACGTTACATGCACACAAATGCAATCGAACTAGGCCTGGCCTTATTAAAATACTAGCTGGCGCCCTCGACTTCGTCCGCGTTGAAAAAGAAAAAGGTAGCCTATCCTTTGTCCTGTGCGTCTAAATGTTTATCTACCAAGTTTCATGAAAGTCAGTTAATTCGTTTAAGAGTTATGGAGGAACATAGATACATAGAATACCTACACTTAAATATTTATTATTAGTATTGATTGATGGATTAACTAGAGAAAAAACCTAAACCTAATGTAAAACCAGGTTTTGAAAAGTAAAAAGCCGGTTGGAGTCACATTTTACACATAAGTAAACTTGGAAAGTAATATTATAAAGAAAAAAAATTTCATTGTTTGTTTGTTTGAATTGAATACATATATAGGCTCTGAAACTACTGGATTGATTTGAAAAATTTTTCATTGTTGGGAAGCTATATATTATAAAGTTACGCGGGCGAAGCCGCTTGCAACAGCTAGTGTAATATAAAACTGGCTTCACTAATATGTCGGCAACATTCTGTCTATAGTTCTTATTTGGTCTGAGAATCAGAATAACCTCTCAATGCATGACTCCGCGCCTCGAAGTTAGGTATTAGCCGCGCAAAGTCAAAAGCCTCGCATATCTTCACTTAGATTATATTTTACAAACGGAAATTGATTTTCTATACAGCCGCTTGATTCTATTTCCTGCCCAAGTTTCGATGTTGTTCAATATTCCATTTATTTAAGCGCCGCGCCACCGCGACCACTTTTGTAATCACGGGGAATGGAATATTATGACAATTGTTCCACTTTTGATCTTCTGTATCCTATCGATTGTCATTTGTTAATTGCTCGATCTATTGAAGCAATTAAGAAATGGGAGCGAACCTAGAGCGTTTTCTAAAGGATAAGCGTTGTCATGGTCACGGATTGGTCTTCGTGCAATCATAGCAGATGACTATAACAATACTAAGCAGACACCAAAATCTGTAACAATATATTGTCGTTGTCTGTACTAATATTATAAAGAGAGAAGATTTTTATTTTTCTATGTTCTATAATGAATAAACTCAAAAACGGTTGGGCCGATTTTAAAAACTCTTTTTATCAATAGAAAGCTACGTATATTATCAGTGAGTAATATAGGTTATATTTATTTATATAAATATTAACATAGGTTAATGTTAATTCAAAAAAGCAGACAATATAATTTATTTTCATTTGCCAAAGATAAAAAAAATTATATCCTGTTTTAAATATATACAAAGAAAATTAAAATAAAAGAATGTGAGAATTTTTATTAAGGAAACATAAAAAAATCTTTACATCGAACCTTAAGTATTGAAAATTTTCATTACACTTTGTAACAACTTCTACAATTCAAAACGACATACAAACTTGTAAAAAGATACCGCTTTGACATTTTCAAATTACTTTCACGTATGACACCCATTTTTATTGAACAAATAAACTATTTAGTACATGACCCTATTATGTTTCTGAGTGAATCACGTAATGCTACTCATGCGATCCATTTTTAAAGTAAACGTTTTTTTTTTTTTTTTTAATACAATTTCTTTTTGTAGAAGTGCAAATGTATTTTTTTAAATTAATTCGATTTATATTACTATAACTTAGCAACCACCCGTTGTTTAACTTAACAACCAGATGGTTTAACCGTGTCTTTGTACTTGAAAACTAGTGGTGTTCCACGATTAGATATTATATACTTAGATAGTTAGATATATAGTTAGATCGATAGATAGATAGATAGATAGATAGATAGTTAGTTAGATAGTTAGATAAATATAAATAGAAGTGTGGCAAAACAACACATAATTTTTCTGTGGCAAATCAACAACTGTGGCAAAACAACAACAAGCCATATATAGCGAAAGAAGTCGCTAGCATCAGCTTGTGAGATAAAAAAAAAATGTCAAAACTACCAAAATGTTCACTCTACGGTCTACCTACTTTTAATTAATATGTCCGCAACTGTGCTGTAACCATAACAATAAGTTACACCACAAGTGAGATACTACTTGTCGTGGGAGTATAATGGAAGGACAAATACATACAAACTTTTGACCTTCTACCTGCAAAGAGATTGACCGCTGAAGTGTCTTCTCAAGGGTTTTAAGTTCTTCAAGTTCGAAACAGATCGAATTAAGATCGGTTTAAGTGGTGACAGGATAACTTTACAATCATTAAATGGACATATTGTTTACGTATACCCGAAACTTTGTTGCCTGTTTCGGCAGTTCATCTGTGCAAGGAATAAAGTTTAGGGATTAATAACATACTAGCGACTCGTCTCCGCCTTCGTTCATAGTTTTCGAAAATCCATTCTTAGCTGATAGCTGTTATTTAAAAAATAAACATAAGTTCTAAGTTTCAGTTTTCTAGGCTTAGTAATTAGTCCTGATTTGATAGTCAATCAGGTTAAACGATATTAAAATATAAATAAATAATTAATGAAACATTTTTACTTAAGCCTTATTAGCCTGTCCAGTAGCACAGTCTATCTTGGAACAGTATGACCTTTTAGAAGCAGCCGTAAAATTACAATGTGCCTCAATGCATCAGTAAGAGATTAGGATTTTTATTTATATATTTTTTCTTTATTTTCTTTCCTTTTTTTGTTCCTGTCGGTGTCATCTTACATAAATTGATTTTAGTAACCACCTTTCAAGGGGACCGTCAGCCTACTTGTTACACTTTAAATATAATAAATATGCATAAAATTTAATTAAAAAAATACGTTAATTGAGTGAATTTTTAAACCATCATATTAAAATCTTTTGAAGCAGACAATAACTGTCTGATTACTGACTTATTTATTCGGTCTATTCTATTTGTATATACTTACGTTATATTATGTATGTAATTTTGCGTCCCAATATTAGTGTGGGTCTATTTGGCTAATAATTCAGTGCAGCATAAATAGAAAATCAATGTCCCGACGTTTTAACAAGTTAATCCATCGCTTCGTTTGTTAAACAACAGATCAAAAAGGTAGATTAAACCGCAACAATCGTGTGGTCGATGAAAGATTATCTCTCTCTAACGAGTTCACTAGTTCTTGTAAGCCGATTATGATCTTTGTATACATTACAAATAGGTATGTACTCGTATGTATACACAATGAATAAATTTTACTTTTGCCAGGGATTTGTATCCTCTCCAGCGATAATCCGTGAGATGCTTGAGAAAGTTGTATCATGAAGCCCTGTGAACATCAGCTGTCGCTCCGATGGTAGCAGTACCCCCCCCCCCCCAAACACGTAAGAAAAATAGAATAAAAATATTAGTCATTTCTTCCCGATTGAACATTTGTCATATTATGTATAGTTAACCTAATATCTCGAAGAAAAAAGTCATGAACTGATTGGTCGTGAAAATCTGTTGCTGGCTCACGGCCTATTATGTTATTTAAACTATTACAAAGGGTAAGATAAAAGCTGGATAAAAGGGCTTTTCTCTTTTGCCTAAGACTTTTTCTTAGGCGTTACATTATTTACTCAATCTTTATTGCTCAAATGCTCATATATTTTTGTCAGGCCTTTTTTCTGAACTAAAGGAACCCTATGTGCCTTTCCTGCATCCTTGACAACATGTGTGCAAAATTTCATCATGTTAGGTTGAGTAGTTAAGGCGTCAAAGCGTAACAAACAACTCACTTTTGCATTTTACCATTACTTTGGAGACCTCTCGATACAGAGGAGAGGGTAGTGGCAAGGTGGAGCGTACCACAAGTAATATACTTGTATAAGCCGACACAAATACATTATAAAGTTGCCACAACTTCCCACTTTCTCACAAATTAATGAAAACGCACTTGGAAAGTTTAAGGATTAAAATACAGTGTGCGACACGACAGGTCGCAGCGCGACCCTCAGGTCGTGTCGAACTCCAAAGTTGAAAACAATGTCCTGACAAAGTTTAGAACGTACCTGCTACCAAAAACATCATTGCTTCCAACTAAAGCGAACTGTTGAAACATTTTAAGTTTAGTTTTACGCTTTCAATTTATTACTTTTTAAGTAGTGAACTACGACCCAAAAATGTTGAGGCAAATATTTTTTGTATTATTATCACTCTACTTCGGGTACATTAATTAAAACCACTTTATGTTTACTCCCAATACTTTTAATGTCCGACCGATGTACTACAACGACCTCCCTTCGCGGGCGCGTTCGTTAAACAGTCAGATTACCTTTATAATAATATATCATGCCACAGAGTACTTTATACTAAATTTTGTGTCTTAATTAACTATTAACTTCAGTCGACATAAATAGCAAACGCTAACAGTATATCAAATATTGTGAGTGTTTTACCTCACACTCAGACAAAGATAATTTTAATAAGTGTGAAAGTACAACCGAAATTAATCGCAACACGGGATAAATTATCAGCAAACATGCGTCTGTAGTTTTATATACTAGGTTTTTATATAATTGACTACAACTGCTCTCGGTGATACATACTCCGAATAAATTCATGCCAGCCGCTCTCTAGAGAACTGCTTTAGACCTCGCTTGCTGGACTCTGGACGTTGGGAATAAAGAAAAACAAATAATTGTTTTAATTACGAATGTGATACAGTCTCACTGTACAATTCTCAGAGCACAGTATTTGCGTTGACCCATTTGCCGCCCCTTGATGATATACTATAAAATATTTCTATGTGAAACTTTCACTTTTGACGAGCCCACTTGACGAGTGATCAAGGGCCAACTTTGTACATGAACTTTTTTTTCATAGGTCGTTCTGATATATATCTGGAAAGTAGTGACACACTGCGTTTGCCTGCACCTGAGGTGATTTTAATGGAACTTTAAAAGGAACATTATATTAAAATAATATAAAATTATAATGTACCGAGCAGTCTCAAAGTGTAAAGCGCCTCAAAATATACGAGAATGAAGCAATTGTCGACTTGTGTCATATAAGGCAAATTTGTCCTCACGTGTCGCCGAACGTGACGCATCAGTACTCACGCCGAGCGTCTTAATGGCTTTTTGTGAAACTTTGAAACATCTGCCTAATGAGTACGAGTATTAAAACGATTTTATAGCTTTTTGTTACAACCGGAAACTTGTTTATTTTCCTAAGCCTACTGCTTCAAATGATAATAGACTAAGCACTTTTTAGCACACTGCATACGCAGCAACAATATAAAAGTACTATTTACTAGATTTCACACTCCCAACGCTCACTGTGTTCTTGACAACTGTGCTGTACTACGTAAACATTATTTAGTATGGTTTCGATGGTCCTATCCTACACTAGAATGAAATTTTAACATACCTAGGAATAGAAAACTTGTCGCTTACAACCTTTTCATCGCGAAAGAATTATATTATCATATTGTATCGTAGTATGTTCAATAGTAGCATGTTGTATCGTTTGATTAGACTATTTTTTTATGTTACACTCGACGGACAGATAAGCTGATAGTCCACTTTATGCTAGGTGGCTACCATAGCTTATAAGGCTAACACAAGCAACGCCACTGGAGCTTCAAGTGCGCCGATGACCATAGTAGGGTTGAGGATGGTAATTACGAAGGGACAGAGAAATGGTCTCTTTTAGCATCCCTTACTTACTCACCGAAACACAACAGCACATATGCAATACGACATATAAAAAAAAACTCCATAAAAAAGTTCCCCTTAAGTTGAGCTTGAAAATCAAATGTTTCGACGCAGTCTCATTAATAACGAACTGAAATTATTCCGTTTTTTTTTTTTCATAAAGCTCAAAAGCCTTTGTAAGTGGGAGAAAATTAAAAATGTGATTGGATGGTTCCTCGTTAGTTTCCAGCGCAAATAATAACTTAAAACTGAACACTGCTGAGAGATTTTGAGACTTGATCAGTAGTGAGTGCTCTTGACTTTTAAAAGTAATCAACTAATGGCAGTGAAGAATTTCATTTATTTTTAAAATCTTATTTTTGTTATTTGTGCAACTAGAATAGTATGCAGTGGAGCCTATCTTTTAATACTAAAAATAAGTGAGGGTTGGGAAACCGTATTAAAAAAATTCTCGTTCTCTTGTCTTCCACTTCAGGTGCATACCATTAATTAAAAAACATCTAAGTTAAGGAACTGCTTTAGTTTTCATTCGCAAATCTTAGGATCGTAATTACTTACAGCAGCAACTGTGTCGTGCTGAGGTGTGTATTCTCTAAGTTATGTAAAAAAAATTTTTTATTTCATTTAATTTTTTACTTATTTATTTATTTATAAGAAGGTATACATACATATTACAATCATATCAATACGCAGTATATACAAAATACTTACAAGTATGACTGTGTAGTTAAACTATAGTAATTGGAAATACATTTTCTAAAATATTTTAAAAAATGCCACCAAATCAATCTAAACAGTGGTGCTAAACTATTCTTAAATAAATAATATCGTTTGTTAAATAAATCAATATCAAGTTTCTGTCCTAGAACCACACAATTGTAGGCTAGGCACGTTTTGACCAACGGATTGTAGTAGAGCGTGTTATTTTTATATGCTTCAATGGAAAAAGGACCAAAATGGGGAGACGTGGTCTATACTTTATTTTTATCTTAATAGCGGAGAGAAAAGTCGGGCAATCCTAGGTCAAGTGAATGATTTTGAAAGAGATAATATCATGGTCATAGTATATTTTCCAAAGTAGCCCTTTGAATCACCAAATACGATTGTAGTAGTTATAAAGTGTATGGCAAAGTTAACTTCTAAGTATATGAGATAATTTTTTAGTCTTCTGATCCTATTAATGTGAATAGCTATAAGAAAAATTATGACCATACAGGTACTAAAGAACGCTCTTCACTAAAACACAAAACAGGGAAGCTAGCTTTAATTTTCTTTTATAAGATCTCAAGAATCAACAAAGTTAAATATGTAAGTAATGTAATACAAAGTTAAATCATATATTTACTTAACTTTATCATTTATTTAGGACTAGCTGGCGCCATGACTAACTTACTCCATGACCAACCCTTACTGATTTATTATTAGTATTGATTCCATATTTTACCCGTATAAAATACAGTTGAAATATGACATCATATATATTTGCAGCAACTTTCACAAGCGTAAAAAATAATGTCAATTATACGAAGGGCCTCTTTCACCATCTCTGAGTAAAGTGTCAAGTAGGCTAACCGCGTACGAGTTTCACCATCTTCGAGTAGCATTACTCAAGGGTAATTTCAATGAAATTGACACAAGATACTCGTAACATTTACTCGCCAATTAGCGTTACTTAAAAAGTAACTAATCAACAATTTACTTGTAGTTGGAGAAAGAGGTCCTAAGCTATACAACGTAATCATTGTGACTATTAATTACAGAATCCAGACGATTAAAACTAGACGAAATTATATCCGAAGATAAACCGCTAGAATCTCCACAATATCAGCCAAACCTTACCTCAATCCCGCAATGGTTATCGTAAGAATTAATCCCAACATAAATCCCCACGTCTCCGTTACGTTTGGATTTGTCCGTGATTGATCGACCTTATCGATAATTTGACAATATTTGATTGGTTCCCGAGAGGAACGCGGCCCCATATTGTCTCTATTCTCCTTCTAAGATTACTGAGGGATTTTCCAAGAAAGGTTTCATTCGAATAGTGAATACTACCTACAGTATCGGATAATACAAATGCGTGCGACGACCTGATTTCTTTGTGAAAATAATAAAATGTGTTGCTGTACAGCAACACATTTTATTATGTTGTAAGGCTTATTTTACAATATTACAATATTTTACAATATTGTACGAAAAATGTATTATACATTTATAATGTATTTATAATTTATAATGTATGTTCGAATTTTAATCATCGACATACCTATCTATATAAAAAAGTATAATTAAAAGCCCCAATATTTAATTCCTGTAACATTCGGTACCAGCTGATGTTATATAAATATTTTAATGGCAAAATGGTTTATAACAAGTTTTTTTATAGGCAACTTGGCAAGCAAACAAGAGAAAAGTTATAGTGGGTATATGTCTTTAAAATAGTCGTACAACTAACACGATACTCATGAGTGACCTGAATTCCTGATACGTGAAATATTGCAATTCTTCCTTGATTGCTACCAATCGGGATTTAAATCCGAAATATCCATTAGGAATGGCGAAACTTCAGAAATCGTTACTCGTCCTCGCATCTAAATGAGCAGTAATTTTTATCAGCCCCAATAAATCAGCGACGATCAAATTCATCTCCAGAATCGAGGTTCAATTAAGAATCTACTATTTAGTGTAGATTTAGATTCCTTCAAATAAGTTCTATCAACTTTTCGTATAGTATTCTTGTAAAAATTAATCTTAGCTCTTAATCTTGTAGTTGAGAATTCATTATTTTTATTTTGTAATTTACACAAAAAAATTCTTCAGAACAACAATATACTTTTTTGCATAAGCATACTTCCTGTCCGTCTGTCTGTTCGCGATAAACTCAAAACTACTGCACCAATTTGCATTCTGTTTTCACCAATAGATACTCTCGAGTATCTATTGGTTCTCGAGGAAGGTTTTAGTATAATAATTTACAAAGATATGCGGGCGAAGTCGCGGGCACCAGCTAGTACTTAATAAAAATTAAAAATACTTCATTTATTTTAAGACCATTAATTTTATTCATTTATATTCATTTTTATTTCGCGACAAATACATTTAAAATGTAACTTACCTTTTAAAGTTCGAGATTCAAATTAAACAGAGCCAAAAGTAGGTTAACAATATCTCAAAAAGATTCACAGAAGAACTATTCGCGGGCAAGTTGATAATTGGCCAAAGTTGCCTTCACTACAATTAAACTTTCCTGCTTTATTCGCTCTTTAACTTCATCGATTTTCATATTGTCTAGCTGAGAACAAACTTTATGGAATAACTGAGAAGGCAACACTTTGCACTTTGTCATATCTCTACCGTGCACTTAAGAATTTCTTTTAGTCTCATATAATCTGTTTTTATCTGTCGAATTAAGAAAAAGTGGAAACAATTTATTAGTTTTTATGTTAGCAATCAAAAATGAGATTTTTTTAAAGAATTGTTTCATGTCCATGTGACTGCATAATATATTAAGTAAGAGTCGGAAGTAAGGGCTGCACTGTCGACCATTGTAGGATTAAGGATAAGGGGTTAGGAAGGTACCTATTTAGGTAATTTTCCTATTACCTAAATAGGAAAATGGACTCTGACATATCTTACTCACTTACTTTGATTTGGAAAAAGCATGTTAAAGAAAGGCCACAGCCAACATCATAAAATGCTTCAGTACATTTTTTTTAAATGTTGTGTTATATCTATACTAATAAAGAAATCTTATATGTGTCTGTAATGTCAAAATAACTGCTATTTACTAAATGCATATTTAGAGTGCCTATGCTTATATTATACGGTAAGTACGTACTTATAACAAAAAAAATTAAAACTTTTATCTGTCTGTTTGTTTGTTCCGGTAACTAGGTTCAGCTAGTACTAAATAAACTTTCTTTCAGATCATAATTCTCACGCCTAATGAACGAATGAAACACTTAAGTTGCGATCGGTTTATAAAAACGCAAAGAACGCGCCTTTTTATCCTTCAGCATTAGGCTAATAGGGTTCAGTGAACTCATTATACTCCGAAAAGGCTCTTATCACAAAAATACGATCGTGCCTTTAGATTTTTGCTTTAAGACGCCGTCCGCGCAGTAACTCAAAGATATAGTAATGGGACTTGAAAACAAATGACTGTATAGGGCTGCGTATCAGAAATATTGCTCTTTTTTATGTATGACTAGTTGCTGCCCGCGACTTCGCCCGCATAACTTTGTATATTATATACTTAAACCTTACTCGAAAACCACCCTTGTTGGTGAAAACAACATGAAAAACGGTGCAGTAGTTTTTGAGTTTATCGCGGACAGACAGACAGACACGGCGGAGGACTTTCTTTTGAAATATGTAAGGATATATAAGGATGTGTTTGCTCTTGGCCAAGATCTAGCAGTGCTTGTATTTTGGTATAAAAAAACCAAAAATGTTTTGACATAAAAATTAGCTTTAATAAGTTTTACAATAAGATAACTTTTGAACACATACTAAAATATTATCCTACTTACCTTTTAACGAAACGAAATATTTTTCTATAAATGTAAGTTCTTAATATTCTTTTCGAACAGTTCCTCTACTGTGCTTCTATTTTTTTACACTATGTTGTTGATAAAGTTACTAAAGAGAGTGATTTTCAAAAATAGTGGGATCGTAAATCTACCCTTATCTTGGAACTTGAGCCGATCAACAGTTTCATTAAGGAGATAATGTTATTACATATTACTAGGGTTGTAATTTAAGTTATCTCGGTTTTTAATACTTATATTGTAAATAAATATTTACAATAATTAATTTTATTTTCAAATAAAATTTCGTTATAATCCGTTAATTTTATATATTATTTTGAAGCGCGTTTTTCGCTCTATCTATTCATTGTATTGGATTTCAAGACAAGCGCATTTTTCAGGACTTGAAATAGCTTGATAAATGGGTGCCTCACGAATTGAACGAAAATAAAAACAAATCGTCGTTTTGAGGTGTCTTCTGCTCTCCTTCTGGGCAACAAAAACGACCCGTTTCTCGACCGGATTGTAACGTGTGATGAGAAGTCGATCCTCTACGACAATCGGCGACGTTCGGCTCAATGGTTGGACCGTAATGAGGCTCCTCTACACTTACCGAAGCCGAAACTCCACCAAAAAAAAGGTTATAGTAACCTTTTGGTGGTCTACAGCTGGTATCATCCATCACAGTTTCCTGAATCCTGGCGAAACGATTACGGCGGAGAAGTACTGTCAACAACTGGACGAAGTGCACCAACAGCTCCGACGTATGTGCCCGATATTGGTCAATATGAAGGGACCAATTCTCCTCCACGACAACGCCCGGCCACACGTCTCAAAAACGACCTAGCAAAAGTTGGGCTACGAGACTCTACCTCATCCGCCATACTCACCGGACCTCTCACCCACCGACTACCACTTTTTCAAGCATCTCGACAACTTCCTTATATTATATTATATTATATTATATTATATTATATTATATTATATTATATTATATTATATTATATTATATTATATTATATTATATTATATTATATTATATTATATTATATTATATTATATTATATTATATTATATTATATTATATTATATTATATTATATTATATTATATTATATTATATTATATTATATTATATTATATTATATTATATTATTATATTATATTATAATAATTATAAATAAACTTGTTTCTCGTTGGCAAAAATGTATAGAATCTAATGTTTTTTATTTAGTTAATAAATTTTTTCTGAGCTATAGCTCAGAAAAAATTTATTTTCCTGCTTTCTGCTTTTATTTCTGAAAAAATTCAGAAGAAGAAGTTAACTTTAAACAAACATATATGTTTGTTTAAAGTTAACTTCTTTACAACCTATATTACCTACTGAAAATAGAAAATTGAGTGAATAATTACCAAGGAACAAACAAAAATATTTTATTGTATAACTAGCTACACGCTCCCGGCTTCGCTTCGCCCGGGTTCAAAATAAAAACTATCCATCTTTTAAGTTGGAGTAAATTACGAAGTTTTCTCAAAATCGGTTCAGTAGTTTAGGAGTTCATTGGCGTCAAACAACGTGACACGTAATTTATATATATAGATATGTCGAACTTATTAATGTACTTACAAATTTTTAACTTATTTCAGATGCGCCCAAAACAACCAAATTTATGGTCACTTTGGTAAGTAGGCAATTATTTTTATTTTATTTTTTAATAATATTAACATATTATTATTAAAAACTTAATTGACAGTATTGTATTATTATTCTTTTCAATTAAATATTATTATATTAGTATGAACTAAAACTGTTTGAAATGAACTAATCTGCCAGGCTCGGGACTTTTTGTCAAAATGAAGTTACTTAAGTTCAGATATTTATAAGTTGAACCATATATAATCCTTACATATTATAAAACAAAGTCCTCCGCCGCGTCTCTCTGTCTGTCTGTCTGTTCGCGATAAACTCAAAAACTACTGCAAGAGTAGTTCTCGAGGAAGGTTTTTGTATATAATTTACAAAGTTAAGCGGGCGAAGTCGCGGGCAGCAGCTAGTTATTAATTAGTTGAACCAGTGTTAACTTAATAGACAATGACGGCTTTTGTCAATAATTCCATTAATCATTTCCAAAATTAATCGTAAAAACAAATTCCATCTGTATTTATTCAATGGAGAGTTTGATAATGGAATTCCGGCTAAAGTGGATTCAGGTGAATTTTAAACAAATCCACTTACCCTCCCCTCACTATCTGTGACTCGACAAAAATACTATAAAATTGTGTGTTTTTCTCACTCTTTTAATTCTAGTGGAATTATTACATGTTCTATATAATCATCTATATATATTATCTATATAATACTCGTAAGTATAGTGGGAAAATTTTAATTTTTGAGACATTTTTTTCCTTGCTATTATTATGGTATTATGGTGGCGCTATTATTATAACGTTACACAACTGGCCTGCTAATATACAATATAATATATTAATAGATCAACGGCATCGAACCTTTAATCTATATTTAAACATACATATAAGCTTCGAATCCAACGGCTTCCCACGAAGCCTTTCAGATTACCTGGCCGCAAGGCGACCCACGCTGCGTTTTCCAATTCGTAGCCTCCATCGAGAATTCGTCTACCCCATTGGATATCCGCTCTGTGATAGATGTGACCGGCCCATTGCCATTTCAGCTTGCTGATTCTTTCAGTTATGACAACTTGGCGAATTTCAAAATTTCTGCTCTTTTTTTTCATGTTAAGGTCGACAGACAGGCTGACGGTCCACTTGATGGTAGGTGGCTACCGTCGTCTATAACATAAGCAACGCCATAAGTGCTACAATTGCGCTGCCGACCATAGAAGGATTAAGGATAAGGGATAAGGGAGGGGTGGGGTAATGGGCTCTGACATCCCTTACTCACTCACCGAAACACAACAGCACATAATGCATGCTGTTATGTCACATAATGCTGTTCTACGAAACTCCGAGCATAGCCCGCTCCATGCCAAGCGGCTTTGTACTTGTGGACCATTCCTGCCGTGAGAAGCCACATTTCGGCACTTATGATATCAATTGATGTAATACCTTAACACCATTTAATTTATATAACGAAAATATATACAAAAGAATAAAGAACATTGAATTTGTGGTAAATTAAGGGGGAAGACATAAAACATCTCAATCTAATATGCAATAAAAGTAGTCCGAGGGACACACACATATCAACTAACAGGGGACTATTCTCCCCTTAGTAAGTCGTAAATACTGAGCGATATCTGTCGGACACCACTCTTGTTATGTCGCTTTGATAATATATAACTCACAATGAATCAAGATCCCTCATTTCACTCATCCCAAGACAACTATTCCTATAAATCACATATATTTTTATGAGGTAATTGTACCTTACTGAGTCTTTAGTTACAGGCCATATTCCTTGTATGTATGTATTCTTACTAAAAAGAAAACTAAATAGTATGAATATTAGAAAGAAATTTTCTTAAGAAATTAGCTTAAGTAAACTCTTAGCTTAGGTACATATTGTAGTAACTTCTAGAAATCAATAATAATCTCCGTGACATTTCTGAACATGGCAAGGAGACACAGCATAGATTAGTTTATTATCTATAGAAGATACACTGTAGATGCTAGATTCGTTAATAATACGATTGGAACATGATAAGGAATCTATAAGGTCATAAAAAATATTAAGGCGATCTTACGAAGAGGAAAATAAGACAAAAAAGGTAAGGTATTTGCGGAACGCTTTCTCCCGACCGATCCGACTATGATTTCTATTCGTTGCTATATCGATTCGCATACCAATATCATTCGATATTAATTCTGTTACGTCATTCTATTCTCATCTCACCATCGATTTCATTCTTATCGGATTATGTGGCCCGCGATTAAATTATGAGAACCGATTGTTCCTAACAAGTTGCGTTTAAAAATAGTATTACTCGTATACCATTTCTTAACTAAAGGCGATGACAGCTAATATGCACTAGGGTTTTAGAATTGCAACCAATTAAATACATATTTTAATCAATTCAAAGAAATGTGTAAAATAATTAATTACCCAGTAAGATCTAGTTTTGCAGCCAATAAATTATTTGATTGATTGAAAGTGTAAACAATTTTTAAAAAATGTTTTAATTTTATTTTGAAATCATTGAGAAAATTTAATTTTCATATTTTAAAAATTAATTTTGCTTTTTTGCATCCGCAGTGTTGAGCAATTCAGGAAAGTGATAATAAAAAAATCTGGGGATTAATTTGATTGTAGCTGCTTATCTATAATAGCTACATCTAAAATTTAGTTACACCACTCGATATCTATACGGATCAACTATTTTTTTGTATATATGGTATATTCAAATTCATTGAATATACCATATATACCAAAAAACATACATAAGTAATACACTTACGAGGAATATAATATAATACTCGTAACGTCGTGTATTCAAGTAAAATACACTTGTGAAATGGGTTAACCAAACTTAATTTAACTGGGAAATTCGTAATCTTTACAAAATAACTCTTTGACCAAATGTTATTAGCTTTTGTTAGGCAAACATACAGATAAAAAAATTATGTTTTTCTCGTATATATAACGCTAACTGAACCCTGAAAGCAATTCGCCTTCAAACGTGAAACTGAAAACATTCTCTTCATAAAATTAATTTAGAAGTGGAAGTGGAAAAAGTTGTCGAAATTTAGAGCACCTGCCTCTTGGAACGTTTTAATTAGATATCCCTTAGTGAACTTGATACCGCGCTATTAGCCTGAGAAAATAAGAAAAATCAGGGGAAATAAATCGTGTAGTTTTGAAAATTGGTAGAATTATACTTTACGGTATCCAGATCAACATACTAAAAGTCCTCAAGGGTGGGGGTTGTGCTAAGGGTGTAAGAGGGGGTTGAAGGTACCTTTTTTGAGGTTTTTGCTCATATCGCGAATATCTGTAGGAATAGCATTATGATTACTTCTGACAAAAGTTTCTACATGAAATTGTCTACAAATTAAGATATATTCATTTTTACTCTACGATCAATACTTTAGGGACTACAGGCTGTGTAAGTTTACAGATATATAAAAATAGACGATTTCAGCAAACGGTGTCGTTTTTTTTTTCGGCGTTATTTATCGCCATTTTTAGTTTAGAATAAGCAAGCTTAGTCATCGGCCTACCCAACATAAAAAAACCCCATGAAGATCCATGGAGAATTCTAAACAAAAAAGATGATAATGTAAACAAGGTCCGAGGGTTCAAGATACCGTCTGCCCTTAAGCAACGAAGAGCGTCAGCCGGTCGTGGATGGTGAGGTTGAGGTCCATGCATACCACTGAGGCTGAATCGACGTCTTTTCTACTGCATATACCAACAGGCCAAGATTTATAGCTCAAAAATGGGTTCGATCCGCAAAAAATCCTGCTATTTGATTTTTCGATTGGATTATGTCAGAGACTGTCTCCCAAGTATAAATCCAAGTTTGTGTCGCTTGAAACCGCGAGCGTTAGCCGCCATCTTGAGAAACGCCTTTTTGCAAATATCTCGGCAACGGTGAGTTTTACGTTAAAAATTGTAAGAATCTTTTTTGTAGAGAATAAAGTTTCCCATCGTTTTTATTTGAAACGTTTTTCTCTATTGTTAATATTTGCCGATATATGGTCGATTAAAAAAACCAAATTTTTGTTTTTGAAAAATATTTCGATAAATTTTAGAAATACGAAAAAAATGTGATAATCAAAGTTGTAGAGCATAAATTTTTCTATAATTTTTGTAGGAAACTTTTTTTTGTAAAATCAATAGTTGCTGAGCTCTACCGCAATTAATAGTAAAGCAAAATAAAAGAAAATCTTTTTTTTTTAAATTACCGAAAAAAAAATTACCAAAAAAAATTTTATGCCGCAATTTCAAATGGGAAACTTGTATTTTATATTTCTGTCTTGTGTTGCTTTTCATAAAAGTTGCCGTAGCTGTTTTTTTTTTACCTGACGGAAACTTTAATTGCGGTAGAGCTCAGCAACTATTGATTTTACAAAAAAAAGTTTCCTACAAAAAGTATAGAAAAATTTATGCTCTACAACTTTGATTATCACATTTTTTTCGTATTTCTAAAATTTATCGAAATATTTTTCAAAAACCAAAATTTGGTTTTTTTAATCGACCATATATCGGCAAATATTAACAGTAGAGAAAAACGTTTCAAATAAAAACGATGGGAAGCTTTATTCTCTACAAAAAAGATTCTTACAATTTTTAACGTAAAACTCACCGTTGCCGAGATATTTGCAAAAAGGCGTTTCTCAAGATGGCGGCTAACGCTCGCGGTTTCAAGCGACACAAACTTGGATTTATACTTGGGAGACAGTCTCTGACATAATCCAATCGAAAAATCAAATAGCAGGATTTTTTGCGGATCGAACCCATTTTTGAGCTATAAATCTTGGCCTGTTTGTATATGCAGTAGAAAAGACGTCGATTCAGCCTCAGTGGTATGCATGGACCTCAACCTCACCATCCACGACCCGCTGACGCCCTTCGTTGCTTAAGGGCAGACGGTATCTTGAACCCTCGGACCTTGTTTACATTATCATCTTTTTTGTTTAGAATTCTCCATGGATCTTCATGGGGTTTTTTTATGTTGGGTAGGCCGATGACTAAGCTTGCTTATTCTAAACTAAAAATGGCGATAAATAACGCCGAAAAAAAAAACGACACCGTTTGCTGAAATCGTCTATTTTTATATATCTGTAAACTTACACAGCCTGTAGTCCCTAAAGTATTGATCGTAGAGTAAAAATGAATATATCTAAATTTGTAGACAATTTCATGTAGAAACTTTTGTCAGAAGTAATCATAATGCTATTCCTACAGATATTCGCGATATGAGCAAAAACCCCAAAAAAGGTACCTTCAGCCCCCCCTTACACCCTTAGCACAACCCCCACCCTTGAGGACTTTTAGTATGTTAATCTGGATACCGTAAAGTATAATTCTACCAATTTTCAAAACTACACGATTTATTTCCCCTGATTGCCGATATTTGGCTTAATTTGCCTTGGTTATATAAGTAATATATCACTGAGATCATTTTACGGTACACTTGACTTTTTTAATTTTTTGTTTGAATTTTTTTATTAATATCAGCTTTTATATTCTTCAATTAACTTATGGAGTTTAATGTCATTACATTTTGTTTGGCTTTTCAATTTCATAATATCATAACTGTCTCTTTTTCTTACAACTCGCCATAGGTAATTAAAATATTAATCCATACATTCGTATGTAAAGTTTCTTTAACGTTGTAAAGTCGGGGTACGAAAACCTTAGTCAGTTTTCAAATTCATTCCTTTATCATGTCGTAGACACTTGTACTAAGTCTGAACTCTTGAAACTAAAGCACTAAGCAAATGTCAACTTTAAGCAAATATCCACTTTAAGGTGGAACCTTTAACCACTTTAAGGACATTTTTAAGAAAAGCCCCGACTGTACAAAACCAGGCCATTTGTACAGTCGGGGTAATCTCTACATTAAAATTTTTTAGTCCACTATAATTCCCCACAAAGTGTAGTTTCTTTTCCGCTATTAAGGGTGCCTCAACATGAACTAGACGTGACCGGGCTCTCGACCACGTGTTGCGATTAAGAGTGCCATTAAGGCGCTCACGTATTAGCGATATATTTGATTCTGCTGAAAGTTTTTACCCTATTTCAGGCGGGTATGTTACGTGTGTCGAGGGCTTTGTTTGGTGTGTGCTACCATTAAGTAGGTCACTGTGTCTGCTGGGTACGTTATACTTTATTTTTTCATTTGCAAACAGTAACAATCAACAATTTCAAGTCACATGTCTCTGGAGACTACTTCGATTGTTCGAACATGGCGCGTTTATATATAGGTAGATATACACATAAGGACATACAGACATACGTTCTTCTGTATTAATATTTTTTTGTATTTTTGTTTGTAATGAATAAACTCAAAAACTACTTACTGGATATATTTTAAAAAAATCTTCCACATATAGAAAGCTACATTATAAGCGAGTATCATTTATAAAGTTACACGGACGAAGTCGCATCAACTATTCCTTACACAGTAACAGTAAAAATCACTTTTAATAAATATTAAAAATGAGTAAGATACGTCCTTAGATTACATTTAAGTATGTTCATTTCGACAAAAAAGCATGCTAGTTTTAGATAATTTAAAATATATTTCTCGTACAAGAACACTGCCCGCAGTATTAGCTATAAAATATGTATAGACAAAGAACTACTGAGTGCTACGTTGTTGATAAGAATTTTTATATCTTGAAAAAACGAAAACTGGAGGGAAAGTTTGTTGGTTCCCAAGAGACATTCGCTTGAGTGAGTATACGCGAGTTTTACAGAAGTACAACGAATATTCTGGTTCGCCTATTCTATTTACATACAGTAGATTTTTGACTAGTTTTTTAGCCTTTCACTAACTGTTTTCTTTAGTGTCCAATAAATGACAAAAGAACCAATAAAAAGCCTTCTTGTTGCTCTTTGATTTGTGATTGGTGAGACGTAAAGAATAAAGGAGATCAATCAGTTTTGTTATATTAATTAAATTTTTATATTAATATTTATATACACACTTTAAATTCTATTTAATGCCTAATTAAATATAATAGCAATTAATATTCATGGTCACATATAAAATGCGATACCGATTTGTCTATTTATTTATATGTTACGTATTCCAGCTAAACAAACGAAGCGTTCTTAATTAAATTTTGGTATGAAAATATCAAAATAAAATAGCTTAATCAAAATTAGCTTGGTCAAAATACAATAAACTTTTAACCTCTGGCTCTAAAACGTAGGCTAAATCTAGTTTTTTACAAAAAAGAATGGAACTCTAAAATTATACTGCCACAAAAATTCAACGAAATAAATCAGTGGCACCTTTGCTACTATGGCAAAAGTTTCAACATATTCTTACAAAGGGGGACATTTTTCAAATTTTCAAATTCAGCGAACCGGCGTTCGTTCGCATGAAGAAAAAAAAAACTTTTTCATTGAATCGTTTGAATACGTAATACGCTTCTTGTCTCTACGGTCACAATTTAAGGGAGAAAAATCTCCATTTCTTTAACTCTTTTGTTCAAATTGTTTTATTTTTTTAACTCTATTTATTAAATTGTTACAAACTTTTCTTTCTTCGTTTTCTCAATCTCGTTAGAGGTCTTTGTAGTATTTCATTAATAAAATTTTCTTGTTCATATTTGACAAAAGGCAAAACTGTAGGTATAACCGGAACGTCATCGGTCAGTTTGTTAATAATTAAAAAATAATAATAGTAATTTATCCTGAAAAAATGTTAGGTTCCCCAGGGGTCGTCTAAAAATATAAAAAATTTGGGCGCCACTGTCACCGTGGGGGCGCCACCGTCGTCCCAGCGATAAATATGACAGATATTTTCTCAGATGTTATATTTTTCATTTTTAAACGCGGATGAAGTCACGGGCATTAGTTAGTGTTATAAAACTTTCATTTATAACACATATAAAACATGCTATTATAATTATATAATATAACTATGTTTTATAACACATTTTGCTATATAGTCTAGACTCACCTTTAGTGAATTTGTGGAATAATTTCTTAAGCCAAGTATTATGATTTGATATCTAGTAAAATTAAAACTTTTTGTGATTAAAACTCAAAAACAAATTATGTTAACCGCAATTTGAAAACTCATTAAGTGCGATATTATTACCAGTCGTAAGCTCTGGCTTTAAGCTCGAACTTGAGCTGACTGTGTCGACTGTCGACACAAAGAAAGCGCTAAAACTCCCAGCAAAGGTGAGTAATCCTTTCTCGGAATTAAACATTAAGGTTGCAGACCGGAACTTTGTCGTGCACTGGATAACTTGAGCTAACAGATTAAAAATATTTGAAATCTTTAAAAACAAAGATTTTACTCTTTTCCAAGAGTAAATAAATATACTCTACTAGCTACACGCTCCCGGCTTTGCCCGGGTTTAAAATAAAAACTATCCCATCTTTTAAGTTGGACCAAATTACACATAGTTACGAAGTTTTATCAAAATCGGTTTAGTAGTTTAGGAGTCCATTGGCCTCAAACAACGTGACACGTAATTTTTATATATTAAAAGTTAAGTTGAAGTTTTAAGATCGTGCCATTCTCTGATGACAAATTCAATCAGATGACAGTTGATAGTAGGTAATAATAAATTTTTCAAAAAATATTTTAGACTTTTTTAGAAAAATTTATACCACTCGTAATATTATAAAAAGATTTCTATTTTTGTTCGTAATGAAAAAACTCAAATACTACTGAACCGTTTTTAAAAAATATTAAACCTATAGAAAGGTACATTATCAGCGAGTAACATATATTTTTTAAAGTTAAGCGGACGAAGTCGCGTGCAACAGCTAGTAGGCTCATAAAAAAGTATAATTTAACCACCCGCCGTACATGTGCCATGTAATAGGACATTTGATTTTTTCTTTTATATTAGAAATTGAGATAAGTCCCCTTAATGAAATTTATGTTTTCGATTTCACACGACAGTACAACCGAATTCCATTATCATTTGCCACAATATCCATAAAGGAACTAAAACAGTCATATCATAAAAGGGAACGGGCTATAAAGACTGAAGTTATTCAAATTTGGTGTCCATTCTGCAAAACTAACCCTCTTAATTGGTTCGTGTACTGTTTTAGTAATTTCGCTTCTAACGTCATTTTTTGTCTTATTGTAAACTAGCTTCTGCCCGCGACTTCGCCCGCGTAACTTTGTAAATTATATGCTAAAACCTTCCTCGAGAACCACTCTATCCACTGATCCTTTAGTTTAGACGAACATATCATTGCGGAATGCAGTGCGGCCTTTTTTAATATTGGGAAATCCTCTCCGATACTACGGGGTTATGCCGAATTCCTTCTGGCTAAAACCCAACGACCCAACGGGGTCGCGAGATCGCGGGGACGTTATGACACGACTTTGGTGCCCCGCCGCGGCTAGGTGGCCGAGGTCCTTGTCAGAACCCGGAAGTGGAGGTACGCTGACCGTCTCGGAGGCGTACAGTGTGCCCCGCCGCTTCCAATTTTGAACGTTTCATATGGTTTCATACGACTTCTTTTCAATTTTGTGAAAAGAAGTGTGATAAACAATTTGTGATAAACGTATTTATAATTTGTTGACATTGTTAGTGACAAGCCAAAAAGCCAGACCAAGTTTTAAGTTAAAATAATAAATTTTAAGGCAGTAGTTAATTGAGTTATTAATTATTATTAGCTAAGTCACAGTACATTCATTAATTATTGTCCTGCCAACAGGAAAACTTAAACCTTATTGAATAGATCTGTCATCTGGGACCTTTAGAAATCTAGACCTTTAGGGACCACATGTCCTGTTATCAAGATAAAATGTTATTAATCTCTTATAGAACTGTAGGTAAAGCATAAACAAATATCATAACGTAATCTGTAATCATAATCTTGTAACAAATATATGCGTAGCTTGTACGGAGTCACTTTACTTGGAAAATTCGTTAGAGCGCTTTTTTGTCAAAAGTGTTTCCAAGCAAAATATGTTTTCGTTCGAGCGTTTAGTGATAAATTTTGTTTTGGTTCCATATCAAATGCGATTTAATTTTTTCTTCTGCCTCCTACGAAGCTAATAATTCGTGTTCCAAGAGCAATTTGTAACTGTCGGCAGCTGAACGCACATTTTCCTAAACCGCGAAATAACCACAAGTATTCGCCGCCTTTCTCCGGATTAAAAGTTCGAAAACATTTAGGTACTTCTTTTTATTTACCTAATGTGTATTACTTCTGTAACTGTTCACGCTTTAACGAGCCTGTTGGATGTGTCATTGGGGTGTTTTAGTTAATTTTACTTTTTTTATGTTAAGGTCGGACAGACAGGCTGACGGTCCACTTGATGGTAGGTGGCTACCGTCGCCTATAACACAAGCAACGCCATAAGTACTACAAGTGCGCTGCCGACCATAGAAGGATTAAGGATAAAGGATAAGGGAGGGGTGGGGTAATGGGCTCTGGCATCCCTTACTCACTCGCCGAAACACAACAGCACATATGCTGTTATTTCACGGTGGTATTCTGTAAGGTGGTGGTTACTGCCGCCAGACGGGCTGCCCAAATGACTGCGAAACGCAGTGTGCCCTGCCACTACTTTTCAAATCCAGACCAGAGTCAATTTTGAAAATTATATTAAAATTTCCAAAGTTGACCCCGCCGGGAATCGAACCCGGGGCCCCTGAGACGTTAGGCAAGCACCCTTGCCACTCGTCCAACGGGCTCGTCAACTTACCTTTTACTGACGGTCCATTTGGTGGTAGGTGGCTACCGTCCCCTATAACACAAGCAACATCACAGGGCTGCAAATGCGCTACCGTAGGTTTAAGACAGGGAATAGGACGATCCACTTGATGATAGCTGTGGCTATGCCTATAAATTAAATCTTAAATAGGTGTTTAACATGTACAGAGTAAGCATGTCAGAAGTCATTTATTTGGCGATAAAATATAGTATGTAGATGTGCAGAAATTTTACAAGAAGCGTCAGTTACGTGATCGTTACACTGAAGCGTCACACAATGTTTGACATTGAAATTTTGCTCTCATCGCGCGCAAAGTAGTTTTACTTCAAAAATACGTACATAGATTGAAGTTTGTTTGTAAATCAAAACTAAATCAATAAACTTCTAACTGAAACACGCTCCTCCGCACCTATAGTAAAGAGAACTAACTATTTACTTTATTAAAGTAGTTCTGAGAATTCTCAATTCTCTGCCGGGTGAAATCTTTGACACTGTGGTTCCTTTAAACACAAATTACAAATTCAATTAGTCTCAGAAGCTCTGACCAGACTAGGATTCGAGCTTAAGCTACCAACTTCCCGATAACAGCGTTCACAAATGATAAAATAAATTTCAATCAATAAGCTTGAATTTAATTCCATCTTATACGAGTGTTCGTAAGACACACATCCGCTTGGCAACAAATTGAATGCGTTCGTTACAGATCATTTGATTTGAGACACGACCGAACGGGATCTATATCCATAAACTGATTAGATTAAAATTTATGAGGTCTAAGAATGGATGAAAAACGTTATCCCATAAATACAGATCAGGTTTATTGCACTTGAATAACTTTGTTAGAATTTTTAGAACCATGAATCCATTTTCGTAAACGTGAAAGGAAAATTTATGAAAAATATAATACATTTTTAGTGTTGGCCTGGCCCTTAGATGTGAAATCACAGGGTTTTTTTTTCATGTAAGAAGGTGCTAGTGCACAATTAGAAAGTTGCTGGACTTCTTATAGAAGCGGATTTCATTGCAATATTTCTCAGTCTCGGTCTCAGTACATTTATGAAAAGTTTTGCATCAAAAAGTAACAAACATTCTCACAAAGTTTCGCATTTACTCATTAGGATTAATTACCCACTTATGATGTCTAATTTATTATTAAAATCATGCAATTTTTTTGTTAATTACAAAATCCCTTAAGCTAACTTATAGGAGTGCTTGTTGATGTTGACCTACTTTTATGTTCCCTTCTACTTTATACTTTATTAATGGGGACATGCACTGACCCTTATTTGATTAAAAATAAGGGTAAAATTAGTGACATTTTCATAGTCACGGGTTTAACCTTGTCTTTGTTGTAGCGTAGACTAATCTGTTTTCAAAGCTTATTGTTGACATCAAAGCTTAGCTTGTGTTAGTGAAACAGTACTTAGGTCTTTTGTTAGTGCTTTCACTTTCTTTTTTTTTTGTTTATGAGATTTTATTTGAACACAAAATAAAAATCATAAATATCCATCAAAATAATTGTATATTTTAATAATAATTTTCTAAATATTACTATTACTGTTTAATATATTTCTTACTAGAGAAACTTTAACGAACTTTAAACCTATGACTTCTTCAGAAATCACTCTGTTGATAGTGAAAACCGCATTATTTGTTTAGTAGTTCTTGACATCATTGCGAATAGCATACAGACAAACAGACGGACGGAGGGACTTTGTTTTATAATATGTAGGATGATGATTTAGGCGCTACGCCCACATGAAAAGTCGAGGCGCGTCGAGGCGCGTCGCGGCGTAGACGAGGCGTGAAGAGTTGCGGCGGAGGCGGCTATGCTTTCTTTACACAGTCAACTTCACTTACCAAGAAATCACTTACCAGTTTCGTTTAATTGTTGCGCTATTTCACCTCATTTTTGGTCCTGTTTGTTTCTATTGCTATAGTCGGAACGTGTCTGGTCTTAATGACACGGGTTACATCAAACAAGTTCGATGATTTTTATATTTAGATCTAGATCGTCTGACATTTTACTTTTATTTATTAAATACACGACCACGTCTAAACACAGCCGCAAACAAAATACCGCGCCCGTTCGGCGACGCTTGGCGACGCTTCGCGCCCGCGCCGCGACTCTTCGCGCCTCGCCTCGCCGCCGCCTCTCCAGTGTATGGGCGCACAACCATTGATTTCTATAGGAAAGCTAGAGGCGGCGCGCCGCTTATGCGCCCGTTCCTCGACGCGACGCGACGCGACTCTTGTGTGGGCTTCGCGCCTTACACTGTAAATTAGGTAATGTCAACCGGACTCTACAATGCGCATGACGCACGACAAAGTTGCCACACCACGCCTTTTGAGAGTCGCGGGGGCAGTCTTTGTTTAATTATATAACCGTAAGAACTTTCTTAATGCTAAAAAATGGCTTAAGTAATTCAGATTTCTTATGAATAAAAAATTTGGAAAATTGTTTGAAAATTTTCCCAGTGCAATCCCAGGAGGGTTCCTAGTTTAACATGAAACCGAAATACAATTTATGTAAAGTGAAAGCGTCGACCAAAGGGTGCTGAAAGACAATTTCCCTCTACCCTGATTAAAGGCTAGCTAGGGCCGACGCTCCTCGAAGCAACACGTAGCTACGAGTATATGCAGGTATTGCTTGTGTGTGTATGTCGAATCCTATGTCGACTAATAAGCATTGCCAGACATATTCATTTTTGCCAGTGGTATCGGTAAATGATCGTATCGGTATGATTTTTCATCTTGTTGGGGGGTCATAAATGTGTCATAATAATATAATATATTAAATATGAAGTAAAATTCTCAAATATTTATGATATTTAATAAAGATTTTAACTTTTACTTGAAGAATTTTATGATCTTCTGCTTTACATTTGGGAAATGTTTGATTAATGACTTTAACTCTAGTTAAATCTCTCATAGTGAGAGATCTCATCACGCTATCGACTACCAAAAATCAATTTAAAATTGATGAATTCAAAAACTTTTGAAATTAAAATTTGGGGCATAAAAGTTCTCCGTAACATAAAAATTGGGACGTGGTCCAATAGAGACAAAGTTTTGGGGACCCAGTTGAAAATATGATTTAATCTTTCTTCTTTTCCATGCATCTTTAAATTTTGATAACCTATCACCAATCATCAATTGGTGAACTGGTGCCAGTGTACTTCAAATATAAATATTCATTCAAATTCCTTTCCAATTTATCTCAAAAGTGCTTCGCTTCAGGAATATAATTTCTGTATCGGCGCAATATTTCGCGCGGGGATCGACAAAACTCATATATGTAAAATATGCAAAAATTTCCCTTGAACACTGAAATATAAGCAATTGGTGAAGTATTTCGTACCGTTCCGTTTGTAATGCATATTTCCTGTGCTTCGGGCGACACTCGAAACATTTTATTCTCAAATAAAATGCAAATCCATTTTACAAACTGGAAAGCCATCTAATTTTATATTCCACTTAGAATGATCACAATAAAACCATCTGCCGGAGCTCTTTACACTTCAATAGGTCGCTTTCAAAGCCTCTTTATAATCTTAAATGTCCAATCCCAAGACCCTTTTCTTTGTATGATGTTCCCACAATAACTACAAAGAAAAAGTTGCTGAACTCGCATTTAAGAAGTCTTGTACACATAGTATAGTTTAGAATTATAGTATTAGCTATTCTATAAATAACCCAGTCATTTTTAACATTAATTTTATTATCAAAATATTTATAATTTAAATAATTAAATAGCTTATGAATAATATATGATAATACAGTTGCTGTCTGCGACTTCTACAGCGTAATTTTATAAATTATATATTAAAACCTTTCTCGAGAACCACTCTATCTATTGCTGAAAACCGCATGCAAATCGGTGCAGTAGTTTTTGAGTTTATCGCGAACAGACAGACAATATGTAAGGATTGAAGTTATCGGAGAGATAAGATAATATTATAAATGCGAGTGAGTTTTTTGTTAGTTTGTTAGTCTTTCACGCCTTAACTAATCAACTTCGCGTACACGTTGTCAGGGATAAAATAACATAGAAGTACACATTTTATCTAAAAGTGTTGTTCCCGAGACACCGTCTAAAAATAAAATTAAAAAAAAATAACCCTTGACAAAATTATATGAGCAATAAAGATTAAATAACTATTTTAAATTTACAGTTTGAAAATTAATTAATGGTAAAAAAAAACTTTTTAAAAACAATTTTACTTATTATTTTTTATTTAAGTGCTCTAAAAAGAAGAAAATAATCTTTAAATAAATAAGAAAAAAAAACTTAACTGATTTAAAATTCAGTTGCAGTGACCATCAGCGACCACATCACCATCACCTACCAGTGACCACATACAAGTGGACCATCATGTCCGACGACCTTCACAAAAAAATTATAATTTCCAGCAATCGCATACTGTTTTTAAATATACTCTGATGTAGCCTTTCAGTCCCTAATGGGTGGAATAAAGTTCCTATATCGGGATCCCTTTTAATATAAGGACACGATAATAATTTTGGTGACCTTTCTGAAGGTAATAAGTTCACTGATTGTATGTGCGTGCTCGAAGACCTGTGAAGCCTTCGGTGATTCTAATGAAAAAGTTTTGGATCTCGTAAATAAGTAATTACGTTACTGTAACAAGCAGAGAAATGTCAAAAGTTGATTATATTTGGTTTGGGAGCAAATTTGATTTCTCATTCAATAAACACGCAATGTCTGTTCAGACTATTCAGTAACTCTAATTCTTTCGAATCGATAGATTGAATTCTATATTCTAAAATTATTGAAGAATCGAAAGTTTACGTGAGCGTCAACAAAAGGTTGAATCAAGCTTAATCGGGTTAATAATTAAGTATCTGTATAATTAAGCCAAAATTTGCATACATTTGCAGAATGTATGAAACTTTTTGAAACTATCACTAAAAATGCTAATTATTAATATATTTTTTAAAAAATCAAGCGCTTGATCACACACAGCATTTGTGCTGAAAGGAAACAAGTACCTTTAAAAAAAGCGTGCCAACATTTGGCTCTACAATGAACATAAACAATTTAATAATAAGGTTTATGATTTTGATTTTGATGTTTCCCTTACCTTATTTAAGTGAACATATAAACCCGACGACAAATGAGACAGAGGATGTAAATATCCTAATATATTTGATTATATTTTGAAGGTGCGTTCAAAATTAAATAACATGTTATATAACATTTTTGTATAACATTGAAACATATAACAAGACTGATAAATTTTAATGTACACATTAAAATAACAGTGCATTAAGTTTTTGGAATAACAGATGGAAAACAAACTACCAAAATTTTTCTTTTATAATTATTTTTAAACAATTATGGACAATAAAATTTAATAAGAAATATAAACGTGTTTTATTCATATTCAAGTCTCACGTAGAGATATATCAAAATTAGGTCAAAAAAAAATAATTGAAAATAGTGATAACCATATCTAGTAGATTAAAATAACTTGAAAGATATTTCAACGTCAATTTATAATGTTACTCCTAGAGTTCACCCACTCCTCTTATTTGCATAGCATTTGCATTGCAATTGCACCACATTTCGCTACTTTCGGTGAATAATGGCTGTAAAGGCGCATTCAGACAAACTAGTTGCGGTTGCGGTGCGGAGAGACTGATTTTTTTTATTACTGTATATAAAATACTAGCGATCCGCTCCCGGCTTCACCCGTGTCCGATCGCTAACAAACTTCACAGGTTTATCCGCTGGACTAATCTGAAGATTGTCTGAAAGTTTTATCAAAATCGGTTTAGCGGTTTTGGAGTAAATAGGGAACAAACATACCCACACACATCGCCTTTTATATGATTGATGATGAAGAAGACTAGCTGTTTACGCGATTTTATGGGCGCTGTAGTTCATTTTTTGAAAATCACACAATGCCCTAAAATTTTTCAGGATAAAATATATCCCATATGTTAATTCAGTTAATAAACTATCTATGTGTCAAACGTCTAAATCCGTTCAGTCGTTTTTGCGTGATTGAGTGACAAACATCCAAAAAATATAATATTATTAGGATTATTTTTAGAATGTAACCTAGATAAATACATTGTACGAAAGAAAGCAGACTGACTGAGAATCAGGCCGTGGCGGGGGTATTTAAGTATTGTACCGAGCCTGATAAGATAAGGCAAGATGGATAAAATGAGATAAATAAATATGGTCTGCAATCGTGTATTGCTTTTTTTATTAGAGATGGGTTTGCTCTTGGCCACCTGTGAAGCAAGAATGAAGCCTATGATGGAGCGAGCTCACCCAGAAGATGCCTGTTTACTCGAGCTTTTACAATGAGCCCGTTGGACGAGTGGCAAGGGTGCTTGCCTAACGTCTCAGGGGCCCCGGGTTCGATTCCCGGCGGGATCAACTTTGGAAATTTTAATGTAATTTTCAAAATTGATTGGTCTGGATTTGAAAAGTAGTGGTAGGGCAACACTGCATTTCGCAGTCATTTGGGCAGCCCGTCTGGCGGCAATAACCACCACCTTACAGAATACCACCGTGAAATAACAGCATACGTGCCATTACCCCTCCCCTTTATCCCTTATCCTTAATCCTTCTATGGTTGGCATCGCACTTGTAGCACTTATGGCGTTGCTTGTGTTATAGGTGACGGTAGCCACCTACCACCAAGTGGACCGTAGGCCTATCTGTCGACCTTAATATAAGAAAAAACCTATTCAATCAACGAATTAGACTATACTATAATTATATACCAAAAAAACTTTTAATCCTATCAAGTTGTGTACTTAAATTTTGGATTTAGATAATAGATATACATTACATATAGCTAAAGCATCAAACTATTTCAGCCGATTTTGTTATATTCCGTTTTCTGAACAGTCCCCCACTATGGAAGAAAATTTAAAGATGTACTCATGTCAAAAATATATTCAGTAGAAAATTAAAGGTATTACGTGATATAATAGGCTTATTAATATCGAGGCTCGCGCCTCGAGCCTTTAATTCCTTAAGATGGCTTCTGTGCGTCATTTTGGACACCTTAGTAATTTTATTGTCTTCTTTGTAATAAAGTAAAGTACCTAGTAACAGGCAAGTTCTTTATATGTTCGTTTAAAGTTATATAATAATTAAATAAATCGCCAAGATTGGACACCAAATTGTATGGTCCCTATAGTAAGCACTATTAGGCTTGGGATAACCGTACAACGGACAAGGGACCAGATTTTGGAAAGTTCAAAGTTGATATTCGGGAATCGAACCCGAAACTCCTAAGCACCTTAAGTTTCTGACTGGCAAATGTGAGATGTAACGCAAACTCAAACACACGCAAACACACATGTTTCTCTTTCACTAGCGACCCGCCCCCGGGTTCCCACGGAGTTGAAATTATCAAAAATTCTCTCTTTGGTTATAAAATAAAACTTTCAAATTCCAATTTCCATCTTTCAAATTGAGTAATTTGCATGTTTGAAAGCAGTATCGCCTTCGATCATACATAAAGGGTATAGATAGGAACGAAATAAGGATAGGTAAATGACAGTAGCAAACTGTTCGTGTAATGTATACGAAAGATATTAAAGAAAGAAAGAAAGAAAGAAAAAATATATTTATTTCGTACAATAATTATTATAACATGAAAAAAAAAATGATTTCCAAAAATTATTTACAGTGTCCCAAAAATAATTCCGCTCTGCATGTTTTCATAGCATGAGCCATGTCAAATTTACAATTTTACTTACTTACAATGTTACAATTTGATAAATTTCATACTATTTGTATATTAGACATAGTATATAAGGCATAATATACAAGACATAATACACTTTGCTTTCTCATGCATATTTAAGGGCAGGTAAGGGCTAACCGTGACAAATTAATGCGCGCCAGCAACCTTTGTTAACACGGTCTTCTCTGAAAATATTTACATGTATTATTTTATAGAATAAAATGGAGACAGAATTGAAACATTTAATTATTTGTCTTAAATAGTTTTTTTATTTATTAAAACAAAGCAAAACAGCTATATTTTCTGCGACTTCGCCCGCCTTAAATTGGATTCCCAGTTTTATTGCATTCATAGTAAGATTCCATAAAAAAGTATTCAAAGTTCTGACCCCTTTTTTGCAATAAAATGTTGTAGGTAGGAATCTACATAATATCGCTGCTTAAAAACTAAAGGGCCACAAATCAAAATTACACTTTTTACAGGAGAGCTAATCGAAAAAAAAAAATTTTTTTTTCTTATTATATCAAATATATCAAATAGCTATATATCAAATATATCATATTATACATAGTTAGAAGCGTATTTTTAGTTAAACGCTTTAGTACCTTTATAATAAACTGAATACTAGAAGAGATATAAGCATATAAGTTACTTTTGAATATATAAAAAATGATCAAAATATACTAAATATGGAATAAAACATCCATAAATCTTTCTGCAACATACAATACGAGTAAAAATAAAAGTTTAATATTTTATTTTTAATCCTTCGTCGCATGTTCACTTGAGTTGAGATGTGTACATATTATCCGGCTCAGGATAAAAACGACTTGTATACCACACCACTGGCTACTAGCCAGGAAACAAAATCTTTTATAAGTGTGTCAAGAAAGTAGTACGAATAAAAATATAACATCATTCCACATATAATATACAAATGAGTAATGTTCCTGAACAAATATTAGGTATATTTTTCTTGTTTCAGTAAACAATAGGAATTTTATTATTATTATTTTAGTAGCGACCAAAGATTTTTTTATATATATTAATTAATATTATAAAGCTATTATGATTTTTTTTACAAGTTTGTTAAGTAGCGGTGCCCGCGACTTCGTGCGCGTGAAAAAATCAATACTAATAATAAATCTGTAAGGGTTGGTCATGGAGTAAGTTACTTTGTTTTCAGAGATATCGAGTTTATAGGCTCTACTGAAACTAAATTGACGATTTTTAGAATTTTTTTCTGTATGTTTTTTCCATAACTCTTAAACGAATTAACTGATTTTCATGAAACTTGGTAAATAAACATTTAGTCGTACGGGACACAGGATAGGCTACTTTTCCTTTTTCAACGCGGACGAAGTCGCGGGCGCCAACTAGTAAAAATATAAACGCCTGATATTTCTATCGCTGCGCCGACGGTGGCACCGACATTTTTGACAATAGTGGCGTTGATTTATTTATATTTTTCAACGATCCTCTGGGGAACCTAGCATTTTTTCAAGATATAATGTATCATTATGTCAGTCCACGAAATAATCTATCCGTGTACACAATTTCATCTAAATCCGTTCAGCAATTTTTGAGTTATGTAGGAACAAACATCCAAATATCAAAACATACTTAATCTTTCGTAATTATAGGCGTATAATATTATTAGAATTAATATATAAAAACTATGAACAAATGAGGAAACAAAGATTATTTCAATAAAACACAATTAAAGCTGACACCAGTGAAACATTTATTAATTCATTATAGTTGGTCGCAGTTTGCACTGTTTAAAATTTAAAGTCTCGCAGTATAAACAAACAGCAGTGAACAAGTACGCGAGCCAGCGGGATGCCGTTGGAGCAAGTTTTCGACATCCGACCATGAGTGTTACCGCTAGAAAAGAACAAGTCAGTATTATCTGACTAATATTATAAATGCAAAATTATGTGAAAATGTATGGATGTTTGTTACTTTTTCACGCAAAAACGGATTAACGAATTTCGATGAAATTTGACACACACATAATTTATAACCTGGATCAATATATAGATTACTTTTCATCCTAAAAAAATCCTGAATCATAAAAAATTGGGCGCCATCTTTATCGTCGCTTATATTTAGACTATAACATAATTTCTTTGTTATTAATTAAGATTAATTAAGGTTATTTAGGTTTTGTAAGATATTTTCTTTATTAAGGTATTACGACGTCCCAGTTTTTATAATGTATAATATAGATCCTATGAAAACTATGATATATACCTATATATTTCTTACTTGCATCCTTTACACAGTATACTTGCAATTGAATTGACACAAAATTTCATAAAACTGTGCATTAAAATATTGGATGCCAATTATTTTTTCGGCACGGTTTTCATCGGCTGTGAAATATACCTTACTAGCTGTTTCACGCGACTTCGTCCGCGTAACTTTACAAAATGTAGCCTATGTTACTCCCTGATAACGTAGCTTTCTATATGTGAAAGAATTTTTCAAATCGGTCCAGTAGTTTTCGAGCATATTCAATTCAAACAAATAATCCAATCTTTCCTCTTTATAATATTCGTATAGATATTGAGAATATGATTACGACTATAATATGAGTTTCCACACTGCACATATTGCACTAACGTGACACAGTTCTAATGTAAATACAAAGTAATGAGTTAGATTTAACAGCAAGGTTGTGCTTTCGTAGTGTGTAAACTAGTTAAACAGTAAATACATATAGTTATATAGGTGCTAGTATTTACTTACTTGTTAGCTTTTGTTAGAGTATATTATACTTCCTCTTATGTAATCGTAGCTGTATGTTTCCTCTTATGTTTACTCTAGATTTCATAGATATGATTAGCGAACATGTATAATATCATTGATAAGCATTTTAACATTACTGCTGAATTATTGAAAAAACTACGATATTTTGAATTTTCACTTAAGTATTTAGTTTTTTCCTTGATACAACAAAATGAACAATTAAGTCTCGAACGGTAAAAACAGTTCACATAATCCGATAAATCGAACTACGTAGTCGGACCACGGAGCCTCAGCCAAAAAAAAGAAAAAAAACTTACAATTTAAAAGCCTTGTTAAGTTAAATTCCTGTTTAAACGGATTTCAATATAACTGACTTAGGACCTCTTTCTCAAACTACAATTAAAGTGTTGATTAGTTACTTTTAGAATTATTTTCTGTTATATTGAATTATGCACTCGGTTTACTGCATCATTCGATAGCTGAATTTTTTTTATTATTTTCTATTTAATGTTTGGGACGTTTACCGAACAAACAAAGGTATATCAGCTCCATTATCCCCGGTTACCGATGACTTTAAATGACAGTTTGGCCTACTTGACGTTTGTGAAACAGGCGCTTAGTAGAATTAGTTGTAGCAGCTGAGCAGACTGTGTTTTAGTCATAAGGGTAGCCCTTCAAGTGCTTGTAATCACCTCTAAAGGCAAAAGAATATCTAAAAGAAAAGGCAAAAGAAGAAGAACAGGAAAGATTTGATTGTTTGTTTTAATAGAATAGGCTCGGAAACTACTGGACCGATTTGAAAAAATCTTTCACTGTTTTGAAGCTATATTATCAGTGAGTAACATAGGTTATATTTTATAAAGTTTATTTATTTTTATTTATTTATTTATTTATTTATTTACAACACACATGATACATCATTACAGGAGTAATCCTAATTCAATGTATCTGTTCCTAGTCTAAGTTAAAAATAAACATTATTTATATTACACAAATCAATTTCCTACATTTATAAAAATTACAAAATTTAAAAAAACATGCATAAGAAACAAGAAATTAATATATATTGGTTATATATTTGGTATTGTATCACCTGCAACATATAGTGTGCAATAAAGATGGAATAAATCACATTTAAGAATTAAGAGTACAATCGTAAAATACGCTCGTGTTTATCTATCGCATGATTGACGACGTCACAGGCGCTACCAATAAATCTCGGCTACATCATTAATAAAGAGTATTAATCAAAACAGTGCTAACGACCAGTCAGCGTACAACAAAAAGTCATTTCGTAATTTTGCAACGGTAACAACGATAGACAGAATGGGATCTCGTTTCACAATTATTTTTGTAATGTTAATATCGACAGACAGACTGCCGACCATTGTAGAAATAAGAATAAGGGATAAGGAAGGGAGGAAGAAGGAATTTTCCAAAATTCTTCCTTTTTAAGCTGATCAAGACACAAAAACAGAAGAGAACAGAAGACGAGATACAGAAGAAGCGGTACTTCTTGACACGGCGCATATCTTCAAGAGGCTTCTCAATCTACAGGTTTAACTATAGTTAGCTTAAGCTTTAGTTTTTTTTTTTTATTTACATTGTAAAAAAATTAAAATTAACACCAAATCAAATATGTGATTAACAATATATTTCGACCAACTCGGTTAATATTATTATGTAAATAAATCTATACTGTCTGATAGCCAGGCTCGAACCCTATGCATTAGGGTTGCACACCGCTTCCGCATGCAAATAAATATCCAAAGAATTTTTATTTGCAATGTTTATATGACATAAAAACTTTTGAAAATCCAAGCTCACATACCACTTTCACTAATACTGTGTTGGTACATCTATTAATTACAAGAAAGAAACACCTATCGGATCATTCATCACAACTTTTTCTTCTACTGTTCAATCCTCTCATCTTCAAAACAATATTTTTTGAGTTGGTGGAACTTTCATATATTGTTCAATAAAGTAGGTATATAAAATATTATGTTATATACCTACTTAATATTGGTCACCTCAATCCAGCTAGTTTTTTTTTTTATGAACACTATTGTACTCATCGAATATGTGTGCGTCTCATATATTATGTCGTAATTTATAGTGCGTTACTTATATGTAATATAATCTGCTGATAGCGGCTCCAAAACCAAATTAGTGAATAAATAAATAAATAAATAAAAGATCAAAAATCTGACTCCCAACCAAAACACTACTGGAATCTATAATTAAAGCGAGAGGAATTTGCGGCTTAAGAATAACTCTGGATTTGAAAATCGAGATCTTTACTTGATTAATTATCCATCACAATTTAGTTGTTCCATAATCTGTTGATTCTGAAATTTAATAAACAAAGATGTTCATAGATATACGAAGCAATACAGTGAGATATTCTATACAGCTCGAACTAATCTATCGTAAGCAGACACGGTTGTTCAAAAGTTTTCGCGCCGCTCACGAGCGATTAAATTTCCCTCATTAATTACAATAACGACAGTTTGTAATGTTACGCTGTTTTGTGAACTGCTGCAATTTTTCATTCCCGTTCGCCGCAACTCGTATACCGTAATTTAGTATATTGAAACAGCTCCAGTTCAAACTTTATTTTTGGAATTGTTAGAGAACGCAGGTACTCGATTCACGTATAAAATCAAGGCAATCTCCATTTGAAATTTAAAATTAGCATTTGTCTTCTCTTTCTTTAAACGTTTTGCAATGGAGGATAAATCCTGATAATATTCTAAGACAGTTATTTAGTTGGTGTGGCTTCCCACACAAAAAAAGGTACACTACATAAAACCTACTTAGACATAAAATGGACATTAAAATATTCTTTAATTTAGTCTTTATTTCATAAAGCTAGGTCAGCTACTTTTGAAAATAGTGAAGATTTTCTAACCGACCCTTTTTCATTGCGGTCCAGTGTATTTCGAGCATAAACATTACACATTCAACTAAACAGTCAAATGTATAAATAAATAGTATCTGCTTGACAATATGTATCCATATGTTGAGATGCTGTCCCAAAAATGTGTTATTCGGGCCATGGAGGGCCCCTGTCACACCTACTTCAAATGTGAATCAGACGTCAGTTCTACCGTTGTAAGGTTTCATTACCATATAGAAAGCTACGTCTGTACGAGTGTTCTCTTACCCAGGTAAAGCGACAGAGTACCTCAGAAATAAATCGACAATTCAGTCAGGACAATACTAAGGTCAGACTTAAGTATGTAGATATACTCGTATATGAATAAAAATCAGTATATTGTTTCTTTTTATTTATCACTAAGTTATATATTATATATTTACATATTATACAGTATAAAGCTTCGGTCCCCTAGGCAGCGTCCCAAACATGCTGGCTGCATTACCTCGTTGTATGAGCAATGTTTAATAGCTCTATAATCTCTATAAGATCACTTAGATAATTTATCTCGAAAGGTTTGGATATATCAAAAACCTAATTAAGTTTTTATTTAATTAGAAAAAAACATACTTTGCAAACAAGAAACAGACATAACGGATTAACATTTCTCTGCTAGCAACTTTTAAACCACCGAATATATTTTGATACGATTTTCACTAATAGAAAGAGGGATAAACGAGGAACGTTTGTGTATAAAATTGCAGAATCCGTGCAAAGCCCGGGGCTAGTATAATAAATTCTATTGCAATACAAAAATCAAACATGTGGGACTTGTATGACCGCTTAGTTTGTATTCAACGACTCAATTGTTCGGTCCCCGCGAGGCGACTTCATATTTACTTTTAATATCTCCTCCCCGTCTTTTGTGTAATTTTTTAGAACCCATTTCATTCTTGTGTTTTGTGAGGTAACATGATACGGATATTAAGTTTTCTTACCTCGTCTGGTGGCAGATGTTTGCGAGGGCAAAAGGAATGAGTCTGGAGTTAACCACAGAGGCGACCTCTCGTAATTTTCTTAACATTTATTCGAGTCATTTCAATATGAACGAGACTGTTTTGTTTTTAAGAACTTTCAAGTTTACTAAAATTTTGCCCGACTAAAGCAAGAAATCTATATTATTACTAGCTGGCGCCCGCGACCTCGTCCGCGTTGAAAAAGAAAAAAGTAGCCTATCCTGTGTCCCGTACGTCTAAATGTTTATCTACCAAGATTCATGAAAATCAGTTGATTCGTTTAAGAGTTATGAAGGAACATATTATTACATACTTACATACATACATACATACATACATACATACATACATACATACATACATACATACATACATACATACATACATACATACATACATACATACATACATACATACATACATACATACATACATACATACATACATACATACATACATACATACATACATACATACATACATACATACATACATACATACATACATACATACATACATACATACATACATACATACATACATACATACATACATACATACATACATACATACATACATACATACATACATACATACATACATACATACATACATACATACATACATACATACATACATACATACATACATACATACATACATACATACATACATACATACATACATACATACATACATACATACATACATACATACATACATACATACATACATACATACATACATACATACATACATACATACATACATACATACATACATACATAGAGAAAAAAAATCTAAAAATGGTCAATTTAGTTTCAGTATCATGTATAGAGCCTATAAACACGATATCTCTGAAAACAAAGTAACTTACTCCATGACCAACCCTTACAGATTTATTATTAGTATTGATTTAACTGATTTATCAGCGATTCTGGGACTTACCAAAATGAATCTATAGCGCACACTAAATACATAAACGAAACGTATATTCCTGATTTATTTAAGTTTTTCAGACAAAGCGCCATCTAGTTACAGACTACTATAGTATGAGAATTTATCACTGGGACAGAAATTTATAATTAAAAACATGGTTCATTTTCATAGCGATTTCCATAGCAAATCCAAAGGTATGAATTATTAAATAGCGGACATGTAAACATCTTCACAATTAGCATTTACATGTAATATTTTTATAACACTATTTTCCCAGAAAACTAACTATTATTGGCAACACCGGTGGCGCCATGGAGTGAGGGCGGCTGAGGTTACGAAAAACAAAAATAGAAAATGTAAGCATTTTACATTGTTACGCGATATATTATATTTTATTTGAAATAATTTGTGAATGGCAGTTTTGTTTATCATTAAATAGCTATTTAATTGTATTTCAGTATATTTTCTGGTTTGAGCTAACACTATATATTTTTAAATTCAACAACAATGCTGAAACTATATGTCACAAACAACAGTAAGAGGGGGTATAAGTGCTACACCAACATTGATAGGATAAAATATAAAGGAATGGGGAATAAGCTCGGGCTTACAGCATCAATTGGATTTGTTTGCTACAAAGGCCGAGTAAAAACGCTGACAAAGCTTTGTCAAGCACTACATATTGGTGGAATAAAATATGCGTGTGTGGACAGAAGGTAACTGTCGCTAGAATGTGTGCGTGAGGGCTCGTACAGTCAGGATTACTAAATGCATGTTAGGAAAATTTACAAAAAAATACATTTTATATTAATATCAATAATTACTTTCTCTCAAGAATAGGATTAACAATGTCAAATGTGTGAATCCATTTAAATCTACTTAAAAAAAAGGTGCTCTATAGCAAAGATTTAAATCGAAGATGCGGCGTAATCTCCTTGCGCCATATTAAAAACACACCGAAAATTCTTAACAATGGGTTGGGCGCAGGCGCTCAACCTAACTACAGTTGCACGTCAGCTAGAGTGAGTGACGGTCGCTTGTTGAGAGCGTCGCTATCGTCACAGTCACGTTTGAAGTAAGGCATATGTTGTCTGTATTTAAAAGTGTGTTTAGACAAAGGTATATGTATTTTATACTTTTGTCTTTAGTATAATGTATGTTGTATTTTGTAACACACTTTCGCTAGTAATGCCGCATCTCTCGATTTAAATCTTTGCTCTATAGAGTTCTCAAACAAATTTGGAAATTTTCTCAAAAGATTTCGGTCATTTAAATTAAAATAAATAAATACTAAGAAAACGTAAAATAAAAATAAAAACTGAATGTAATGAAACTGTATAATACCTTTTAATCAAAAGAGCACTGTCCCAAACCACTATTGTTTGCTAAAAATTAATTTTACGAAGGTAGTCAAAGTAGACAGTGCTCGGAATCCATTTAGCGTCGCTATGTACCCACGAGTAGATGCCTGTCTCCTTGAAAGTGCATTTGTATAATGTTTGTTCGGGCTTAATTAAAACTTGCACCTGAAAATTTTAAATATAATGTAGACAAACAAGTTATGGTAAATTAGTTCTGAACTAACCCGGCTGCTTTTAGACAAAATACTCTTTAATATTTAGGTATCTACGTATATGATATGTACGAGTATATGACTGTATACATGTTATACAACAAAGTCGCTGTCCGCTTCTGTTTCTCTGCTTACTTCTTCTAAACCACAAAAGGGATTTTGATACGGTTTTCATTAATGGAAAGAACGATAAACGAGGAAGATTTGTGTGTATAATTTTAAAAAAAAATTGCATCCGTGTGAAGGTGGGGCAGGTTTGCTAGTTAAGGGGTAGACAAAGGCTAAATCCTAAAAATTTGCATGGTTTAATAAAGATGTTACAAGAAAGTGTCAACGGAATTGGTTTGAAAAAAATATATGTTATACTTAAACACGTGAAGAACAAATTGTATTGTTTAGAATTTCCATCGAAGTAATAGAAATTCCACAATAAAAGTTAGAACATAAGAAGATTTTTGACTTATATTGAAAATTGTTTCGAAAACGGGTTATTGCAAATGATTCCTGCACATGATTAATAAGTCAATATCAGTTAAAAAAAGTATTGATTTTTTTTTTTTTTTTTGTTTTAATGGTAAATACAAAAAACCACAATTATGGAGCTTCAGTGTCTCAATGACTGCGTTGCGGTGTGGACTACATTTGTGTTTTTCGTGCGGAATTAGTTTGAAATATATAGACATTTTAGAGGTCAAATCGTTGATGGTCAAATCGTCAATATCATTGGCCTATGTGAATCCCTCAAGTAGTCTTCTTTGTGCTCTAAAAGGTCGAAATTCAATCATAGGAATTTAGAAAGTGAAAAAATTTATTAATAGGTAGTATAAAAATTTATACAATAGTACATAAATTTCTCATCCTTTCCTTAACCCTGTATTATGACTAGCGACCCGCTCCCGGCTTCGTCCAGGGTGCAATTTTTATATACTATAAGACTCTTTTCCTTTCATGCCTCTTTCCATGTGTCAAAACCGATTTAACTACAACCGAACATTTTATGTATTAAAAGATATGCGTGCCTTTGTCAATTTAAATTAAAAGTGTTTGAATAAGCGGGACACAGCTAGTATTAAATCAAAAGCAAATTCGATTTGTTCCGCTAGACCCCGAGAAAAATCCCGCCAACGAAAAAGATTTAGATACTGTTTACACAAAAGCCTATTATGAACCTAATTTTCAACAAAACTCTATTAAGCTGCCGTTTTTTTGCGGAGAGGTACGTCGCGTTGAAACGAGCAGGCTTTTCTCATTAAAAAAGCTAATTCGAGGGGTATTATGATAATTTAACTTATTACAAAGAAATGTATAATGCAAATGTTACTTGTACCATCTTTTTCGTTTACCGGTAAGTAAAAATTCAGTAATAATTATAATAAATTTAGTGTTGGCAGGACACACTGCGTTTTGCAGTTATTTAGGCAGCCCATCTGGCAGCAATAACCTTTTACACGACCACCTAGCTAGGCACTAAAAATTAATAAATAAACTTAGTAAAATATTGTTCTGAATCACAGTGGGTCAGACTGGCACTTAAAAGTGGGTCCAACGAACACTTTTATTAAGCGGGTCAAAACCAATGGGTCCAAAGGGTCCGAAGCCCTTGAAATAACTGCATATGTACTGTTGTGTTACGGTGAGTGGGTAAGAGATGCCATAGCCTATTTTCCTATCTCTTACTAATCCTTAATCCTGCTGTGGTCGGCAGTACACTTGCAGCACCTATATAGCACCTGTATAGCACCTGCACAGAACCTGTTATAAGCGATGGTCTCCACCTACTATCGCCGCATCTGTCGACGATCTTAACATAATAAATCATCGTTTCAATGCTTGAAACGTTTCAATCAAACAAATGCTTGATTTGTTGGAGCAAATGCCAGAAGAAAATTTAAGAGTAATTTCAACCGCTACCCATTCCGTTCATTCCGGTTGTAAACTTGTAATAACAAATTAATAACAAAAACCAATTTGTTTCCAAAGCAATCGGTTGTTCGCTAAGTGAATCAACGCTGGCATCCAACCAAAACTGTGCAAAGTAATTAAATTGTTTCGCCTACTCAACAATACAACTAAACAAACAGTATCGGAACTAAAGAAAAATAACAAAATTATCACATAACATAATAACAAAAATATCCATCATGGAAACCCACAGGCCTGGGGACAGACCGGTAGGTTATATAGGACTCCTGCCCCGAGATGATATTGAGGAAGACCTATTGACACCTCTTGGCGTCCACCGCGTCCTCCGCGTCCGCTATAAGGCGAAGTTGCGAGGTCAGACGAACTTCCGCACTCTTCCGCAACACACAGCCACACCTGATTTTTTTTTATTATTTAACTTTTGACCGCAACATCATCCGAATTCCATGTAATTAATTATCAGTAAATTTTGATGTAAATAACTGTAAAGTTTTATTAATATCCGTTTCATTGTTTTTAAAAAAGTAACAAAAATCCAAACAATACAATTAAAATATTGGTAGGATTTAATATATTTTTTGTACCTATGCTAATCAAATTCATGTTGTTAAATGGACGGAAAGTTTGTTTTCCGTACACATTAGTGAGTTTCGTTGCTGTTTAAACTGTAGCAGGCGGTGACATTGTTAAAGTTGTAAGTTTAATGAGCGGCGATCCAGCCAATCACATTGTATCCAGAACCACTGTACTTTACTGACGTTTCTATAACTTATGACTTACAATGTCAGAATTTGTCGAGCTCAATAGATGAGTGGTTAGGATGCTTGCCTTAACGCTCTGTTCCCGGCAGGGTCCACTTTGGAAATTGATTGGAAATCTGGAAAATAGTGGCAGGGCACACTGCATTTCGCAGTCATTTGTGCAGTCCCTTACAGAGCCATCCCCTTACAGAATACCAACGTGAAATAACAACATATGTGCTGTTGTGTTTCTTTGATTGAGTAAGGGATACCAGAGCCCTATAATCCTATCCTTAATCCTACTATAATCGGCAGCATACTTGCAGAACTTATGACGTTGCTTGTTTTTTAATCGGCGGTAGCTACCTACCATCAGATGGACCTTAACTACTCAAACCATACTCAAACGATCATCAGGAATAATAACTTGTTGTCGTAACAAACAAACTGGATTTCACTTTTAAAATATTCTTTATAATTTTAGTAAGCACTAATAAGAATATTATATTTTATATTAAAAAAAAATTAAAAGTGCCCCTCAAAATTACAAATTCAAAGCAACTCTCAAGCAAAGAGCTTTCAAATTTAGCTCTTGATTTTAATACGCCCAACTGCAAGTAATTTTCTCACTATAAATCCATCTCTTTTCCTCACTATAAAGCGAATGAAAGCCTCTATATCTGTAAAAGACTTCAATATTACAGTGTAGAAATGTAAGAGCATTTTATCCCTCGCACCTAATGGACGCCATATTGCTACGAACCGTCTACGAAGTGCTACGAAGTACTACGTTTGCCTACGACCCATTCTATTCGGTGGACGCGTAGAAGGCTACCTTTTATCTTTGACACTAGATTTATTATGGAAAAAGTGAACTGATAAGTTACTTAATGGCTTACTTAACCTATTATGTACTAGTAACTTCCCTACGTTGTCCAGGCTTAATTAGCTAAAGAAAATATATGACAAAATATATCAAGTATAAGTAATTACTTTAGAAAACGCTATGGAATTTGGACACTTTCCTTGTATTGATTTTATTGATGAATTATTTCCTTTCATTGAAGAGTTTTAGTATTATGAATAAAAATAAATTAGAAGCTATTTTTTTACAATTGACAATAAATTTACAATAAATCCTATTTTGACGTAGCTCCCAAGAGATTGAAATGCAAAATGGAAAACTATATAAAATGTGACTCTTAAAAAGCTTTTCACAAGGCTTTATTTTCAGGAAGTACAACAATGAACGCTGGTTGCTTCTACGCGCCTGGCGTTGCATGAGCACTGATAAACGATTGTTTAGAATAAACACAATTCCGAATCGGACATTATCAGCTAGACGCTTTTCACCGCTTGTTTTGTATTCTGAATAGCTGTTGAGCTAGTGATAAGGCTTATAAAACTTAGCGCTTAAGCAGCTTGAACACAACAGTCTCTCTTATTAATCTTTTGTGTTTAATTTTTTTTTTAGGAGTTTAGAATCTATAGTCCGCATCATCTATCTGAACCTCGGTCGGCTACCATTTATTCTGCCATCTGCATTTTTTTTTTGCAATAGAAAATGCGTTTATGGAGTCCATCTCTCCAGAGTTTTATCGCAAATTTTTAAATTTAATGATCTTCTGATTAGATAGCCAAAATGTACTTATACAGACAAAGAAGGTGAATACTTTCATTAAATAAATATATTATTTATCATACAAAAAAAATATTATAATTTTTCCGTAAGAAACAATAATTTTAACCACAAAATATAGTAATAGTAGCAACACTTTAACCCCTTATATTAATTAATGTTATAGTAGGTACTCAAATACGTACCCCTTATAGTATCTTTAAAGGGGGAGTTGAAAAAGCCTGTCCACCACACATAACATAAAAATGTTTGTAGCGACGCAACGACAGTTTATCGAGCGAGCTTTCCGCTCAATTACCATCTGTTCGCGTATAAAGTAATACGTTTAAAGTATCAACAGTTTCACCGACTCAAACAATAAGTTACATGACTGTGATCAGTGGAGTGTATGTAACTCTTAAATGTCATAAAGTTAAACTCTAACAACTTGCTCGCCTGTACACAACTCGCTATTATGTCGACGATGTGACTTTTTGTTCGCCCAACAAAAACTATCGGTACCTACTGTAGACAAAAACATCACATATTTGCGATTTCGCTTAAGAGTTTATGAAAAGTTCGCGTTTGTGCTCACTATAGCAAAAACTACAAGAGTAATGCGAATAGTTTTATTGGTAGACTAGCTGGCGCCCGCGACTTCGTCCGCGTTGAAAAAGAAAAAATTAGCCTATCCTGTGTCCTGTACATCTAAATGTTTATCTACCAAGTTTCATGAAAATCAGTTAATTCGTTTAAGAGTTATGGAGGAATATACATACGTAAAATACCTACACTTACAGATTTATTATTTGTATTGATTATTGATAATACGTTAATATGATACAATTATCAGCAAGATAATGGCTCATGCTATACGAGTAACATGCTGTCATTGTCATTGTCACTGTCATTGTAGGTTATTTTTGTTAATATTTTGTTCCAAATAAAGAATTTATTGTATATTATGTTCTTCACAGTCTAGTGTGTACTGTACTGTGAAAGAATTTATTGTACATGCTTCTGAGGATGCTGAATCTCTGTAATGATGATTCAACAATTAGCAAAAAGCCAACAAGGAAATCAATGCTGCTAATAAAACAAAACTGACGACACAGACCGAAAGATAGATAGATTCCTAGGAACCACATTTATATAATTTTCTTAATGCGAGTTTAAAAAAAATCCTTTAGGCTGCTAACAAGGTTTACTATGTAAATTAAAATTTGCCTTTTAATTTTAATCTACATAGAATATCCAAAACCTTTTTCTGCGCGATCGTGATATAGTGGATGTTCATACATACCTACTCATAAAAAAACATGCGCGAACGATACGGGTGTAAGAGGAATTCAGGCCGGAACGCATTTGCCGTGAAATTGAAAAGCAAGTTTGCTACTGACGCGAGTGTAGGGTTACCATTTCAAATTTAAAAAAAAACCGGAAAACTGGCTTTGTAAAGTCAGTCGTTTAAATTGTAATAATTAGCAATGGAGATTCTTTTAATAAGAGATTTTTTTTATTAAACATTTTCAAATTAATTCCTCAAATCATTCTAACTTCAAAAATCAGATTAAAACAAACTTCACCGTCATCAATGTTGAGATAAGAGAACTCAAGGATATAGTGAGAAAAAATAAAAATAATCATAGTAATAGTCCTTGAAATATATTATAAACATATGAACTAGTGTCTTGCCCTTAACAGACAGACACTGTATACTCATAACTATGGCTGTGCGACACGTAAATCTATAATTAAAATTAACTGATGAAAAAATATGAAAAAGTTTCTTGATAAATGAAAACCGATAGTCACTTCAACGCGTGTGCAATATCTTCTTCTTTTAGTGCAGATTCTTGAGCCAGGGCCCGTAGCCAAGATGCAAACGCTTCGTTGCGTACTTCATAAACGAAGAGAGAACGCTAAGAGAAAGCTTGGTGATTGGTTGTTGTAAAGTCAAAATAAAATTTTGACCAATCACAAAGTTATATCTTAGCGTTCTCTTTTTCATTTCCGTTTGCATCTTGGCTGGGGGCCCAGGAAGTACCTGCAGTAGATTATTTATACTTCTCGCCGCGCATGATATGTCCAAAGTATTCCAATTTTCTAACTTTTAACGCAATATAATACAAAGAAATAATTTATCTGATATCTCCGTATATTATAGCACCTAGCGAGTAATTTTCGGAAGACTGTCTGCTAGCTGTGAGTTGTGTCAATAAGCTGCAAATTGACGGCTACACTGCAATGACGAATGAACGGTAGATTGCATTTGCAAACACGTCACAAAATGACTATGACGAAGTAGTTATTGGTCTGTGCTGTGTAATAAATCTTATTTACAATTTGATTCTGTTGTATGGCATTCGACTGCGATCAAAAAAGGAATGGTCACAGTAAAAAATTAAGTTGTATGACCATGATTGATACTAATGAATTCGAAATTTGTATGAATTTTTGTTAATCAACCACGCACAACGGGATTAACGATATGACATAAAACAGAAGAAACAGATAGCCTCGGACAGTTTCTGCAAAATATTGTTTGTTTCTTAAATAACATAAAAATCTTGTGTGAAAAAAATATATCTAACCGAATGATGAAAACCGCAACAAAATCTGTTGCGTGGTTAAGAAGGAGTTAAATCTATATACATATATAAAATTCTCGTGTCACAATGTTTGTTTTTATGAATTTTTTTGTGTATATTCGGTAGGTCTGAGAATAGGTCGTAAACTATTTTTTTACCCCTAAATGATAAGGGTGGCCCACCTCAAAAATGTTTATTTTATTTTTTGGCAAGACTACGTTTGCCGGATCAGCTAGTTATACTATATAATTTAAATTCATCAAATTTATATAATTTATATATGAATGTTTAAAATTTTTTAAAATATGTTTCAAGATATTAGTTAATTTAGAGTTTAGCTCCAATAATAAATACCTTAACCAGAAGAAATAAAAGCACAGTATAGTATGTTATGGTGTTTAGAACAAAGACTATATAAGAATATTGGGAGAGCCTTTATTAAACGAAATTCAAAGCGAAAACACAAACAATGTTTCATTCTGTGAAAGATCACATAGCGTTTGTTTTTTTTTTTTGTCGAGTGTACCCGTTGTAACATTGTTGCCGCACCAGTGAGCTCACTAGATGTGCGTTTAATAGAATTTTAAAAGGTATTTTTTGCTGTACATTACTTTTTAGTTGTACGAACGTAGCATTGTTATAAACACATATTTATAAACTAACCCCCGACCTTTTATTGAGGCCAAACACACTATATATGATGTAAGTTGCTGAGGAGTTGGGTATACCGTAGACTACTTGAAGCTGCAGCATCAAGTCAAGCTTATCAGATCATGTTAATATAAGCGAAGTAAAGTAACAGAAGTAACAGTAACAGTTTCACATGAATTGAACCTGTGGAAGTTACTAAAATATCATCTCGAAAAGATCCAATCCATCTGTTCATATTTCATTTTAGTAGTCATCGTAGTAGTCATAGCTGTTCATATTTCATTTTCATTACTCAAATTTGCAAAGGATTTTTTTATATACTTATTTTTTTATGTCTAAAAAAGTGTTACATAGTTTTAAAATTACTACGAATATCTAGTCGTAAGACTAATGAAAATTTTAAATTTAAATACCTATATTTAGGGGAAAGTAGTACGAGATGATCCCCTTAAGCGGGAATCGCTGTGAAATATATATTCTTCAAGGCAAACCAAAAATAAAGGCGATTACTACTAGTATATTTATCTATCCAACTTTCACAATACTCAAAACCAGAAATTAATTGAGATTTCTTTAAAAATTTTTTTTAAAAAAACTACAAAGTAGTCATATTGTACACCCCTATGGGTAAGATGATCGTCCATTTAGAGATAAGGTGGTTCCTATGACCATCTTACCCCTAATTAAGCATAATAGACATTATGTTTTTGTGTTTTTTATAAGTAAGCACCAACTTCACCATCATAATAAAATTTTGATTTTACTGATTTTACTAATAAAATGGTTTTGTCCTTTTTCATCGTCTAACAACAGACTCTATGCCTTAAGTTCCCGATGAAGTCTTTTAAGACTTACTGAATCAGTATTAAATCACTAAATCAATACTGAAATGAGATACCCGTTTTACACGTTACCCGTGAACTAGTTCATGCAATTCTCTTATATGTGTTAATTTAAATTTCACAAGCGATAAACAATCCGCAAACTCGGGAAACTGAATTCATATAAATTCCGCGAACACACATAAAGTGGCATTAAGATGCAAATAAGAAGGCGGAATATTCTGCATTAGTTAACGACTAGAGAAAATGCATACGTATGTACAACTTTTGTTACATCTCTTGGGGCTAGTACCACTAGTTCCGAGAAGATATAAAGGTATAAGCCACAAAAACTTGTTTATTCCGCGGCGAATTCTCATACTGCCAAATTTCTAAGTAATCATTTATTCCTTTACTTACAAACTTTCCCATTTACAATGTTATAAGAGATTTTAAAAAACCCATAATATTTATTTAGGTACATTCGTAACATAAATACGTTAGAAACTCAATTTTTCTAGATTTCTTTGTAACGTTTTACAGATTTACCACTTGTCTAAACTCAATATGGAAATAGCTGGACACCAAAGAAATTCCATAAGCTGTTTATGAGAAAGTAATTTTTGTATATAAAGATAGAGGAATTTAAAATTATACTCGTACTTAGGCTTTTGAGTAGAAATAGCATAAAGAAATAATAAGGTTACGAATCTCCTTTCATGTATGAAACAATCGCATATGGTGTAAGAATTTGATACTATTGTTACATGCACTGTTTACGCGGCATAAACAATGCCTCTTCTACACTACAAGTCACAAAAGGGGCTCGCGAAAGCCTTACTAGTGATGAAGTACTTAGTTATGTTTGAGTGAGAAATAAACTTAATTATAAATTAGATGATATTTTTCAAATATATCCATATTTTATGTACATTATCTTGTCTATAAAGATTAAGGTGTATATTATTATTTATTTATTTATTAGAGATGGGTTTGCTATTGGCTCACCCAGAAGGTGCCTGTTCACTTGAACTTTGAAAAGATTTGGGTTATAAAATATATACAATAGTATATTTAAAAAATTGGTTACATTAGTTAAATCGCAAAAAAAGTTTGATGAATCATGTGCAACCGTAGGACCTCCACTGCTGGGCATAGGCTTCCCCCATAATTTTCCAAAAGGACCGATCAGAAGCTGCCTGAATACGAGAATAGGTCATTCAATGAGCTAGGAAAGAGCTATGCTCTGGGTCACACTGCGAGATCGATTCTAGAATAAGGAGATCTATAGACTAACGAAGGCATAACGTGGCGAACAACCAAACAAATAATCTAAGCCAAATATTTCAGATAGAATGCAGTAAATTCTCACTAAGCACCAACTCACCGCGGAAATTTAGAAGAGATTTAGATTTCAGACTTTCAGCTATAAAGATGAACTAAAGATAAACTTTCGATGCCGAGTTAAATGAAACGACACAAGTCGGAAAAGTTTTGCCAAAAATATAATACATTCGTGTTAAAACAAAATTAACCTTCAATCCGTTGCGCGTAGAGTCCGTTTTCATTCGTAACATTTCACTTATAAAATTGCCTAAAACACTTCACTGTGTCAGCTATAAATCTTTAAAGAGCCAAACAAACAGGCGCCGGCTGACGGTAGCGTTTCTCGTAGAGAACAATATTTTAGAGCTACCCTCTATATACGCGGACTCTTTTGTCAAAACTTTCTTCATTTACCTTAGTGCAATGGACGCGTTTAATTAATTATTCTATTCATTAAAGTAAGGGCTTAAAATTTCATATCTATTCGCTATTGGAAACAAAGAATGTTACGTTTCCAGTAATAAGAAAAAACAATGTATGGCGTTATATTATGTATGCACGTGAGAGGCAGTGATATGTTAAGTACTACGTACTAGATGGAACACTCAAGACGCGATGAGTGTTCCAAGTGATTGGAGTTCCGACGTCCTACCCGTTCACAGTCTGTCATACGATCTCGTAGAGATTAGGCGCGTTATTATTTTCAAAACCAATAAAAATGCCGTCTTGTGTGATGAAATATTGCAAAAATACAACAAAAAATATTGGTAAAACTGCTGGTGTGACGTTCCATAGGTAAGTTTTATTAATATTGAAACGTTTAATAGGTTAATATTTAATTTGTTAAAACCGACGTGCTTATCGGGTCGGCCATATTAATATTTAGTTGTCTACGACTTGACGTATTGACCTTGACACTACTGCCGCGCCGTCCCCCGCGCACCTTCCGCGTTGGAACATGAATTTAGCAAGAAATCGTAGGGAGTGCTCAATCTAGTACTTACTTAACATATCACTGGTGAGAGGTTATACCTACATCTTAATTTAACTACAATTAAAGAGTATTATATAGATATAAATATAAACTTACATCTTGATTCACAATTTTAATAAAAATATTTACATGGTCTCCAACATGGAAATGTATATCATTTACTTGTGAAAGTTTGAATTAAAAAGCCTAATATAGGCATTATTTACACTCACAAGCATAAAAATTAAAAACAACCAAAAATACACTACTAATATCTGTTTATATTTTTAATATCTGTTTATATTACTATACTGTTAATATCTACTAATATTTTTAATATCTGTTTATAAAAACAATATTAATAGTTTAAAATATCATATGCATAATTAACTGTTACTCCATGCTAACATATTAAAATACACTGATCTTTATACTGAAACGCGTCAAACGCAGTATAATTTAATATGCTAAAAATTTATCTCTCAATGCCTGGTTTTTTATCGGAAATATTGAATTAAATATTTTTATTCAGCAAAAAGTCCCGATAATAACCACATTTCAGTCAAGGTAATCATATTACCATTTGATAACACAAAAATGGTAAATTTACAAAGAGAGTTTTTATTAAATTTTGAATTTTCGTTACAGTGTATGAAACGCACACTTTATTTTGTGTAACAAAAATTCAAAATTCGAGGTAAAATCCTTAGTGAAACTCTATCTGAATCCTGAAACCCGTTAATTGCACAACGGCGACAAGGAGCGGACATTGTTTTCCCAAATCCCGCACAGCTAAGACGCTTGGCTACCGCTCCAAACAACTAAGCCATTTCACTTAAAGATCTTCTTTAAAAATATTTCTCATTCAAAAAAAAACAAAGCACGCAATGCATAAAACATTCAAAATGAAACCTAGAAATGAGAGAGGTTTGTTATGTTGTTATACTCGTATAAAACAAATACTGATTCAAATTGTGTTTTATGTCTTTTGAATTCGCATTGCATGCTGTGGCTTTAAATTTTTACTTTTTGTTAAAAAATTCTCCAAAACTACATTTTCTTTTCGATAAAAGTTACCTTGAAAACCAACTCAATTTTTATCTGTAGTTATTCCCTGTTGTTCAAAAAAAACTATCCTATAGCCACGTCCGCCTGTCTGACAATCTTCCCATTTAAAAGGATGTTCTTTTACCATTCAAATTAGTTTTAAAATATCATTTTTTTTTTCGGTTTCCGTTATTTCTTTTTAAATGTAGTGACTCGTTAGCGAGACTTAATTCAGTGAGGAAAATAAGTTATATTAACACGCGGACATATTCAGAGGGTCAGGTTATATATGAAATGCCATATGTTGTCAAATGCAAACATGAAAAATTTCATACTCATCCACCGCCACAATCCACATACGGTTCGAGGGCGTCTATGTAAATTCCGGGCCTGCGTTTGAACCTCTGTGGAACCTTTTGAAGGACACAAATAAAAGGAAAGAGGTGAGTTGAAAATGTAAATTTCAAAATTACGCAAAATTTTGTGGGAAGCCTTTATTACGCAAAATAATTTATTTTTTTAGAATCCTTATGTCCTCATCCTACCAATATTATAAATATGAATGGTTGTTACTATTTTACGCGTAAACGGCTCATCGGATTTGGTTGAAATTTGGTTACCACACAAACGTTCATTACCTGAAATAACAAATAGAGTACTTTTTATCCCGGATAAATGATAGATTATCCGGATAAATGATAGTTCATGAGAGATTATCTGAAAAAATAAAAAGAAATAGGCGTCACTGTCACCGTGACAGCATCACTGTCTTCATAGCGATAAAGATGTCGGACATTATAATTCTCATATATTTTCTCAGGTGTTATATTTTTCATTGTCCAACGCGGACGAACACTTTCATTAGTGTTATGAATAACCAAACAATGCAACTGGGGGCGAAACTGCAAATCCAAACCGGAAGCCACTTATAGAAAAGTTTATTTCAAAGTTGGCCCAGACGGGAATCGAATCCGGGACCGATTAGTCAGAGCACTAAGGTAACCTTAACCACTCGACTTATTCAAATCATCAAGTTTACTAATGTTTATTGTGTTTCCATGTTTTATGCTGTTAAACATAAATTGGTATTGTAGGTAATTTGAACGTTTGAGCCAGTGTTAAAGACTACTATTAAAATTAGAAGGTAAGCGAACGACACCCCGAGGCCTCGTTTTACACGCGGCGTTTTACCTTGATGACGCGATGTTTATTAAGGCATTTATGTGACGACTAGCGTAAACCTTCAATTATTAAATACACTCTCTAGTGTGTACTCAGCCTTTCTGAAAAAGAAACAGGGGCCTTAGTCAAAGTAAAGAATATATCATGTGATTTAGCGACAGCATAATGTCAATCCCATACATTTTATTGTTTTCGAACTACGTTTTCGTTTTGTTTAAATTTTTTAATTGTTTCTTTGGCTAGGGCTCCAGTAAATAAAGACATTTAGGTAATGCGCAGCTCCTAGCCGTGGGATAAATCTTTAAAATCATTAAGCTCTAAAATAAATATGTAATTACAAATAGGTACAGTCCAACATATTCAATTTCATTGTCCAGCATTGTCAATATTTTATGTAAGGTTGTCAGATAGGCTGCTGGTTCAACCCTATGCCACAGGAAGTTTTATAATAATAATAATAATAAGCCATTTATTCTACATTAAAAAAAACATTTGAACACATTAAAATAACGCAGATACATGTAACATTTTCTTTTCATATAAAAATAGAAGCGTCCAAATTTATAGGTAAGTCATTGCTATGATATCATAGGAAGTTTTATTATTCAACCAATATTTTTTTATGACTAAACCATAAGAGATATATAAAAATATTTACTAGAAAATTGTACTTCTTCTAAAATCCTAAAGAAAACTCTGCGATAGCATTATATCTCCATGTGTCGGTTATGTACCATGTACGGTTGACTAAACCAGTCAACAAATTTTGATTCGGTTCCACTAATGGAAAGAGGGACAAATGAGAAAGGTTTGTCTATTTAAAAAATTTGCATTACGCGCAAAGCCGAAACCGGGTCATTAGTATAGCCATATTATTAACAGTTCGTTGAAATCAAATTCAAATATCAAATTGTACGGCGCGCAAGGTTAGGATTTAGCAGCTGGCAATGTTTACTTTCTTGTCTGATCACATAAGCATTACTTAATTGTTCAAAGTACGTAGGTATTTGCACGACATTAAGTAATTAAGTTCTAGCTCAACAAACATACATATACGTTTGTAATAATAGCATTTACATTATTAGAGCCTATCCCTAAACTTGTGCCATTTCGGGGCACATAGTTACGGCAATTCTCGCTATTATTGGAAACTTAATTATAATAGCTGTAACATTAGACATTAGTTAAATAACAACAGTATAAGTTACTAGCACTGCCTCCCGGTTTCACCCGCCGCTTAATTGTATTCTTTACGTACGTTGTAAGTAAATGCTGAGTTTACATCTGAACTTCAAGAGTCCCTCTACGGAACATAACTTTCGTCTTATCCAAATTCATGCCAACTAGAGATGTGAAGTTAATGGAAAAGAATCTATTTAATAAAAATCGATTTATCTTTATTCACTATTAATCGATAATCGATTTTAATGAAAATAAATAATCAATTTTAGCAAAATAATATTTTTTCTATCATTTAAAATCCCACATGCTTAAGCCAACTCCTAAGTAAAACTAAGAAAGGCGACATTCAGGTCCAACGTCCCTCTGAATTCTTCTAGACATTGCCAGAATAACCGTGTCTGTATTTCCGAGCTCATCATCTCTAATCTCAAAAGCAAACCCATCTCTAATAACAAATAAAAAAAATCGTCAGCAAAAAGGAGGTGAGAGATATTCGCCGTTGACAACTCCTAGATTAGACGTTTATATTTATTCGTACAATGTTATCATTTCCTATTTTTTTAATTAATTCCTAATATTACTTTTAATATTTGAAGTAGTTTTTTTAATTTACGCAATCAAACACGCTAGTAAGTACAAATTATTGACAATTCACTAAAAAGCTATTAAATATTAGAATAATAATAATTATTATAATTTAATTCAGATATTGATGTTACATCCATTTAGTTTCAAAAAATTACAATATATACTTAGAGGCACAATAAAATTAATGTAGGTTTTTTAAACAATTTCCTACGACAAAAGACAGATCTATAAAAATAATGCATTAAAATTCATTTTACAATCTTACACAGTTTTAGTTCAACGTCGAACCCATAAAATATACTTTCCATTTTAACTGAACTATAAATGTAACGAGAAACCATAAAAAATACCTTAAGTTGCAAATAAGTTGCAGTGTCAAACTTCCACCGAGCAAGCCAAAGTTCAGTCAGCAACTATACTTACCTACTATAATATTTTATTTACTTTCTTACTTTATTTCATGGTTCTTCTATAACATTTTATGGTGCGAAACTTAACTGGGAAAAGTTTCCTATTTTATAACTGAACAGTTTAATGCCTATGAAGTTTTAATATTAAGCGGTCCCTACACGATCATGCAGCATGACATGCGTTTACGTGAATTATCATGCTGCTTGTCATGCCGCATGATCGTCTAGGGACCGCTATACGATCATGCGTGTATGTCAGTCATAGCTTGCTGGGTGAAAAATAAAAGGAACTATCAATCAACTGCTAGCACGTAGTTGCATTTCATTCACATCAATCAATACAATTAAGCGGCCATGCATGCATGACAGCCCGTAAAGCATGTCATTCTGCATGATCGTCTAGGGACCGCTATACGATCATGCGTGTATGTTAGTCCTAGCTTGCAGGGTGAAAAATAAAAGGAACTATCAATCAACTGCCAGCACGTAGTTGCATTTTATTCACATCAATCAACTGCCAGCACGTAGTTGCATTTTATTCACATCAATCAATACAATTAAGCGGCCATGCATGCATGACAGCACGTAACGCATGTCATGCTGCATGATCGTCTAGGGACCGCTTGACTCATTGTAACGTTTTACGGTATAACCAACTGTGTACGAATCTGGACTTCGCCCGGGTGTAATTGGGTGAGTTTAGTGTTAATAATCTATAGCGTATGTCCATCTGGAATAAGTGCTTTCAAAGGGTTATTAGCAGAAGGGTAACTTTTCATTAAGGCCATTTCGCATAAAGGCAAATCCTCTAAATTGCAAATTCTCAAGAGGGCAAGACGTACAGTAAACAAAATAAATAATAATAATATTCACTCATTGAAGCATATATTTGTGGATTATATTATGTTGACATGTTAAAATCATATTATAAAATAATTAATTATGATAATTTACGAGAGTGGGTTCAAAAGTATAGCAACATACAAGGGCAATGTTGCAATATGAAAAAATAAATTCAAATTAAGTAGTTTTCGGTAAATTTTAAAGAATAAATACAAAACGTTGGTCTCTTTTTGGTGTTTATGCGTTTATTACTCTAATTTATTTATTTTCTTAAATTTCTTATTTATTTCCTTGAATAGAAATCCGCTTTCTACACCATTCGTTGTTGTGTGACAATTTAATAAATTCCAATATAGATAAAAATCTAATTTTCCAAGGATGTCCGGTTAACCCACCATTCATTTTTGCCCGGCCCAAGATCCGGGTAACCGGGTAGGGCGACCATGAGTTATGACTCGTAATAAATAACCGAGATACAATTAAACTTACCCTCAAAATTGTGTTGAGAATATTTGTCTTTTAAAGTGCTATTGAAGATTATAATTTGAATAATAGCGGTGCTTATGTTTGGTTACCCATGTGTTTTATTTATACTATGGAAAATTAAAGTCATTTTTGAAAGAATTTTTTGATTTTCCAGTCTACGCACTGAGTCAGTAAGCATTACAGAAAAAACACATTAAAAAAGAAATAAAAAAAATACAAGTAATAGTTACGAAAATCCATTCCAAAAGCCTCAATACACAATATCTTTTAGATAATTTTGATTTTGTAATTGCCTTGCTTTTTAGTACTGTAATATGGATCTATGAAAGAATTACTTATTTTAAAATAAACGTATACTTCAGGCTTATTTCCATATTTTCTTTATTGGTAGTAGATTTTATTAATCACTATCACTATATAAATATCAGACAAATGTTTACTAAGCTGCAGACAAAAAATCAGCTGGTTAGTATACCCATCCATCCCAAAAAACCACTCCCAATAAATCATAATAATAAGGTCATAAAAATTATTACTAACCAGCTGATTTTTTCTCTACAGCTTAGTAAACATTTGTGTAATAAAATGGCCGCATAGTTCTACAAATTGAGTGGTACGTTTTCCCAGTCCTACGCTTCGAAGTTTTTTACGGCTGCTAACTCCTTTAGCTACCACTATCGAGAATTTTCGCAGAGGAAAAAGTTATTCGTTTCAGCAAACTGAAGCTACTCACGAAGATTCAGCCTGTTAGTAATCAGAAAAAAAATCCTTTGAGGGATCTTGGACTATTCGTCTGCCTCTGCTGTGTCAACAGACAATTATTCACAGTGCATAGACATTCATGAACTCGACTGTACCGGAAAATAAGAACATGTGACCCGAAGCTTCCGTTGTTCCCGGTAATTTGACATTCATGTCGACACGACAGAACAAATAAACAACAAAGCTAACGTCAAAATGTTAAATTCTATCATGTGTAAGGTTCGCTTATTGCAAATAAATAACCAAAACGTGCTACGAGCACATACGAAAATGAACCTAAACAACTGGGCATAACAAAAACTAATTTCCAACGCCACACGAACTCGGCAGATATTCTTTTAGAAACGGTATTATATGGAGTTCGATATTTGAATTCGGAACTGCTAACGCCTCGTGAATATTTTAAAAGGGTCGGGAATAATCGTAAACAATCGGAAAATCGAGAACGGCACAATCGGCGACAACGGCATCTGTTTGCCCCTCTTCTACGTGACACGAATCACGAATTTCTTGAAACTAGATTATACGTTAATATTTTATTACCTAACTTGCTGACCCTACAAATCTGTGGACTACGACAACAACTTTATCATACTTTGCATGCAAAGTTTTAATAAATTTTAATTTTTAATGTCTGACGAACCATATGGTTTAGATTTCAAAGGAGTCACAACTTTCTTTCCCTGTGAACTTTGAACACAAACGTGACACGAATCACGGATTTCTTTGAAACTAGATTACCTATAGGTTAATATTTTATTACCTAACTTGCCTACCCTACGTGTTTTACAAATCCGTAGTCTACAAGTCTACAACAAATAATCATACTTTATACTAAGCAAAATTTTAAATGCAAAATTATAAATTACAAACAAATATATGAAAAAAATCGAACCTTTCCTTTTTATAATATTAGTATCCTAATATACTTGCTGTTGCCCGCGACTTCATCTGCGTCAAAATATTATATAGCCTAACTAAAGCCTTCCCCGATAAATGGCCTATCCAACACAAAAATAATTTTTCAATTCGAACCAGTTCCTGAGATAAGCTCGTACAACTTCGGCTTTATATAATAGTAAGTATATATATAGATAAAGAAGTACATTGACATATGTTTATATATGTTATTACGTATACCATCTCCAGCAATTGCACCCATCATTCTAGTTTATATATTATATAAATATAGTGTGCTTAATAAACCTCTTTATTTGTTTTGGTTTTAAATCTTATTTTCTTTCTAATCAGCTTCCTTCGCCGTTAAAAAGTTTCACTCTTAACTTTAATTAAATCCTTTTATTACCTACTCATCTACTCGAGAATTTATTTGGTTCTGTGACTAGAGTGAAGGAAAGGGCGATGAATCGGTTTTACGAGACACACTGATCTGAAAATCAATGAGAAGTCTCCCTTAAGTTAAGCCCCGTTCGAGAGCTATAAAATCCAAACTAGCTTGTAAGCCAGTAAATACACCATAAACATGTAATAAACTTCTTGAAGATTATTGGCAACATAGATCATCGTCTTAGGGCCTGTTTCACCATCTCTGATTAAAGTGTCAAGTAGACTAACCGCCATTTAAAGTCACCGCTAAGAAACCGTACGAGTTTTACCATCTTCGAGTAGCATTACAATGAAATTGACACAAGATAATACTCGTAATATTTACTCGCCAATTAGCGTTACTTGAAAAGTAACTAATCAACACTTTACTTGTAGTTGGTGAAAGAGGCCCTTATACTGATAATTTACAAGAACTTTGATTGTGCACCTGTGGCATTGCTTCTGTTATAGGTGACGGTAGCCATTTACCATCAAGTGGGCTGTCAGCGTGTTTGCCTGCCCTACATATAGAAAAACTTCTGTTATATATATTAAGATTCTTTATACATACATTAATGCAAGAAAAGTTTTTTTTTATTATTTAAATTTTGACCGGTTTTTAGCTGAGTACCTAAAATGCATAATGCCTAAAACGCGGATTCGCCTACAATGTATTGATACAATTTAAAGCATTCAGTGACTAAGAAGCAGAATGCTGACTACATTTTTGTGCCTGTATCTAGCCATAGAAACATTGAAGATAAAAAACATAGGAAAGATTCATTGTATATTAACAATAGGTGAAATGGACCTCGGTGTTTGTCAGGGCTGCCTTTTATATTAAGCCCCCAAAACACTTATTCCCTTTTTAGAATTCCGTGAAAGCGGGAAAAACATTACGGGAAAAATATAAAGTATTTTTGTGACTGTAATTCTTTACTTTTAATATGTCAAGCAAAAATTTATTGTAAGTTGTTGTAAAAGATGGCTTCTATCAATAAATAAATCAACTCCATATTTATTTTTTGATGTATTATTAACTAAATAATAATTATTTATTTTTATTTATGTCTGAGAGCTGTTTCCAGCACTTTCACCCGATGTTTAAATATTCTATTAGTATCAGAAGGTCGCCATCTCCTTAAAATAACAAAAAAAAAATCCCTAAAATAAAATATTACTAAATAAACTAGCGACCCGCTCCCGTCTTCGCATGGAGTTAAAGATTTCAAAAACGTTCTAATTTTCAGCAAGTCAAGAAAAATGATACGTACGAGTATAGATTACAATTATAGTGAAAAAATCAAGGAAAATCGCAAACGAAAATGTAATCGAAAGAGAGTACCTAGACCTTATTACGTCAGCGTTTATGCGGAAATAAATCGTACGGAACAAAGATCACATCTAACTCGAGACAATCTCTATTCGTTCTTGATTGTAGAGCATGGGCATGAGTTCTTGGGGCAATTGCCACGTACAGTCGAGGAAAATGCACATCTTAGTTTGTCTTTTATTTTATGAACACCTACATTTTGTAAGTGAAATACATCGAATATTTTATAATCGAATTATAAAATAAATTATTTCAGTAAATAAGAGTTTTAAAATTAATAATATATTAACGAAATAATGTTTCGTTTTAAAAAATTGAAATTTGTTATTGAACTTCACTTATTTTATTTATGACACAGATAGTTTATTATCTGAATTAACAAATAGAATACTTTTTCCGGAACAAATTTTAGGTTCCTGTGGAAAACTAGAGCGCTAACGCAGTCGCGGGCACAGTTAGTGTGATATAAATAAACTGAATTAATGATTTAGATAATTAAAATAATAACTTTATAAAGTGTGTGACGATATGATATTATAAGCTGAAATTTAAAGTAAATTCCTCGACTGTACACGATATCCATTCGTCCATTAAGAGCGAGACCCCAGCTAATTCAATATGTCGGGCCTCCACCAAGTGTAGTGTCTTCTTCACTTTTGCTTTGAATGTCTAATTATAGTGACGTGGCAATAGTGCACTTCCTCATTTATTTTGGATGTATTTTTTTATCATTCAACAATTATATTCAAATGAAGTAAGTAACTATATTATTTTCTATAATTCGCTCAATATGAAATTTGACCCGTTCAAACCTCTATTGATATAACAAGTAGGTTTACTGGCTACCTCGTGTGTTAATACGTAAATTTGGTTTACCCAGTTCACATAGGCCCAAAGTATCTTCTGAAATGGTACCTGAACCACTATTTAGTTAAACTACTTGTGTAGTCTCTTTTATTTGGAGATACAGTATACAATGTCTTATATAAATAAAAATATAACACTATTTTTTACGCTTCCACGACTAGTTAAGTCATCATGAAATTTTGCATACATGTTGTCAGTGAGGTACAGAAAAGTATATAGGGTACCTACCTATGTCTATACATACTAATATTATAAAGAGAGAATATTTGTAGTTGTGTATGTTTGTTACGAATAAACTCAAAAACTAATAGACCTATTTCGAAAATTCTTTAAGCTAGAGAAGGCTAGATGATCAGCGATTAACATGAGCTATATTTCATAAACGTACGAGGGCGTTACTTTATAAAATACTAAATTACTAGCAACCGCTAGTCATATTCATATATAAAAAATACTGTTACCGAGGGACGTGGCGCAAGTCGCAGGTAATAAATAATAATATGGCATTGAACTAATAAGCTAATATTACCAAAAGGTACCAAAACTAACATACTATATGTATATGGACTACGCATTTCTAACGGGTACCAATTCGGTTGCCGTTACCGCAGGATTCGTTAGATCCATTTAGTGTATTAATTACTCAGGTAGGACAAAAGGCAGTGGACGGACCAAACGCTTCCTTATACCTACAAGCTATATAGAACTTAATCAAGGGAAGTAATACAACGCAATAAGTACCTACGGTAGACCTAAACAAATATAATTGAAACCGTATCAACTGGAAAGGTCTTAGCTCAAGGCGACGCCTTTCTTCAGAACTTAAAGTTCATGATTGCTTTCGAATTTGGGAGAATAATATATAGAATAAGTTGAAGATTTATTTCTATATATTTAGTATCTTGGAAGTGTTTTTTTTTTTGGAAACTTTTGGATTTAATTTCTAATATTTATTATAACTCCCTCTGTAAAATAGTCAGCCGTGTAAAATCTCATTGCAATTTTTAATTGCATAGATCAGTTGATCCCGGATACGCTTTTCTGTGGTTCGTTTTTTTAAGGTTCTTCTTATACAGCAGCAAGGTTGTGTAAAAATTTCAATCCATTGGCCGATTTATAGAGATTAAAAAACAACAAATCTTTTTTACATTTTTATGTGATGCCACGAGAACAGTGCATTTTTTCTGGATAAAAGGTGTCCTTTTATCCTTAAATTATGCCCTGTTCTATATTTCTGACGTGTAGGTATGCAAAATTTCATGATGATCGATTGAGTACTTAATTAAGGCAGCATCCCATTAATAATGTTAAAAAAAAAAGACTGAATTACTTTCGCATTTATAATAGATACTCGTAGTTAGGAGAGCATTCAATATTAACAATTTTAAGCTATTGACTTGTTCTTCGAGACGTTTGATTTCTTCCCCTTATTTCTTTAAATAAACACATTCCCAAATAAAGTGGAACAGACAGTAAATAAATAAATCAGTCAGTCACAGCGATAACTCAAGACTGTTCTCAAGATGGTGTTAGGGAAACGAAATTTATTAAGTCCAAAGCGACAATTTATGCCCGTGATCATATCGTCAACAGTCACAATCACCGAAATTAATTACTTGGGAATTAACAGGCTTATCAAATTAATTGAAATCAATACTGGAGCGTCAATAAATTGAAATTTTGGTAGCAAATAAAAAAAGTTATTTTTCCATAAAATGAAATCTATAAGCGACTTCGCATCCAATGTGTTTGCCTCTTCGCTACACTTTCTCATTGAAAATCGTAATTGAGAAACGCTTGGGCATAAAATTGTAATATTTTGTTTTTACCTCCATCATACGTTTTGCAAACGTGTTCAAATAAGAGAGAACGTTGAAACGTCTCTGTACAATTCACCCCCGTTTAGACATGAATATTCTACGACAGGGTAATTAGGGGAGGAAGCTGCAATAAATATTTCAGATAGGCTTCCTCAAACGCTCGAATGTATTTTGCGGAGAGTTAAAAAGGTTTTCATCTTTAATTCTTTCTTAATGGGTTAAAAGATTAGAAAGAAATTAAGAATTGATGACAATACTCATTGAAAAAAACGTGACTTCTATACTTTATGATTGATTTTCTTTGATTTTCCTAACTTTTCCTCCTCCGGGAGAATATGTTTTCATTTTATTGGCAGCAATTCCGTTGAGGTTTCAATTGCTCTTTTAAAATGACTATAATTTCTTTCCTTAAGAAGTGACTCCTTCCTTTCTCTAGAAATAGTCACTATAGCTTCCTTGGATTTCACCCCTTCATTCTATTAAATTAACAAATATATAAAAAAAATTAAAGAATTATTAATAAGAATTGAGAATTTGTTAATTTTTTTACTGAGAATTTTATAATTAAATTTAGAAATTGTAAATAATTTAAGTAAATATTAACTAAGCCGCCAAGAGCCAACAATGAACCACCAAATGTATTTCTCAATATATTTTTTAATTTATTTATATTAAGGATAGCCAACGTAATAGTCTACAGATTATATGAGTTATAAAAAGAAAATGCATTAATTACAGTTTAGCTTGCATTGCATATTACCACATATTTATAGGCTCCGACCAGAATCAACTTTAAAAAGTCACATACGTGTATAATATAATTATGTATGTACTTAGTACAGCAATTTCAAACAAAAATTGTCAAATTTAAAAATGTTTTTTAGATGGGAACGTTTTAGACTAATAAAAATAAATTTTGTTCCAGGTCCGCGGACAGGAGAATGAGGGACGTTAAACGAGAGGCAAACCTTCGCATAAACACCCCACCGGGGACTCGAACCTGTGCTTTATTCGCTCCATCCAATCAACTAAACCATGCTCGGAGCTCGTAAAACTGAATAATGAACGGCATAAGAGAAATCTGCCCGCAAACAAAATGAGCACCAAAAACACGATATGCACGGATCAATGTCAGAACGCAACGAAACTAACATTCGCAATAAAACCTCCAGATCCGAATGCAACTTTTCTGAACAGACAGCTCATAGAGCAGAGAGCGGTGAACGAGAGCGACCTGGATTCAAGAATATTCGGTTTGAACGCGACGTTTAGTGAACTGTACAGTTTTGAAAATGGAACGAATTGTACTTTTTTAAATGGAACGTGTGCCAGTGATGTGCCCGGTTACAACTTGTGGGCGTTATCGTTACTAGTGTTCCCGTTATTGACGTTATTCGGTAACGTGTTAGTTATAATGAGTGTTGCCAAGGAACGAAGCTTGCAAACCGCAACGAACTACTTCATAGTGAGTTTGGCTGTCGCCGATCTGTTGGTTGCCGTGGTGGTAATGCCTTTTGGAGTATATTATTTGGTGAGTGTTGTGCAGTTATTTAAGATTTTTTAGCGATAAATAGCTACAAACATACTGATTTTATATTGGCAGTGGCAGGGCACATTGTGTAGGTATTGCTTGTGACGTTGCTTGTGTTATAGACGACGGTAGCCTACCATCTACCATCAAGTGGACCGTCTGTCGACCTTAACATGAAAATTCGTCTAAAAACAATAGTAACAGCAGAAAAAATGTAAATTTAAATGTGCTCTTACTAGCCAACAACTTCTGTAAGTCCCAAACCAAGAAATATAAAAGAAATAAAAGGGAAAAAATGATATTTAGATTTGAAAAAAAGGTATACAGTCATACCTCAAATATATTATCTCTGATTTGAATATAGTATACTCAAATACTAATTTAAAATTACTTGAAAAATATATTCCCATATAAATTATAACGAATATTTTTGATTAAGTTTACTCTAACATCACCTTATGTATACTTTATATAATATTATATTATGTACTTCCGTTATGATATCGCCATCAGATTTCAGTTTAAATTATTGGTTTCAGCAGCGTTATGTAAATGTTTGCGGTATTAATTAAGCGCACGTTTTGAATTCCTGTAGCTATCAGCTTCCTGCGATTCTATCTATAGTATAGTATAGTATAGGGTAAATAGATGTATTATGTCCACCTCACCCGGATACCAATTATCAAAACCAACTAACGAGGATTATTTACATTTACATAGTATTTTAGGATTACCATCTTAAGAGTGCGTATAAAGCAAACAAAATTTGTAATTTCACTCGCGTGGCCCCTTGGACATGACAGTGACACGAAATATGTAGAACTACGCACAACAAGCGACGGAAGATAGCGCAACTCGCTCAATGAAAATGTTATAAGTGCCAAAAGTATTAAATATTAATTATTCGTAAACTACAATGTCAAATGAAAAATTTATACATAGCATTAGATAATCTGTGAAGTGAGATTACTGATACACTTTTAGCTTTGTAATGTTTGTCATTTTGAAAATAAAATAAAATCGATACAAATGAGAGCTCACTTTGTGATTTTTTTCTATCGAGAAAATTTCATTATATTATATTTTCTGTCCGAGTCTTCATTTTCATTTATAATGTATTTATCTATTTTGAATTTTTTTTAAATTGAACTTTGTTTACTTAGATAAAATTCAAATCTAGGATTGGCTAGTTCTCTTTATACGCGCCCTTAAAATTATATTATACTAGCTATTGCACGCGACTGTGTCCGCGTAACTTTATGGAGTTAACTCGTCTGTTACTTGCTGACAATACGAGTATAGCTTTCTATAACTGAGAGAATTTTAAAATCAGCCCAGTAGTTTTAGATTAATCTTACAAACATGCAAAATCTTCTCTCATTATAATATTAGTATAGATAACTTAGGAGTCAACATAACCCTGTTCTCTTAACTTTAACTTCGTGAAACTAATTAACAAGCTAAATTAAAAAATATAATAAAAATTATATTAACTTACATTTTATTGAGATGAAACAAGCAATGTCTGCTGTAAGTTGCTAAAGAGTTTGGTATCCCGCAGATTATATTAAATTTTAAATCGATTCTGTTCGTTTAACAGATAATTTTTTGCTTTTCGTAATTACATTTTATCAAACACTTATGCAGTATTTTATTATTTAAATTATCGTTAAAAATTATAATATTCCCCTGCTTTTGCGTTTAAATAAGCACTTCGTCTGGTAACAAATGGGTTATAACCTAGTTAAGTTGTTTACCTGTTAAAACAATAAAAGTATCAAAACAATGCATAATTTATGAGATCGCTTAAAAACAAAGTTTCTTACAGTACAGTATTTGATGTAAAATAGTGTTTCAAACTTAAACTTAAGTTAAGCTAAACCTTAAATTTACTTCTAATCTAGGTAAATAAATGTAAAAGCATTATTTAAAAGCGTCAGAACATACTTAAACATTAAGTACCCCGAGTTATTAAGGCAAATTAAATTAAATACAGCAAAGTTGAGGGTACAAAATAGTAATAATTGGGCGACAATGAGTTCTGACTGACTTTAATTATTCTTTTAAAGACTAGACTAACGCACAGCTTCGTTGGGATTAGTATACACAATACTAATCCAATATTATCCTATGTCCATCTTGAATAGATTTTTTTTCCGCAACAGTCAACCAGTTGCAGACGATAGTTAGCATTAAAGAACTATAAAGCATATAAGAACTATATTCTTACGACTACATATAGATGGTTCTCGAAGACTTGAGAGTAGCCCCTGGCCGTGTGGAAAGTTCCACAACACGCCTTCGCACGCCCTAAACGAGTAGCGGTTGGCCCCGCCCTATGGTTGCGACATAAGGTTCACATTCCACTAATAACAATAGCCCTCCAGAAAGTTTAACAGACTTGTTTACGACTTTTAAGTTACTAGTTATTTCGAAAACCATCCAGGCCTATCTGCGCGAGTATAAATACGGATGCCATCGCTCGAGTGAGACAGTTCTGCGACAACTAGCGATACAAAAACAACACTTGGGAGCTTTTGCGAAGACATCTACGTCAGTGCATTAGTGACACGTTGAGTGAATTATTGACGAATTTTGTAATATTGGAAGTCATCTTGGTCTGCGTAAATAAATCGTGTTCTTATACCCAAAACGGCATTTTAACTTACCCCGCTCGTAAAAATAATTAGCATTTATTTATATCTCTTACCTCATTCTATACTCTGTTTTTTTTAAATGAGTACTGAGTATGTATTGTTAGGGGCGGGATCTACACCTTAGGCGCGTTCTTATTGAATAAATGGATTTTATGTTGATTACGTGGACCAATAGCAATTCAGTGAAAATTTTTGGTACTCGTTGTTAAAAAAACAGTATAGTTGATGTGCCACCTTTACTTTGCAGGCAATAATTTGGCAAAAGAGAGTTAGCGCCTCTTTACCAACTGTCAAGTAGGCTAACTGTCATTTAAAGTCACCAGTAACCGGGGATAACTGAGCTGATATACCTTTGTACAGTAAAAGTCCCAAATATTGAAAAAAATAAAATAAAAAAAATCGCCTATCAAATGATGCAGTAGGAAATTGAGTGCATAATTCAATAAAACCGAAAATGATTTCTAAAAGTAACTAATCAACACTTTACTTGTAATTGGTGAAAGAGGCTCTTAGCAACATACTTATATTATTAAGATAGTAAAATGAGACGTAACATTCCTAGTCTGTGTCGCATCAGCTCTCGTGAATTCTGTGATTTTTTATTCATACACTTTTATACCGGTTCTAACTAACAAGTTGGTAGTTTTATTGTGAAGGAAATGAATTTTTTTTTGCTTTTCCCTCAAATTATGAGGCAATACAAATGAAGTGGGCTATAATGAGACCCCGAAACATCCAAATATGTAAAGTATTCCAAGTCCTTCTCTCCATTTCCATTTATCTTTCTATACGGGAAACTGGACCGAGTTGATACATACTTCTCCAGATGTGGGTCCCTACATCGTACAATGCACGACTAAGAAAATTTTCGGAGGAGGCAAAAAAATATCTCCCATAAATCATATAAGATTATCACATTTTTACATTTTTGACGAGCCCACTGGACGAGAGATGGTACATTCTTAACGTCTCAGAGGCCTCGGGTTCGAATCCCGGGGGATCATCTTTGGAAATGCACTTTTCAAAATTGGCTCTGGTCGGTCTAGTAGCAGTTAACCACCAAATTTACAGAATACACCACCGTGAAATAACTCCATATAAGCTGTTATTTTCTATAATTTATCAAGCGTAGTATATTATATGTTTATAGATAGCTGGTGCCCTATTGGAATATTTATCACATGTCCATTTTTTTATTTTTTTTTAAATCGGATGAGTTGTTTCGAAGATCACCTCCTACATACAAACCTTACAATGTAAGTATAGTCGCACATCCACGTTCCGTTTCAAATATTTCTGCTGAACCCTCCTTAATGTTAATGAAGGTACAAAGTTAAAACACATAAATTGCTCAGCAAGAGTTTTGAAGGGTTCTGAAGATTTCAGATAAAGGGTGTACTGTTACGGACGCCTCACATACTTCCTTCATTTAATCACGTTCTCAAACACTGCTCGTTAAACATTTTCATGTTACTTTGTTAACATACATTTTTCGGTACAATTCCAAAACAATCTTGATCCTAAACAAAGCTCATTAAATCAACAGATTTTGAAATACAACTTTATCGCTTTATTACATTTTTCTCGTTAAATATTAATTTTACACTGCCTTGGAATCTCTGTCCAAACCAAAATATCCAAAATCGTAATAGACCTTTCTTGCGTGGGAAAATCTGCAAACCAGATGCTGTATTTCACCTTGGTCTTCTGTAAGGACATGGTTACTACTCCCAGACGGACTGCCCAAAAGACTGCGAAACTCAGTGTGCCCTAACATTCAAGATCCAGACCATAGGCAATTTTTTTTACTTTGGCAATGGTACATTTCGCAGACGAAGTTGCGGGCAAAAGCTCGTCTATAATAGTTTAGTAATATCCATAATTTATTACGATCTATATGTAAATAATACAATTTGTGATAACCTTTAATTTCGAATTCGTTATTGTGACTATAAGTACTTATGTATTAGCTAATTAAAATAATTCAAAACACCGAATAATAATACTAATGACCCAATTAAGGTTATAGACGAAACTGAATGAGCCCGTACATTTATCAAGTCCGATTTTAAATTGAAATGTGCCCTGCACGCCGCAGAATTGGATCTAAAGTGTTTTCCGATGACAGCCTATTATTCTACCGCCCTTAGTACTATCAATCTTTTAGACCCCATATCCACCCTCTCTGTCATTGTGCGTACGAGGGAAAGGGACGGAATTATTCGTACTCGTGACATAGCGGTGGTTAAATTGCATATTGGTATGGTAGAGACAGTTGCGTTTATGAGCTACGAGTATGAGAAGTGGTTGCGCGAACCGAGCGTTTTCAGTTTAAAATAGACGCGATTTTATTGATAAATTATTGAGTAAATGATAGTAGAAACAGATATTTGAAAACATATTTTTTATTTATTAAATGTTTTGTATGATATCCAATCTTGCATGATTGTAAAGTATATCGTAGTTTCTCACCAAGTGTACCCTGCGTTTTGAAAGTCTGACAATTTGAAACACTGACATAATGGGGGACCAAACCTATTTTTTGACGCGAATACGAGTGTACGTCTTTAAAAGCCCTTTAAATTTGCTTACATAGTAGGAGGCAATTCAGAAAACTAATATCTTTGAATAATCCTTACCAAATCGTCTTGTGGGTGGACGTTCTACATTCCGCTTGCCGGTACGTGGTCTCCATTCGAGAACCTTCCGGTCCCAAGTGCTGACGAATCTGCGTACTATGTGTCCTGTCAACTGCCACTTTAACTTACTGCTTTGCCGGATTATGTCGGTTACTTTCCCTTGTCTACGGATTTTATTTTTAAATGATCTCTCGGGAACAGTACTTTATTCTAGATGAAAGTTTAGCCTATGCCCTTTTATAATGGCTATGATTTTTTCCACGTAAAGCTCATGAACGGTAATAAGTTGAGATATTTCATCATTTTTGTACTGAAATTACTTCACAACGATTGTGTAGAAACGAAAGTTTCAAAACATTGTTCTGTTAACGAGATTAGGGGCCGCCCGTGGCGTTGAGCATAATCACATCAAGCGGGTTACTCGAGTGTAAACATATGTTTAAGGCATAAGCCTGATGCGGCACTGGCTTGGGAGTTGGAGGCTTTCATGTCAAAACTTATTATAATATAATGCAGTGGCTTCGTTACGTTAAAGTTACGGTTTAGTAATCTTAATACTTGTCTCACAGCGACCGACAATAAACTTATGTTATTTGCTCTGTTATATTACTTTACCATATTTCTTACATAAATCTCTGAATTTTTTTTTATGTTAAAGTCGACAGTCAAGCTGACAGTCCACTTGATGGTAAGTGGCATCATCGCCTATAACAAACAATGCCATAGGTGCTGCAAGGTTAAGGATAAGGGATAAGGAAGGCTCTGACATCCCTTACTCACTCACCGAAACACAACAGCACATATGCTGTTATTTCACGGTGGTATTCTGTAAGTGGGTGACAGGCTGCCAAAATGCTACTACTTTCCAAATCCAGACCATTCAACTTTGAAAAGTTCATTCCTATTTTTATTGTTACATGGTCCCTCGAAAACAGTACTTTTTTCAGTATTAAAAGTTACATAGTACAATTAAATTACATAGTGCAACAAATAATTAAATTAAAATTTAATAAAATTCATCCTATAGTACTCTAGTATATAATGTTATCAATTTTCCGTCCTCTGTTGGTAAAACTAAAATAAAAATTTCGTCTGCACTAGAACTTTTATTTGTATAAAAATTGCTTTAAAATACAACAGAATGCCTCCACCCTTTTTATGTAACACCATTTGTAACAAATACGTTTGGCTATAAAAAATCAATCATCATCAATCAATCAATACTAATAATAAATCTGTAAGGGCTGGTCATGGAGTAAGTTACTTTGTTTTCAGAGATATCGTGTTTATAGGCTCAATACATAACACTGAAACTAAATTGACATTTAGACGTACGGGACACAGGATAGGCTACTTTTTCTTTTTCAACACGGACGAAGTCGCGGGCGCCAGCTAGTATAAAATAAAACAGTATTTGAATATAAGTCGTACATAAAATGAGTCTAAATGAGCCGGTGTGGAAAAGAGATAAAATGCTTAATTATAGTAATAACGGAGACCCTCGTCGTAATTAGAGTTAGGAAATTGAATGAAAAACCTTTTTATGAATACTTTAGTTACATTTGTTGCCTACAGACGTGCAACTATGTAATCAATTAGATTCTTTACAATCAATACAGTTATATATTATACTAGGTACTAGATTTAAAACAAATTTATATTTATTTATTTACTAGCTGCTGCCTGCGACTTTGCCCGCGTAACTTTGTAAATTATAAACTAAAATCTTCCTCGAGAACCACGACTATCCATTGGTAAAAACAGCATGAAAATCTGTGCAGTAGTTTTTGAGTTTATCGCGAACAAACAGATAGACATACAGAGAGACGCGGCGGAGGACTTTGCTTTATAATAATATGTAGTGCTTCATACAATATAATGTTTAGTTTAATTTAACACAAACTCAGAGTTTTGCCGCACACCATGTCCCGGTTGCCTAACCATCAAGTACACTGTCAGCCTGTCTGACGTCCTTTTCTGGAAAACTCAAAAACGAGCAGTCAAAAGTGAAAAACCACTTAGGCATTCGCCGCTAGTGGGCGTAATTTATAGGCTGAAACAAACGGAACAATATACATTCATTTATTATTCAGTGTTTCGTATTTACTGAACGAAACCAATGTTATTGAACCGCATCTCATTATTGGGCTTATTTCGATTCCCTTTGTGAGGACTAATAGGATTACTTACTGATGCGGTTGTTGTGACGTTAACATGTCGATGTGATGACCTTTGAACCACTTGCGATCATTGGCGACATATTTATTCATTCAAATTTACAGTGCATACTTTACATTAAGCGCCTCTTTCACCAACGTCAAGTAGGCTAAACCGTCACTTAAAGTCACCTGTCACCTGGAATAATTTAGCTGATATACCTTTGTTTGTACGGTAAACGTCCCAAACATTAAATAGAAAATAATAATAAAAAATCGCCTATCGAATGATGCAGTAAATAATTCAATAAAACAGAAAATGATTTCTAAAAGTAACTAATCAACATTTTACTTGTAGTTGGTGAAAGAGTCGCTAAGTGTATCATTCCGTCTTACTAGAGTTCCTTTAGTGCCCAAAAAACTATGGGAAAAATATTTAAAAAAAAACACACAAAAAGTTAATACCCACAAAATCCGACTGGAGCGAAGCTAAGGAATTGTTCGAATTGTTGACAATCAAATTAATACTCGCTTCCGGTCCATTACAACCAGATCCCAAATTGCCTTAAATGTGAATACACCTGAATCCCAAATAGACTGAATTTTAAATCGACTGAATCCTAAATAGACTAAAGGTCATAGCTCATTAGAGCCACCCGGCAGCCGACCGGCACCGCCTCGTCGCTCGGCGCCGACTCGTTGTCGACAGGTGGTCCTCGGGTGGACGCCGCGTTGCCACTCGCCGTCCGCGCGTGGACACCTCGCGAGCGAGGCGATCCGGTGGCGCTACGGAGTTGATGTAGTGAGCGCATGCCAATACAAATCCATATAAAGAATACTAACCACTCGAGGCGAGGCGGTGCGGGTCGGGCGCCGGGTGGCTCTACTGAGCTGTGACCTTAAATCCCAATTCGACTGAATGCCAAAAACAACAACGGTTAGAACCGTTTTTGTATAATATTATTATAATAATAAATCGCTTTTAAATATGCCTAAGTAAATTGATGCTATAGCAGCGAACTTGTAAAGTTAATATTATTTAAATGTGCTATAGCAGTTTTATAATAGCCCAGCGGATTGAACATCAAGCGGCATAAATGAAAGACATGTATCTTATCCCACTTAGACCACTGAGTGCTTATCTCTAACTGTGAGGAAATCTACATGTCTAAGGTGAGACCTTTGCCCATTGGATGTAATGTAACATATATAACATATACAGATATTCTTCTTCTTGTTCCTAAGGACTATAATGATTTTTGTATAGTGTTTTTTCCTCCACCAACGCTTGCAGAAATTGTGCCTCTTATATTATTTTTCTTCAAAACAAAGCTTTCAAACAAAGATTACACTCATTTTTTTTTTCTCAGGCGAATGGAGTTTGGGGACTTCCGGCTGTGGTTTGCGACTGTTACATAGCAATGGATGTGACCTGTTCCACGTCTAGTATATTCAATTTAGTGGCGATATCTGTTGACAGGTGAGATTTTTATTGCTTTACTTATTGGTGTCATAGGGTTTATTACTGAGCCAAACCTATTTGGTTACTATAATATTTATTTTTATTTCATCACTTCAGCTTATGAAATAATCTAAGTGTGTGGTAAAGCAATTTTAATTAACCCAAAAGTTTTATACCTATTATTAATAACCTAAAAATATGGTCTTTTACACTGTACTTATTGTCACTAAACTAAACAAATGCTTTTTTTTTTTTTCATCGTCTAATAATATTGGTTCCACCGAGAAGTTGAATAGATTCTCGATAAATATGAAGTTTTTGTTGATGATTCTTACTCCCTATAAAGAGAAATTTGACAATAAATATTGTTATTAACAAAAAATCTCCAAATAATGAAAACGAAACAAAATAAAGTTTTTTAAAAATTATTTTAATGAAGTTGACAAAATTAAATTGTTGAATCAACTGAGTACAATGAAGCAAAGCTCAAATTTAATTATAAAAAATAGGAAGGTGCTCTTTATTAATATTAATGAGTCTGGTAAGGCGTGGTTAACGAGCCGGCAATATTCGCTTCATTTGCCGCAATTATTATTAATTTCACAAGATTTTCAGCTTTATTAGTAGAAAAATTTAACCTGTTGGAAATTTTTGTTATTATAAGACTGCTCCGTGAAAATTTTATAACCAATGGAATCCTTGACTGAGTATAGCTAAATCGTAATTATATAAGTTCTTTATGTTTTGGTATTTATTTGAATATTCATTCATAGTGACATGGTGCAATGCGTTTTGCAATCATAAATTGGGTTTGAAAAAAAGTCATAGAAAAAAATTCAAATGTTAACATTAGGAACCTAATCTGTTTAATCTATAATTTACATTTTGAACCTTTTAAGGCAAAAAAGCGTTATTTGCGTTGCCTAATCTGACTTCTCAGAGTAAAATTAAAACTAAGATAAAAATAACGTGCATTAGACTATATTTTAAAAATTTTAATCAGGCAGATTTATATAGAAAATTCTATTTTCTGAGACAAATATAGCAAATTATTGCCTAAAAAACCTTTCTCGTGACAGTAGTAAAAAAAATAGCTTCTTATATGAATTAACTGAAGTTCTGTACTAGTGTCAAGTGGCTACTTTTATTTCTTTTTTATATTTACACAGTATTTAAGAAACTTCCCAATTTTAAATCGGTTGGGTTTATCTCCGAGAAGCTACAAAAATCTGTTGTGCAATATTGCACCTTAATTCATATGTTATTAGGTTACACTCATTTTGGTAAAAATTGTGTTCGGTCTGAGGTTAGTCCTTGTCATTGTATAATTTTATTTGCATATTCTTTTATTGTGAATTGGGCCCAATCAAAGTCTGAATTGTATTATTATTATTTTTTCAAATATATTTTTTGTTTTTTGCAGATATATAGCAGTTACTCAGCCAATTAAATACGCGAAACATAAAAGCAATGGTCGAGTATGGACAATGATCGGTGTAGCGTGGCTGGTCTCCGGCGCCATCGGATCCCCCATAGTCCTCGGCCTGAACAACACACCCGACAGGAGTCCGGACCAGTGCCTCTTCAACAACACAGACTACGTCATATACTCTTCATTGGGCTCCTTCTACATCCCCTGCATTATCATGATGTTTTTATACTATCAAATTTTTAAGGTAAGTTTTTCTTTTTTTATATATTTCAACAAAAATAAATTATCTAAGTAATTTATTAAATATGTTTGTATTTTGTATAAAATATGTTGTAATATGTTTGTGTACAAACGGTGCTGGCTGAAAATCAACATTTATAATATAATTTCTCTTCATAATATTAACTATTATAGATTTATAAAAAACCATTTACTTACTTAACACGATTTAACCATCAGATGTGTTTTCTGTTAATGCATTAATTGAATTTCAATGAAAAGTATTTACGTAATATTTAATTAAATAATGCGGATTTTGCACAAACATACGAGTATTTGGTTTAATGTAATTTTGTTTTAATACGGTTATACGGCCGCTTCGTTTCATACGTATTCAATTACATACTCGTAGATGACTTGTGGTTAACCGTACCATGTTTGCATACTCGCGTATTAGCACACACAGCACACCTAGTGAATTGGTTTTCACTTTTATCTTTTATCATAACTTTTATCTTTTCAAAGTTTCAATATTTTCAAAGTTCGAGTGATCATCTTCTGGTTGAGCTCACTCCATCATAGGCCACATCTGCGCTAAATGGCTGAATGCTGACCAAGAGCAAACCCATCTTTAATAAAAAAAAACTTTAATATTATACTAGCACACCATTACGGCTTCGCACGGATTTTTATCTGAAAATTATGTAAATAAGTACTTACGTTTTTTCTTCTTTAATAACACTCAGTTCTTCTGGCTCTTTACTCAGTATTTTTGACAAGCTTATTAGTCAAGCGAGTCCAATATGTTACACTGCAGTAGAACTACTTGGATCTTTTTTGTACTAACTGTTCTATTGTAGAACTAGTTGAATTATCCCAGTGGTTAAGGTTCGTATCCCGGGCCAACTTGAACAGGGCCAACTTTGAAAATGAAGTTTCAAAATTCGCACTGATGTGGATCTGTCAAGCAGTTATATTTCATGTAATAATTATACATTATTGTATAATATATTATGTATTCAGATATACAACATTAGTATTAGAGTATACATACATATAATACTATTACCTATCTGAACTTATATATTATACATATAGAACAGAGAAAAGAATGTTATTGAAAATTCTAATAATATTTACAACCAGCCAGTTCATATTTTCTCTCGCGTAACTACGTATGGAATAAATTTTCATTGCACTTGAATATTAGATCGCATTTCACCAAACTGTTCTGAGCTTCGCGAAAATTGGACGCGGTTGCGAGAGACTCTTTCCTTCTATTATACTTTGTTGGTTTCGAGTAAACAATGTAATATAGAACCAATTAAATAACAAAATTATATAATGTTAATATACTTTAACATACCTTAACAATGCTTTGCATAAAAATTGATTTATTGAATGGTGGTATAATGCTTTTCTTCTATATACAAAGATTAAATACTAGATGTTGCACGCAACCGCCAGCGTAACTATAAATTACTAGCTGGCGCCCGCGACTTCGTCCGCGTTGAAAAAGAAAAAAGTAGCCTATCCTGTGTCCTGTACATCTAAATGTTTATATACCAAGTTTCATGTAAGTCAGTTTATTCGTTTAAGAGTTATGGAGGAACATACATATATACAATACCTACACTTACACATTTATTATTAGTATTGATAGCCTATGTTACGTAAGCTGATAACATAAGTAGCTTTTATAGGTGAAAGAATTTTTAAAATCCGTCCAGTAGTTTATGAGTTTATTCATTACAAATATGCGAATCTTCTATCTTTATAATATTAGCATAGGAAAACTATTGGGGTAGCCTATGTCCAACAGTAGACGTCCTACAATTTAACTGCATATTTTATATTCGCTAAAAGTAAACACCGAAAATGCTCTGAATAAGAAAAATCTCACTGCAAATAGAATGCAACTCGTGTAGAAATTGTCCCGAGATCCTTGGTGGAAAATTTTAAATGGATTCTTTGTCTTATTTATAAGAACATTGTCTTAAATATTCATTTTTCTTGCGGCGAATCTAACATAAAACTGCATAGAAGCACCCACCGTTGTTCCAGTTGTGACATGAAAAAGATATAGATTCAAGTAGATTAGATTATAGTTTAATTGTCTCTACTGCACGTGGCATACTCATGAGCTATCTAGGAGCGAGCTTTATTTTTATTGTAATTTTAATTTTATTACATAGCGAAGTATTAATTACACAGCAACTCAAGAAATTCAATTTAACGAGTTTCATGGCAGGCGAAGCCGTGGTACATACTAAGCAGTCTAGGGTGGGTCAAAAAAATCCAATATTGTTTTTTTTTTTAATCTGACACACGAAAATATAGATTGTTAAACCAGTTTCATCGTCAATGTTCATAGGAAATGAACGCTCTACAAAAATGGTCTGGTATACTTTTTTCATTAATCTAACCATTTAAACGAACAAAAATTACAAAATTCAAAACTTGAAACCTTGAATATTGGATTTTTTTGACCCGCCCTACTAAGCACTAACTTAAAATCAATGAACTTTTAGCTTTTGGCTCCGGAAGTGAAGCTTCTGCGATCATTCGAATGAAGTAATTTATTTTTTCGAAATAAACTCAAATGGAATCTTAAAAACAAATACTTATTATGTCTTACTTAAGTGTATTCAAGTCTTTAAGTTATTTCAAGTAATACTAAGTTACATATTACTTTAATAGTTCTTAACAGCTGCATTTTATTTTAGGCAATTAGACAAAGAGCGAAGAAACAACGTTCGGCGAAGAAGAATTCTTCGGCGATAGGATCAGCTGTTTCCAGTGGCACTACCGCAGTCATCATAGAAAACGTTGCTCAAACGCAGCACTACACCGATGGCAGTGTGCACGATGACAAACCAACGAATACCGCTTCGGGAAGCAATGAAGACGAGGAAGATGACAAGTCAGTATAATACTTTCTTTTTATTAAAAAAAATACAATACAGAAAATAACAAAATATCGTACAATAAAGACATTAGAAACAGTGATATGTTAAGTAATAGATTGAACACTCCCTACGATGTCTTGCTAAATTCATGTTCCAACGCGGAAGGTGCGTGGGGGACGGCGCGGCAGTAGTGTCAAGGTCAATACCTCAAGTCGTAGGCAACCCTAATATTAATATGGCCGACCCTATAAGTACGTCGGTTTTAACAAATTAAATATTAACCTATTAAACGTTTCAATATTAATAAAACTTACCTATGGAACGTCACACCAGAAGTTTACCAATATTTTTTGTTGTATTTTTGCAATATCTCATCACACAAGACGGCATTTTTACTGGTTTTGAAAATAATAACGCGCCTAATCTCTACGAGCGCGTATGACAGACGGTCAACGAGTAGGACGTCGGAACTCCAATCACTTGGAACACTCATCGCATCTTGAGTGTTCCATCTAGTACTGAACATATCACTGATTACAAACTACATTGCTACTTATAGGGATTCATTAAGTAAACAGGTATTAATTATTTTTTTAAATCAATTCTAAGTGATAAGGGGAGAAGATCTAATGAAGTGTTTAAGGAGTAGTGTATTAAGGGCTGTTTTTAATAAAATGGAAAGTTAAAACTAACACTTATTAATAAAATAATAAGCACTACAGCTTAGAATAGCAAATGTTATATGTTATTTGTACTCATGTTTGCAACGGCCTCTCTTGAGTCCTCTTTGAGTCTTTATCTTTAAGAAAAAATTTAATGAAAGTATCTGCTTCTATTGCGGATAACTTGTAATAGCAAATCTATTAACTATTTATATTTTCATATAGATAGTTATTTATGTCTACAACAGTGATTGTATCTTTGACCTTTTCCCCACAGTTCACCCTACTCAAAACTTTTCATGAACCGACATATGTCGGGTGCATGCGCTGTTCCGATCGAATCTATTCCTGTAACGTAATTACTTTCAATTAATAATATTTCAAACAATAAAAAATATCTATAAAAACAAGGTATCTATTTAAAAAATACTTTTAAAGAATATACAATATTGCAAATACGAAGCTCTAAATTTCTCCTGGGCGAAGCAGGGCGCATCGGATCTATTCATTCAATAAAACCCTGTAATCCTAAATGAAGAATGAAGGACCTCGGAAGACAATTGTAACTAAATCTCTGTGATTTTACATAATTTGTACAATTATTTAGGATCAAATATGTATAATAAATACCGATTTTATTTTCTGCACATTTTATACATAAACCTTCTTCGTTTATCGCTATTTCCATTAGATAAAACCGTATCGATATCTGTTAGATGGCTAAAAAGGAGTTAGCTGGGAATCAGATAGAGACGAACAGCCAGTTTATTTTATGTTATATGTGTATATCGTCAATGTCCAACCAACATCTGGCTATGTGCAATGGCTATTTTTTAAGATATTGACCAAAAAAAAATGAAAATTATTACATGGCTTATTTAAAAAAATATATCTGAAACATGGTTTAAATTTATTTGTCTTTTAAACATGACAATTTATTAGTTTATTTATTATTTTGATAATACAGTAAATTTTGCACATAACAGATTCTAGCTAATATTTTATTAGGTCGTAATAAATAGCAGTTTTTTTTATACAATAGATTAAGCAGTGAACTATTCACTATAATAAGGTCAAAATGTTGGAATCTCAAAAAAGTTATAGCGTTTAACAACGATGATAATAAGGTTGTTCCTCTCTCAGCTTTGACAAAACTGAGATGGGTGCATACGCTGACGAGTTAGCGAACTCCAGATCAGCTCGCTTCATGCTGGCTGCTGTCGTCGAGGAAACTGGCCTGTAGGTATACTGCTCTCCCATTTTGTTATTCATTTTAATAATAATAATAATATCTTTATTTGCCATAAATAAAGCCGTAGAAGCCATAGCTTTTGAACATATATTTTATGTTTATCTACTAACCTAAATATAAAAACTTTATTTTATATCCATATTGTTTTATTTACTTATTATTCTTTCATTTGCCTTCAAACCTAGTGATAATTGAAAATATCACTTTTTTTTTAGTCTATCTTAGTTTTTATGACTACACGCCTGTTCACCAACTACAAGTAAAGTGTTGATTAGTTACTTTTAGAAATCATTTTCTGTTTTATTGAATTATGCACTCGGTTTACTGCATCATTCGATAGGCGATTTTTTTTTGTTATTATCTATTTAATGTTTGGGACGTTTACCGCACAAACAAAGGTATATCAGCTAAATTATTCCTTAAAACTTTATCTCTTTTAACACACGACATCTAAGTAATCACAAAGTTTTTTGACTTTCTATACTATTTCTATTCTACTATTCGATATTAGAAATGTTTAACCCTCTTCTACTTCGCAGAATTATGGCAAATTTAGCATCACCAATACCAATGATGGATCCAAATACAAACAATGATTCTGGGTATGCGCCGTCAAACCTTGACGTGGAAACTAAGGAACACACTCCTCCAGCTTCTCCCATTCACAAAGATGATAAGAAGAAAGAAGAAGAAAAGAACGGAGCGCCCAAAAAAGCTGAACTGAAGTTAGTTTAATCATTAAAGTATATATTACTATGTTTAAGGGCCTCTTTCACCAACTACAATTAAAGTGTTGATTAGTTACTTTTAGAAATCATTTTCTGTTTTATTGAATTATGTACTATCGCGGTCAATGGAGCAGACCCACTTTTCATACAAATTTGTCTAACGTTGAATTATATTTGTTTTATTTTACCTCTCTATACTCCTAATATCATGGAGCTAAGAACTAAGAGTTCAGCACGTATTCTTAGCTTCATGCCTAATATCACCTAATATGTATAAGACGAGGTTGTCATAGTAACGTAAATGTTATAATACGAGTAGCTATTTGAAGTAGGAACAAAGATAAATACAAAATGTGCACACGAAATTGTTCCTTACGGTGGAACTGCTCCCTTGACCGCGATAGTACTCGGTTTACTGCATCATTTGATAGGCGATTTTTTTTATCATTTTCTTTTCAATGTTTGGGACTTTTACTGTACAAGCAAAGGTATATCAGCTCCATTATCTCCGGTTACCGGTGACTTTACATGACAGTTAGCCTACTTGACAATTGGTGAAAGAGGCGCTAACCGTCAAAAAAAAATCGCCTATCGAATGATGCAGTAATAAGCTGAGTGCATAATTCAATAAAACAGAAAATTATTCCTAAAAGTAACTAATCAACACTTTAATTGTAGCTGGCGAAAGAGGCCCTAAGTGAGATAAATGGATTTAACGCATACGCAGTTTTTAATTTAAAATAGATAATTATTTATCTATTTATCACTTCGTATCACCATTGTTAAATGAAAGGGACTCGAAATTATCGGTGACATTCACCCCCATAGATACAATCACAAAGTTTTGATGGAATTGCGTAGTCATCGCGTTCCTATTACATAGCATCATAGAAACATTGCTATTGATCCTATTAATATATAAATGCAAATGTTTGTGGGATGTATTGTTTGTTACTCTATCACGCAAGAACTACTGAACAGATTTTTTTAACCCTCATTAGTTTAGGTTATTTTTTGATTTTTATTTTTCTGAAAATTTTGATAGTTTTAGTTTAAAAGTTATTTTTGTTATTTCCGCATTAATATTACAAAAATGAAATCGCATTTATTCTAATTTTATTTCCCACGTGTCAAGCTTGAGGCAAGTGTACATATATGGATTATTTTCACAACGAAGTGCAATGCACGTGAAAAACAAAGACGCCAAAAATCTAAAGGAAAGATTGAATTAAAGAATCGAAAAATTATTCCATCTGCTGAAATGTCTGCAGAATAAGCAATATTCTAAGAGCTAGTGAACCATCCGACTAACCCGCGAGGCACAAGCCTGGAATTTTTATTGGTGTTTTATTATCGGTCAATTAAGAAAATATTAGTCTGGCAGGCATCTCGCAGTAGCGTGGTTATCAAATAATTTTTTGAAAATGTAAAATATATTATTTTAAAACCTCGCACAAGGCTACAATTTTAATATGTCCCAAAACTATGCGACATGAAGGGTAAGTACCTTAAATATCGTAGATAGGATATTTTGCTGAAAGAAGACTTTCTTATTTTTAAAAGTTAGTAATTCAAAGATTTTCTAAAAATTACGTCGACTTTGGCAATAAATAATATTCTTAAAATTTAAATCAAACATTTTACGTTATTCCTTTCTTTTAAGATACTATGGTAGTTAAGAAGAATTATTATTTTTTTGTCCATTCTTTCGATTGGCATCATAAAAATCCGGTTATTTTTTTTTTTCATATTTAAGTCGGTTCAATTCCCAGACGAAGCAAGTAATTTTTAGAAAATCTTTGAATGCAGTATTACTAACTTTTAAAAATAACATAAATTCTTCTTTCAGCAAAATATCCTATCTACGATATTTAAGGTATTTTCCCTTCATGTCGCATAGTCTTGAGACGCCCTGTATACTTGACTGGCAGGCACTTACAACCGCCAAAATAGGTTGGCTGTTTGCATAAACTTTTTAAACGGTTGATAGAGTATTCCCTTAAAATTTTAGCCTTGTGGGAGAGGGTTATGAATTACTATCCCGATGATAACTTTGCTATGGTCTGGCAGGCACTTGCAACCGCCAGAATAGGTTGTCAATTTTTTTTTACACTAACTTATGTACATTACAACATATTAAAATTGCCGTGTGCGAAGATTTAAAAAAAAATATAACATTTTAAAAAAATATTTGATATTTTCTTTTTCTTAATTGACCGACAATAAAACACCAATAAAAAAATCCTAGGCTTGTGCTTGTGCCTCGCGGGTTAGTGAGATGGTTCACTAGCTCTTAGACCACAAGTGAAAATGTTCTCTGATACAAATGTCATTTTGTATTATGATTCGATACCAATAAAAACAGAAATGGTAATCGAATACACAGAGCACAGACAAGTTTAAAAGACTGTCTTGTCAGTGGGGTGTCGTCAGATTATCTCGACTACATATCCATCCAATATCAAATTACATTTATTGTGTTCCATTTTCAAACTATACACTTTCCATTTTCAAATTACATTTTCATTCAATATTCAATTATAATCGTAATTATAATTAAATCCCATTATTACAAATTAGAATATGTTTTTTTTCTTCTTATTTGTTATGCTTGTTGAATCTGATCACCAGGTTTGCACACACGTTTTCATAGACACAGAAAAGAAAATAGTAGGGTACCTCTAAACTAGAAAAAAACCTGTTTTTTAGATGAAACTGATAAAATAAATATAAAAATTAAAAAAATAATTGAATAAAAATTTTTAACACAAGAAAAAAATACGGACGAATGTAAAAGATGTTATGTACTTATAAAAATGATTTGATTCCATACTTAAATAAGAGAGATTCTATATTTCTTTTTCCCATATCTCATTTTATTTATCCTTTGGTTGGAAACGTACTTTCATGCTGCTACATTCCGTCATTTTGTTTGTTCCTTTTTTTTGAGTAATTCCCAATTTATATTGTTTGTTATTATTTTTCTAATTCCATGATTGATGAATAAATGCATATTTTTTTTTAGTTAAATACTTCAGTAACAAATCTATTTAACTTATTTTAGTATAGGAGGTAAAATTATAAATGATTTTCAAAAACTTTAATTATTTCCTTTTGTGTTGTTTGGTTCCTTGTTTGCGTTCATAAAGAAAAAAGCCACAAAATATTTTTTTAATTTACAATGAAGTCGACTGTCCCTGTCTTGCAACATTTCTCGCAAAGAAATTTAGTATTATGGTTGTAATGAAATAGTCACGTAGTAGGTGCGTAACACCGTTTCGATTAGTCTTACCCAAATTTCCGCAGACCAATTAAAATGTACGTGTAATAAATTGTCTGCAAGTCAGGGCGGAGCTATTCGCATGCTAATTATTATTTAACACCGCATATAAATGGTAATTTCATGAATAAATTGTTTTTGATTCACACTTCTATGATACAATGAAAACTAACGAAACATTATTAAAGCTATAATATGTTTTTGAAATTTTTGATACTTTAAGCATTGCAGAAACTATTCTAGAAATTTTGCAGATCAAAACTGCAAAATCAGATCTGCAGACTTACTATTCCTATCTAGAGAATATATAACAAATTATATAATTTCAGAAAGAAGTTAAGCCGTCTAAGCAACAGTTCAGTGATATCAACACCACGAAGGAGGTTCAGAAGTGCAGCATCAGCGGCGAGATTTACAATATTTAGAGCTAACAGGGATGGAAAGTTGAGAGCCAAGTCCTTCGCCAAGAAAGAGAAGAAAGCTACACAAACATTGGCTATCGTGTTAGGTAATTTTATATTAAGACTATGAAGCGCAAAACACACTGGGCGTAAAACGGTCAGGAAGCGGGAATGCGGGACGCAAATGTTTGCCCAGGAATTTCACATATAATATCTCGTCTATATCGCTGCGAGAAAGTTTGCAGTTACGAAAGACCTGTGCTAACTGCAGGTGCTCGAAAAAGCTCGAAATTTTCAGACTTTTTTCAGTTCTTAGCTTATAACTCCTGAAAAGTGCATTCTACGGAAAAGTCATCTTAGACACTTAAAGAAGATAAAATTTTCTACAATTTAAGTGTAACCACAGCTCTGTGCGTTAAACAGATCCCGAGATACACTACTTCAAAAATGGGTCATTTTCCCCAAAAAGTTAGAAATTTGTAGTTAGCCGGTAATATCCCGTCTCTTGACCGTGTAGCGCCGCTAATACTCAATGCATTGAGTACAACCGCCCGAAAGCGTCCGCCTGTTTGTGATAGACTCGCTAATGCTGGCGGTTTCAAAAATTCCTTGGACGTTACAAAAAAATCCCGTCCCCGGAGCGTTCCCATTGCAGTACCGCTTACGCTTTAGTGTGTGTTGAGCTTAACTCTGATTCGAGCTTTCGTCCATGTTTAATTTAGACAACAGAAATGGACAGATACATAATATATTGTGTATATCGGTTAAACTAGGTGCTTTTGGGGTCTTATAGACCTATATAACTATGTTTATAACATACTAGTGGTCCGCTCCTGGCTTTCCAAATTAAAAACTATCCTATCTTTTAAGTTGGACCAAATTACACATAATTACGAAGTTTCATCAAAACCGGTTCAGTAGTTTAGGGAGTTCATCGCCGACAAACATGTGACACGACATATATATAAGAGATAGGTATATTATGTAAAGTCTGGATTCACCATAATAAAACAGAATATGTAGTTATCATTAATTTGGCAGTATACTAAATGTCACGCATGTGGAAGTCAACAAACAAATAAACTTTCGACGACACGTTTGGTCTAGTGGCTAGTAACCCTAGCTGTTAACCAAACGGTCACGGGTTCGAATCCCGCTAGGGGCAAATGTTTTATGTGAACATTTTACCTTTGTACCTGAGTCATGGATGTTTTGTATTTATAATATGTATGTATTTACAAAAAAAAAAGTAATCTATGTATTATATCAACTGTCTGGTATCCATAATACAAGCATTACTTGCTTACTTTGGAACTAGATGGTGCTGTGTGGAATGTGTGAAGATATTTATTTATTATTTATTTATTTCAACATAATTGTAGTTAATCTAATAGTAAAACTATATTGTTCAGGTGTGTTTCTGTTCTGCTGGGCGCCATTCTTCAGCTGTTCAGTGCTGGACGCTATATGTGCCAAGTTCGGACTTCCATACTCGCCAGGCGTGACTGTTTTCATCCTGACCACGTGGCTGGGATACATCAACTCCTTCCTCAATCCTGTAATCTACACAATCTTCAATCCGGAATTCAGGAAGGCGTTCCGCAAGATCCTCAAATGCGGCACCTAGCCCATAGATTACTATGTGGTCTACGACTAGACGTGTCCTATACTATACATCAACTTCTTACGGCTGCCAACTAAAAATATCTTTCAATGTCATGAAGATTACTCTGCAATAATAAAATGTAAATACTAAATAAAATCTATCCTTTTTCTATCAAATAATTATGAAAAAATGAGAATTACTTATAAAATAATTTTAGAAATCTATTAATGTTAACGATAACGAGGTGTAATTTTTAAAATAACGAAAAAGTCATTTGAAAATTAGAAAACATTTTTTTTCTGTACAATTTCAATTGAAAATATTTGCCTACATCATATTCATTTTATTTGTTTTTGTAGTTAATTTTTTTCTCGAATTTAATTGTAAGTAAAAAATAATATGTGTAGTTATTCCAATTAAATATGTAAATTTTTAATATGCCATATTATGTTTCGCATAGTGTTAATTGATTATGAAATTCTTATATCCTTTCTCACTCCTCATTCCTTCATTCATTTCTCATTCATTCATTCATTCATTCAGCCTAAGTCGGCAGCGCACTTAAATAAAAAAGTTTTCTGGTCTTGCTTGTACTTATAAGTAACTACATTGGAATGGACAGCCAGCCTGCAAGTAATAAACAAATTGGCGTTCTATATTTGAAGAAGCCCGCAGTTAAATTCATATCATATTATGTTTACCGACAAATACGAGTATCTACCCTTTTATTTCACATAACCAACAACAATAGGTATGTATAGTAGGAATTCAGATACTAAACCGAAAAATTATATTTTATTATTTCTCTTTGAGCGTATTTAGAATGAATTAGGATAAGACCAAAGTCATGTTCAACGACCATATTCTTCCAGGATCTGTTACCGTTGAGGGTGACTCTTAAAGTTGTGTAAGTTGGATTATGTGTATATAATTGGTATAAAATAGGCAGAAACAATTTTAACAAAGAGGCCTACAGAAGAATCCAGCTTGCTTTCGGCTGCTTTCGGGAAGCTACGTCATATCTTCTCGACACCACCGACAATGCGTCCAGTCATGACCAGTAATGACATATGATGCCGAAATTTGGCCTCACAACAGGCCTGGTCCATAATTTCAAAGTCGCTCAGCGACAAAAATCCGCCATGATCGTAACCATAGATCTTGGAGTATGGTGGTATCTTGGTGATGTAATTATTAGGGCGAGACCAAAAACAAAATACATTAGTGTGCGTGTGATATGCACGTGTGCGAGACAAATAGTGCTTCGCCTTGCTGCCTCTACTTCGATTTATCGATACTTATGGTTTGACGCAGATGTATTATATATGTCGCAGTATAATCGGAAGAAACGGATTTTTGCAAAAATCCTAGTAAGATTGCAAAACACCGGATAAATAGGAAACTAACAACGAATTTTGCAATCGTCCTAGGTACTTTCAGGATGTTTGCGAAAACACGACCAGTTTTAGGTAAGTCGCGAATAAGTCCTTAACTGTCAACTCTTCAGCGCTGATTGGCCGAAATGAACGTTACTTACTGGCGGATGCGCTGATTGACCAATGAGAACAGAGAAGCTATACATCATTGACCAATCGGCGTTTCATTTTCTAATCGTCCTAAACAAATTGGGATTGTCGCAAAGATCCTGAAAATACCTCGGATGATTACAAAATTCGTTGTCAGTTTCCTGACAAATAAACTTAAAATATATGCAGAAATGTCTTAAAGACATTATTAAATTAAAACATTTTTACAAGACTTAGGGGCTTATTTGATGAAGAATTATTTAAAAGCAGAAGAATACTATATTGAATGTAAAAAAATTAACTTTAAATGGCTCTCCTGTAAAATTACTGTAAGTGTAAGTGCAGTCTTGCCGAAGGTGCGATATGGTAAAAAAATGGTTACTTTTGAGGGAGCACAGCTATTTAACGAATTACCTTTGCATATAAAACAAGCAAAATCTTTTAGAGTATACAGATCTAAGCTGTTGAAACATTTTATGTTGAAATATTTAATGTTTAGACGTGTTGTTGATAAAAATCTTTAACGAATATTGTTCAAATTTAGTAACTTTTTTCTGCCTGTTTAATGTTTTCGTTTCTTAATTATTTTGTTATATTTCTCATGTAGATAAGTAAGTAGCTTTAAGCTTTAATGAGAATAAAGAAATATAAACCTAAAAATAGGCTCTGGCATCCCTACTCAGTCACTAAAACACAACATGCTCACAAGCTGTTATTCCACGATGGTATTCTGTAAGGACTTCCACTACCAAAATAAATCACTTATTTACATACAGAAACCTATCAGTACTTAGGTATTTATGGAGGTTTAAGAGGTCAGTGAGCCCTAGAAACTATTATAATAGTTGTAATTTGTAAAAAAATATCTATCATATTTCAATTAACCATTGTAAACATTCCTTGTTTAGTAATATTGTAAATAGCAACTTGCGCAATAAGAGAGATAAATGTAAAAAAAAATGTGACAATTTTTAATTTTATTACGACGCAATAAAGGCTAATGTGATTGTAAATTTTAAATATATAAATAGGCATTGTAGTTCAGGAAATTTTTCTAGTAAATCAAAATTTGTGTCCGTCAGGGACATATTTGATATGTTTCTAAACGATGGGTGAAAAAATTTTTGGATTCAACCATGTAGAAGGGGTGGAAAAAAATTAAAATAGGTTATTTTTCCAAATTATACAAAAATTAACACGACATCAACCCTTATTTTCTAACCTCTGTAACTGTAAATTTTAATTTTAACAAAAAAGTTATATATTATATATTAATAAAACCTGTCAAAATGGCCATAACTCAAATATTTTAAATTCTCTAATATATTTTTCCAAAACTTTTTTCTAGCTAAAAATTTTTGTATAATTTGTAAAAAAAAACACCTACAGGGCTTTTTCTTCTTCTACAGGATGAAATCAAAATTTTCATCCCCTCATCGATATAGATAGACAGAAAACATTTATTTGCATACACATGACACACACACGAATACATCTAAAGATAACAAAACAAATAAAATACTTACTTTTTTTACATTTAAATGAGAATACAATACACTTACTTAAATAAAATCCCATTGAGTGTGCGCCATAGCAGCAAAAATGTATATGGCTCAGCATAAATGGATGCAAAGCACAGCGCTGATTTTACGCCAGTCCTACTTGAAGCTTCACCCAGGCGGAATACGCGGTATTGTTGTCTTGCAGGAATTTACTACATTCTATAAGCAACAGTACACTACCCCTGATTCCCCAGTTATCGCTCATACCAAAGATTTTGTGGCTCATACCACAAAATCAAATCAAATACGCCAAATTTAGACTCGAGATCACGAAGGGGGAGGAATATTATTCCAACACTTAGAAGCATCGGAAGCTACCACTGATATCGATATAACTTATATCAAAAATGGTTCTAAGCGACTTATATATTGATTTATTAGCAAAGATTTAAATCTTTGTTTATTAGTAAATTTTCCTGAACTATTTATAGTGTTTAATGTTGTGAAGATTTCATTGTTAAAATAAATATCAATTTACTAACCTATTTAGGTTTTTCTATTTTGAAAACAATATTTTTCATTCAACTAAATGAGTCATTAAAAATAATATTGGAACTCTATTTTCCAATAGTAATAATGTGCTGAATGTTTTTTTTAATACAAATTATTTTAATTTTATCTAAAAAATTGTACAATATGTACTTACTTGATAAAAAATAGAGTCTCAAATACCTGTAATTTATATTTTTAAACTTCATACCAAAAAAAGTGTACAGTCTAATGCCAAAAATTTGTAGTAATTAGTAAATTAAAAAATTATCAACTGTATAATTTTAGATAATATGAAATTGATGTTGAAATAAATGGAAGATTCGCATGGTTTGCCCTTTTATTTTCAATACCTTTTTACTTTTGTCGTTAAATTCGAATTAACGAGGCAATCAACTACCAGTTCTCGGGCTAAACAAATCTAAATAAACCTAAAAGGTGGGTACTTACTCAAAATAATTTTTATAAAAAACTTGAGCACCTAAATAAAAGTATTTTGTATTTTTGACAACCCTATCGACTTACGAAACGCAGTCCTGTTTTAATTTCGTTTGTCCCCAACTTTTACAGGAGCACTCACTTGATTGGTTCTATTTGGAAATAGATCACGATCTTTGTTTTGCACTGCAACTGGGAGGTTTATTTATTCTTCCCTAAAGTCCTTTTCGTTACCATTTTAGACTTTTCCAAATATATAAACAACTAGCTTAGCTAGTGCCATTGACTTCGTCCGCGTTGATAAATTTAAAATATAAAATATAACACCTGAGAAACGCCAAATTTTTCATATTTTTAGATGATCACTCGAGAACCTAACATTTTGTTCAGGAAATTAAAAATTATCCTATATGTTAAACTACCTGTGTCAAATTTCATCCAAATCCGTTTAGCCGGTTTTGCGTGATTTTGTAATTAATGTGATAAACATCCTAACAAAGATTAATGAAATAGGATTCGCAGTATTAAATTGTGTTTTCCTTAAACTTTAAAAAGTCGAACTGGTAGGTATTTGTTCACACACGGAAAATTTTGTTAGTTTCCAGACAGGAACTAGATATCTCAATAATAACTTCATAATATGTCTTCCTCGGGTTCTAAGAGTATAATTAAAACATGACAACTTAATGTTAATTAAAACATTAAGTTACGTACCATAAACTAAAAAGATTGGTAAAGACAGACAATAGTACTCTAGTAGCTAAATCGGTATATCTCCGAGCATAGATAAACTAGGTATAGGTACCTACTTAAGCGCCGAGTTTAATGAATACTTTGTAATACAGAATTGTTGAACAAGATAGTGGAATGAACTTATAATGTATTTTTTAATAAGTTATATTATTATATCTTACTTAACAATTAAGTGTGACATTGTACTAATTTTATAACTTACATTTACTGTTTGCTCCCTACTAGCGACATCTATGTGCAATCATAGGAAACAGGAAATTAACTAGAGGCAGAAAATTTAGTAAGATGATAGTTCGATAGAATAGAAAAGATGAAGATATATTAGTTTCCATAAGTTTCAATTGAATCAAATTCCTAATTCTGCTAATATGCACCAATAACAAATGGAACGCTCACACTAAAACGTAAACAAGCCCTGAACTTGACGTTATAGTTAAACTAGTAATTCATAGATGGCTCCACTAGTTTCGAAAACAACTTCTGTGTCACGCCCAAATATAGCGAAATGATAAGAGATTACAGGATATTGTGAAATAGAAACACATTTATTGAGGTTTTCTAGCATAATTCAATTCATTGCATTAAAAAAATAGCTTTATTAAGAAATATTTGACTTGTAATCATTTTGCTGTAAAAATGACATTTGTTATTTTTCAATCGCCATAATACGAGTGACATATTCTATCTCTGTCGCTCTACATTACGATTGCGCTTGTTAGAGCGAGATGTTGGGAAAATGAATTGCTCTTCGAATACAGCAGTTTTCGTATCAGCTGACAACCAAAGCAAAACAGTCGGTGCGCGACCATCTTGTTAGAGCTGGAGTCGGTCGGTAACAAATAAATATTGTAAAAATGTCCTAAATTGCTCGTAATGACATAACATTAACTTTGTATTTCATAAAGTATTGTGTTTAGTTTACGTTTTTGTAGTTTTCGACGCATTCATTATACATTTTTGCTCAATATTTCGGGTTTATGTTGCGTCAAATGACGTCATGTATGTGATTATACACGTATCGCGGCTGACGAGTTTGTAAGTATTTTCTTTTATTTCTTCATTAAATTCCACTGATTCTGTCTTAATATTGATATGTATTACATTTTTAGTGAATCTAGGTTTCATTCATGATTCATTGTCAATATGTACTGCGATTCTCGAGCTTACCATACGCGATAAACTAATTTGCTACCTATCTATAGGTAGAAGTTTGCTTGGCAGACAGTGCCCTTGAAAATTATGCAGCAAAAATCGCGCTGCCGCTTTTCATTTTCCGTGTTTATGTCCCATCATCTCAATTTTGATCTTTAGCTGTAAATATTAGTGACTAAGGGGTCCCTGATTAGCTTCCAACATTTCACTTGGCAACAAAATCGTTGCGCGCACTTGACTAAAAATGGAACGCTCTCGACTCGTAGAAAGTATTGTTTTGTATGAAACATTGCATTATTGCAGCATATTTATGAATGTTTAATATTTCTGTGTGATACTATGTTGAAAATGGGCGTCGATAACGTGCGACGCGTATATGTATTACATAGCTATGCCAACCTACGTGCTTATAAGTAGGTATCAACAAATAAATTTTTAATGTAGGACGTTTCCTTACATACATTAGCTTTCGACTTGATAAACAAGCATTCGTTTTAGTAACTATTTACCTACTTAATTCATTTTGAGTTTAGTGGGAAAATTTCCTTGTATCTATCTATCCTATGCATAATAAATAAAAATCATCTAATTTTATACCTATGTGGCAAATTAATTTTCATTCATTAGTCGGCGGTGTGCGGACGCATCGCGACAATCACAATGTAGGCACCTTACCTATACCCTATACCTACCTACTTGATGACCTAGGTAGGTATTATATTGCATGTGTGGTAATTCCCCACTTTGAATTTCGCAGGAAAACGGTTTCCTACCTAGATGGGTAGGAAATTTAGACTTAAATTGATTGAAGTTTATAAAACGTTTGTTTTAATAAAATAAATTAATTGAAGTTTGAAGCCAAATAAATTTTGCCACTCACAGTGCACATTTGGCTCTTGTTTTTTTATTATTATTATTTATTAATGGCAACAAAACAATATAATCGTTTTCATTCGCTCGCTGTTTAGTGTTTACACTTTACAGTCGATCACGTGCGTACAAAATGGCGGTACTTTGCTTTACCCTATTTTAATATATAAATAACCGGATGTCTTTAACAATGCAACTTAATTTGTTTACGCTTTCAAACACGTTTCCTGAAATGGATTTACCTATTGAAAATACTCAGTGGCTATGCGCGGACTCAGTTCGTAATCAATTTAGGAACTGTGGCAGTGTTGCGGTGAATTTTAACTTGATTTAATAGAATTGATGGGTAAGTTAGGACCCCCATTTAAACCTGAACCTGTCCTCTTCTCGTTATGTGTTTACCATGCATGTTGGAGGATACAATGCATGTTATTTATAACCCAGGCCCTGCCTGCCTGTCTGGCCTGGCTTGCCTATACGAGTATGTAAAGAAGTATGGGTATCTTAATATTTTTGTTTTTAATTTGCGCACTAAAATTAAATAAACACCAATATTTTAATTGATAACGTGAGCTGCTTTACTTTTCTACTAATTTATAAATTATTAGACACTTGATCGTCATAGACAAACTAAGTCATACCTTAAAAAATATTTTGGTACCTAGGTATTACCTGTATACCTTGTCAAGATTTATTATTTTTTTTCTGTTTTTCATAAACACTTAAAACGGCTATTATCTAACTAATTTATTCCTTTTGAAAAAAACAATAAGAAATGTAGGTCATACATCTACAAAAAAAAATCAATTGTCTTTCGAATGCTTTTAGTGAATATAATAAAATCAAATTGGAAGTGCGCGAATGTGCATATTTCGTCGATATACACTTTGAGCGCGCTGTAGCATCATGCATGATTCGTGATTCATGGATATTGAACGTAATAAGATGATTGGTCCATTATCGGTATTCAAGCTGTATATTGTCGTGGGCTTTTAAATGTTTTTCGACAAAATACCTACCAACAAGTAGTTAGGTATTTCTATTATTTATTAATACCCAGCTTCGAAACGTCGAAACTTAACTTGGTTTCTATCTACATCTATTGATGACGAGCTTTTCCCAAGGCTCGTCACCACACACGGTCGTTTGCGCATATAGACACCTTGGACCTCCTCTTCCTTTGACACCTTTCAGGTCGCCTGGCCGCGGGGCGTTCCACAATACGTTTTTCAAAATCGTGGCCTCCATTCGAGAAGTCTACCCCATTGGTTATCCGCACTGCGACAGATGTGACCGTCCCATTGCCACTTCAACTTGCTAACCAGTTAATTCTCTTGGCTATGTCGACAACTTTGCTTCTTCGGCGAATTTTAGAATTTCTGATCTTAACTATCCACCAAAGAAACTCACTCAATTGCTCGCTGGGGCCACATTTCTCACTATACGTCATCAGTAGCTAGACGCAAGTATTATATATAACTATATATCACCACATATTATAAAACAAATTCCTCCGACGCGTTTGAATGTCTGTCTGTTCGCGATAAACTCAAAAAGTACTGCCTGGAATTTCATGCTGTTTTCATCAATGGATAGTGATTCTCGAGGAATGTTTTAGTATATAATTTACAAAGTTACGCGGGCAAAGTCGCGTGCAACAACATTAGTTGTTATATACACACACCTTGGTATTCAAACATTGCGACAGCGATGACGAGAACAGATGACGTAGCTTCCCGAATGCACCCCAACCCAGCTAGATTCTTCTGGATTCACCGGGCGACCACACTCGCATCGGCAATCGGCGCTCTTCCTACTTCGTTTTCGCTTAGCCTTCTTTAATTTTTTTTTCTCAGTTTTCGTGTTCTTTTTACTTTAATTTTTTTCTGAATTTTCGTCTTCTAAAAGGTCATAGCGTGATTTTAAACAGCCTGTAGTTATTTAGATTGTCTCAAAAATATTTTTTCAAATCCAAGTGGTAGTTTCAAAGATAAACAAAGAAGTCTTCAATAACTTTATTATGTTTGTAATGGATTAGATAGTATGATCCGGTGTATTACTAGTTATAAGCAATCTTAAAGGTTATCTTAAGGCAATATTCAAATTTAAGCACTACAGGATAATAAAAATGATTATAGCCAGGCTAATGGTTTACTTGCGGTAGATGACTTATTTCCAACTAGCGACCCGCTCCCGGCTTCGCCTGGGAAGCAATTTTTTTTTATATACACAAACCTCCCTCGTTTATCCCTCTTTCAGTTATCTGTGACTAGGTTAAAAAATATTGTTATTTTTTCTACATACATAAAAACTTAATTTGGTTTTATTATTATATTTTACATAAACCTTCGGTGAAAACCGCATCAAATTTCGTTGCGTGGTTTAGAAGGAGTTAGCTGATATATTATGTAAGGATGTTATCTGGTAAAATTGCATCTATAATAAACAACTAAACTTAATCAATCAATACTAATAATAAATCTGTAAGTATATTGTATTGTATGTATGTATATTCCTCCAAAACTCTTAGCGCCTCTTTCACAAACGTCAAGTAGGCTAAACTGTCATTTAAAGTCACCGGTAACCGGGGATAATGGAGCTGATATACCTTCGTTTGTACGGTAAACGTCCCAAACATTAAATAGAAAATAATAATAAAAAATCGGCTATCGAATGATGCAGTATAAACCGAGTGCATAATTCAATATAACAGAAAATGATTTCTAAAAGTAACTAATCAACACTTTACATGTAGTTTGTGAAAGAGGTCCTTAAACGAATTAACTGATTTTCATGAAACTTTAGACGTCTAAATGTAGATAAACATTTAGACGTACTGGACACGGGATAGGCTACTTTTTTCTTTTTCAACGCGGACGAAGTCGCGGGCGCCAGCTAGTAATAAGTAAATGTGGTGTTTCATCCATCGCACAGTTTATCTTTATCCCACAGCAACGTTGGTTGGCTCATAAAACAGTCGCTAATTTGATGGCGGTTGAACACAAAGGCAAAGCACGGTTGTTTCTCAAGACATAAAAGAATTTCCTCAGCCAACACGAAATAATCGATTCATAATAAAGAATTAATGGAGCAAAACGGGTCAATGTCACAAAAACCCCTTCGTTTAGAACAACTTTCTATGGTAATAATTATACACTAAGAAAAACAGACACTTTCAAAGGAAGTTGAGTTAATGAGAGAACAACAGCGAGGAAATGTCACAATTCCAAAAAAAATTAAATATTTTTAATTTTATTGAAAACTAGCTAACCGCGCCCGGCTTCTCACGAATACAATTTTTCGGGTAATTTTTCCAATTGTTCTCTTTCATTAGTTAGGACCTCTTTATTTAATGAACATTTGAATAAAGATACACATAATAATATTTCTTTTCCTATCTGCAAACTTTTACCTAACTACCTTAACAAATCCTTTTCATTACTTCAATACCGTTGCAAAAATTCTTGAACCAAATAGCTTTAGTTATCAATTTCATTTTAAAATATTACCTACCCAATGCAGTACCTATGTACAATATGCGCTATATAAGTTATTTCTTATTTTTATCCTACAGCTAAATATTAATGTTTTGTCATCATAAATGTCATAATACAAACATCTCTTTAAATAGTGTTCACTTCACGCGCTAAAATAATCTCTATGACATTAGAAAAAAAAAATCGTCAATTATTAGCCAGAGCAAAGTAAACCGTATTGCTACCGAAAATAAATTACAACTTCACTTCGCTGCATCGCTTCAAGCAATTTTAAACCTATTTATTTTAGTGGTACAGGTGATTATAGTGTAAAATGTATTGTAACTGATAGCCTTGGACGCTGTTACAATACAAACATGATTTGTTTATCAAAGTTTTGTGGTTTTTATAACCAAGCTATTCGGCTAACTTGTATTTAGCCTATGAAATATGGCGAATCTTTTACAATCAAACAATTACCACACAGTCATCATCCTTGTTAAAGTGATAATTAAACTATATTTTTTCATTCTTATTAAGTGTGTAACTATATTGTTCTAAAGTTATTACTAAGTGCTTAAACCTGTAATTGACAATTTACTCCATTATATTAATATGTTTTGTCCAAATTAATAGGGCAGTAAGTTTGTTGGTTATTGAAGCGTCCGGAATCCCAGTAACCCTTGTTTTGCTGACATCAAATTATTCTATAGTCCATGGTTAAAGTGCTCTGACTCAGGTGTCACGGGGGATCTACCCCCCGGCATGGGCAACTTTGCAATTATTATTTTTTTGTTAGCTCTGGGTGTACAGGGTTTTGCCCCCTGACCGTTTTATGGTTAGGTATTGCATAACATCAGCCTAATCGCGTTTGCTTTTGGGGCCATCGCCCTTGCCTTACAACCCTTTTCATAATCACGCATTTAGTTTCTTCCCCAAATGTTTCAACGAAAATTTGTTTAATGGTAACTTTCGCATTTAATGTATTATGTTATTACCAAGGATACTGTTTACATAACGACCTATTGTTACTATTCTAATAAAGAACTCTTCTGAACTAACTATTATCGCACAGGAAACTGTTGGTTATCGTAACGGCACTTGTGCGGTATAGTTAGTTTCCTAAATAATATATGGAAATAATAATACATGGTATGGTTTCCTAAACATGGAAATTAATAGTTGTTTTACTATATTTACATGGAAGCGGAAATCACTGAATTAATTTAACGATATAACTATGTACTTCTATTGTCAATTTTATGATAAATGCATTTATCATAAAATTCCTCAGAAATCGCAGCACCCGTGGCGTTGCTTGTGTTATTTAAGGCACCTACTACCGCGTGAACCGTCAGCCTGTCAGACCGATGACTTAAATATATATAAAAAAATGTTAAATGGTTAGTCAAATTTATCATAACATTGTAGTTTGTAGAAAATGGTTTTCATTCCATGCACCACGCATTTCACTTTAAACCCCTGGAATTTTTGGATACTTTTTTGGGATTTTTTAGGCTTCATTATCGCCTAAACAATCATTGATTATTTAATATCCTTTTGAACAAAGTTTAGTTTTGATTGCACTTTTAAATATTTTTAAAACCATTAAATTTTGCATACACGTTGTCTGAGACACCAGAAAGGACATAGGGTACCTTTCATCCAGAAAAAAGGACTATTCCCGGGGATCATCTAAAAACATGAACATGAGATGACATGAGGTGACATGACATGAGATGACATGAGGTGACATGACATGAGATGACATGACATGAGATAACGTGAGAGATCACCTCATGTCATGTTATGTCATGTCTTATCGCTGTGACGACGGTGGCGCCGCCATGCGACAGTGGCGCCCAATTATTTATGTTTTTAGATTATCCCTCGGGAATAGTCATTTTTTCTTGGTGAAAGATACCCTATGTCCTTTCTGGTGTCCCAGACAACGTGTATGCAAAATTTCATGGTGATCGGTTCAGTAGTTTTTGCGTGAAAGCGTATAACAAACAAACTCACATTCACATTTATAATATTAGTAAGGATAATATCGCATACTCACCACTAGAAGTCAACCAGTGCAAGATTTTTTTTTATTTTGTTCTATTATAAAAATAGTAGAACAGTTTGGACATGTTCCATCAAAATTTATTCGAGTCCAATCTGTCATACTGTGCAGTAGAACTATACTCTTTTCGCTGTATGATGATATGCGTGACAGTTCGTAACTGACAATTTTAGTGATGCAACCTACCGACATTTAATCGATTGTTTAAATATATCGAATCAGTTGGCAAAGCAAATGGAATCGAACTATTTTGTTTTTTTCGGCATTGTAAGTACCAAACAGAATATAATAAGAATAACAAAAGAACAAATAAACAGAAACAACAAAAGAAAATAATAACAGAACGAAAAACTTAACACTTAACGAATAACTTTATTGTTATTATTAGTCAGCTTTACGACGTTTTTATAAATATATAGAATAGAAAAAATATTTGTTAAATCCGAATATCCTATGACAAACATAGAGTACTTTCGATATATCGAATATAAGTGAATATGCCTAGTGTCAGTCCCTATTGACACACGCTCCATTCCACGCGTTTGACACTTTTAAAATATATGGTTTTTATTACATTTACCTATTATAACAATAAAATAATTATAAAAGTGATAATTTCTTTTGTGTTTTTCGAATAGATAATTTTTTTCCATACATTTGTTTGTTTAATTATAATTTTTTTTGTGCCAGTTTTTTTGTTTTAGTTGAAAACAGTATGCGTGACATGAAAAAGTGAGAACTGTCACGGAAATCATCATACAGCGAAAATACTATAGTTGGAATTTTTTTGTCCAAACTGTTCTATCGTAGAACAAATAGTAGAACAGTTTGGAACAACCCTAATTAGGCTTAGTTAGTTCTCTAATCTCTAACCAATCGTATAAGTGCGAAAAAATATTATTAATATAACTACTTGTCACTTGATTATGACAATTACATAGTATAAAACAAAGTCGCTTCCCGTCTGTCTGTCCCTATGTATGCTTAGATCTTTAAAACTACGCAACGGGTTTTGATGAGATAGAGTGATTCAAGAGGGAGGTTTTAGTATATAATTTCAACGCGGGCGAAGTCGCGGGCACCAGCTATCTACTAAAAATAAAGATACAACTCCTGATAATTTTATAACAGCAAAGATGTCAGGCGTTATATTGCTTTACACATTTAGTCAGGCGCTACACATCCCTTAATTTTAACGCGGGCGAAGTCGTGGGCACCAGCTAGTGACAATTAAAACTAAGCCTTCATCATTGATTAAATACGAAAAATTTGTTTTTTCATTAATTGTAAACTGTATTTCCTAATACGAAACGAATTCTTTGTAACTAATCACTAATTGCTATACTCTTTGTAATAAAAGCATAAATCTATTTGTTTATAAACCCATTTTCTCATGGAACAAATAACTAACTGGATAGGTCCGAGTCGACAGGCAGACGGTTTACTTAAAATGTGTATACCGTCGTCTAAGGATACATGCAACACCAGGGAAAAGGCAGATCCTCCGCCGACCCTGCAGGAATTTGTTTACTGCATGCTAGAAGTATTGTAAGGTTATATTCATCTATGCCATGCCATGCCATGCCTGGCTGCCCATTATTCAAGGATGTAACGCGGATGAATGCGCGCCGCAGTAAGGTACTTTACTCATCAAATTACTCACCATTGTACAGCCTGTAGAAAATACAAAGAGAGGCTACATCTCACACTAAGGGTTCTCTGAAAGCTGTTGTGCGAGCAATATCACCATCAGGATATTACCAGTGACCCTAGGATAAGTGTTGAACTTATAGGTACCTACGTAATCGCAACATCATCATAAAGGCCTCACATAAATATTTTTGTTGCAACAAATCGTTTTCGTTGAAACAAACAAACACAGTAGATATGACCTTCTTCTATTTCGCACACGAATACTACAGCGCGCTGTTAACCTCCGCCTTTGACCCTCACCTTGAATTCAGGATCACTTATGAGGCCTGACCTTGGATCTCCGTTCATTTTGAGGCTTCAATATTTGGATGATTAATTTTTATCTGAGTTTCATAAACTTATAGCAGGAATACTTTGAATTCTTTGCAAAAGAATAATTTGAAATTATGACGCATCCTTGTTGTTATCTATGGAATGTGGTGATTGGACGATAAGGGGGTTTTCTTTGTGGAATATAAAATATTATATTGAAGATGCAAATTCGTTTATGGCAAATATGTTTATTCTATTTAATTCTATCAATAGCGCACGGGCAACACCTAAAGTTTTATTACTAGATCAAGATCATCAGGCACATACCATTAAAGCGACCGTCTACCTGTCTGATGTACAACGTCATATGAAATCTGCACCGCAAACCTCATCCGAAAATTGCCATAAAATAAAAAGTCTAATAAGGTACACTAGGTTTCTTTGTTTTAAATTGGGATGTGCGTCTGGTGACAATGAGAACCTCCTTACTGAAGACCACCGTGCATCGATGAAAGTGAAAGTGATGCATGTGGCATGGGATATGGCAAATATGAATCCTCTTGTAATTTATCCTGTATCGTGTGAGACAACAGACAAAAAGACAAGACTTTTATGACAAAAATTGGTTACTAAAGATAACGTAAAATCGCTTTTATTTATTTTTTCCTAAAATCCCAACGGCCTCTTTACTTCTTTCCGTGAAACCTTGATTGCACAAAGAATTATATTTGATGCATTTTACACGCATAATAAATTCAGCATTCTTACGGTTTCATTGGCAGATAAGTTTCAAATTGATTCATCGCGTGATTAACTTCATTAACAACCGATAACCCTATGGGCGAATGGACTTTGGCAAACCTTACTTTACACGGGGAAATACAAAAGCACACCTGCTTTTATTTGAAAAAAAAAAAGGTGGAGTTGCATTAAGCTCCTTACATTCAGGGGCATATGTACCTCTATATCCATTAATATTTTATGCACATCTATTTTGTCATGTTATTATCACAGAAATCTAAATAATGTTGCCTTATATTATTCAGATTTCTTTGGTTATCATTCATTTTTATAGATACGAAATAGTTTGAAATAGCCTTGGTTGTTGCTGCATGCAGAGATCTAGATCGTGCTGTATATCTTAACATATTATAAAACAAACTCCTCCGCCGTGTCTGTCTGTCTGTTCGCGTTAAACTCAAAAACCACTGCACCGATTTTTATGCTGTTTTCACCAATGGATAGAGTGGTTCTCGAGGAAGGTTTGTATATAATTTACAAAGTTACGCGGGCGAAGTCGCGGGCAGCAGCTAGTATATATTAAAATAAATAATAATGTCACCTCTATCAAATTTGATTTTGTGTGGATTTGTTATCCAAATGATATTAATAATATATTAATTTATATTTAATGTAATTATATTAACGATTCATGAGTTTGAGGGAGTAAATCAAACCTCAGCTCCAGTTACCAAGGTATTGTCCCCCACATCGTATCGTCACGGACAAGTGGAATCTTACGGTTAGTTAACAAGGCAGTTAAATTACTTACCGTTCAACGTTACGGTTATTATGATGTAACTAACTGTTAACAGTTTATGGGTCTTTAAAACCATGTTGTCATTTCGGAGTTTTCATTGTGAATTTTGGGGATCTGGTCAAAAAGCATAGTATATTTTCTATAATATTGTATAACATAGCATAGTACACAGAACGCCGAACCTAGTGTGAGTCAGGCACCTCCATCAGTCAAATAATCATTATACGAGTCAAATACATAGCTTATTGCATGTACATAATTTCTATGTTACTACTACTTTATAATGATAGGAGCTTGAATATCACCTGAAACCATATTATACTTATTAAAAATTAAACCACGCATTATATAGTATGAAATTCATTTAGTACAGCCAGCACTAATACATTTATTGGTGTGTAAAAAATGTGGAATTCCTGATTCTAACTCAATATTACACTGAATCCAAACATTTGAAATATCAGGAGAGATAAAAAATCATCTGAAGCTGACCGTTCGCAGGCATACATTTGCTTGGTGTTAAGAAGCCAGAAGCTTTTTAATAACATCATATACCCAGCCGAATGTTTTTGATCATAGATTCGTCAGTATGACATCATATAACTCAACCGTATTGACTGGTCTGTAGAAAAACACATGAATAAACATTATGTGCCATAACATGATACGCGTTCAAAAATTATACGACATAAATAGATTTTTTAATAAACAATCTTGTTTGGCTTAGTTATTAGTTCGTCAATATTTGTATGCTATCTGATAAGTGACAAATATTTTCTTTTATTGCAAAATTTTTATTGAAATATAACCTATTCTTTTGTCCCCACATTGTCAAATCAAATCATGTATTTCTCAAAAATAGTATAACAAGATCACTTTTTCGAAGTCAAAAATAAGTGGTTTCTAACGAGTATGTGTATAGGCGGTGGCGAACTACTCTGCCACTTGCCATCAAGTGAACCGTCACCTTTTAACAAAAATCTTAAATAAATAAAATTATTCTTTATTACATAAAACTGAAATTCAATCTCTTACAATAACTAGTCAATCCTTTTAGTTGTCTACCACTGGTTTTTGAATGCATGTTCAATGAGGAAAAACTGGCAGGAAACCTTAGTTTCTCTTTTCAACGCGTTTCAACGTCAATTTGCTATACAAGTTTATCATACATAAATAATTAGACATCAGTCAAATAATAATTATATGAATGAATGTATTATATGAATCTTAGCTGGTGAAACATTTATTAAATCCTTATCTGCGCATATATTTTTGTTAGGCGTTAAAATTTTTATTTGTGGATTTTCCCTCCGGAACATTAGTTGTTTTCATGATGATCGGTTGATTGGTTAAGGCGTGAAAGGGTAACAAACAAACTCACTTTTGCATTTATAATAATAGTTAAGATTGCTCTTTGTACATAATAGTTTAAGGTTAACTATACTTTTAATTTTGTATAACTACTAATGTTAAATCTTAAACACGAGTTGGGACTTTTTTCTAAAAAAAAAGGGAAATTAAGTTTATTATGTTTAGTGAAACGAAATGACCGAACGTCTCTAACCCAAATACCAACTTGAGTGACTGCTACGTCATGAGAATATGGCAACGTCCCGTTGTTGGCCGAACGAAAGTCGGCGCACGCGCAGCCCGTAGGCCCGTTGTCCCGCTACATTTTCACTTTCACGGGCCGTTGCCCCCCCTCCAGGTGCGGCCTCGGCACACTTCGACGTGCGGTCAAGGTCACACCAGTTGCTAAATGTCACGTGACCTCCGCATTTTTTGACATGTACGCCTCCATACTTTTGAAATCTATATTCTTCTTCACTACGAAGGTTGGCGACCATCATGGCTATCTTAACCTTGAAAGCTGCTACAGTAAAGAGTGCTTAAACCAAACCACTCTCTTAATTTCTTCAACCATGATGTCATTCTCCTGCCTCAGTCTGCTGCGCTTTCCCTATATTTTCCCATGCATCACTCGTTCAAGAATTATCTGTCACGTGCTCGAAATACTGCAGCTTCCTCTCCTTTACCGTTCTTAGCACTTCCATTCCTTTCTCATTCGACGCAAAACGCAGAAGTCTTCAAATGGGCCTCATAAGGAAGGTTCTTACGACTAAAAAAATTGTTAAATTTGCCATAAAAACGAACGACAAGCACATTTTTTGTCATCCAAAGTTTCTAGCTGACAATTCAAACATTTTACAGAACGAAGTCGCTGTCGGGGTCAAAGCTAGTTATGAAATAAAATCAAAATGTTGCAAAACGACTACAAATTAATAATCATATTTTATGGTCAATTTTATTTATATTGTTCCGAATCTAAAGTTATCAACAATGAATACGGTTGTATTTCATTTGTAGAATAAATTGAAGAACGGTCTGGAGGGGAAAAAAACTATCTGTATTGAAACTATTAAAACTCGATATTCTCAAAGTGATTAACACAAATTCTTGCAACATAATCTCTTTTAAAACTTACATATAACTAAGTATGTGATATCGCGTTACCGACGCGGTTCTCGGTAATAATCGCATTTAGCCTAAATTTCGTGTAAACGTAATTACCATAAACGTAATAAAATTTGTGATTATACAATGCACATTTGCTATATAGTTACTTGTACTTGTTGCACAAAAATATTTCTTCTCAATACAACACAAAATATCCTTAATCTTAATTACATATCAAGATAATTACGTGCTATTGTTTTGATTTTATAGTGTGTAAGCAAAGAAACCACTCCATAATAAATGACCAACTTTTTTTTTTTAAATAACATACGCAAGAGTCTATTCTTCTCTCTTATAATAATAATAATAACTCTTTTCCTTATCACCTACGTTATCCCATAAATATATGTAACCGCCTCGCTTTATTCACACTGGTGTTGCACATAGGCGACGGTAGCCACTCACTATGGAATAAACTTTTACTATAAAAATTTCCTAGTAACTAATGTTAAAAAGTTTATGTATGAGTAAATTTAAAGTGTGCTTTAAGGAAAAACCTCTTTAAAAATGTATTATAGTTTGCTTTGTAGGTGATACACAAAAAATAAAATATTATTTTGAACTTAATTTTGAGTTCAATAGGAAAACTTTTTTAAAGATTACTTCACTAGAATCAATAAGTATTTTTGAAAGCATTCACTGAATAGATTTTTAGTTTAAATACTAACATATTATTTTGTTTATTTAATTCAGTTTCCATTGAGGACTCAATATAAGTTTACCAAAAATGTACAGTTTCTATCGGAACAAACACGTTAACTCGTTTAACGATATCAGTGTTTATCATCTAGCCAATACGTTATCATTTTCTTTGTCAAGTGTAATGTTTAGATAACTACCTTGGGTTGACGACCCTTTCGTGCAAAGTATTTACAAAACAGCTACTATTTTAAAAGATATTTTTAATATTGTGTATCGAACGAAGCTTATAACACAATCTCACATAATATTCTCAAAAAAAAAATTTATAAAATCTTCTAGGAATTGGTCTTATCTGTTTGTTGAAATTAATTGTAAATTTTTAGTGTGGTGGCATTTAACTACCCCCATTATTTTCCCTTTTTTTTTTTAGGTGACACTAGCTAGCCGCTATTATCAATTGAACTGTCGTCAGTAAAAAAATATGCCAATTTTGTTCATTTTAGACTGCAATTGTTTAGCTGCCAGCATTTTTATTAAAATACTAGCGTGCGCCCGCGACTTCGTCCTCGTTGAAAAAGAAAAAAGTAGCCTATCCTGTGTCCCGTACGTCTAAATGTTTATCTAACTACCAAGTTTCATGAAAATCAGTTAACTCGTTTAAGAGTTATGTAGATACATACATACAGTACCTTCACTTACAGATTTATCATTAGTATATTGATTGATATTGATGATATATTGAATATTGATATTAATTAATTAAATGTTGATACACAGGCTAGGTGACTTCCGTCCCATATTTATTTCGTACGAAATAAAATTGTGCGAAATGAGACTACTATTATAAACCAAAATTATTCTACATTTGGCAATAAGTCCCATTCTGTGTGTTATCAATTAATAAATATTGTTTTAACAAATGCTTCTATAAATGGAGTTAAATGTACTATAAATGAATTTATGTAATTGACCAACGCGCCCAGTTATATTCCAACGAAGTTTGACTTTATGGAAATATTTTTAATGTATTTATGTAGTGGGTTCAAATCAAACATAAATTAACAAATTTAAGAATGTTAATTAAGTGCAGCAGGGAGCACAACATCGGTCGATTATAATCATTAATTTACAAGGATAATATTTTTTTAATTCCTGTGTGTTGATTAATTAAATGAAAAAAAAAATGTCGCATATAAATCAGCTTTGTTTCGATCTACAACATACCTACACTGCATCTGCACCAACAAATAAAACTATTTGTAGATTTAGTTGGCTTATCAGAATTCACGTTTTCATATGGAAGAATGATTAATTAATCTTTCTTTTTTTAAAAATAAAATTCCTATGAACTCCAAAACCGTTCAACCGGTCACCTTGAAATTCTGGATAAAGGTTGCATGCGGTTTCAGAAAATGACATACGTACCCTTATATCCTATTCAGGGACGTAAGGTCCCTGAATTTTGTAAGTAGTTAGGTATTATTAAGTACAAACGGGCAAACGCTAGTATTTAATAATCTAAGTCCTAATAAAGTCTTAAAGATAAGTGGTCAAAACATGCTTGCTCAAGACAAATAAATACATCACTAAATATATATAGATCTACTTATAAAAAAACTTAAGTATGAAAATAATTTTGAAAAACCAAACCCACATTTCATTTTCCAGTTAGACCATTATGTTGCGAAACGCTGACCGAGAAATCATAAAAATATGCCCTATTAAAAAAAGAAATAGGTAACTTTTTGTTTAGCGTCCTCTGTTGCCTTTGAAAATATAGTTTCTGAACATTTTAAAGAATTTTTCTTTTGGTTCCAGATAGTGCACGATGCAAGAACAAGAGTGTGAAGGGGAGCCGGCGCATCACGCGCGGCGGCCCATGAATGCGTTCCTTATATTCTGCAAACGTCACCGGAGCGTCGTCAGGGACAAATATCCCAATCTCGAGAATAGGTGAGTAAAACTGAACCAGAACTTTTTCCTGTGAAAATATTTATTCAGCGGATGCTCAAATTAAGGAACAATCCCCTACCGTGGTGTGTCCAACTAGCTACAATATGGTCTTCAAGCGGGCCGTACACGAGACTACGAAAATGACTGACGGGGTCAAACGGGCACTTTTTCGTAGGTAGGGTCAAAGCTTGTGGGTCCAAAGGGTCCGACACCAACGCATTGCTGCTCACAGTAACTACCTCTACTATCAGGTGGACCGCCGTCGGTTTGCTTACCTGCATAAAAAAATGTTTAAACGCTATGTATGTTGCGTGTTATATGGGAGAAAAAAGGTAAGACATAAAAGAAACTAAGATGTGACGACACGCATCCTATTATTTACCTTGGTCCTCTGTCAAACGGCAGCAAAAGTTGGTTCTCATCCATTAATCTATATCCTTAAAAGGTTAAAAAGGGACATATTATATCAAGGCTGGCACGCTTTCATCGATGTCGCTTGTATATAATTATAGGCTACAATAATCACCTACCAGTGAATAGACCACCAGCCTGCCCGCCGCCCCTTAAAACAATCCAATATTAATTTTTTGGTTGTTTAATTGTATGTCAGTTGTATCGATTTGTTGCTTACTTAGTTATTACAATTCACCCAAATATTTTGTTACTCTAATTCCAGATCTATCACGAAAATCCTTGGCGAGTGGTGGGCCAACTTGGACAAAGAAGAAAAATCATGTTACACCGGTCTTGCAAAACAGGTAAAATTATTTTAAACAATAGCCTTTAATTATCATAACAAATTTTAACAATTTTCACTTTTGATTCCAGTACAAAGACGCCTTCTTCAGCGCCAATCCTGATTTCAAATGGTACAAATTGCCGGCGCCACCTCTTCGCACGCTCTCGTCTCGACCGAGAGAGACTGCCGACAAATTTATTCCCCAAGCCGACTCCCCCACAAATGAATATCAAGACACCGAACCGGAGAAAACGAACAACAATTCCACAAAAGTAGATTTCAACAAGAAAACCGAATACACTCTGGACATCGAAAAACCATTGTCCATGTTCACGCCAGGTAAACTAGCGGACGTCACTCAAATGGGAGGCCTCAGTAGCCTGCTAGCTATAGAGACTGAAATACCTACAGTGAACCCGTACTATTCACCCCATACGTTCAAATTCAAAGCAATTGCAACGCCCGAAGACAGATCTCAATACAAAAGCGTCACCAACGAGGAGAGTATACGCGACCTTCAGAACGCTCTCTCGGAAACTTCCAAAATATTCAAGGAAGAGTTCGACGAGAAAGGATTGATATATAGATGCGGAGTGGCCAACGATCAACTGACCAATCAGGACGTGATCGATCAGATTGTGGACAAGCGTTACTCTAGGGACGACGAGTTCGGTTACCAGAGGAACTGGTCGGACGATGAGAAAAACAAATCCGGAAGGTCGTGCAAGGGGAAGAGGTATCAGGAGTTTATGGCAGTCGGTGGTCTTATGGTGAAGAAGCAGAAGAGAGACGATAAAACACCTGAAGACGGATATAATGCGTCTTGCAGTTGGGAGTCTCAACCGCCCGACTCGGCCGAGGACTCCTCGTTGACCGACGATACAAAACAAATCAGTTCCACGAGCGAAACGTCCGCAGAGATCGAATTGAAAAACGACACAATCGACGAATCACAGGAACCGGACAATAATTCAAACAAAACATTCAAGGCTGCCGACTTCGATTTGGATGCAAAAATCAGAGCTTTACCCTCACTAAGTCTAGAGAAGTTTCAACAGAGGAAGCGCGAGAACAAACGCAAGAAGAAATCGACCAGTGTTAAACCGAGAAATACAGATGTGCAAGCCAAGCGACCGTCTCCGGTGGAAGAGAGGAGGGAATTGGCTGAAAGCTGGAGGGAAACTGTCATCGGTAGCCAGAAACGTAAGCCGAGGAAGATCAGCATAACGAGGCTCGAGATCAACAGCATGGTGTCGAGTGCTGACATGCAAAAGATTCAAAAGATTAGTCCGGAAATAAAGATAGCAACCGAAGCTCCCTTGTGTCCGGTCGGTCACAACCACATGGCTGTCAGTCACACCGCTGTGAGCCAACCGAGTCACAGCAATGTGGACCTTCTAGCCCTGGCGACTCTGGCCGAAGTGGCTTCCAACACGTCCAGGATCGAAGACACACCCCTGGTAGAAAACGCTTCCAAGGTATGAGAGATACCCACGCGATATATAGCCTTAACATATTCCAAAAATTATTTACTATACACAATACAAAAAATAAATAATATTTATTATATACATAGAATTCTAATTTTACATCGTACGCATAAAAAGAATTATTGTAGTTTTATAAAGTAGATTTAATAGATATTATTTATATATTACATAATTAAAATATTAGGCTGCTAAATACTGCTTCTATAGATTCAGTATATAAAGAAAAAAATGAGGGTGGTCGATAGATTTAATATATTATTAACACACGAATAAAACAAGGCATAATGAAACTTACGTGTATAATTTTAAGGTACAAGATAATTTACACGCGGACTGTATTATGTCTGACCTATCATCACAAAATAATAAATAATATTTAAAGTTTTCAAGCCAAAACATAAGTCATTTATATTGTGTAAAATAAACCTCATTTTATAAATAGATAGGATAATATATACGTCGTCGCCTTAATAATTTAGTATATAAAATTTAAGACACCACATGCATAGACTGCATTGCATTTTTAAGGTGATTTTTTTTTTTCGTTTTACGTTCACAACGACGAGTGTTGTGGCCGAGTATCATGTTACATATTATATTTTTTATATATAAAAGTGACGGTAGTCGCTCATTTTTTATATACATACATTCAATTAATTTTAAAAGGAAAAAGTACACAGCATCTCAAACTTTGCGTACGCGAGTTTCGATGCGCGACATATTATGATATTTTATACGAAATTGGAAATTAATATTCGAACAATTGGCGAACTTTTGATGAATTTACGCGTTAATTTTTAATTTAGTTAGTCGCTAGTTGTCTGTCCGGTGGCCTTAAATGGCGGCCATCTGTAATTGCTGCGAGTTTGACTCGCGGGTACCACATGTGATATACTTAAACTAGTGTTTAAAAAAAAATCCTTTTTACTTTTCGTTTTCATTTGAATTAAACAATCAATTAGATACTCAAAAAAGAAATCCAAAAAAAAAATGAAATGATCTATGTAAAGGGATAAAAATACGAAAAAGAATATTATCTTTACATACAGCTCGCTTTTTAAATATATATATACGCGAAGTTTATTTGTCCCTATTAGGTACCTGAGATTTATCAGAATTTTTTTAATATAAAGGGAGAAAAATTAAAAAAAAATTACTTACACTAATCATTTTTAATTTTAAACAATTATTTTACATCACGTTTAAGTTACGCACCATTGTCACTAGAGCTATTTATTTTATTTCCGGAACAGTGTTTCTCAAATTTTGTTTTCGTTTACATGTAAAACTAATGAATTAATTATTAATAGGAGAACGTTTATGTAGTTTATTTATAAAATCACTGTTTTTTTAAAACCTTTCGATTTGTTGATGTTTTTTTTTACAGATCTAGTCTAGTTATTAAATTTATAATTGAAAATGAAATTCGAAAAGTGCACTTATTATTATTTAATGTTACAAACGATTACACAAGCCATAATGTGACAAACTCATCCAAAGACCAAATGTATTTAGGGTAGAGATGCTAGGCTTTAGATATTTATATATTATATATATACCTATGTGTGTAAATCCGTAATTAATAATAAATTTTATACATTTAATAAATACCTACTTCTGTTATAAAAAAAACTCTTATAATTATCATATTATATTATGGCATTCCAGAAAGTCAAAAAATATGTATTCATAGGAAGTATATTTATTGCATTTCATTGTATTACTTATTTGCGGAGCTTTTTATGTTTTTTCATTGTTTTTTTATGATATTGTTAAATGTTTGAGTAGGCGTTGATGGTTCCTAAAATCTACTGGTGGAATTTTATAGTTACGAACATCTCATGAAGAGGTTGAAATATGTTTGCCTTGTTAAAGTAGAAGCCTTATTTATAAAATGAAAACTAGTGTTAAGGCGAATTTGTATCGAGGGGCCAGTATGCACTGAAAATATCAAACACACACTAAATGGATTCTACGGAATGCCTAAAAAAATTAGTACAGAGCTTTCTTATCTCAATTTTCTGTAGAATCCGGATTTAATATAAAAATGGTGCTGGAAGATCTGTATTAGGTAATTATAAGGTTGGCAATTCTGTTGCCGCGGAACGCCGCAACGGATCGCCAGAAGTGATAGTCAAAATAATCATAAATTTTTTATCTTTAATTTTAAGTTTTTGCAGTCATTTTGTGATCTGAAATCCACAAGTTTTACCATGATAATATATAATACGATTGAAAATCACAAATTGATTGCGAATATTGTATAAATTTATGAGAAAGTTTTATATAGTTTGAGAAACACTGATCTAACCTATAGGTTAGTTAGGAGGTAAGGAGTCGGCACCCAAAGTGTTAATTTGGTTCCAAAGTATATTGTTGAATGTTTTGTTAATGCGAGCGCGGTTCATTATTATATCCTTTTATTGTAGAAATAAAGTTTATTCATATTGAATATTTCTTGTTTTTATTCCGTTTTCAAACCTTATTCTTTTATATACGAAAGGTGATAAAAGTGGATTTAATTAGAATCTTGTAAATATTGAAAAGCAAAGCTAAGCAGTAGAGGCAGCTTATCGTTTTTTTTTTATGAAAAAGGGTAACGGCCAGGCTAACACTTCAAGGTAAATGGCTACCGTCGCCTATATACTGGCATCGCAATGCAAGTGCTCTATATTTTCCAGGTGTATTATTCGTATCCGCAATTGCGGAACTTCCGCATCAATTTAGACGTCTGCTATCGCGGATTTCAACTCCGTGAGAAGCCAAGGGCGCATCGCTAGTATAGTAGGTAAAAAAAGAAGGTTTCAATGTAGAAAGAAGCAAAAGACAGTTCTCCTGGAAGAAGAAAACTTCTCTTACAAAACCGTTCTATGTAATACTTAACTGAAGTTCAGAGTACATAGCACATATACACAGATTATAAAAACGAGCAAATTGTCAATGTCACAAACCATATTGTCAATAATTTTGAATTTGACATTGACGTTACATACAGTTTCGTTATAATATAGATGGAAATTATATTTCTCTGTTTTGTTTCGTATTTTTAACCCCTTATTTAAATAATATTTAGTATTATTTACTGTTGTAAAATAATACAATATTAATAATTGTAGTGGGGGTTAAAACTTGCTTCAAATCTGGATAAGGACATAATGATTGCCGCTTCTGAACCTCTGGTTTGTTTTTATTTATTAAATAAACTTCTGTATTTATTAAATACTTTTTTTTTACTAAATTAGAATATATTATTGCTTTAGGAGTTTGTGCCTCACGGCAGAATTGTGTTGGCGAAGCATCCGACCCGAATTTACAATAAGGCTCACAACAGTTCAGCCACAGAGAACTCTTTACTTTATAAGTTAACCAATTTCGCAATTAAGGATGAAAGTCTATTAGAAGCAAAGGAAAATGATGAGCAGGAGTCGTGGATTATAAGGGAGGTATATTATAGAAGCAACGAATGTAAGTATAGTTTAATATTTCCATAAATGTTATTTCGCTGCTTAAAAACTAAAGGGCCACAAATCAAAATTACACTTTATAGGAGAGCTAATCGAAAAAAAAAAAATTTTTGTCTATTTTTTTTCTTATTACATATATAACAAATATATGCATGTTATACATCGTTAGAAGCGTATTTTTAAGTAGCATTAAATATTTTAATTACTTTTATAATAAACTGAATACTAGAAGAGATATAAGCATATAAGTTACTTTTGAATATATAAAATATGATCAAAATATACTAAATATAGAATAAAACAACCATAAGTCTTTTTGCAACATACAATATGAAGGACTGTGATTGTATTTTTGCAATAAAAACATTTTTGTATTTTTTGTTTTATGGCCCTTTAGTTTTTAAGCAGCGATTTACTCAAGCTTGATTCACGTCTAGCTTTTGCTGCTACTAACTAAAGATAATGCGGCGTACTTGTACTAACCTATTTATTTATTTACTTGAAGAAAATAAACAGCTCATTTAAGTACATAAGTTACTAACTGTTGCCCGTGACTTTGTCCACATACAAAATGTTATATAGCCTAAAGCCTTTTTTAATGACTTTCCAACACAAAAAGAATTTTTCAATTCAAACCAGTAGTTCCTAAGATTAACGCATTCAACCAAACAAACAAACTCTTCAGCTTTATAATATTAGTATAGATATTAAAAAGTCATAATGAAAGACATTCTATCAATTATAACCAAGCTATTAGTTTAGGGCAAAAATTTCTACTTTTACGGCCCAATTTTTTGCATTAGTGTGAGTTCCCCACTACACACAGGATTCTAATTTAGTACCCGTTGCTTCGCTTTGAATTCAAAATAACACCCTCAAGGAATAAAATAATACCTTTTAACACAAATAACTATTATTACTGTAGTTGATAGTGTGGTGTAGGTTATAAATAATATATTTTATTATGGAACTTTGTTTAAATAATAAACAGAATGTCTATAATTTTAATAACTGTCATCATTAATATCATGTACAGGAAAGTGGTAAACAAAAAAGTCTTTATCAATTCCAGGTTTTGACGACGAACCATCGTCAACATCATCAAAGGATGCCAAAGATGAGTACATGTCGGAATCATTCCGACCTCCAAGTCGTTTTAGGAATGACAAATCGTTCAATATATCTGTCAAGTCGGAGATTCTTAGCGGCGTTAAGAGAACGGAGACGGAGGGTGGTTCAGCTGGTCCTTGGAGCGGAAGCAGCGCTAACAGTTCCAGCAATATGTCAAAGAAATTCAACCTCAACTCTGGAATAAATGATGGCTCCAGGTCAAAACCACTGAACCCAAAAACTGATTGTTGGTACGAGGAGGAGCTTTATGTGAAAGGTTGCACTGCCGTTTGGTCTAAAGGTATAACAATTTTTGATGTTTAAGCAGCTTGCTTTAACGCTCTGTCTCAGGGGCCATGGGTTCGATTCCCAACATGCCAAACTTTTAAAATGCGCATGCAAGTGCGCAGCCGACCTCTGTGGGATTGAAGATAAGAAATTAGGAAAGGATAGGCTAATGGGCTCTCGCATACCATACTCACCGAAACACAAAAGCACAGATGCTGTTCTATAAGGGGTGATCTGCCGTATAGGGACGGTTTAGAGCTCCCTATACCATCCCTATGTGCTTATTTCATTTAATAGGCTTTCCACTAAATAAATAATAAACAGTATAGTTTATTTTAAGAAAGAAAACTTTAATATTGTGTATTTCTATGGTCTCGTGGTGATGTTGAATTATAATATTTAGAAAGAAATAATTCACTAAATAATGACTTGTTATAAATACTGGAATATACAATAGGCCCTTGTTTCGGGAAAGTCATTCATTACTTTATTTTTAATTTTGTAACTAAAAATAAATTTAAAATGAAATTTAATATTATAATTAAAAATGAAATAATAATGATTTCAGGTCTCATATCAACTTCATCTACAAAAATGGCAGGACCTGATCATAGAGATATAATCGCTTCTTTCACACTAGAGGATCCCATCAAACATGCAATCTTCTGCAACTTCCACGTCACCATAAACAACACCATGCTAATCGACGCATTGAACTCGCAAATTGGAGATTCAAAGAAAAATATAAAAATGGAAGATAATACGGATCATATTAAAACTGAAATTATGCCATCGATCTTGGTGTTGGACAGTAATCATAATATGAGAGTATTCTCCTCAGAAGGGGAGGAGTACAGAGCGAACATACCATTTCAAGTTAAAAATATATGGCCCACCAAGTACGGAGTCTTATTGGAAAAAGACTCTACACCTCTTGTACATAATTCGTTTTTGCCAACATCATTTGGAAAACTCAACGATTCAAACCAAAGTGTTAACAAGAGTAAGTTTTTCCCAAATATGAGTGCGAGATTACGTTCGGAATCCATATCCGGATACGATCATGATGTACCTCTTCCGACGTGCTTCTCACTGTCACACCCCTTGGAAGAAGTCACTCCTATTTTATTGAAATCGCCATCTCAAATCTTACAATATTACAACGACGGAGATTTGTCTGTCATTTTTGTCAGTGTAAAACCGAGTATAGTGTTTTTGTACGACTGGAAACTAGGCACACACTCTTTGTGGAAATTAAGGAAAACTTCACGCGATGAATGTTTGACTATGTGTCCAAATTTGAATTCTTCAACGGTCTTCAGTCAATCCTGCGATTTAAACAGTCCATTTCAAAGTAATAAAAATAATGTTACAAGCTGGGCGACAGGTGTGGGTAGTCCTTTTCAGTCTAAAAAAGCGCCCAGCACTCCCTCTAGATCGAGACTGAACAGTCCCATGGCGAATGCCTTTCATCAGCACGGCATGTCTCCGCATTTGTCCATTGGACAAGTGTCCTCTGCATCAATGATGACCAATTCCATGATCCAAGCCCCGTCCTCGTTACCACTCTATCCAGATATTTGTCTGGATCATATATGGACAGATCCAAACGCAATACGTAGAGATCCGGTCACAAGTGAGAGTGATACAAAAGCTTTTTTGCATACAGACTTGGTTGGACGGGACTACTTATGTTTTATGACAAGAGTGAAAGGTGTAAGCAAACTTCAAATAATGAGATTGCAGAAATCCCACTCCCAAGGGAGCTCATCGAAGACTAATATAATAGTTGGATCAATTTCGAGTTTGACAGCTAAGGATGCTGTGGTAATTGATCATTTGAAGATGATCGCTTTAATAGATGAGACGGGTAATATCATGTTGCAATCCGGAAACTCAGTTGTTGGAAAGGTAAGTTGGTGTTTGTTATTGTTTCAATCTTTATGTTCATTTCTAGCCTTTGCCCACGACTTCGACCCTTTTTCTTAGGTGCACGCGGGCGGTGTGCTGGCGCGGCTGGTGGAAAGCACGTGGGCGTGGTTCCCACGGCGCAGCAGCCTGCTGCCGTCGCGGCGCAGCGACACGTTCGACGAGTCGCCGCTGCACCTGCTGTCGCCGGTGGCGCCGCCCACGCAGTCGCAGCGGCGCGCGGCGTGCCGGCTGCGCGACGCGGTGGGCGCTCGGCTCACGCTGCAGTCGGGCGGCGGCGCCATGTTCCGCGTGGCGCTGCCGCCGCCCTCCTGCTCGCACCTCGTCGCCGCTGCGCTCGCTGCGCTTGTGCGCCTGCTGCCCAAGGACATCGCCATGCAGGCAAGCCCATCTTACTACCGACTCCATTGACAGTTCTCTGTCTTAGTCATGTTGTCATAGCAACATTGGAAACAACATATGAAAAAGGAAAATTAAATGTAACTTAAACTTAAATGTCATTATTAAAATTACTATAAAAAAACATAAAACTTATAAAAAAATAAATTGACGTCATCACAATACTTAATTAGGCGCTTACTGTATATCATCATCTCAGCCGCAGGACGTCCACTGCTGGACATAGGATGACATGGACATGGACTGTATATTATGATATAGTATTTTCGTGAGTGTAATTATGTTTTAGGACTGAAATAATTTTCCAAATGCTACCTTGAATTTTTATCGAAACTACCAGTAGTCAAATAGCATTGTCACTGAGAATTTTGTTTTATATTGTAAACGCTTTGTGACAAAACAATTCAAATCAAATTAAATTATTTAAATAATGCCTGTGAAATTTAAAAAAAAATGACATTTTGGATATGTGTATAATGTATTTGTACACTTTCAGGTGATAATAAAATGGTACGGTGTACGCAACGCTCCGGGCACTCAGGACCTCACGCCGGAGCAGGAATGGGCAATGTTCTCGAACCTTCTCTACACGTTGATCGGTTACGACGTCGAGAAGTTAACGCATCAGTACGACGACAACGAACTCACGGAAACCGCCACCAAGAAGCAGAGGACCTCAAGTGACGGCACTCAGGACGATTGGGAATACTTGCTCAACTCAAAGTTGCACAAGACGGTTGGAAGTTGCATTGCCAACACATTACATCTACCGAAACTAACCAGTTCGGAGCCTAAACAGGGTAGAAGTAAGAAAACTCGTAAAGAGAGTGAAAAACAGGTTCAATTTAATACAAGCTCTGTCCTGTTTCCCCACGTAGTTCAAATATTGTACGCCTTTCATCTGGTCTACGAAGAGTTGAAACTGAACACTCTGTTGTGCAACAATCTGAAGCCGTTGTCCTCGTTTCTGTATCAAATATCGAGGGACCTGAGGCTCGACAGTTACGTGAATCACTACTGGCTCGATTTTCCGGTCGATTACTCGATCGATTTGTCGGATGATTCGCAGATGTCCGACGATGTGTTGAGCAAAGTGAGCGAGCCGAACTATTTCAGGAAGGAGCCGCCGAATATATTCAGTTACTTGAATAGTATGTTCAAAGAAATCGACGTCGGACATTATCCTTATTTGACAGATGTCAATAACACTTCCAGGAATATTATTGAGGTAAAAAATATTCGAATTTCTTTCGATTATGACTGTTAGTTTAATGTTATGTTGAAGCCCAACTTTCAATAGAGGCCTGTTATTAAACTGAATGAGGCTCTGATGTGTCGCAGGTGTTGTCGTTGTCGGGGTGCGGGCGTGGCGCAGGCACTGCGGTGGTGGGAAGTCGCAACTTGGCCAGCAGCACTCCGCGGGCATACGTCCGCTCCGCTTCAGCGCACGACCGTTACTGCAACGCTGCGCTCTCGCTGGCCGACAGAGGTGACATCTTTGCACCAATAAAGCTACGGTTAAAGGTTCATTCACACATATCAGCCACTGTTTACACTTGTGGGTGACGCAGGGTTCAGCGCGCGCAGCCTGGAGCGGCTGCCGAGCGGCGTGGCGCTGGCGGTACGCGGGGTGCTGCTGCGCGTGCGCGGGGCTCCTCCCCCCGGCGCCCCCTTCGCCCTCTACGACCTGCTCGCTCGCGAAGACCTCGCGCTGCAGGCGCGCCGAGCAGCTGGACGCCCCGCTGACAGTAAGCTCTTACTCCTTAAACAATCATTTGTGTTGTTACGTGTGGAGTGAGTAAAAATGCCGTGTATATGAAATAATTATTTTGTGAAAATTCACATGCACATATCAATTTCGATTGATAGATATATTTTTACTTTTCTGAAGAGTAAGTTGCCCTTTTTCAGCTCTAGCATTAGAAGCATTGGACAAAGAGATAATTTACACGAGAGTGAACAAGAAGGAAGTTGAAAGGACCGCGGCCAAGGCTTCGGACGAGGACATCTACACTGGGATGGAACACCTCGACACCAAGCTGCTAAGACTTCTTTATCCCAAAGACCACAGGTTCATTGCATTTATTCTTAAATGGAATCGGTGATCATCATTATATGGTGTGTTGTGGTTGGCGACCACTCTACGAGAACGGTTCATTGTCGATAATGGCCGAAATTAGCTTGGTATTGTATCATTTTTTAAATAACAGCCGTATAAACAAATTTTGCACGATTTAGAATATTATTATTGAATATCTGTTGTATTTCCCAAATAGACCCATACACCTCATAGTAGTTGTTGATACATACTTTTGTGATACTTCAGGATGAGAGAGGTGCGCAATCTTCTACAGTCTTCTATTCCGGTGTCCATAAACCTGACGCAAAGACCGGAGGTGTCGGATCACGACTTCATAGAGGAGCAGGAGAAGCACCTGTTCGCCCTCAACACGAGAACCATGGCATTACCGGTTGGCAGGTAAACACGGTTAAAAAATTTAATTTTTTAACACCCGGTGCCCGATGTAATAACGGTGTATCTTTCTTTTAATAACGAGGTCTTTTATAGCAGGAGAACGGTGTATATGTGTCCCACGGCAAGCAGCGGAACTAAATAATAATCTTGTTACTATAATAAATTAGTTACCTCAGTGAGTCAAATAGTACTTAGGCAAAATTAATTTCTAATAGAGCTACTTTTAAGTAGAATTTGGGGAGTTAAAAACAATAGACATTGGTAACATTCAGTCGCACGATGACAGCGCCGCGTCTAGGGGACTTATTTTATGAGAAGGAGTCTACAGGTGGATACGTAACTGGGAACGCTCAGTCCATTCTCTATATCTATGGTTTGCACAAAATGGCGCAGAGGCATGGTGACGCTGCGGACGCTACCACTGGCGCCGACGTCGGCGCTGTCGCTGCCGGCGCTGTGCGCGGCGGGCCGTGGCCCCCCGCCGAGATGCGCCGCCGTGCCGCCGCCCGAGGGCTCCCCGCACGCGCTGCTGTGGCCGGCCTTCCATAACGCCGTCGCCGCCGGCCTCGCGCTGCTGCCCACCACCGCCGACCGCATACACTCCTCCTGGATCATCTTTAACAAGCCCAAGGTAATCCCATCTTCACCGTTTCTCCAATAGGATCTACACCACAATCTGTGGTCATGTCCTCTATACGATTACCTGCGGGCCCCGTATACTCGTTTCAACGGCGACGAACTACGCGTGGCTTGGAGTGAGTCCACGCGTCACTCGGTCTGTGGCCCTTACATATTATTTATTTATTATAAAATACAGTCCCCCGCTATATCTCCCTATCTGTATGTTCGCTATGTTCTCTTCCCCAGATTCATGCGGTTTTCACTAATCGAAAGAGCGATAAACGAGAAAGGTTTTTCTATATAATTTGCAGAAAAAAATTGCATTCGTGCGAACATTGAAGTTCATTTATTACAATCGAGTCCCTAGCTTATAATAAATGAACTTCAATGTTATTATAACATTAAGACAAAACGTAGTTGAGGAATATTTGTGGGCTTGCAGGGCTCGGTGGAGATGTCGACCGAGCACGCGGGCTGCCTGATGGCACTCGGGCTGAACGGGCATCTGCGCGACATGCCCTTCATGAACCTCTACGACTACCTGATCAAGTGCAACGAGATGCTCAGCATCGGGCTGCTGCTCGGCCTGGGCGCCACCTTCCGCGGCTCCATGGACGCCCACGCCACGCGCACCATGAGCATCCATCTCGAACCTCTGCTGCCGCCCACGTCGGTCGAGCTCGACCTGCACCACAACATCCAGGCCGCCGCGCTCATGGGCCTCGGCCTCGTGTACCAGGGCAGCATGCACGCGCACTACGCCCAGGTGCTGCTCAACGAGATCGGCCGCCCGGCGGGGCCAGAGGCGGACGCGTGCGTCGAGCGCGAGGGCTACGCACTAGCAGCGGGCCTCGCGCTCGGCTGCCTGGCGGCGGGCGCGCGTGACCAGGCCCCGTCGCACCTGGCGCCCAGACTGCGCGCGCTCATGCTCGGCGGCGAGCACAAGGACAGGGGCAGACTTAATTTGGACGTGACCGCGCCGGGCGCCACACTAGCGCTCGGCCTGCTATACTTCCGTTCAGGGAGACGCGCAGTTGCAGACTGGTTGGAGCCCCCGCGCACCGCGCATCTGTTGGACTTCGTGCGCCCTGACCTTCTCATGCTGCGCGTCATTGCCAGAGGTGAGTGCAATGCAAATGTCACATATTGCTTCGTAGTTGAGTTATCGTAAATTAAAAATTATGCGCGAGGAAAATAAACGCGAGTTGTGACTCGCTTGATGCAACCACCTCCGCTCCATCATCCGCTGTCCAGGACCAGGTCGCTAGTTTAAATATATTTTAAGTAAAGAAGAATAGTTTAACAAATGATTATAGTCACATTTGTTACGGAATAGCATAGTGCCCAGTTTAAAAAATCAATGTGCATTTTCCAGGTCTGATTCTGTGGGACGAGATAGAGGCGAGTGAAGAATGGGTGGAAAGCCAAGTGCCTCCGTCGATCAAGGCTCACTGCTTAGTCAAACCTGTTAATCCCAACGTCGATTACGAGGCCATGAAGTAAGAACTATTTGCCTTTGTTTGTCCCTCTGTGCGATATAACTTGAGATGGGCTCCTTCAATGAACGCATCCAAGCGTTTTCCACCTCAGTTGTAATTTGTAATAGAATTCTTTGAAAAAATTCTTACAGCAGATTGCTATTACAAGCGGTGTTGTATTTTTGTAATCCAATACCATATATTTTTTAACAAGTTTTATTATTAAATATTATTATTATATAGACTTAACTATCATAAAAACAACCTAGACAGTAAGAATATACAATTTATAAACGCGTGTAGTTTTTAGGCTATCCTAGCTAGACTACCGAATTTTGAGTTTTTTCCTGGAATGTTATTTTTATGGTGTTTCATTCTATTAGTTTAAAAGTTCCGGCACTGAAATGAATGGTGAATGAAATGACGCTTGTGTTGCAGCCAGGCGTACTGCAACATAGTGTCGGGCGCGTGTTTCGTGCTGGGTTTGCGCTTCGCGGGGTCCGGGTGTGAGGACGCGCGCGACACGGCGCTGCACTTCGCGCGACTGTTTCTGGCGCTGGGTGCGTCCGGGGCGGCCGAGTTGGCCGGGCGCGCGTCGCTCGAGAGCGCGCTGTGCGCTTGTTTGCTGGCCGCCGCGATGACGATGTGCGGCCGCGGTGACGTCACCGTGCTGCGGCTCATACGGCGCGTCCGGTCGCGCGTGCCGGTGCCGTCGGCCGCCACCCCACATGCGCCGTTGTCCCACGGCGGACAAATGGCCGCGCACTGCGCACTAGGCCTGCTCTTCTTGGGCGGCGGACGCGCGACGCTCTCGACCACGGCGGCCTCGGTGGCGACGCTACTGGCCGCCTTCTTTCCAAAGTTCCCGACGCACAGCGAGGACAACCGATATCACTTGCAGGTCTGCAACTCATTAGTAGCATTTTATTTTAAATGAAAGATATTTAAAATAAAATTTTATATCTTGTTCGAAGCGTCGCAATCAAAAGAAACCGAAAGCGCGCTACCATTTTAATTTTGAAGCAAACAGGATCGTCATCTTGGCTTTTTTTTTCCGAAACCCTGGTAAATTTAAATTTATAATGACGATCATAAGAGTTTATTGGAGAAACATGGGAGAAACCTAATTGATAAATAAATATTTTCATTTGATTTTGTTTTTCATATGGCATTTGTGTTTGCAGGCGTTCCGCCACTTGTACGTGCTGGCGGTGGAGCCGCGACTTCTGTTGCCGCGCAATCTATCCACCGCCGAGCTGTGTTACGCAGACCTGCAAGTGGTAGATTTGGCAGGCGCAGTGCGGTCGCTGCGAGCCCCCTGTCTCCTGCCGGAGCTGCGAAATCTGCGGGAAGTGCGCGTGGCCGACTCGCGCTACTGGCCCATCACCTTCCGCAGGGGCGCCAACTGGGACCAACTGGAGTGAGTCGAGTGGTCACCATTTATAAGTCAAACTGAGTTCGATAGTTCCATTTGTACTGGCACAGTTTTACAATACATACAGTTATGAAACGCCTTTGAAGTCGTACGACTTCAAAGTCACTACGTACAGAAACTCGGTCAATGGTCAGGGTTGTCACAACAAAAAATATTTAAACATTTTACTTAAAATTAAGAAATAAATTTAACGGATAGATATTTTCTATTAATTTGATCTTTTTAATATTTTTAAAGTTCTGTTATTAAATTTTACAATAATTATAATGGATAACAGTCATACACCCCGTCAGATCAGAGAACGCAAACTAACTAAACTAAGGCACATTGCGCTAGCCGACTCCGCTAAGTGTGATATTGGTTTCAGGAAGTTGCTTCATAACACGTGGTGCGTGGACGTGGCGCCGCGTCGGGGGGACAGATGGCGCGAGGGGGAGTGCGGGTGGGGTGTGCGGGAGGTGAGCGCGTGCACCCACCTGGCCCCCCTCCCCGCCGGCCCCTGCGCCGACTGCCTGGCGCGTGCGGACGGCGCGTGCCGCTGCCGCGCGCCCTCTGTCGCCGACCGCGAGTGTTCGCAGCTGCTCAACGTGATCGCGCACGACTGCGAGACAGCAGATACGCTGTGTCTGCTGCCCATATGGGTCTCATTCTTCAAGGTGATTTCAGTTTACCCATCATTCACCTCCACACAATAGACATTATACAATAGGACATTGGCCATAACTTTCACTATTTCCAGATAATAAAGACGATGCAAACCGAGCCGTCGTCGTCCCACATGTGGCAGATGAAGCTGCTCATGTCCCAAGTGGAGGAGCAGAGCAGACGGGCCATGGACCAGATGCGAGTGGACAGCCAGGACCAGGAGCAGGACACGGAGGTGCCCCTCGTGTCCGCCGAATTCACTCTGGCCATCAAACAGAGACTGGCCAACGTGTTGGACGCGTGGGGGATGAAGATCGCCCCGTACCTGAGGAAGTATCTCGGACTGCCGAGCAGCCGGAGGATCGGAGGTTGCGATGAGGATACGAGGAGGATGCTCAGCGCGTTCGTGGTGCTGCACGACCTCCCGAAGGATGCTCTGAGGGGTTTGGACAGTGATGATGAACTGGATCTGGTGATGGAGCTGGCTGCAAGGAAGTTGAGTGCGGATGGTATAAGCAAAGTGTGCACTTTGATCCGGTGAAGGGCAAACTTTGTATTGCAATCTTCGTTGAAATTTAAAAATGCGTAAAATAGCAATTATATTAATTAGCTAGAATAACTTGAAACGTGAAAGTTTCATGTTTAGTTTGATTTTTCTTGTTAGGAAGGAGTTTGTTTTAAAAAAAAAAATGAAAAATATAACATTTTGTAAATGAATTAGCGAATTATGAATTGTTTTGAGATAAATCTCATTTTATACCAAAAAATGCACAAATTATTTTTAATATTTTTCTGTTTAAAATCAAGTGTAATGCAATAATTGGTTTTAAACAGTATAAAAAGCTCAACGAAGTTTGTATGTGCGCCATGAAGCTCCTTCGGACCTTAACAATGTGATATTTGTATAATAAGGAAACACGTTTTTACATTGAATGTTTGAATTGAATGAAAAATCTGATTAAATTATTTATAATAAAGTATTGTGGTTTTTATTAACGATTTATAGAAAACTTGAAAATTTTATCATACCTCAAAAAGTAATTTATTCGATAAGCAACAAGATAAAGGCTAATCGTATAAATCTGTGATTACACTATTTACCATTTAATCGATATGCTATATTAGAAAAAATTTGGTAAAATAAATCAGTTGCGGAGAAAATGTTGTTTAAGACGGTCTTCCTGTGTTTGGGGCTCATAGCTGGTTCGTTGGGTATGTATGGCGTATTCATTTTTTCTATTATTAAATATTAATTTAAATAATGTGAAAAAAAATCTTGTCAAATAAACAAAAATGTTTCCAATATGTTACTTTAATAACAGTCAAATGACTGACATATCTGAAAAACAAGATTTCAAGACCTTACATTAAAAGACCTACAACATTTTTGTTGATCTAGCTAGGAATTAGAATATTTTTTAATAATTCTGGATAGAGGGGATTTAGAATGTGAAATTATCCTAGGATCCCATGGGAGCCAAGTGGACGGAGGCAAAATTAATATGCCGATATCTACAAGGTTGGGCCCAAAACGCTTCCCTGTGGTACACCATACCGTCTAAATTTATATCGCCACTTAACGTATTGACCAAAATTAACGCGTTTTTGGTAATTATGTAAATAATTAATTAAGGAACAATTCATAATGTGACCTGTCCCTAATGTCCATGTAGGTATTTAAGTTTTTGTATGAAAAAGGCAACAGATTTAGTGTCAAACGCCTTTTTCAGGTCTGAAAACAGCGAGGCATTTTCTGAGACCACATTTTGATAGACTGGTCATTTTGGAACAATGGACATGCTGAACCTGAGCCTATCAACAAAATATTAAGTCTGAGATTTTTGTTGCCTGAATACGTACTGTGAATCCAATAAGAACTTGAACTTATTAAAGATAGATTTTTCTAGAATTTTAGAGATTTAAAGCGAGACTAACTTCAGCATTTTAATAATTAACTTCGCCTCTATCTACATTGTCATTTTTTTATAATATTGTTTTGCAAACTTCACGTAAACAATGTTATTGAAACGTAGGAATTATACGTCATTTGTCTCGCACGTCATTAGAGACGTAAGCAATCTTACCTAATTACTTTTATCGGATTAATTTGTCTATCGCATAGTGCTTAGCTAATATTAAATAGATATATTAATACCTTAATACCCAGACGAGGTCGATTAAAAGTGAATTAATTATAATTATCTTTTTCGGATTTACTTAATAACTGATCGGTGACGGCTTACTCGGTGGTAGGTGACCGTCGTATGTAAACATAAACATTATATTATCATCTCAGCCGCAGAACGTCCACTGCTGGACATAGGCTACCCCATAATTTTCCAATAGGACCGGCCAGAAGCAGCCTGGATCCATCGTTGACCCGCGCAGTACTTACCGGTGGTACCTACTACTGGTAGTACCAGGGGGATTTATTTTCCCCTTATGAATTTAACAACATATGAATATTACAAACGTATTCGAGGTAGGTATGCTTTATGTTGAGGCCGTAAATTAAGGCCGTAAAATTTTAAAACAAGAATTAAAAACAATAAGAAGTACTACGGGCAAAATAGTACCACGGGTAATTACTGGACAAGCTGCCCTTTTTAGGTCGTGTGTCCATCTCTTGGGTGGACGTCGTACGCTGCGCTTGACAATCGTACATAATATAGGTACACTAAATTCTGGGATTTCTGGGTTATTTCGCTAAAAGTGGCATAGTAGAATATAACAAATTAATTGCACAAAGTTGTCCTCAAGGTGAACACGTGTACGACTTGAACCATTACCTATTACTAAATGTTAAGGTTCAAATCAGTCATGCAACATATACATTATTCATCTTTTCAACAGACTTCCAAAAAAAGGAGGTGGTTCTCAATTTGACTGTATTTTTTTTATGTTTGTTACCTCAGAACTTTCTACTGAGCGAAAAGATGGTCATTACCAACCCCGCAGGGGCTTCCCAAATTACTGCGAATAGAACATAAGCATCGAATACTAAAGCAAAACAGCACAAGTGCTCTTATCTCAAGGTAGCGTACCTACTGAATACTGATGTGGAGTGTTTGTTCTGTCAAAGCTGTGCCAGCGCCCCCAGCCGAGCCGGACTACTCCGTGTTCTTCGACCATTCTGATGCCGCCGCGAGGGTAGTTGGTGGGACGATAGCGGAAGAAGGCAGCGTGCCGTACATGGCCGCTCTCACCAACGGCCTCTTCATTCGATCTCTAGTTTGCGGTGGTTCTATGATAACACCCCAAACCGTATTGACTGCAGCGCACTGCATCGATGCCGTATACTCCTGGAATTCTTTGAGCAGGTATGACGAATAATAAAACCTTAAGGTTTTAGAATACGTATATGTTAAAATCCAAAATAGGTATCTAATTCACGAATCGATTTGCATATATAAGCCCGGGGTATGAAAATTTGTGTGAGTAAAATCAAAATTGTCAAACGGAATGCGTTACGTTCTATTTTCGAATATTTTTTGAATATCACTGAAGTCACAGATTACGCTATCTACATAACATAATATCACTGAAACTAGAATTTGTTGAGTAATAATACATCCTTGCGAACAGAGATGGCGCTGATATTAATTCGTTATAAAATGTTTTTTTTATAATTTTTATTATTTATTTTATAATCGTTCGTAAGGAGTAAAGTCCAGTCGTGAGTCGGAGCTGATACACACACTTTTTTTGTTTAGATAAATTTTTGGCGTTCTCTTAAACGCCATAATCTCTAAACGCCCACTGCCGAGTGACGAGCCTTTGTCTTAAGGAACAAAGAACCCAGTTCGATTCCCTGCAGCGCCAACTTTGGAAATGACCTTTGAATGACGACAGTCAGTAACCACCCACTTACAAGATCAATGTCTTACAGAAAACTAAAATAACAGCTAACAGCATTTCACTATTGCTTCAGAAACATTTTTTTCATGAATGAACGGGCATTGCGTTTTGCTCGTTCATTCATGTAAGAATTCAAAATTTTGCGAGAATATTATTCAATACTAGCTGTGCCCGCGCTGTAGCTCGTTTTTTTAAAATCTCTCGAGAACCTAACATTTTTCCAGGATAAAAAGTATTCGATCCAAAACTTGTTGAGCTGAGCCGTTTTTGCTTGATTGAGTAACGAACATCTAAACATTCAAACTTTTGCATTTATAATATTATTAGGATTATAAATAGTCGACAATGTTGACCTTAAGGTAACGCAAGACTATACTGAAAGTCATTTTTTTTTTGGCAGCTCCCTTCGAGTGACTGTGGGCACAAACCGTTGGAACTTGGGCGGCGTGTCGTACAGTATCGCCAGGAACGTCACCCACGAGCACTATACGTCGTCCACCATTAAGAATGACATCGGTATCTTAATAACCTCTGCGGCGATCGTGTTGACCGACACAATTAAGCTCGTGCCTCTCAGCTTCGAGTATGTGCCTGCAGGCGTCAGGGTCAGGGCTGCCGGATGGGGTAGAATCAGAGTAAGCTAGTCCTATTGTTAGATCAACGACTAGCTGTTACACGCGCAACAGTGAAAGAATTTTGTGGTTTCGGAGCCTATTCAATTTAAACAAACAAACAATCAAATATTTTCTCTTTATAATCTATACTTACTATTATATAAAGCTGAAGAGTTTGTTTGTTTGGTTAAACGCGCTAATCTCAGGAACTACTGGTTCGAATTGAAAAATTCTTTTTGTATTTGATAGTCCATTTATCGAGGAAAGCTTTAGGCTATATAACATTTTGAACGCGGACGAAGTCGCGGGCAACAGCTATAGTATATAATATTAGTATAGATATCCTTTTAACTTTTTTTTTTTTTTTTTTAATTTTTGCATAAATAATATCTAAGGTTATTGTCATTTTAAAAATCTGCTTAAAATACCCCTTCATCCATTTTCGTAAATGAAATTACCAAACCAGTTGCAAAAAAAGAATATTCTTCGCTATTTGGTAACTTGGTAATTGTGAGAGAGGATAATATTATTCCACTTTTGTAGATCAAATTATCATTTTTTTTAGAAAATTTGTGAAATAAGAATTGAATGGATGCTTATTACGAGTATTATTTCCAGGCTGGCGGTGCTATTTCCGCCCAACTTTTGGAACTGGAAATGACCACAATCGACGGACAGCAGTGCGTCGAAGATGCGAGGACGGCTTCTATAGAGTTGAATATGAGCGCACCGGCAATCGAACCCCACATCGAGCTGTGCACTTTCCACTCCGAAGGCCACGGAATGTGCAATGTGAGTGTCTTTCTAATAAGGGTTCCCGTATATGTTTTGCATGGTTGTGGGCAAAAATTTGAAGTAAATTGTAAAATAATATTATAAATTTAATAAAATTAATAGATAAATAAATTTAAATGACATATTTATAGGAATGAAAATCCAAACAATTTATAAGTTTCATAAGTACAAGACCTTGTTTGCGGCGTTCGCTTGGAGCGCGCGCAGTATTGAAAATCTGCTTTAAATATATATGCATAACTAGCTGCTGCCTGCGACTTCGCCCTCGTAACTTTGTAAATTATATACTAAAACCTCCACCGAGAACCACTCTATCCATTGGTGAAAACAGCTTGAAAATCGGTGCAGTAGTTTTTGAGTTTATCGCGAACCAGACAGACAGACGCGGCAGAGGACATATTTTATAATATGTAGTGATTTTTTTTTGGTATAGTTACCTACTTACGTACCGTATATAAGTGCTTTGATATACTTACATTAAGTAAAAAGCAAAAGTCACTAAATTCTATTTATAACTAGCTGGCGCCCGCGACTTCGTCCGCGTTGAAAAAGAAAAAGTAGCCTATCCTGTATCCTGTACGTCTAAATGTTTACCTACCAAGTTTCATGAAAATCAGTTAATTCGTTTAAGAGTGATGTAGGAACATACATACAATACATACATGGGCGTAGCGAGGTACGGGCAAGGGGAGCAGCTGCCTCAAAAACTATAAATGATAGCGAAAATCGCATTTTTTAAAATCATAATTGACTAAACAATAGAATGAGAATTATTTTTTCAAAAATATGAAACTAAGCTATTAAAAAAATCTTACCCTATATAGCTTTAAAAAATCTCACCCACTATTAAAACTATTAAAAACAACGATGAAAACAATATAAGTAATCTAAGATTTTCTTTGTCTGCCCCCCCCCTTATATACAATCCTGGCTACGCCCATGATACAATACCTACACTTACAGATTTATTATTAGTATTGATGATGTATGGATAAACCAAGAAAATCTGTTTCCAGGGCGATTCGGGCAGTGCTTTGGTGCGTCTGGACAGAGGGCAACAAGTAGGCGCCGTGTCCTGGGGCTTCCCTTGCGCCCGCGGAGCCCCGGACATGTTCGTCAGGCTCAGCGCCTACCAGGACTGGCTCGCGAGACACACCGTCCTCTAATTGCCACTAATTAAAATCCTACTTGTTTTTTAAGTTTGTGTTTCATTTGGGATAAGGCAGAACAAAGATTTAAATCGAAAGATGCGGCGTAATCTCCTCGCGCCATATTAAAAACACACCGAAAATTCTTAACAATGGGTTGGGCGCAGGCGCTCAATCCAACTACAGTTGCACGCCAGCTACAGTGAGTGACGGTCGCTTGTTGAGAGCGTCGCTATCGTCACAGTCACGTTTTAAGTAAGGAATGTGTTGCCTGTGTTTAAAAGTGTGATTAGACAAAGGTATATGTATTTTATACTTTTGTCTTTAGTATAATGTATGTTGTATTTTGTAACACACTTTCGCTAGTAATGCCGCATCTCTCGATTTAAATCTTTGAGACAGAAACTGCTTTTAACAGAATTTATCTTATCTTTTCCTCCTATCTCCTATCTTACATATCTTCTCCTAACTTTACAGTTTATCTTGGCTTTAAATTTGCTTCCATAGCTTACATAGACATACATAATATTTTTTAGATGATATTATCATTTAAATATTAATAATATAAATGTAAATATAATTTAATTTTAATTTAAATAAAATAAAATTCTTATATATATTTATATAAATAAATAATTATATGCTTATATATATACGCTTATTCTCTCCTAGTCCCTAAGTTGCATGCCCAACAGGGTCCATAACATTGGTCTTTATTTTTATATAACATCCTTGTACATTATGGTTTCGCAATAAATAATTGAATTGAATAGACAATTCAAAAAACTGACTATTTCAAAATCGACAGATACAGGTTTATTTATGCACTGAGGGTAGATAGCAAATTTTCTTACCACTGCTAAAGCACCCCAAAAAGCCTAATAGAAATATAAATGATAATAGTGACATGTTGAGCTTAATATGAATTATAAAAAATCAGGGCCAACTTATATATAAAAATCAAATCTATTAGATACTTAATATAGATAATAATTATGAAAATTGATTAAATCTCTGATTTCAATGTTAAAAGGGTAAATGAACGTTTTTTGAAAGGTTATTAAGTACATGATAAACCTAGAACAATGAACTTGTCTAGTTCCTACTTATTAGATAAAATACTTACAAAAAATTTCCATTTCGTAAATGTAAAATCATTTTTATTGATTTAAATTAACACAACAAAATCACAAACACACACATCGTAATTTCATATAAAAAAATTGAAAAATTATTTGTATTGAACGTCAATAACTATTTACTAATTTCAATTACATAAAAATCGACTTTGGTCCGCTTTTCAATTTCTTTTGTTTATTTACAGATACATTTTTTAATTTTCGCGCCAATTTAATTTGGTTAAGAAATATTTCAAATTTAATTCTTTTTATGGACTTCATAGATTATTTTCACAATAATTAATTGTTAAAAACGAATGAAATTTATTGATAAATACAATGATTTAAAGAAAAACTATGCAAATAACTTTTTATTTATAATAACAATTTGTATATTTGTATAATTCAATAACAATTTAAATGAATGAATGGAATGAACGGAAAATTTCAACCTTAATCTTAATTAATACTGCGTTCAAATATTGCAGTGTTTTTAATATTTATATAAAATTAAAGAAAAAAATGTTTAGATAATAACTAAGTGTTTCAAATTGTCCAATAATTTTTTTTTTTTTCATTAATTATTAAAAAAAATTTTTAATAATCCAAGGTCGGTGAAAATTAAATGTGATAATAAAAACATTGTTTCTTAAAATAACTTATATAAAAAACATACTAGACAAGAAAGTTAATTAAAAATATATAATAATTTAATAAAAATAAGTTATATATATAAATTCAATAACTATTATACATTATTTTACATAATTAAAGAGAATATATTCTGAACGTGTATATTAATAATTTTACGGTTTAATTTTCATCAATTTTCATTGCAACATTTTTCGCTGAGGTTGGCAGCATTGGCACCCCTTAACACGTGAGGTTCACGTGATAATGCACAGTGCCTTCATTCCACCCCGTAGTTTTAGGAGAACTGGTAAGTGAAAATTTTAATTTTTAGCAGTTATGTTTTAGTTTTAGTGTTAATTTTTTTTTTACATTTTATATTATAACTAATAATTTTACAAATTTGTTTATATAATAATTGCAATAATAGTGTTAATTTAAATTAATATATTTAATATTTTGTTTTTGTAGAATGATTTGAAATTGCAAAATGGCGGAGGGAAGTAATGAAATTTTTTTCGAAAAATACCATCGTTCTAATGGTGTGTTACCGTTGCTATTTATTCCCAAGTGTCCCAAAATAGTCGACGTGGGGCCGAACTGTGAGACCATGTTAATTGATGTCTCAATGAATGTGAACGAGTGCGTCGACTTAAATGGTTATAGAAAAGGGAAATGTCTTTATTCCGGATTCATTTTATTCAAAGAGGGAGACGTATCGTGTGACGATTCGTCATGTCGGTGCAATAATACCGCACCACAAGGGACGTCTACTAGGGAATTACTTGAGAATGTGAATCAGGAATCACTACCAGAACTCCTTGTCACCAATGAAGATCCTCTGATAAGCGATCTAATATTTGAGGAGAACGATGCCTTTGTCAGCTTCAGTGTCATGGAACAGGAGCAAATCAAACCGGAAATGAAAGAAGCCGTCGTTAGCAGCCAAGAGACTGGTGATATTATCTTGGAATCGTGCATATATGAAAGTGAAGAAGAATCTGAATCTGACGAATATGGTTTTCAATATTTGTACGAAGATTATAACAATGATGGTGCAAATGTGAATGTTGCGGACGAACACAGCATTGAGGAACAGAGTTCTGACAACGCTGCCTTGAAACAGTTATTGTCAAAAGACATAAAATCGGCTAAGAAGCAACAAAAAACTATATTATTAGAGAAAAGTGGTCAAACAGTTCATAAAGTTACTGTGGAGAAGATCTCGTCAGAGGTAGGCGGGAACACCTGTGAAAATGGTGAGTAGGCACTGTTTTATTTCATTTTCGACGCCCCACACAAAAACAGGGTATTATAAGTTTGACATTTGTATCTGTGTGTCTGTCTTTGGAGTCGTAGCTCCCAAACGGAAGTTTAGGACAGCTAAAGACATTGTTTTAAATAAATTTTAAAAATAGTTTCACTATTATTATTATAAATTTATCTAAATGCATACTATAATCCTTAGATATTATAAAACAGTCATCCGCCGCGTCTGTCTGTCTGTTTGTCTGTTCGCGATAAGCCCAATAACTACTGCGCCGATTTTCATGCTGTTTTCACCAATGAATAGAGTGGTTGGTTCTCGAGGAAGGTTTTAGTATATATATGTAATTTACAAAGTTACACGAGCGAAGTCGCGGACAGCAGCTAGTTTATTATAAATGCGATAGTAACTGTCTGTCTATCTGATACCTTTTCACGCCTCAAATACTCAACCGATCGTCATGAAATTTTGCATACTCGATGTATACCTGATGTATACAAAAGGACACATAGAGTACCTTTCATTAAGAAAAAAGTACTGTTTCCGAGTGATCATTTAAAAATAAAAATAATTGTGCGCCACTGTCGCGTGGCGGCGCCACCGTCGTCACAGCGATAATGTCAGGCGTTACTCATTGTAATATTATTCTTTTTCAAAGGGGACAAAGTCGCGGGCTAGTATATTAATATTTAATCGTGTTTATTTACCGTTGTGCTTATAAGAATCTTACTTTATTTATGTAAGATTCTTATAAGAACTATTTGAGATGTTATATTTTTATATTTGTATCGTTTTATCGATATATGTTTGTTTTATTTGTTTTATTTGTTTATCGTTTGTTTAATTGGGCGAGTTTCACTTAAGTACTCTCTTTAATAATAATCCTTATATGCATAAAAGATAGGTTAGTTTTTAGCGCCTACAACCAAACAAACAAACAAACTCTTCATCAGCTTTATACGAGTATATATATATTGGTATAGATTACTATTTCGTACATCTAGTGATTTCCTCGGGCAGTCGCGTTTGCCTTTGAAGCGTGTTTGGGGGCTCATTAAAAATGTTCTCAATTAGAATGCCGGGGGTCTTCATGTTTTGGCGGTTTTCTTTCAAATTGTTAAATTTTTATACAACTTTTGATACGTTGGTTAGAATTGTATTCTTTTGAAGATGCAACAAACTAGATATTTAATTATGAAATAATATTCTTTTTGCAGATGTCATTTGTGAAGAGACCAATTGTGTAGATCTTAATTTTGAAATAAACCCAAATAAAGAAACCACTTACAATTGCATCAAATCAGACTCAACTGGCCGATTGAGTTTCATTTGTAAAAGATGCGGTAAGAAATTAAAAAATAAAGAAAAATATGAGCAGCACAGCTTGGCCCACGGCAATCCTAATTTAGAATGCAACCAGTGTCACAAAGTGTACGCATCAAAATACTCTTTGCGCAATCATATGAAGATACACTCCAGGAGGTACAAATGCGAACAATGCACGAAGAGCTTTTCCGATCGTAAAAGTTTCACAAAGCACATAGCCAAATTGCACTTCCGGCACGTATGCAGACATTGCATCTTTCAAGCTGACTCCGTAATTGAACTCAAGGCTCACGTAAAGAGCGACCATTGGTATTTGTATGAACGGCCTGAGGCGTTGGCTGATGATAATCCCAGTTTAATGCCGTCAATGGACTCCAACGAAGAAGTGTCAAGCAACAATAACGAGGAAGACGAGAACGACACAAACGAAGAGGCAGTAAGTCATGACAGCGTTATAGCTAAGGCTATCTCCGATGGCGTTTTTCAGACCCGACGTAAGAAATACTACCGTGACAAAATATGCAGCAAGGTACGTAATATATTTCATTTCCACTTAAAAGCTCATACTTGCTTAGCCATTTTAGCCGCTTACCGATTCGACTCATCCATTAGCCGCTTACAATGAACAGTCATTCTCATATTACTAAGTTATTGATCGTAGCAATATCTACTCGTATAATTATAAACAAAATAAATGACATTTTTGAAATACCATAAGAAGATCTAAAATCTAGAAGCAAACTAAGGTCTCGAGTACAATCAATATAAAAAATGTCTTTTTTTTGAGAATTAATTCTTCGTTATCATGGATTAAAGCCTATAAGGTTTTGCATGTAGGTATCTATAATAGAATTATCTAGAATTATGTATCTAGCACTATATATCTAGAATTCTATATCTGTATCTACATCTCATAAAGGTTTTTCTAAAATAAAGCTAATATGAAATATATTTTAAATTAATTCATTTTAATTTTACATGTCCACTGCACCATCTTTTTTTAAGTATTTTTTTACAATTTTATCATTAAAATTGTTCAAAAAATTACTTTACAAAAATCTTTTAAATTCGGCCCAAATATATCTAGAATACACATTATGTGTGTATTGCATCTGCGTCTCACATATTATATTAAATCAGATACTTCACATATTATATTATACTTGTTCCCTCCGTGACGAGATATTTTTTCTTCGTTACTTAACTTCGTTAAATTGAAAGAGCTAATAATGTTGGCACGGAACTGCATAAAAATGTAAGTAACTCTAGTCAAAAACAGAGTTATATCGCCTAAACTCGTGAACTTCTAAGGTCGTTAATAGGTTTGTATGTACTTAACCCTCAACTAAGGTAAATTATACAGAAAATCGAGGAGTATAACCATCCGTAGTGTCTGGCTTTTGTAGTCTATGAAAAAGCTTTCGATTCGATCGAAACATGGTCAGTATACTCCAGGCTCTGCAGCGACGTCGCATTGAGAATCAGTATAGGTATTTATTATACGAAGCCTCCAAAGAGGCAGGCGTCAAACAAAACCGTCATAGTTTATTATTTAAATTATTTAAGTTATTTACAGATTGAATATTTTTTATATGGATAATCCTTTTCACATAAATTTAATAGAAATAATATACAAAAATATATAATTTAAAATTTGAAATTTTGAATATGTACTTATTTATTGTGTTTTGAGGTAAAGAAAATTTCACATAGTTATAAATAATAATATAAATAAACAAATTGGTATGTTTTAATTTATATTTAAATAACAAATTAATAAGTAATTAAAATAAAAAAATAAATTTATTTAAAATTAAGCATAATATAACAAAAAGTATCTATACAAGACTATTTTACCATTACGTATTTGTTTTGACTTTTGAAAAAATAATGTTGTACTTCTTCTACTGCTGGAAATTAAAAACCTGTTTTTCAGAAGTGCGGAGTCTGTCAAAAAGTATTCGATAGAATAGGAGACCTGAAGAGGCACTTGATAGAGCACATTATTAAAAGCACTCTAGCGAAGACACCCGTAGGCGAAGATGGCGCCCTAGAGTTACTCTGTGTCGTGTGTCGCTCTCAAGTGTTCAACAAAGTGGACAAGTACAAGGCCCATTTGCGAGAGCATGCGCACGTCACCTTGTACAAGTGTAGCTTTTGCGATAAATCATTCAGCGACTCGAGCAATTTCTCCAAACATAAGAAAGTCCACGGCAACAATTACCTCCAGTGCGAGTTGTGCAAAAGAAAATTCAACTCTAAAAAAATGATCATGCAACACATGGAGTACCACAATAAAAATGAGCCGAAAATCTGTCAATATTGCGACAAAATATGTTACTTTGAGTCCTCGTTAAAAAAGCACATTAAAAGTATGCATTCGAAACAGATTCCTCCAAAATTTAAATGTCGGTTTTGTCCCCAAACTCACCAATCGCTGAAGCAGAAATGGGACCACGAGTGGTTAAATCATAAGGCGAGAAAGTTGAAAATCGATTGCACGCTTTGCGGCGCAAAGTATAGAAAATACTCTTTATTGAAGAAGCATTGTATTGCAGTTCATCATGTGGAGTTACCACTGGCTAAGAAATATCAAAATTGTTTTTAAACTGGCCTTTATTAATTGTTTTTTTTTATTAAGTTTGTTTTTATTTATTTCTTCATCTGTTTTATTCAATTAATTAGTTTTTATTTTAATATTTACCTAAGCATCATTAGTTAGGTATTAGGATAATGTCTCAAATGAAATATTTATTTGATAGTCTATAAGTCATAATAGTTTATAAGTCATTTTTATTTTAAAGACATTTTTAAATAAGAGACAAGCTTTTTGAAACTTCGCCAATAGTTTCGTTTGTTATAGTTTTTATTTATTAAAACCTAATACATGTTTTATTTTGTTGTAAGTACCTATTTTCAGAAATTCGATAAAATTATGTTTTTAATGTTATTTTACATTTTTTATAAACTTTTTTCTTTTTTTTAAATAAATTAACTCGTTTTGTAGGCAAATAAAATTTACTTGAGATTGTACAATAATATATTAAATAGATAACGTATTTTAAAATATTTTTTTATAAAAATAAATCGTATCTAAGTTGTCGCTCGAGTAATCCTTGTTAAAAATTAAGTTTATTTTACTTTGTAAATTATGAGCAATTTTTAAAAAATAACTCATTGGTTAACTTTTATTGAAACAAACTTTTTATTTAGTTGGACTAATACTTAGAAGTTGTAGTTACGATAAAATCGTTTCTTTGTTATGTTTGTTTCATGTTATTTATAAAATTGTTACTGTTTTTCGTCTATTTGTATATTTTTCTTTATCTACTTTTAAATAAACATTAGTTGTATGTTAATATTTTTTTTATATGAACTTTACCAATGCGCATTGTGTGCGTGAAACTTTGTGAAAATGAATTTCTATAAACCACCTCATCCGCCTCATCATACTCATCCATTTAGGTAATTTAAACAACTTTAGATTAAATAAGTAAGTTCATCAACATATTTTATACTTATTAACCTGTGTTTTGTTTGGTTTTATTAAATTTCAAGACTCAATTGAAAAGACTGAGTAATTAAAAATGTCTGTTAATATAATATTTTATTTATAGATCTATAAAAAGGTATAAAATACAATTGTAAATCACTAACTAAATTTTATAGGTGCATGTAAAAAAATGCATGTTGGGTTATATCATAATTATTTCACCATTAAGTAAAATTCATTAGGTACTATTGGTAATCTGTTGATAGTGTGTTGTCCTGTTGATAATGTTGTCTGTTTATAACAAATGAAATAAAATATATTTTATAACTATTACAGGGACTTGAAAAGGCCGACTTAACTCATCCTGGTTTGGCAAGTCGTCACACACGCTCAGCCTTCGATGCGAACTTGAATGCTGTGTTTAAAGGCGTCAGTAAAAAAAGTAAGTACTTAAAAAGTTCTAGTCCGAAAAATTTTATTTTTATTTTTATTCTTTGTTCGTATGGGCTGTAGTTCGTTTTCCGATAATCCTACAGGAAACTATCAATTTGCACAAATACACAGAGAAAGAGAAAGAGAAAAAAAAGATTCTAATACCTATTATTATGACCTCAGTAATAAGTACAACGTGTACAAATTGTTTTTTTGAAAATAATATTCAATGTACAGACATGACTTGTTTACGATTTTATCATATATTTTCTCAGGTGTTATAGGTATTTTTCATTATTCAACACGAATGAAGACGCCGACACCGGCTAGTTATTAGTTAGTTATTCTTAGCCCGTGTTCCCAGATATTACTTAAATACATAATATGATATATAATTTGTAAACATAAATAACTTCCAAATAACCAATTCAAGTTGCTTTTTTTCAGATGAAACCTGTAATAAATCAAATGAGAGTAAAAGAAATAAAGTGATAAAATTAAGTAATAACAAGAATGCAAATAACCCCAAGGGCCAAATGAGTTACACGTGTAAAAAATGTGGTAAAAAATTTAAGACCAAGAAAAATCTCAATAAGCACATTATGAACCACGGTGATCCGAACTTGAAATGTAACACGTGTCATAAAGTATACTCCACCAAGTATACTTTACGTTGTCATCTAACAATACACATGAGGAAGTACAATTGTGATCAATGCACAAAAAGCTTTTCCAGTCGTAAAAGTTTTAACGAACACAAAGCTGCACGTCATTTAAAGGACGCCCATAAAGATTGTAGCCATACATATAACTCTGATTCTAAACTCTGGCCTGAGATATTAACTGAAAATGATCGTGGTTTGGTTCAGCAATCCGACTTTTGGAAAGAAGTGGTCAACGAAGATGATAAAGAAACTCAGCCAACAGCAGAAGATCATAACAGCATTATAGCAAAAGCCATCTCCAATATGGCTTTTCAGCAGGACGGCAAAGAATACAAGCTACCTAGAAAATTTAATAAGGTGAGTTTATCCTAACATTATACATAATTAACTTTATAGACTTATATATATTAATTATTTATTTATAAACAAAAATTAAGGACCTCAGACCTCCATCTATCGCTTACAACTTTTGTGCGATTCATGTATTTACATGGAGGAAAAGGGCCGTAATAAAAAAGTATAATAACCTTACAATGTGTAGAGTTGAATTTTAACCCCCGTCGCCCAACGTAAAAACAGGGTGTCATAAGTTTGACTTGTGTACCTCAGCATCCTTACCTCTCATCCAACGGGTCGTCAAAATTGCATGAAATTATTGTATATTTTTAAATGTTTATTACTAAATTAGTCACTTAAACTTTTTCTATTCAAAAAAATATAAGAGGCAATGATAGGTGGTTATTAATATTTTAGTATATTCAATGTTTTAACTACAGACAGACCACTTGTTGACGTGATCCTGTATTTATTTTAAATACCTACTAGCGTTCCGCTCCCGACTTCGCTCGGGGTGCATTCTTTTAACGCAAAAAACCTTCCCTGATTATCCCTCTATCCATGAGTGAAGACAGAATTAAAATCGGTGCAGCCGTTCTCGAGTTTTGCGCTTAGCAACACATTTAGGGATTCAATTTTATTTATATAGACTAGTTGCTGCCCGCGACTTCGCCCGCGAAACTTTGTAAATTATATACTAAAACCTTCCTCGAGAACCACTCTATCCATTGGTGAAAACAGCATGAAAATCAGTGCAGTAGTTTTTGAGTTTATCGCGAACAGACAGATAGATAGACGCGGTGGAGGACTTTGTTTTAAAATATGTAAGGAAGGAAGATTAATTAGGTATGTATTGTTATTTTTCAGATATGCGAAGTTTGTCAAAGGGCATTCACCAGGGCGGGCGATCTGAAAAGACACCTGATAGAGCATATCGTGAAAAGTTCTCTGGCGCAGGCGCCCATAGGCGAAGATGGCGCCCTGGAGTTACTCTGTGTCGTGTGTCGCTCTCAAGTGTTCAACAAAGTGGACAAGTACAAGGCCCATTTGCGAGAGCATGCGCACGTCACCTTGTACAAGTGTAGCTTTTGCGATAAATCATTCAGCGACTCGAGCAATTTCTCCAAACATAAGAAAGTCCACGGCAACAATTACCTCCAGTGCGAGTTATGCAAAAGGAAATTCAACTCTAAAAAAATGATCATACAACACATTGAGTACCACAATAAAAATAAGCCGAAAATCTGTCAATATTGCGACAAAATATGTTACTTTGAGTCCTCGTTAAAAAAACACATTAAATATATGCACACAAAACAGTTGTGCTTCAAATACAAATGTAGGTTTTGTGGGAAAAACAACGAATCGCTGAAGGAGAAATGGGACCACGAGTGGTTCGAACATAAAGTCAGAAAGTTCAAAATCGATTGCACAGTTTGCGGCGCGAAGTATAGGAAATATTCCTCATTGAAGAAACATTGCCAAGACGTTCACGACTTAGAGATACCACCAGCTAATGATGTTTTACTTATTTCAACCAAAAATAAATGAATTTTCTGTTTGATTAACAAAACAATTGTAACCTGTAAGTATTTTAAAAAAATACTGTCTTTTTTATTTTCTAATTTATTAGTAATCCTGAAAGAACGCTTTTGATTTTTTTATTGTATCTGTTTTAAATTATTTTTTATACTTAACATTTTTGTTACTGTTTTGTTTTTTACTACTTACGTTTGTTAATAATTTTTAATAATGAATTTTCAACTTATTTTTGAAAATTCATTCTCTTATTGTTGACAATTCAAGAACGTGAGTAGATGAAGGCGATATATGTCGCATAATTCCAATTTTGAATAAATCGAGGTTAAAGTTTTACTTTTAATTTTTGAGATAAGTCGCCACGGAACTGATTTTTGTACTAAATTACGATGCAAAGTTGTGTAAAACCACCTAAAATATTAATAGTATGATAGCAATTAAACACTTCTAATAGTACTTAATTAAAAAAAAAGTGAACATAGCTCTTCCTCTTCCATTAACAAAAGTAAACTTTTCTGCACTTTTTGCTTTTTAAAATTAACTGTACGTTACACCTTTTTCAACTCTATTTTCCAAAAATATGTCTTAAATCGACTATTTAAAGGTCTGTAATCATTTATACATGTACATATTACCTTCATCAACGCAAAAAAACTAAAAAAACCCAAAAATGCGACATTACTTCATCCACTCACGTCTCCAATTTTTACTTACTTAGTAGCTATAGTATCCATATAGTGTCGCTATAAAATTAAATATTAAATAAATTAAATTTTATGTTTAAAGCTATTTAAACCTTATTATTGCAATCAAAGTACAAAAAGAATAATGTTAAGCGCCTCTTTCACCACCTACAATAAAGTGTTGATTAGTTACTTTTAGAAATCATTTTCTGTTTTATTGAATTATACACTCGCTTTACTGCATTATTCTATAGGCTTTTTTTTTATTATTTTCTATTTAATGTTTGAGACGTTTACCGTACAAACAAAGATATTAGCTAAATTATTCCCGGTGACAGGTGACTTTAAGTGTCGGTTTAGCCTACTTGACGTTGTTGAAAGAGGCGCTAAGTATTGTTATAATTACATATAATGTTAAGGGCCTCTTTCAACAACTAGAAAAAAAGTGTTGATTAGTTACTTTTCAAGTAACGCTAACTAAATATTGCGAGTAAATGTTAAGAGTATCTTGTGTCAATTTTATTGAAATTACACTCGAGTAATGTTACTCGAAGATTGTGAAACTCGTACGCTTTCTTACCGGTAACTTTAAATGGCGGTTAGACTACTTGACACTTTACTCAGAGTTGGTGAAAGAGGCCCTAAGTATGTTAAGTATTGAGTAAGTAGTATAATAAATAATTAATACAAATTAAATCAATTACATAAATGACGTAATTATATCTTTACAATCGCCGCCGCGTCGGTCTGTCTGTTCGCGATAAACTCAAAAACTACTGCACCGATTTTTATGCTGTTTTCACCAATGGATAGAGTGGTTCTCGAGGAAGGTTTTTAGTATATAATTTACAAAGTTACGCAGGCGAAGTCGCGGGCAGCAACTACTATTAATATAATTAAAGGCTAATATAATAAATTAATTGTTTGTGTCGAATTATATTTCGACACAAACAATTTCATACAATTTCACAGCTGCGCTGTGATTTATTTGTAAATATTTGTAATTTGTAATATCTTTCTAGGTTATTTTTTGTTACGTATTATTTTTTGTTTTGTTAAAATCTATTTCTCTGTTTGTGATGTTTTGACATGTTTTTGACTTTACGATGACATATTTTTTTAGAACTTATCAAAATCTCATTATGAAATAAGACATTTATTATGAACTGATAATATTATAATAATAATAATGAATATCTCATTATAAATTACAATTCTCATTATGAACTAAGATAAAATTAAGTTTTAGGTGTATACTATATAAAACATTATATATTTAGTTTAATATATATTAAACAGTTTGGTTTGAATTAAATTAAATCAAATTAATTTTTTTGGTTTAAAGATTTTGCTTAAATCATTATGTGAATAGAATCAGTTATTTATATTATGTTTAACTTACAAAAAAAAAATAATCAAAATAAAAATATTAAATTACTGAAGTACATCGAACTTTTTTTTTTTGAAAAAATCTAAAATAAAAATATGGATAATTTTTTTTTTCTTTTTTTCTTTACCTATTTTTTAAAAACTTAAGTGTAAACGGAGTAAATAAAAAGTTAGACATGTAGGGGCGACGTGCATTTTTATTATTAATGAGAAATGTTTTAATCTACAGTCATAATAATTTTAATAATAGTCATTCTTTTTCTTTTGTCAATAAAGTAAACACCATTTAAATAAACCGATTTAATCATTATACTTTGTTTTTATTGCTTTTTTATGATAATTTAGTATTATGCTAAGCTAATTCTAATCTTATTATACACCAGGCACACGCTCCCGACTTTGCCCGGGTTCAACATAAAAATTATCCTATTTTTTAAGTTGGACCAAATTAGGTACACATAGTTACGAAGTTTTATCAAAATTGGTTTAGTAGTTTAGGAGTTTATTGGCGTCAAACAACGTGACACGTAATTTTTATATTATATTATATAAGAGATAAATAAAAATATTTTGTTATTATAAAATTTTATTTAAAAATAATTGACCCGAGTGCTTCGAAAAACGTGTTGTCAAGTACGAATTCGTGTTAATTAAAAAAAAAAAGAAATAACCAAAAAATCTATTCTCTGTGCCTAACCAAATAACGACCACTAATGAAGAGACTTAAAGAGTAATGAAGAGAAAGGTTTGTATGTAAAAAAAAAATTGCATGCCAGGCTAAGCCGGAAGCGGATCACCAGCCAGTTATAAACGCGAAAGTTTGTATGTTTGGATATTTATTAGACAAACATGCGAAAACGGCTGAACGGTATGGATGAAATTTGTCAGACAGATAGTTTATTACCAGGATTAACATATAGGATACTTTTATCCTGTAAAAAACATTAGGTTTCTGTGGGATTTTCAAAAAACTAATTACCTACAGCGCATGAATGTGAAAAGTTTGATCTTTTTGAGAGTACCTACATACTTAGATGCGAAACGTAATCCAGGATGGACAAGCAAGGGAATTTACAAGGTCCGTTTAAAATTCAAAATATAGAATTCAAAATGTGTCAATAATTTATTGTCTTACTATAATACTCAGCTGATAAAATTCAGTATGTTATTTAGCGCCATCTGTCTTCAAATGTAAGCATAAATAATTCTTCAACGAATTCGAATATACATACTGTCGAGTAGTGTAGTTAATTTTGAATGTAAAATGATTGATATGTCTACAGCATCAAACCCGATTTTATTATCATGGGCTTGCTTCCCACTGTGAAAGCAAATTTAAAGACGTATTCACATCAAAAATATATTAAACATAATTAGGCCAATTCTCTACTCGTCTTGAGTTATCCTTATAACAAGGAGATAATAGGATAATAGTCTATGGATATACATATTAGGATATAGAGTTGTTGATTGATATTGAATAATTTCATTATTATTTATGTAAATGCTGAGCACATTTGTTAATAAATGCTCTTAAATTATTCAAGAATATATTCTTCATTTTTATTATTATTACTTACTGTATGATGTCGCATAATTCCAATTTTGAATAAATCGAGGTTAAAGTTTCTTTTGCGGCGATAAGGGCTTATATCCGTGATCAAAAAATACTCATAATGAGTTTATACATGCCTGTTGACGTAAGTGACAATTTATTAGATTTTACTGAATGTTTGGGAGAAATATGTTCCATAATAGAAAATGAGGACACCGATTTGATTTATGTTTTGGGTGACTACAATGCACACCCTGGCGAACGATTTGGTAAGGAACTTGTTAACTTTTGTATAGAAAATCGTTTACTGTGTATAGACTTTGAGAAGTTAGGTATGAACTCTGATACTTACACATATATAAGTGATTGTCACGGATCTAAAAGATGGTTAGACCACTGTATAGGTACTGAAGTAACCTATAAGACTATTGAGGATTTAAAAATACATTATGACGTGTTTTGGTCCGATCACTTTCCCTTAGAAATTAAATGTAATCTTAATGTTACTATTTGTAAAATTTATTCTAAAAATAAAATTTGTAACCGAATTATTTGGGGTAACAGGCAGCCTAAGAAGGTGAATGAATATCGTGAATTATGTAATGAACAGTTTAGAAATATTGATTTTCCTGTTGAATTTTCTGAGTGCTGTGACGGTAACTGTGACCGTATTGAACATAGAATAGTTATTGACAAATTGTATAGTAGAATAGTTCGAATTCTGTCAGAAGCTGCTATTGACACACATTCTGATGTAAATAAACTAAAAAAGGGTTACATAACTGGTTGGAATAAATATGTAAAAGAAGCACATAGGGAAGCGAGGTCGAAGTTCCATTTATGGTTGCAATACGGTAAGCCATGTGTAGGAGCAGTTTATAATGATATGTATGAGAGTCGAAAAGCTTTCAAAAATAAATTAAAATGGTGTCAAAACCACCAGGATCAGATAAAGATGGACTTGCTTGCTACACATCATACTAACAAAGATTTCAAAAATTTCTGGAAGGCTACTAATAGTTCCAATGTCGTATATTGCCTATGAGTGTCGATGGTTTAAATCAACCTAAAGAAATTGCTGCAATGTTTAAACAGCACTTTAGTATATCATCTCCACTGGGATCATCCCGGGGGGTGTTCGATACGGGGCTCCATGGATGTCGTGAGTTCTCTCGATTTACAGTCAAAGAAGTTAAAAAAGTGATTAGCTTCATGGTTCGAGGTAAATCACCAGGTCATGACAGCCTTAGTGTCGAACACCTTCAAAATGCGGGTGTACATATATCAAGTGTATTAGCAATGTTTTACACATTTTGTGTTAGGCATTCCTATTTGCCGACAGATTTGACAAAAACGTTGGTTGTACCAATACTGAAGAATAGAACTGGTGATAAATCCGATAAAGACAATTATAGGCCCATATCACTTGCGACTATCTTAGCTAAGATACTTGACGGCTTGTTGGATGCACGCCTTGAAAAAGACATAAAATTGCATGACGCACAGTTTGGGTTTAGGAAGGGACTATCTACTGAGACCGCAGTGTTTAGTTTAAAACATACAGTCAGGTACTACACTGATAGAGGAACTCCAGTGTATGCTTGTTTTTTAGACTTATCTAAGGCATTTGATACGGTATCTTATGATATCTTGTGGCACAAATTAATAAAAACCGGTGCTTCTTATGAATTGCTGAATATTCTTCAGTTTTGGTACAGCAATCAAACAAATTACTTGAAATGGGGTGATACATTGTCTAAACCGTATAAGATGGAATGTGGAGTAAGGCAGGGGGGACTCACTTCACCTAGACTTTTTAATCTGTACATTAATGATTTGATCGAGAAGCTCAGCAGCATGCATGCAGGTTGCTATATAGATGGTACTTGTGTTAATAACATTAGTTATGCAGATGACATGGTGATACTGAGCCCCTCGATTAATGGCCTGAGGAGACTGCTGAAAGTGTGTCAAGAGTATGCTAATAGTCATGGTTTAAAATATAATCCCAAGAAAAGTGAGATTATGGTATTTCGGTCTAAGGGATGTGCCCTCGATTATATACCACCAGTTATACTGAATGGTAACATACTGAAGCAAGTACATAAATTTAAATACTTGGGACACATTGTCTCTGAAGACCTTAAAGATGATCTTGATTTAGACCGCGAGCGTAGGGCATTGTCAATACGTTCTAACATGCTTGCCCGCAGATTTGCTCGTTGTAATAATAAAGTTAAAATTACTTTATTTAAGGCATATTGCCAAGTCTTCTACACGAGCAGTCTGTGGGTGACTTATACTCAAAAAGCGTACAATGCCCTGCGCATCCAGTATAATAATGCCTTCAGGATGCTATTGAGACTGCCACGCCATTGTAGTGCATCAGAAATGTTTGCCCAAAATCACACAGATGATTTTTACGCCATAAGACGAAAGAGGGTGGCGTCCCTATGGCACAAGATACGTGGCAGTACCAATAGCATTCTGAAAACAATTGCAGATAAGGTAGACTGTCCTATACAAATATTTTGGATGGGACTAAATAGGACACATAGCAAAATTAGTGAATAGGATAGATATTTTGTTAATACCTATGTACCTATATTAATAATTATGGATGTTTTATATCTGAAATAAATTATTATTATTATTATTATTATTATTATTATTAATTTTTGAGATAAGTCGCCACGGAACTGATTTTTGTACTAAATTATCATGCAAAGTTGTGTTAACAACCTGAAATATTAATGGTATGATAGCCATAAAACACTTGTATTATTTAATAATAAAAAAAGTGAACATAGCTCCCTCTTCCCTTAACAAAAGTAAACTTTTTTGCACTTTTTTGCTTTTTAAAATTAACTGTACGTAACACCTTTTTCAACCTTTTATTTTCCAAAAATGTCTTAAATCGACGATCTTAAGGTCTGTAATCATTCATATGGACATAATACCTTCATCAAAGCAAAAAAAAAAGGAAAAATCCCAAAAATGCGACACATCACCTTCATCCACTCACGTCTTCGTATGTTTCGTTGTTATTGTATCCAAATAAATAAAAAAATATTTCCTATTCATGAAATTCGCGATTCCAAATTCAAATTCTGCGATTGACCTTGATGTTCAGCTGACGCGCAACGCGCATGCGTTTTATCGGCGCTCCACTAGCGCCATCTGCATACACACTACATCGCTTCAGCCAACCGATTGGTTGGATTCTGCCAATCAAATCAAACAGTCCGCGACAGCTCGCGTGGTGGTTGCACGCCTTTCTCGATCGTTCGCGATAATACGTCCGCGAACATTATCACTGATTACAATAATAAAATACAAAAAACAAAACATTTGTTATAAATTACAGTTTAAAACAGTTCAGGTGTGTCGCATTTATAAGAAGATAACAGGATATAAACGTTCAGTAAGTAGTATTGCTATTAATCTTTTAACAGTCACGTTCAGACAATGAGTCTGACCATCGATTTTAGTTAATGATATCCCCCAAATATAGCTCACTAGACAAATACGGCAGTGTTTTTATTTTTTTGATATCTTAAAAAATGACCGAGTTATAAGCGTTCAAAGTACGCGCGCCACCCAAATTTTTTAATACTACTCGCGAACGTTGATGACGTCACAAGGGCCTATTCTAGATGCAAGAAAGAGAGATTTGTATGTTTAACTCAAAAACTACTGGACCGATTTTAAAAATTCTTTCACCTATAAAAAGCTACGTTATTAGCGAATAACATTGGGTATATTTTATAAAGTTACGCGGGCGAAGTCGCGTGCAACAGCTGGTAATATCATAAAGAGAGTAGATTTCTATTTTTGTTTGTAATTTATTAACTCAAAAACTACTGGACCGATTTTAAAAATTCTTTCACCTATAAAAAGCTACGTTATCAGCAAATAACATAGGCTATATTTTATAAAGTTACGCGGGCAAAGTCGCGTGCAACAGTTGGTAATATCATACAGAGAGTAGATTTCTATTTTTGTTTGTAATTTATTAACTCAAAAACTACTGGACCGATTTTAAAAATTCTTTCACCTATAAAAAGCTACGTTTATAAAGCTACGCGAGCGAAGTCGCGTGCAACAGTAGATTTCTATTTTTGTTTGTAATGAATAAACTTAAAAACTACTAGACTGATTTTAAAAATTCTTTCACCCATAGAAAACTACATTATCAGCGAGTAACATAGGCTATTAACATAGACTATAAAATTACGGGGACGAAGTCGCGTGAAAACAGCAAGTTGATTATAAATTATAAAAATATTCTTAAAATGATTCTTGAGCGGGACTTACGACAAAGATTTCCTCAATACTTTCTGAAGTTATCAGGTTCGGTATAAAAATACGTCAAAATTTTCAAAAATGGTACAAAAAGTCCAGTGCTTATTATAGGTCAGTGGCGCCGGAGCATTTGAAAATTTAAATAATGACCGTTACTTTTGCCATATAATAATAAAAAATACTAATAATTTGTACATAATATATAGTGCCTATATATTATGTACAAATTCAACCATCCACACACCTTCTAAATTATTTTTCCAAGTGCCAATGGATACGAAAAGACGTAAAAAGTGGATGACCATGAAGTCCGTCACACACGTATTTTATTTTAGTGTGTGTAAGACATCGTCAATTTTCTCCCTTTAAAAAATATACTTACCTGCCTAGTAATACTAACAAAAATACCTATTACACTCTATGATATGAGGATGACTTACAACCAAGTATATGCTTGCAAAGCAAAGTTGCAAGTAAAGTTGCAAACCGCAACCTAGCTGATACAACAAAACGTACATTTACATTTTGTGTCGAGAGACAGTTAAAACAAATGAATGATCTGTAGTACAGAAACGTAGACATAAAGAACTGACCCGCAAGATACCTACTTCATTAAGATATTCTGAACCCGATAACTTCAGAAAGTATTGAGGAAATCTTTGTCGTAAGTCCCGCTCAAGAATCATTTTAAGAATATTTTTATTATTTATAATCAACATGCTGTTTTCATGCGACTTCGTCTGCGCAACTTTATAAAATATGGCTTGAGTTACTCGCTGATAACGTAGCTTTCTATAGGAGAAATAATTTTTAAAATCGGTCTAGTAGTTTTTAAGTTTAATCATTATACTCGTAAACAAAAATAGAAATCTACTCTCTCTATAATGTTACCAGCTGTTGCACGCGACTTCGCCCGCGTAACTTTATAAAATATGGCCTATATTATTCGCTGATAACGTAGCTTTCTATAGGTGAAAGAATTTTTAAAATCGGTCCAGTAGTTTTTGAGTTAATTAATTACAAAATACAAATCTATCTTTTTACTATGAACTTGCGTCTAGCATCGGCCCTTGTGACGTCATCCACTTAGCACGGGCGAACTTGAAAATTTGAATAGCGACCGAAGTTTCGGTGTCAATAACTTCGGAAATACTGCATCGATTTTGATGAAACAAAAACTTTTCACATGTACATAACCATAGCTCTGATATTATGTGTGTTTTATAGTCATTTTCAAACCCATCGGTCAGACCCATTCAGCGATAATAGATTGAATCCATACAGGGTTTGTTTGGACGTCTGTTTGTTGGAAGTTTTATTGCTTGCCTACCAATAAAAACGATTTAGCATTGCCAAATCGCTAATTGGAACTAAATGTGTGGAAGCGGAGCCGAAAACATATGCCCTCGTATGTTATAACACAGATTTTCCTTTACAATTAGTATCTGTAACTGCCTAACAAGCAGATTTCCTCTGTAGAGATTTATTTCTATACCTTATAGCACAGATTCGCAGTTTGTATACATAATATTATAATCTAAATATGTACCTTGGTATGTTTGTTCAACTGGTGGGCATAGGCTCTCATCTCCCATTACATTAAAGAAATTGCTATCTATCTACATAATCTATAGTATATCTAATAATTTATAAGTACATACTGTAAAATCTGAATTTGGAACATTGTACTTAGATTTATTTTATTTTATAACGGCTTCGCGCGGATTTTTTTCTGCTAATTATTTATAATTATTATAATATATATAATTATTATTTAAACGCTCTCAATTCAATTAGTGAAAACCGCATTAAAATCCGTTGCGTAAGTATTTTCAAATATCATACGACAGACGACAAGAATTTTGAAGCATCCGCAAAGGAAATATTTTTAAAAATTTCAACTCCGTGCAAGGCCGGGGGCGGATCGCTAGTAATCACTATATATAAAACAAAGTCCTTCACCGCGTCTGACTGTCTGTCTTTTCGCGATAAAGTCAAAAACTACTGCCTGTGGAATTTCATGCTGTTTTCACCAATGGATAGAGTGGTTCTTGAGGAAGGTTTTAGTATATAATTTACAAAAATACGCGGGCGAAGGTCGCGGGCAGCAACTAGTCTATACTAATACTATTAATATTATAAAGAGAGATTTGTATTATTGTATGTTTGTAATGAATAAACTCAAAAACTACTGGACCGGTTTTGAATATTCTTTCACCTATAGAAAGCTACATTATCAGCGAGTAACATAGACTATATTTTATTAAGTTAGGCGGTCAAAGTCGCGTGCAACAGCTAGTAATACCATTATAAGCTGTAACCTAACGTTTTGCTTTAATTAATTCATGTGTATGGTAGCTATAAACAAAAAAGTAACATGAAAATATTTCATAATTATATAGGTAGTCAATATATATGTATACTAGCTGGTGCCCGCGACTTCGCCCGCGTTAAAAGTAAGGCGAAGGTTACACATACGGTATTTACTGTGATCCCCTACGTGTAACCGTCACCTAAGGGTCAGCGCCGACCGACCGAGTGGCGGCGAAGAGACTAATTTAGTATAATTTAAATTCAACCTAAAGTGCTCCTGAATACGACTGTATTTGGTACAATGAAATAAAATGACGGCTAGCGACTCAAAGCGCGGACGCTAGGCGCGCGGCGACCAAATACAGTCGTATTCAGGAGCACTTTAGGTTGAATTTAAATTGTTACTAAATTAGTCTCTTCGCTGCCACTCCGTCGGTCCGCGCTGACCCTGGGATGTGTAGTGCCTGACTAAATGTGTAAAGCAATATAACGCCTGACATCTTTGCTGTTATAAAATTTTCAGGGGTTGTATCTTTATTTTTATTGATATCTGGTGCCCGCGACTTCGCCCGCGTTGAAATTATATACTAAAACCTTCCTCTCGAATCAGTGTATCTATTAAAAAAAATCCGTTGCGTAGTTTTAAAGATCTAAGCATACATAGGGACAGACAGACGGGAAGCGAATTTGTTTTATACTATGTAGTGATCATCTAAATTAATTTCAAATTTATTGGATTATAAAATAAATACCTTGATGCATGAATTTTTTTTATATATTGTTTTTTATTTATTTATAAAGAAGCGATTACATGAGATGAATTGATCGAGTAATGAGTTATCCAATACGTATTATACAGGTTGAATTGTGTATACAGATACGAGTATATAACATTATATAAGAACTAGCTGTTGCACGCGGCTTCACCTGCGTAACTTTATAAAATATAGCTTCCCAACAGTGAAAGAATTTTTCAAATCGGTCCAGTAGTTTCGGAGTATTCAATGCAAACAAACAAACAATCAAATCTTACCTCTTTATAATATATAGATAGATAAAAAGCAACAGCAAGCTGTTCAATTAAATATCGAATTTCAACAAAATCCATAAAATGAGATATATTTTTGTGGTTTTTCTGCTACCTACTTCTGCAACTGTATCGAAACATAATTATTGTTTGTTTTTTCGCCATTTTTCCTTATTTTACCAAACTTTAGTGTAGTTTTTAGGTATTTAATTAAACCTTTTATTTTAGTTTATTTTTTGTTTGTAAACCAATTATATTGAATTATCTACAATACATAAGTGAAAACCGCATTCAAATCGGTATAGCCATTTCTGAAATTAGCGTGCACAAACAGACAAATTCTAAAAAATATTTTGTTTCCACCTTGCTATACCATTTATTATGATGGGTGAGGTGGAAGGGAAGAGACGCGCTGGGCGAAGGAGAAGGTCGTGTGATTGCCTCGGTCGAGCAGCTCTTCCAGTTGGCTCTTGACAGGGACCGGTTCAGAAGATTGACGGCTTTAGGGTCAGCGCCGACCGACGGAGTGGCGGCAAAGAGCAATAATTTAAAAATCGACTTTAGTTACTTCAGTATGTGATTGAAAGTGGTATTATAATTAAAAAAAAATACTCTCGCGACGGCAAGCGCGGGCGAGCGGCGCGCGGTGAAGCTTCAGCTAAAGAAACTAAAGTCTATTTTCAATTGATAGCGCTTTAGTCTCTTCGCCGCCACTCCGTCCGTCGGCGCTGACCCTAACCTTCAGGACTGAAGAGGCACATAGAGAGAGATACCAAGTCGTTATCGTTTTGTTATATTGGAAAAAAGAAAAATGGGATTTTTCAATTTTACGTTTCTCCAGCCAATTTTTCAATTTTTCTCTTTATAAATCTTCTTCAGGTTTCAACCCTTACCTGGCGTTGCTTGGGTTGTATATGCGACAGTAGCCACATTTAATCAAATGGAGCGTCAGTCAGTCATCCTGTCAACCTTTACATATATAATATATACTTACTAATCCTTACTAATATTATAAATGTGAATATGAGTTTGTTTGTTTGTTACGCTTTCACGCAAAAGCTACTGAACCGATCACCATGAAACTTTGCATACACGTTGTCTGGAACACCAGAAACGACATAATACCTTTCATCGTTCAACGCGGACGAAGTCGCTGGCAACAACTAGTATTATAAAGAGAAAAGATTTGTATTTTTGTACGTTTGTAATGAATAAACACAAAAACTAGTGGAACGATTTTAAAAAATTTTGTCACCTATAGAAAGCTACATCATCAACGAGTGACATAGGTTACATTTTATAAAGTTACGCAGGAGAATTCGCTTACAACAGCTAACTAGTAATTATATAAAAAAACGATTTAAAAAAAATCATTTAAAAAAAATTTAATCTATCATTTTCGGCACTTATTATTTAGTGTCCATCAGGGTCGTAAGCGCACTAGCATCCCTCCACTATTGCTGGTTCCCTATTATAAAAAGGGATACGCTGTGTAACCATACCTATGAGTTGGTGGAAAACTATAAATAATGTGGCGTGCATTTTCTCGCTTCAGTATCAGTTGCACCTGCACCCTTTGACCCATATTAATACGTTAGATCAATGTAAACAAACAACTGAACCAAACCGAACCCAGCCTACCATATAATTACACAGGGGATTATTTATACAGAATAATGAGTGGGGGCGATTTTACCTTTTCCAATAGGGTAACACTGTACTGTACCGTTTTCTGCTTTCCTGAGTAATCCTGGGTAAGTATATTGCCCACCAAGAATATGTAACTTCAGAACTGCGGTCATCAATCAATACTAATAATAAATCTGTAAGTGTATGTATGTATGTACGAGTATGTTTCTCCATAACTCTTAAACGAATTAACTGATTTTCATGAAACTTGGTAGATAAACATTGACGTACAGGATATGCTACTTTTTTCTTTTTCAACGCGGACGAAGTCGCGGGCGCCAGTTAGTCTATACTAATATTATAAGGAGAGAAGATTTGTTGTAATGAATAAACTCAAAAATTACTAGGTGGTTTTAAAAAATATTTAACCTATAGAAACTTTATTATAATAATGCTAATTCCAAATTCGCACGGATCCAAATTATACCTACAATAACATAAACCTTCCTCCTAGTTTATAGCTCTTTCCATTGGTGAAATCAATGATATTTGGCACACAGATTACCTGGGATGTTTTTTATCCTGGAAAAATTTTAGGTTCCTGAGTTCTTGAGATTTTTTAAAAAAATAACTACAGCGCGTACGATGTGGCCACTAGTGGTACCAGCACCTAGTTTTAAGAGTACGCTTGATGATTTATATTTTAATTTTATGATGACATGACATGTTGTCTTTTATTCATTAAAATGAATTAGAAAACATTCTGTTATTGCATTCATTTGAGCGGTGTAGGTATCGTGTCAGGGCCGTGGACCGTCGTATCCGGGATCGAAATATCATACATTAATTGTGTCAATTTTAAATATCTGATACTGCGGATTATATTTTTATTAATTTCAATATGAACAAAAAACCTGCATTCGAACGGAATATATAATACTTACAGATTTTTTAAATAATTTACATATAATAAAAGAAAAAGAAAAGAAGTTTAGAACAACAAGCGTTTTTAAAAAAAAAAAAACTAAAATCTCTTAAGACGAAGCTACAATATTCTACCTAGATTTTAATACTTTAACTAATTATATGCTCTTATAAATTTTATAAATAATATCAATTTCGTGGAGACACCATTCGATGCATTTTAATGAAACCTCTGAACCGGTTTTAATAATCCCGGTAAACGCTTATGAAATCTTAATGTCAACCGTACAAAATAGTGTATTACGATTACGAGTATATTTTATTTAATTTTATTTATATGCTTCTGCCGCGGAATTTACCATTAGCTATTAATGGTTTATGTTGTTAAATTGAAGGATTACCACTTATATTTTGTGGTTGAATAATAATTTATTTATACTAATAAATAAAAATGAATCGTCAAATGTATTGTGGAAAACTCGAAATGGGCATGGGCAGGATCATTTCCGCTAACTATTTTTTTTTTCAAGCATTTATTGCAATCCGAGGAAGGTTCTTATGAAGGGAAAATTTAAAGTTGTCTCTTCACACATTTCGTAAGAAATAAAATCGTGCGAGATGACTATATAAAAATTTGAAAAATCACTTAGTTTTTTAACCATTTTTTTATATTGATCCATTTAATTATGCCAAAATATTTTTGAGCCTTCAGCTATCGAGTGGTGTGTTTAAATTTTGAATGTATGTATAGATATGTCTACAGTATAAATCGCATCAAACTGCATCAAAAATCTGTTGATTTTACTATCAACGCTTTTATGAATTGCTTCCCACTATGAAAGCAAATTTAAAGACGTATCCACGTCGAAAAGAACATAACCACTATCTGGTTTACTCCCAAAGTCCCCACCAGTGGGGATCCCTCAAAAGTGATCAGCCGTACTTATTTCTACCGTTCTCTTACTTTATAGAATTGCATCATCGGTAGTTACTAGTTACTATATAGACGTTGAATGAAAGCTTACATTGAATAAATGATTTTGAATTTGATTAGATAATAAGACATACAATAATAGTAGTAGATGTTTCATATCAGAGCGTTCCGAGCGTGTGAATTTTTCATTACGTCTGAAATTGAACCTTGAATACATATTATATAAAGACTTGAAATAAATACACACAGATTGAGTACACATTACACCCGCGTTATTAAACAAATACAAACTCCCGTGTAACGGGCTAATGAAAACAGAAGTTCTCGCGGAGAGCAAACAGTACCAACCAACTGGAATGGTTTTCAGTCTTGAAACCCGTCAAAGTTAATGAGACCTGGGGGGTGTACATTGATATCTTAATTCCAGTGTGATTCCAGAGATTTTCCAGCTAAAATTGAAATGCTCGAGGTAGTTTCTTGAGCTCTTAATTCCAAAACAGGCAGTATTCAGTAAATTTTTCATTAATTTTACGATTGTCTGACAGGCTGATGATCCACTTGATCGTGTGTGTCTACTGTGGTCTATTTACATAAGCAATGTCATAGCAGCTACAAGAGGGCTGCCCACCTCAGAAGGATTAAGGATAAGAGATAAGAGAAGCGGGATAGGGAAACGAGCTTTGGCATCCCTAACTCATCATACGGAAACACAACAACAGACATGCTGTTACTTCACGGTGGTCTTCTGTGAGGGGGTGGTTCAGTCATATGGGCTGCCCAAACGTCGGTGCCCTCCAACATCTTGTCAAACTTAGAGCCAATTTTGATTTTTGATATGTTCTCGTATTTATCTAGCTTGATTATCAACAATCTATTATATTATCCATCAATTATATTATCTATTATATTATTATTATATTATTACAATAATATAATAATCCTAGATCTATACATCCATCCATTCTAACAAACTTTCGCATTTATAATATGAGTAGGATTTGAAAAAAAGTTTTGAAAATTTTTAAGTTACTTTCAATAAGTTTTAGGTTATTTTTTGAGGTAGGTATATTGAGATTATTTTGTTGTACTGTGAAATTGTTAATATCTGTTTTTTCTATTGCAAGGTGTCTTTTTTTTTCACAACTTACGTTGACACCGTTGATTTTTTTAATTTACTTTCTAATCAGACACCTTTTATCCGGTGCTGGCTGATTTAAAAAAAATTATACACTTCAAACTAGTTTTGATGTATCTAAAAATTGACTTTATAATAACTTTAAGATTTGATCACACTACATTCTGAATTATGATTTTGTTATGGTTTTTTCATATAGCTATAAAAAACTAGTTTCTTAAAAAAATCATAGACAAAGAACGTATCTAGACTTTTTAATTGTTCGCATGTTGCTAATTCTTGTCACACCGTCTTTAACTACCCGATTGTCTTTATAATGATGTTGTAAGTGTAATTAAGGAAATAAGGATATAGTACGTAAGTATTAATATGATTCAACAAATTAATTTATTTTAAACTTTATTACAAGAGGACTAAAGTTTATAATAAAGCTCACTCAACTTGTTACTTCTTGTGTAGTTAATAGGTTACTTATTGCCTATACAAAGCTCTCTATGATATAATTATCGAGAATATAAGGAGTGGAAAAAAAGTAGGTGTTATTATAACAGAATTCGCATTGTGAAATCTTAATATGGAAATATAAGGTACTTTAAAAAAATACTAAGGTATTGTAGCAACATGCCTAAGGTGTATATAAAATGGGAATTAAGGGAATCCCTAGGTACTCGTATTTGTCCTAAATAAAAATAACAAATCACAATTCTGAGCAATCAAAAATATTAAAAGCCTGAATCCAATGATACACAATTCATTTGTAATTTTATTTCAGATACTAGCTGGCGCCCGCGACTTCGCCCGCGTTGAAAAAGAAAAAAGTAGCCTATCCAGGGGCCCTAGCCAAGAGCAACCAGTGCAAACGGGAGCGTTGTGTATTTACGAAACGATAGAAAATAAAGCCCAGTGATTGGTCAAAATTTTATGTGGGTGTTACAAACAACCAATCACCGGGCTTTATTTTCTATCGTTACGTAAATACACAACGCTTCCGTTTGCACTGGTTGCTCTTGGCTAGGGGCCCTGTGTCCTGTACGTCTAAATGTTTACCTACCAAGTTTCATGAAAATCAGTTAATTCATTTAAGAGTTATGGAGGAACATACATACTTACATACATACATACAAAAAAATTGTAAAAATGGTCAATTTAGTTTCAGTATCATGTATAGAGCCTATAAACACGATATCTCTGAAAACAAAGTAACTTATTCCATCACCTTTACAGATTTATTATTAGTATTGATTTATTAGTATTGATTGATAAGCGAACAAACGTTTGTTCTTTTGATTGTAATTTAGTTTTCATTACAAGCATATGGGCTCAGGCTAATATTTTACTACATTAAATCAAAATTAATTGCTTCCGTGAAGATTTTGACATCCTGAACCGTAACCGCAACAATCAATGCGAATCTTTTACGGATGCAGATATGGGGCTAGTCCTAAATCTGGTAGATTTTCCCAGGATGAACTATGAAATTGTTTTTTATTTTTATTTAAAATGTTTCAATTTTCAACTAAAAGCTTCATTATTTTTAGTTGAAATCAAGCTTTTATTTGAAAAATTTAAATTCCGTCTATCATTTATTATATTTCCGCATTTGTGAATTTAATCACGCAAACTCTGCATTAAAGTATTGAGAAGTCGGGGAGATGAACTTTAATCTTACTCATTGATTAAAAATTCACATTTACAATTCGAAACTTAATTGAAATGTATCGCAATTAATTAAAACTTATATTTTTTTAACGGCGAATCCTTACGCTAATGAAATCCAAACATAAAGCAACATGAATAAAATAACATACAGAACAGACACATCTATGTTCTTTACATTCAGTATTATTGAAAAGAAACCCTTATATTCTTTGAACTAGCTGTTGCATGCGACTTCATCTGCATTGAAAAATAAAATATATATAACGCCCGACATATTATAATGTCAAGCGTTATTTTAGCGGATTTATTTATTTATTATTTGAGAGCGAAGCGTGCATCTTGTCATGGAATATTTATTCTATTGGTGATTTTTTTTTAAATCGGATGAGTAGTTTTGAAGATTACCTACTACATACAAACAACCTCTATAATAAGAGTATGAGTATAGAAAAAAAAAATAGAATAAATTTTCGTTTGAACTAAAAATTTCAAGCTTAAAATTTTATTTAGCGACTTCTTTTGAATAGCACTATCGATTATTCAATTTTCAAAAAAACAACCGGGTTACAACTATTTATATTTTGAAATGACATTTGATTTATAGATGAAACACTTTGCCTATTGTGTATATCCATTGTTCACTAGTTGTAACTAAGTGACAATGGCCGCCATGTGAATAGATAAACGCTGTACTAAAGTGACATTACTTATACCACCTATCAAATAAGAATTTGTTGTTAAAATAATAAAAAAAATATTATTATATATGGACCGGACATTTAATTCTAATCTCAATAAAATATTAATAACTGTATATGATTTGGTGAATGAAGGCCAGTTACAGCAAGTTACTTTTTATATTTTGAATGACAGTTACATAGTTTTCATCATCATAGTATTCATTGGTTTTCGTAAGACGTCCAACGCTAGTCCTTATTAAGGGTCAGCGCCGACGGACGGAGTGGCGGCGAAGAGACTAATGAGCTATCATTTGAAAATCGATTTAGTTTCTTCAGCTGAAGCTTCACCGAGCGCCGCTCGACCGCGCTTGCCGACGCGAAAGTATTTTTTTATTATGCCACTTTCAATCACATGCTGAAGTAACTAAAGTCGATTTTCAAATGATAGCGCATTAGTCTCATCGCCGCCACTCCGTCCGTCGGCGCTGACCCTAAGTAGCTGAGAGAGAGGATCTTCTTCCCGCTGCCTCTCTGCCTTTCCCTCGCGCAGCATAACTCATGGTAACCCTAGCCTCCCCACTAAATCCTGCAAATATGTATTTTCCACATAAATTTTCTCTATAGAAAATATTTCGCAATTCTATTTCTATTTGGACAACGTAATCTGTCACGTCCAATCAATTTACACAGGTCATGCTCATTTCAAGGGCGTGACCAATGAAAATTGATCTTTTATACTCTTGTATAAAAGTTTGTTACGGACAGTTAGTTACAATAACAATAGGTATCATCCAGGGACATTGTGGTTCGAAAGAGTGATCAAATGAAATTGCTTTATCACCATTATAAAAAAGGCTTTTATTACTATTTATACAATACAATATCAAATCCGAGTGGATCGTCAGCCTGGTTTCCGTATATTTAATTTATAAAAAACCATAATATTTTTGGTATGTGTGACGTTACTACATACATTATAGATGTATGAAAAATGTTGCTAAAAAATAAATCTAAACATATTATATTTCTAAATTTGAAAAAAAAGGTTATAATGATAACAACAATAATAATAATTATTATTATTATGAGATTTTCTTACATCAAGAAACTGTTCTTGATGTAAGAAAAAATTTTTCAGGATATAAAGGTGCCCTAACTATATCGATTGAGTAGTTGGGCGAGAAAGTATAGCAAACAAACACACAAATTCACTTTTGGATCCCAACTAATATTAAATTCATATTTATGACATTCATATTAGTTAAATGAAAAAAATTATCATTAATTATCTTCTAATGAATATCATCAACACTATTCAAATTTATGCAGCGACGTTACGGTAGCCATACCGTTGATACACAAATCCAAAAATAATTCTGGACGAATTGGAATTTCTAAAATATGTTTTTATATAAACATATACATAATTCTATAAATAAAATTAAAGCAAGACTGCTTTCAGTCTGCAATACATTGGTAATAAAACCACGCACACCTTGAACAGTGTTAAATTTTTCGTATGTTTAGTATTTTTACTTCGACACGGTTGTAAACAAAATGATTCATAACGGGTTAAGGTGGGTTGCCACGGTGCGTGATTTCACACATTAACCCTTTAATTCAACAAATCGCCGGTGTTCAAAAAAAAACTGACTAAAATTGTCTGCTACAATTAGTGACAATTTATACTATTCTTAATTGAGTGGACACATTACGCGTACAGTACTCAGTTTTTGTGAAAATATATGAAAAAGCAGTTTTGTGACAGATATATTTTTTTTTTAGACAGTACTATTATCTCAGAAAATATGTATAATATTACTAACAAGCTATTACACAGTAAGAATCCTCGTTTAGCAAAACCAGGGATACGTGATAGCTGGTTGATTGAAAATGCAGAATATTTTCAAAAGCTATATATCATTGAATAATTTTATTATAAAGTGTCTTTTTCACTTATTGATTGGGGTGCTCACGTGCATTTAGGTTAGGTTTAGGTTTCTATTTATTTAGGAAATAATCATAAACAGGGAAACTTACTCCCATGGTTATTACACAATCACATCTCATCTAATGTAACGTTTGCTTGTCCTTCGCATATGAACCTAAAAACGCACGCAAGAAGCCGTGGAAGCCCACCTTTATAGCAGTTAGTATATATGTAGTATGTGCGACCTTGTTGCTTTAACATTATCAGTTATCATACCCAGTAATAAAAACCGGTTTCCTTTTATTGTTATCAGTTGGTTTTGCATGTATAAACTTTGATTATTAAAATAAATAGAATTCGTTTGTGGTTAAAACTAAGCTGTGTTTGCTGAATGAAAACATTTAATCGCAATTATTAAACAAATAGTATTGTCAGCTACTCTGTACTGAAATAAATATATCTACTTTGTCTTTTCCTTCTACATTTATAAGGAAACAAAATTTCGTAGTATTTTTTTAGTATTTTTAGGTTAAGCAGGTCACACACTCGTTTTGCAACACAACTGGACAGTCTGCCTGGCAGCAGTGACATAAGAAATAATTCGTGAGTAAGGAATGCTAGAGTCTTTAGTTGAAACTTCTCTCCTGAGTAGGAACTTTATCCCACGGACGCGCGAACGTCTTCAAGCTTCTTCTTGGGTTTCTTATGCCAGCCTTCCACCGCGAGCGGAGCGGACCCATTAAGGACTCTATTTAAACTCGCACGACTAAACTGCATACTTTTCAACCGACGAAAACGAAAAAACAAAAACGGAGGAGGTTCTCAATTCGACGCGTATATTGTTTTTTTTTTTTTATGTATGATCACGCATAACTTTTGACAGGGTGGTCCGATTTTGATAATTCTTTTTTTATTCGAAAGGGTGCACCCCCAAGGGGATCCCATTTTAATTTGGAAACAAATTCCAACCCTAACGGTAGGAAAACAAGGGATGATTGACTGTTCACTCACCTTTTACAGAGTCCGATTTTGTCCATTTTGTCGAGGTATACCTCGAAGTTGGTCTCGTATAATTTTGGGAAAAAAATTCCTACCCTAAGGGTAGGAAAATGGAGATGGGAAAATTAAAAATTAAGCATGTAGTAAATATTAGATTATAGCCACAAAAAAAAATATAAAAAAAACTTTTTAACAAAAAATGAAACCGCCGAAAAAACTGAAAAGCATAAAATAATCTTATTATTTTACCTAAGTAATTACGTAAAGAGTGATGCGCGGCGGCGACTCAAATATACTTAGGTAAAATAATAAGATTATTTTATGCTTTTCAGTTTTTTCGGTGGTTTTATTTTTTGTTAAAAAGTTTTATGTTTCCACCAACAAATAGGCGAACGCAAGGAGTCAGCGAGCAAAAAGAGTCGTGCGAGTTAAACGGAGTCCGCTCCGCTCGCGGTGGAAGGCGGGCATAACGGGCTTCTTCAAACGAGCCGTAAACATATTCCTGCAGCGGCCGCCAGCGCACTTGTACCATTTGGCGACGGTAGCCACCTACCATCAAGTGGACCGTCAGCCAGCTTGCCACCCTTTTACAGGAATCTTACAGGAAAAATGAAATTTTATAATAATTTGATAATTTAAAATTTCAATTTATAAATCCTATTTTCTATTAAATTATGCTTAATTAGTAAATACATTAATCAGTACATTCATAAACATTAACTTTGCTTTATAAACGCATTATTTTAATTTTACTAAAACCTATACAAATGGTGTGATTGCTTTTATTTCAAGCCCCTTGTCGGCCGCTGCTAGTGTGTTATAAACGGATTACAAGCGTAATCACCAATTAGCATAATGACAAACTGAACAAAACCTAGAGTATACGCGAAACGAGCAATTTGCAATCCGTCTATGGTAGCAAACAGACAGGACATATGATTTGATATTCCGCTATATCGCCTAATTTGTTGTGTCCATCGCAAGTTCTTGTCATGCCCGTGGTCTCGTGTCTTCCATCTTGCCTTGCACGACAAATTATAGATTCATTCTCCGTAGAAGACATGCAAAAAAAATAACGTGATATCAATTTTCACGTTTTCAAATTGACGAACACGTTATTATAGAGGTGGCATTTTGGCGCCTTCCATTTCAAGTTAAATTGATTTTTATTATTCGCTCATAACAATTACTTTTTATAAGCTAGAAAAACAACTAAATAATTTGTTATGGTTTTCGGAAACCACTTAAATTGTTGATGTAATCTAATGGTTGTATTTGTAACTCCAATAGTTTTATTAAAATCCCATAAATGAAAACAATGAATGAATGCTTATATTTTTTTCCTACACTATTCGCAAAAAGCTCGTTATTCTAAAATTCAGTTACAAGGAGATAGTTCACTTTTACAATGAACGACACATATGTTAAACAAGACAAGATGCGCCCTTGCCATACTAGTGACAAAAAAATGGTCCTCCAATTTGTACATGTAGTTACTAAAAATAATCTTAATACGTATTTTTATTTCTTATTTGCGTATTCTGTTATTGTAAAGTATACTCATTGGTTGGTTGGACACATCACTGGTAAGTAGGCATTTTCGTATATTTCTACGCACAGAATGAACACCCGTCATTGGTGCCAATTTCCAATTTTGACACCGGCGCGTCGGTGCCACATACTAGGAGCGTTAGCCTTGTCCTTACGAAGTAATATAGAAGTCATGATTATATAAAAGAAGTTTTTAGTGAAGAAACAGACATTCGACTAGCGACTTTATTCTATAACTACCTGTTGTACGCGACTTCGTCCGCGTAACTTTATAAAATATAGTCTATGTTACTCGCTGATAATATGGCTTCCCAACAGTGAAAGAATTTTTCAAATTGGTCCAGTTATTTCGGAGCCATATAGTTCAATATATAGTTCAATGTTCGGAGCCTATACAATGCAAACAAACAATCAAATCTTTCCTCTTTATAATATTAGTATTAAATGTGTATACAATATAGATATAAAATATATAGAACAGATAGGTATGTAAACACAATCATGACTAACATTAGTTTCTTATCATTAACAAACACTGCAGGAGCACTTTGGTGTGTGCGCGAATTATCAGCTTATCTACTCTAAAGTATCATTTAAAATTGATCTTTCAGTTAAAATTAGCTATTTGTTGCTCAATCTCTTAGTTTTTTATACTGTGTTGTATTGTATTCGGTTCATCTCATAAATATTTGATTAAAATAAAAAAATTGCGGTTAAGTTAAAGACATAATAAATATAAGTAACCTTTAATTGAAAAATACATTAAAAAATTTGTGACAAAATTGAAAAAAAATATCAATCGTTAAATAATAGTGCCACATACAGTTTTTTTTAAACGTGATCTGAATAAGAAGTTGGACGTTTTAGGATATACCTATGTTTACCCGTTTTCGTTCTATTAAATCGAACTTGGTTTGACAAAAGTAAAACCGACTAATATTACTAAATTTATCTACTATTAAGACATAATCGCTATTGTCCAATACAAAAAGACCAATTAAAGCAAGTGATTGCAAAGTGCATTAAAGGCGACCTTCGTTCGTATGGCTTCAGCCGTAATCGTATTACGAAAGTTTACATCCCTAGGGCTTCCTATAATAACATCGGGGAAATTAGATTTCATTCCTACGTTTCCAGTCACGTTTCATACATATATTGCTGTTTGTTAGTAAATCGAAAATATCGTTGTTTTCGCAATATTGTGCTATAAATTTCCACCCCTAAATATTGACCTTGACGAGCCTCTTGAACGAGTGGTTAATGTGCTCGCTTTTTAAAGCTTTAGCTCTGCTTTTTGGGTAGAGAGTTCGATTCCCGGCTGAATAAACTTTGGAAATGAACATTTCAAAATTGGCTTTTTGTTGTGTTTCGGTGAGTAAATAATGGACGCCAAAGCCTATTGCCCTAGCTTTTCACAATCTAGTTTTTAAATAAAGCTAAATTAAACGAAATATTGTGCCTGCGACTTCGTCCGCGTTGAACGATGAAAGGTACCCTATGTCCTTTCTGGTGTCCCAGACAACGTGTATGCAAAATTTCATGGTGATCGTTTCAGTAGTTTTTGCGTGAAAGAGTAACAAATATCCATACAAACTTTCGCATTTATAATATTAGTAGGTATAGTACCGATGGAGTGATCCCCAGTGAAAAGTAACGAAAGCAGAGACCAAGTTTACCCAAGACCTCTACGTCAATCGGGCCATTTGAATGACAATAGCTCTCTTCTTCTTAGTTCATTCCCAAAGTAGCTCGTTAAGCCGTATGTATGCTTTTAGGAACATCGGTATAAACTTTTCTCACCTGATAAGCGTCCCTGCGAGACTTCCGAGGAACGTCTACTTTGCAAGGCAAATTCAACAATTTTCATTATCATTTTCTACGTGGCCACTGTGAAAGTTTACCTCTTGAGGTAAACTTTTTCGAAGAAATATATATTAATAAAGTTAGTCACAAGGTTCTATTCTTTAATTGCATTTTCCTATGAACAGTTTTTTCATTTTAATCTGTCGTCACAAGGACATTTAGTAATTCCTTTAAATGAAGAGGCATCTTATTAAATACTGGTGGTTCCTCTGTCCACTGGCTTTCTCGTTCTTTATCAGAAAACAAATCATAAAAATGCCAACTTAAGACTGAAGATGTTTACAGTAGTGGCAGTGCACACTGCGTTTTGCAGACATAAATTGAACATAAAACCTATCTAGCGCTGAAACAACAGTATAATGTACTGTTGTATTTGGGTAAGTGAGTGAACCTACTTAACTATCCCTTCCCTGTGGCGTTGCTTGTGCCGCTTGCTACGATCGTCTATCTGACGAATTTTACATATAAAAAAAAGTTACTGTACAACTCGGAGGCTTTTAAGGGACGGTAGATTTTCGCAGGGCTGGCATCCCTCTTTAGTTATTTGTATCCTTAGCCTTACCGAAGACATTAGCTACGTAGCAACAACAAGATGTCTGCTTTCAAGTCAATCGTGCCCCTCTGGTAAATCCAAATAGGAAATATTGTCTAACTTGAACAAAAGATTATATAGAAGCTTCCCAATAACAGTTAGCGGATATGTTTAGCCTCTAAAGTTTATACCTATAGGTAGAATCAAAATCATATAACACTCACAGTAAATATTGATACGGGTCACGGGGCGCTCTCTGCTCTGCGAATAGGTCAAACACGTGACATCGACCCACGCGGTTCGTTTCAGGCGGTAGCAAACCTTAGGCACATAATTTGAATTATGTAACTGAAAATAATAAATGTTTGTGTAGGTACTGCCACGAGCTATGAATGTCCTCTATTTGGGTCGGATCTGTGCAAAATCTGGGAAAAATTTTTAAGAAGTACTCTATGAAAAAAAATCTCAAGAGATGTGAATTTATGTAGCACCATCCTTGAAGATGTTCAAAGATATCTCAGTACTTTTAACTTTTAAGAGTAGGTCAAAACTCAAAAGGTAATTAAAAAATCATTGGTCACATTTTTTTTTATGATCAAGCAACATTTTAATAAATATACATTAATAGTGACCGAGATGTAAAGAAATGTTTAATAGATCAAAACTTGATATGTACCTGTAATGGCAAGTTCTTGGTAATGGTGACTCCTTCATTTTCCCGATAGGAAAATGCCTTTGTTCCCAGTATTACGAACACAAGTCAATGTTCGTTGATTGTAATAATGAGATTTCGTCTCTCATTAGTTCAATTAGGTAGGTACTGAGAAATTGCTTGAAATGTTGTTAGAATTTATAATATAACTTTCCGACAATCTTCTATATATGAGTTTGAGTGGTTAAGGCGTGGAAGCGTAACAAAAAAATACACTTAAATTTATATAATATTGGGATTATTATAATGATTGCTGAGACAACAGTTTTGTTTGCCTTAAGGCACAACGGTTATGTACCTTTTCGCGTTTCGTATTTCGTATCATGTTAAATTTTTATGTCATATAGGTACCTACCTGTTTTTAAAGAACTTGACATTACAAGTTTCTGCGAACATATCGAGCATTCAACACTGTTAAAGTAACAACGCATCTACAACTTATCACTCAACGAGCGTTCGAAAACTTTTCCCGTGTATACTATAACTCCAAGTGGACTTGAGACTTGATGTCACAAGTGATGAAGATCAAAATGTGGATGCCGAGGACTTACAGTGTGAAATTAAGGTTCATTTCACATGACACAACCGCTCATACACGCGAAAACCATGAGGAGATATTAATAGAACTTTATTTTTTTTACAGCTGTTTATCCACAAAATTTTACAAAATTTGGTAATTGAATTAATAAATTACAAATTAATAAATGAAATGGGAGCTAAGTGGAGGAAGGGAATTTTACAAAAGTATTTGGTTTTTTATTGAAATGTTGACAAGCAGATTACGAGTATAATAGATGATTAACGTCGCCTATAAAAATAAGTGATATATTTATTATTTAATTTTAATACTAGCTTTTACCCGCGACCTCGTCCGTCCCCTTTTTCAATCAAAACATTTATTCAATCTATTGCTCATATAGAATGCTTAATCGACATGAAATGATATTATAATTTTACAGCAATATTTGGATAGCAAGTGTAAAGATTGAGTCGAAACGTTACAAAGTGAATTTAAAACGGTTAATTAATTATGAATAAATAATGATTAAATTAAAGCCTTCGTTGTGATTAAATTAAATTAAATAGTCTAAAATTAGGCACTATAGTGAAATTATAACACATACCATATTGTAACTATAAACGCAACCTCAATGTTTTCGGGTAGTTAATTTTAAACAGACGGTAAGATTCTTGGATTACTAAGGGTGGGTTGCACCATCTAACTTTAACGGTAACCATATCCAATCCAGGCGTTAAATCTTCGCTTAAGCATAATATGCGTTGCACAATTTTTACAACAGTTAAAATGACGTCATACCTTAACAATAACGGCTCGATATTGGCCGGTCAATGTTATTGTTTCGGTTAAGTCACTGTGACAGTTTTGAGACAGGTGACTTTGAATGTTTCCATATAAAAAAAAATCGACAACCTAGGAAAATTACATTATTTTATAATGGCAACCCCTTTAACTTTGACTGTCACGAACAATATCATGGTGTTCATATCATGGTGCAACATGCGATTGTTAATTTCGACTGTCACCGTTAAAGTTACCGCTAAAGTTAACTTTGACCGTAACAATAACCAAGCCTACGGTGCAACCCACCCTAATTCAGTTAAGAAAAGAGAGAAATGGCTCTAGCTTTAACAGGGTGGCGGCGAGGGGAGTGAAACAGCGCCAGCGAGGTGTCACCAACCTTGTTAAGACGTACAAAAACGTTTTCCAAGTAAACGACCTCACTGTACCTCAGAAAATTGTAGTACTTTTGCGATAAAAGTTTACAGTCTTTTATTAAGACTTTTCTCTAAAAGAAAACGGCAGGTTCAACAGATATAAAGAGATAGTTGCAAATCGCAAGGGTATTTTGATAGACGTTTATACATTTACATAAAAATTTAAAGGAGGGGGATACCTTCTCATTGGGGGGTATAATATCCAAATGATAGCTGGTTAAAAGGTTTGTTGACTAACGCAACCGTACTACGTAACTAAAATACACAATAATATTAAAGTGAATTTCAGTATTTTTTCATATTATTACTTACCTCATAATTGTGTATACTTAAATCGGCGTATGCTCCTTTTTTACAGTGATTACTTTCCATGGACTTAGTAATTCCATTAGTTTCCTTATTCCAGAATTTATTGATTTATAAACAAACCGATTTTCTACAGCTATATTGGCTTCTAATGGTATGTACCATTGTTCTCCTCCTCAGTCATACATACTGTCTGATAAGCTGGGTGATAAAAGTTGCATTGTAGCAGATGATGCTAAATATTGCAAATAAGTAAACAATAGCTATTCCATTTGTTTGAGGAAAAACTTAAATGAAGCTTTTCTTAAATTAAGTTGGTTGGCTATGGTAATTCGCTGAACTATTTGGTAGTTTATACCCTGATGTAATTATTTATATTTATACATAAAAGACGACTTCCACGAAGGTTAATTTACAAGCCTATGTCAAAATCTAGGACATGCTCGTTATAATCCCTCGAGGATTGTCAGGTCAAGGGTAAACGTGAGGGCGTAATGTTGAGTTAATTGGACATGACAAATACATGACTTTCACTAAAACGTGAGTGAACTCCCGAAGTGCAATTAAAAATCGTCTCTAAAGTCTTCTCGTCAAGGTGTGTTCTCTAGTAGAATTGAAATAAAACGCGCCTTAAGCAGAGGGGTAATAAAAGAGTAGCCTAGAGTTTGGTACACGTTAGCACACCTTTTTAATGCAGATAACGGGGAAAAACAAAACAATAAATTATGTAATAGTTCGCAGTCTCTCTACCGACAGTATCTACTTCCTTATAAAGGACTAATGTGAAACTCATCTCCTGAATTAAGGATGCCCATATCCCGCCTTATCTCTTATCCATTACTCTTTTAAATTCAGCATCGCACTTGATTTCCCCAAATGTGGCTTGCATTTAAAGGCGCTGGCCCTTTTTTTAGGACATTTACGACATTAGGGGAGATGACATTTACGCACTATCCCTCGACGGGGACAGTCGACGAGGGGAAGTGACGATCAAGTTTTTTTAATCTACTTAATTAATTGATTGATTAAATTACTCAATTAGTTAAAATTGATGACTAAGTTACAAACAGTTGTTAGCGGCATAATGCCAGCCATACACGATTAATGGTCGCAACTCACCATCACTTGGTATGATCCAATGGCTTGATCAAGTAAAACTGAGCGTGTGTGGCAGAATATTTTTGAATCATGCAAACTGATGGTGAGTGGCGGCCATAATCCTATCGTCCAATTGGCATGATACAATTATTAGAAGATAGCGTTTTGGTACGGTTGGTATGACCAATTTGGACGGTGTATGGGTGTTATTTTGCATGAAAGCCATTCTTGTCATGCAAATGACACCTATACACGGTTCAGTTATTGACTTAATTAAGCAAATCGTATCATGCTGATTGGACGATGGACATCAAGCGATGCCAGGACCTTAATATCATGTAAGCCGACCGGTTTTTTTTCCTATGGGGCCTATGAGGGTCGTAATTTCACTTAATTTGTCCATAAATAGCCATTGTATTTGTATTTGCTTTTTAAATGGGAATTAGGGCTGTCTGCAGATTACTCGCCGTACATAAAAAAGGTGGTTATTATAATTCCATTTTACCTTTCGAATGTAATGAATAACAATTTTATTTCCCCAGGGAGGTGTCGTGTGTGGACAATGCTTGACTGCTGAATAAGTTTAGAGGTTGTCCGGAGCGGCACTGCACTTAATATTTCAACATGACGAAAAAGTTCGAGTTCAATTGGCAGATTCCTGTACCGGAGCCTCTTCTACAGGTTATTTCTCTTTGCTCTTTTTAAAATTTTATTTTAATTTAAAACACACATTATAGAAACATACGCATAAAAATTTATTTTATTTTTATTTTATTTATAATTTTAACAATTTTAAGGGCTAATATATAAATTAACATGTAAAATGATAACACTAAAAACCACTAAGGTTTAATCTCGTATTATCATTTGTAATTATTAATAAATCTATCTATGTACACTATTAATTACAATTCAAAAAATATTGCTTTAACTTAAATTTAATATTTTTAATCGATATATTGTTACATAGATCTGAAGGTAGTAATTGAATTAATACAACAGTAACATATGAATTGCGTAGAGATTGTTTTAGAAATTTTAACAAATATAATTTCAGGAACTTTTAATTTTGTCGTTTGATCTTTTGTTTTTTCGACATTTGCAATTTTTAATTAATAATTAATAAGCAAAATCTAAATTAATAGAAACTTAAATTAAAATAAGTGGCACATACACCTATCCATAATTTGTTTTATAAGCAGCTTTGTCCTCGTTCAATTTTTCTATGAGTGTATAATAATACTACGAGTAAATGTAGAATATGTCGTTTCACATGTGGATACAGGGCTCCCATTATAAGGAGGTATGTTCCATCCTCAACCACTCTAAATTAGAACACAGTTATAGGACTTGTAGTCAGGAGACTGCCGTTAACATTTTAGTGTCTACTTCTATTCTATGCTATGCTATGCTATCACTGATTCCTACATACTTCTATGCCTCTTTTACATGATCGACTATTGATAGTGCGACCCCACGAGATTTTGTCTCATCTATAGTGCGTGGGAGACGACAGTAAAGAAGTTTGAGTTTTTACGTAGTTAAAATGGGCATTTTAATGAAATAAGTTTCAGTTAAATCCCACTCGCCATTGGAAATGAATCATCGTCATCAAAATGAACTTGTACGAAATTAGAACGAACGTCTGTTTTGAGTGAATTCGGTCTGTGATTTCGCAACTCGATTAAGAGGTATCGGTAGTAAAACTCGATGTGCTGCCGGCTTTGTTTGGAGTACAGGTCATTCGTAGCCTTGATCGTAGCGTTGCAAATAAGAGGAATCTGTACAAGTGTCTTTAGGGTTGCTAGTCAAATGGATAATTTTACGTTAATTAAAAATTATAAACGAATCCCGAGATTCTATTAAGACCATCCTAATGAGCCCAAACACCCTATAACAGTTATTGATTTGGGAAGACTACTTGATGCTGCAGCATCGGGTCAAGTATCAGGACAGGTTACTATGTCATGGAAATACCACCGAAGTAAGCAAATTTCAAATTAATCTAGCCTGTGAAAGTTAGTTAACGAAGGGTCGTTAACTAGAAATTTACACAATCACATTAAATTAATCTAGGATTCGGTTTACACCAGGTTCGGTCGGTCTTACGGATCCACACAGGTTCGGAAAGCTTTTTCTAAGGAGAAGAAACCTTCATGAAGCCTCCATAGTTGCTTTTTTTTCATATAAATCTTCATTTAACAAAAAATTATTAAATATATATGTACATTTAATATGAAGATGATTTGCTACACTGTAGTAGGCCTTAGTACAAAATTTTATTTTCACAATATATTTATAGTTATTCATAGTTTTGTCTAGGGTTGCTGGTTTGATCGAGTACACAAACTTACGTCTGGCTTTTGCTGTTTAAATTGCTTTAGGTATAGTCCATAGTTACCTACGTGCAAATACGAGTCCGGTCGCTAGTTAATAAGATCAACAAAGTTACAACAAGTGGAACTGAATATTTAAAAGTTTCAACTTTAAAAGCACATAATCCGAGCACAAAGCCCTAAACCTGAATTACAAAGCTCAAATTAATTTTGTAGACCCTTAAAACTTTCCGAAACTAAGTTTAAAACTGACAACCCTAGCCGCCCCTTAGTGATGTATGTCGCTATGTAGGTAAAGTATCGATGTTTGTAAAAGCGAGCTGCGGTGGTGCCCCCGTAATGCTCACAGGCAGTTCATGAACAAGTATAAGTTGGTTTTTATTAAACAAGATCTGCCTTTTGATGTGGTTAGTATTAAATTTGATATCGAGTGGTGTTTCAAATGGAAATACAAAGATTCCCACTTGATGGGTCCGCTTTTGTTATTCAAGTCTTCTAACCTATTTGGGTTTAATTAGAACGAAAATTGAACCCAATTATGTATTGAAAATAATAATAAATTATGTGACGTACCAATATCAAGATCAAAATTATATTGCAACTGTATTTATTTTGATACTAGCTGGCGCCCGCGACTTCGTCCGCGTTGAAAAAGAAAAAAGTAGCCTATCCTGTGTCCTGTACGTCTAAATGTTTATCAACCAAGTTTCTTGAAAATCAGTTAATTCGTTTAAGAGTTATGGAGGAACAAACATACTTACATACATACAGAAAAAAATTCTAAAAATGGTCAATTTAGTTTCAGTACCATGTATAGAGTCTATAAACTCGATATCTCTGAAAACAAAGTAACTTACTCCATGACCAACCCTTACAGATTTATTATTACTATAGATATTAAACTGCAAGTATAAAGCTCAGTTTAAGTATAAATATCAAAGCGATTTTTATATTAAAGGTTCACAAAAAATAACATGTCAAGGGTCCCTGGTTGTTGGTTAAATAAAACACTGGTCAAAAGTAACTGTGTATATTGCCAAAGTTAAGGTTTCTTATTAATCATAACAATAATATTGCACAATTAGTGTCAGTGGTAACGAGCACATAGGGTGAATCTGTGGCGGTATATATCCTTCTCAAAAGACAAATAGCTACTTTTGTTACTGAAACAACTTAGTTACGGACCCATCAGATATCAAAGTTTCGAGGACACCTCATTATTCAGTTTACTAACTTAATTACTAAGTAAATACATTTTACGATTTATTATGTCACGTTTTGTCGTAAATTATGTTGACGGACATTGCTATAGTAATTAAGTATATTAGTATAGGTATGTCTTACAGCAAACTCTGTTAATTGCTACAAGTAGTTACTTATATGTTTATATAATTGTTACAGAAGTATAGAGATATATTATGACCATCGTTGCTTTGTATCTTACATGTATTTATTTCAAAGCAATGTGTTAAGCGAGATTTATTTGAGTTTTAGTCTGTGTTCAAAATATAGTGTTCAGTATAGTATTTTTTAAAATATTGTTCAAAACCATTGGTTATATTCAACTCGATACACAATATGCTTTTAAAATTAAAAGTCTTAGCGCCTATTTCACGAACGTCAAGTAGGCTAAAGCGTCACTTAACGTCACCTGTCACCGGGAATAATTTAGCTGATATAGCTTTGTTTTTACGGTAAACGTCCCAAACATTAAATAGAAAATAATAAAAAAAATCGCCTATCGAATGATGCAGTAAACCGAGTGCATAATTCAATAAAACAAAAAATGATTTCTAAAAGTAACTAATCAACATTTTACTGAAAGAGGCCCTTAATTTATAGGCCCCTTTATAAAAAACTGAAAAATATATTTACAAATTGTTATTTGATATTATTGTTTGGTACATAAATTTGTATATAAGCGCATAATTAATAAAATTTCACTGGCGGATTTATTAATGAAAATATGTTCTCAGAAATTCGTGATCCGCTCGCTAAAAAGAACTTATAATTCACTAGGCTATTACTTTTTGGAACAATAAACAAGTTAGTATATTATGATACTTCACCTTGATGTTGGCCACGAGAAGTACTATACCTATATACAAAACGCAGGCCAGATCTGAGCAAATTCTTGAAGAAAAACGCGCCATAAATCAAATCTGGGTGCACAATGTTTAAAGTCCTGGGGATAAGGGCTTGGTGTTCGTGTAAGCGAGATTAATTAAAATATCGAAGATTAATTTGAACTGATTTCCTTTAACCTGGTAGTTGCAGTAACCGCACCCTAGTACGAATACCACTGTGAAATATAATAAAATTATACATATAGAAAATTAGAATAAAATAGTCTTCCCGGTGGCCATCGGGAATAAACCGTAACAACAAAACCGTACAAAGCGAGGAAAGGATGCCAGGGTCCATCACCTAAACCCTTATCCTTTCAGTGCAATTCCAAAACCTATGGCGTTGCGTGATTTGATAAGCAACGGTAACCACCTACCTAAATCATTTTATTAATGTATTACCTACCTAATAATACATTAATAAAATTTATTATCCAATTATATTTATTACTAGCTGGCGCCCGCGACTTCGTCCGAGAAAAAGTAGCCTATCCTGTATCTGTATCCTGTACATCTAAATGTTTATATACCAAGTTTCATGAAAATCAGTTAATTCGTTTAAGAGTTATGGAGGAACATACATACATACATACATACATACATACATACATACATACATACATACATACATACATACATACATACATACATACATACATACATACATACATACATACATACATACATACATACATACATACATACATACATACATACATACATACATACATACATACATACATACATACATACATACATACATACATACATACATACATACAAAAAAATTCTAAAAATGGTCAATTTAGTTTCAGTATCATGTATAGAGCCTATAAACACGATATCTCTGAAAACAAAGTAACTTACTCCATCACCAACCCTCACAGATTTATTATTAGTATTGACTAGCTGCAGCCCGCGACTTCGTCCGCGTTGAAAAAGTTAATTCAACGCAGTTAATTAGTCAGTTAATTCGTTTTTGAGATATGGAGGAACATACATACATACAATACCTACACGTCTTACAGATTTATTATTAGTATTGATTGATTGGTATATTTTTATGATTAATTATAAAAAAAACCCAATAAAAGTAGTTTACTAAAGTGCAATTTACTACTTTTTATTTGAATGTGTAATGGACATCCAAAGGGCTAATTAGGTGGTGTATGTATCACCTCAGTTGGTCATCAATCAAAAGATTTGATATAGTATTTTGGAGTAATTTAATACAATTAATCATTGAAAAGAAAATCTTATGCGTTTCTCGCTTGGAAAGCGGCCATGCCCTTTGCTTACCACCTGGCTCGGCGCCAGCTAATATAAAACTATCGATCAAAGCACAGCACTAGTGCTTCGTACACCGCAAGCATTTGTTTACTTTGAAAACACTGTATCCTACGAACGAAATTACATTTAAGGCTGAAGTTGCATTTGTTAGGTACTTAAACTCGTACATCTACACCTATGCATTTTTTCGTAACAAATTTTCTATGACCTTTTTACATATTACGTACTAATCTGTCAAGGAACCTCATATGTGCTCTGTTCAACTAAAAATGTATGATACAAGCACTAAAATTACAATTTTTGTTTCATTGTTCTTTTACACACTGTTAAGGTGTGTATATATATATGTCTGAAGGCCTTTTACAGAAACGTATGCGTTCACATAATTAAGCCTTACTGATTTTAGTAAGCCTGTTAGTGTAGCCATCTTGTAAGACTGTTTTTGTTTGTACATTATTATATTTATGGTTATGCATAAATAAAATTTTCTTTATTACATAGTCAAATAGTCAATAGTTTGACTGTTTGACTATTGCATTTACCACGAGCTTGTAATGCAGATTCATGAGGGGGAACTTTACTATACAAGTATACAATAAACATTACTCCGCCAGTCAAATCATTATACGATTTTTGAACTCGTATTGGAGCTGTACTTAGTGCCTTTTGAATATATTTTCTGATTTACAACCATTTTTGTATAATGATGGAGCATGAATGTGTCTTGGGACCTTATTATAAAAGTGTATGCATTGATCACAAATATAAAAGATTTATTGAATGCCTCAAAGAATTCCTACAGCTTCTTTACATACTAGTACTAGGTATAAGTAATTTGAAGTCGTTTTTCGTATCTTTTTTTGATCCTTAAGATATTTTTTCATTGAATGTTTAATATATAAATAACACAGGCGAAGCTAGAAGGGGTCGCTAGTGCTTAATTTGTACAGTAAAGCGAGAATAGCTCATTTCTGCAGTACGAATACAGCATGTCTCCAAAATAGTATGACTAATTCTGATAACTATACTGATAGTTTAGTTATTTTCATAGTAGCATGTCTTACGGTATACTGTAATTACATATATGTAATTATTATATTGTACTTTGCAGTAATTATATGTATCTGTGTATTGCCATTTCTTCCTAACCGCAATAATGTGCAAAATTCTATTCGACAACTGAAATATACAAGGTCCCATGAAATGTCCCAAGAAAAACAATGAAATATACAAGGTTCTGTTGATACTATTTTCGTGTTTGACGTAACAGATTTGTCATTTTTTTTTTTATTATTAAATCATTTTTTGTCTTCTCCAACAGGGTGCTGTGTTTGACAGATGGACAGAAGAAAAAGACAACACAGAATTCGAACAGAACTGCACGTTCAAGGTGGACGAATATGGATTTTTCATATATTGGAAGAGTGATGGAAAGGTGAGTAGATAGTATGGTAAAAACTTATTTTTAATCAATAAGTCTATCTGTAGATTTTAATTTTATGATACATTTTTTTTATAAAATGTATATTAATTTCATCGTTATTTGATTTTAAATTAAAAATCGTTGCAGCGTAAAATATTTTTTAAAATGTAGAAAATTGAGTTACTTTATTTACTCTTTACTTAACTCATAATCATCATGGATCAGATTTTTTCGTCGGGTACTACAATCGACAAATGCTACTCTCGTCATTGTCAGCCCTAGCATTCACTGATGGACATAGGCCTCCCACATAATTTACTAATTTACTTTACTTAACTTTATCTCATAATTTCATAGAAACCAGTTCAGCCAGCCAGCAGCTTGAAAGTATTTTTTGCACTTCAGTTACTTTTGCACGTATAAAACGTGCATTTATATGTAAACGTTTGTTATTGTATTCTGTACCCAATGGTAACGTGAGTTGATGGATATTAAAGCGTTAGGAAAAACGAACGGCGCTCAATAGGCAGCTCTAATGAGGTCGTCAGACATCTTGAATACGACAAAGGCGAAACGATGAAATGGCAGGTGCACATGTTGAATGAGAGGCCTTTGTGGAAACTCTCATCTATTGTCAGCCTCTGCTACTTGTGTGGAGGCCTTCGCGAAGATAAATCTTTCTTCAGTGACCTTCGTATTGAGCGATTTCGAGTAACAAAGTGATCCAGCAGTGTATTTAATTTTGTCACCATACAAACGTAGTAGTCCATTATCTCCTTATAGTGGGTTTTGGCATAAATTCTTGACAAAATTTAAATATCAACCGCCAGAATTAAGACTATTTTTTCATATAGGAGGTAAGATATTCCAAAAATGACGTGCCTGGCTTTTTCACCCGCCTTCAACTCGGCACCTTCAGCATAAAAATAAAATAATCTTTTCATATATAATACTATTTATAATTTATATATGAATACTAGCTGCTGCCCGGGACTTCGCCCGCGTATAAAAAATAGATAAAAACCTATTCTCAGACCTACCAAGTGTACATATAAAATTTCATCAAAATTGGTTAAGCCGTTTCAGAGGAGTATGGCAACTAACACTGTGACACGAGAATTTATATATTAGATATGTTTTTTTTCATATATAATACTATACAATTTATGGAAGTTTCTGTTAAGTACCTACTTGTTGCGTTAGTTTTATTTCAGAACTTCTGAATGGTTCTTTATATTTTTTTCAATGCAGACTTATTATACAACTAGCTGGCGCCCGCGACTTCGTCCGCGTTGAAAAAGAAAAAAGTAGCCTATACTGTGTCCCGTACGTCTTAATGTTTATCTACCAAGTTTCATGAAAATCAGTTATTTCGTTTAAGAGTTATGGAGGAACATACATACATACAGAAAAAAAATCTAAAAATCGTCAATTTATGTTCAGTATCATGTATAGAGCCTATAAACACGATATCTCTGAAAACAAAGTAACTTACTCCATGACCAACCCTTACAGATTTATTATTAGTATTGATTTAAATATAGAGCCAGGCGACATGTCATACACTTTATCTCACAAAGATGTTGCCGAGTCTATAGGAAGTTTACGACAATAGCAAACAACAAGTGACCCAGTAACTATGACAGGCGTGAAGCCTCGATATCAAACCAGATGACTCTGCACTTGTCAAATGCATCCCTTATTGTGTATTGCCCGTACCACTTAATACGAACTGTTTTATTATATGAACAACTAGCTTCTGCACGTGACTTCGTCCGCATAAATTAACCCGTACAAGCAGGCAGAATAAAATTTAAAACATATGTATGGATTTAATCAAAGTCCATATTATGACCAAATAAGCTGATGAAAATGAAATTATATCACAATACTTAGCACAGTACTTTAGGTATATAGGTTTAAACTGGCAACTCTTACAGCACCGTAACAGAACATCACGAAAATGTGTTTTTTTTAACTGTGGTTTTAACTCAAATGTGTGTGACAGCACCCTGCTAATACAAAATGCTACCATAGTTATTTACAGGGAAGGATTATTTTTGCAAATATTTTTGCACGCGTTGGCGGTGGACGTATGTTTGTGTAAGCATGTATGTTATGTATATTTATGTATAACGTTTATTTTAACGTGACACAGAAAATCCGCAAACGAATTCTAGTCTCCCATTTTTTTAATTTAAAAAAAGACCAGTGTTATAAACGGATTCGTTCGTAGTCTCATCTCTTTGTCAATAACGCAGAAATCTGTACAGACGATAGTAGTCACCTATGAACACCTTTTATAAATACATATATAACAGTTTTATATGAAGCATAAAGTATATAACACCTGATAACAAGAAGACATATAAGACAAATATAGGATTTTATGATTCTGAGGTATTGATAATATACCTATTGATAATATCAGTTCCTATTGATAATATCATTAAACGTATTGTGAAGGAAGCAGTATAGGAGCTAGATTTTTTAAAATTAAGGATATCATATTTTAATTAAGGATCAACATAATATTTTCTCATAGATACTTAACAATTGATAAAATGTAATATACATTTCGTCTGGTAAAAAGATGGATAAAGGACGACCTCTTCGAATCCTGTCTTGAGTTTTTTCTAAGATTTCCGTACAAAAGTCTGCTCAAAGTTTTATAAATTTTACTCGAGCGTGAAACAAAAATAAGCTTCATTTTTGTCAGGGAACAAAGCTCCCATACTTGTGTTTTCGTAATGATGCTTCAAAAGATGCTGAACGTTGGAATTACTCGTTACTGCCAACGACGTACAAGGTTAAGCAGTTGTCGAGTGGACAGTAGAAGTGGAGGGTCACTTCAATTCGGACACAAACAGTCGCTAGATCTCCAAAGAGCTCTCTCTTTCTTTCTCTCGATTATAAAATTAATTAAAACTGAAATACTCGTTTCATGTTCCCTTGTAAAATACGTATTTAATTGCGTTTCTATATATAACTAGCTGGTGCCCGCGACTTCGCCCGCGTAACTTTGTAAATTATATACTAAAACCTTCCTCGAGAACCACTCTTTCCATTGGTGAAAACAGCATAAAAATCGGTGCAGTAGTTTTTGAGTTTATCGCGAACAGACAGGCAGACAGACGCGGCGGAGGACTTTGTTTTATAATATGTAATGAAAATGTTGTGTTTGTCTGTGTATCTCTCAAAAACTCGAAAACTGGCCGACGTATTGACTTGAAATTTTTACACAATATGCAATCCGCTTCAAGGATTGATCTTATCAATATTTTTGCGTAATAATATAATCTTGATCACAAGAAAAATAGCTTTTTTTTACTGCGCCAGCTCCCGAAAGCAAAGAGAACTAATCACCAACGATAACCGCTGTCACATTTAAAGTGGAAGTTAGCCGTTGTTATGGCAGCCGCTGACCGTTGAACGTCAAAGAAAACCACAGCGAAGCGTGGTCGGACTCAGCTAGTAATTTAATAAAATATTTCCATTATAGACAGTCCATTAAACTTACGATGCGACGCCTATCGCACTGGCGTTTCTTCGTTAGTGACTATCAAAAATCTTACTATACTTTGAAGTGTACATGTTTATCTTTCATTATTTCCTTAGTTATCCGTACCTTTTCCATCCGTTTGTTATTCTTTGTTCAATTTCCTTATCGTGAAGGTAGATGTTATTATTTGAGGATGAAATATTCACTCACATATTCAACGTTCGTATTCACTCACATATTAATGCTATTTGGATAAGAGTCTGGAGCCATTTTTTGTCTAGTAAATAGTAAATGAAAATCCGTTTGTTTGTCCGCGCTTATTTCCGAACTGACTGAAGTATCGCTGGTACGAACTCGCAGGTGAACTCTAGAGTCCTTCTCAGAACGATTATTCTCAGTTCTATGGAGAGCTTTTATTGTTATAGCGTGTTTTTAATGCCACATAAGTACTAAACATGATAACCAACCATAATCATAATCGCGAAAGTGTCTTTTGTCCAGGAGCAAACATTAAATATGAGAATAAAAGGAAAAATAGATTGCTTGGTACACTGTGCCGGGCCTCAGTCGTAAACTTTTAATGCGTCACTTTATCGTCGATGACATCAAACTGACAAATCATATCCTTTTAAATAATTATACGCGAAATATAAGTTTAATAAACATTTTTATATTTTTATGTTGTTTGTTTTACAATTATTACAAATTTTATTAATGTTTAGAACTGTCTGTGTACATGTCACAAGGTTATTGTAAACGCCTTGATATTATAATCGCGAGGAAATTTGTTAATCGTCTTCCACTTCAATATAACAGAGACAATCAGTGACGATATAATTTTTATTGGTCGATTCACTGCCATTAAATATTGGCATTAACAAATGACTATTCAGGGAACGTGTCACTAACTGATATCTAGTGAAATTGTCAAAATATCACTGCGTTACAATATCTATTTTATAGTGAAATTAGATTTGACCTAACTGCTTTGGATTTGACGGACCTGTTTTGGAAAACTCAATGAAAAATTGTGGACTTGACTTGACTGACTAATCTCGGGATCTCCTACTTTTAATATTAATTTGAATTTAGCCTTTTTTATTTTTACAATAACACTAAAATATGTGAAGTTACAAAAGAGCTCGAGACATCGTGTTTTTGGTCGCGATTGATAATAATAATTACACAACTTGTGTAATGCATTATTTGCATTATATGCATGCATTATACTCGATTTTGTTATTTCCAGTGATACCTATTATAGAACTCTTTAGAATTTTTATAACTTTTAGCAGCATTCCGCGAGAATTTTATGCTTCCTAACATTTTTTCTTTTTGCTCAGCTGTTAACATTCCCAGAGTAATATTAAATAGCCTAAACATTACTCTAGAAATGGGGCCATCAAAGGCAAAAAAAATAATTTTTTGTTCTGTGGTAACAGAGATTGTGCGGCGTTCAAACAAAATTAAAACAAATTGTTCAGCGTTTTATATTAGTATGTAAAAATCCCACAAATTCAAGGAGATTTACATTCGCCAGTTAGAGAGAGTAATATCGGCGTAGAACGCGCCGTAAGAAACCTTGCACAACCCAGTTTCATAGTAATTCCGTGCATCCTACATTCCAAAGTTGACCTATGTCACTTCAGTAACGCGTTCCACTTTTCAATTCGCCTGGCACATTTTTTTCTCATCAAACTATAAAATGTACAAGAACAATAATAAACCAAAAATAACATATTTATCATAGACACGAGATCTGTTATGCCATTTAGTTATACACGATCAAGCATATGGTCCAATTGGCCATGATACGATTGGCTTGATTAAGGCGAGAACTTAGCAGAAAAGTGTTATTTTCGTCGTCTAATTTGATCTCATAGAGTAAAATTAATTTAAATAAAAATACAGTGAATATACAAACTATATTTAAAACGTTTGAAGTAGACAGATTAATACAAAAAAATAGCAATTTACTCAAAAAAAAAAACATTTCTCGTTACAGTAATAAAAAATTTCAGCGACACCTACATTTTGTTTTTAAGCTTATTAATTAAGTTCTGTACTAAAATTTTAATCGGCTACTTTACATGTTTTACAAAAAGAAAAACCTTTCAATTTTAAACGTGGAGTATAAGTTATTTCCTAGAAGCTATAAAAATTTGCTATGCAATATTGCACTTAAAATGCACTTAAAAGGTTCCGCTAATTTTGTTACTTGTGTGTAACCGTACCATATCGATTGGACGATAGGCTTGATAGTGTATGGCTAGCATTAATATTATTGAAGTCATTAATTCGTGTCAAGTATGCATCAAATGTGTAAACCTCATTTGATAACCAATACATGTTTGATAACCTCCTACGAAATGCAACTACGAGTATGTGGCCAACACGTAAGTCCATAGTACTGCAACAAACACGTTCAGGGAATCTTTTATTTCAAAGCTCAAGTTTATACTTGAGTTAATGCAATGAATACGTTCTTTCTTTTTCTTTTTTCTTTGATATTAGGATATAAAATTACACACACTGTATTGACAGCAATAATAATATAAAACGTCTTGGTGAGAGAGCGAACATTCATTATAACAATTTTTATAGTCAAATACGTTACTTTTATCTATTCTATATCTATAAAAATATTAAAGCCTCTGCCACTTCTGTTCCTTTTTTTTTTAAAGGGGAATCCATCATGGCTTAGGGAAAGTCTCAAGATGGAGGGAGTAGACCTACCTACTAAACCCCTTGGCGTTTTCTTCTAACTCACCCATCAGATTTTCATACTATTTTCACTAATTGAAAGAGCGATAAACGAAGGACTTGAGTGTAAAATTTACCCATAGTTACAATATATTTTACAGATACTTACGAGGTACTTTACACAGATACTAATAATTTCACCTATTAAATATGTAGGTCAGCTCTCATCTGCGTACCCTAGTCGACATCAATATTATCGCGGCAAAAACGCTGAGTTCCTAAATTTTATAATTATTATGAATATTTTAAACAGAGGTTGCTTTTATTGTATATTATATATAGCATTGTATTTGTATAACAGCAGTCGACATACATAGTATCGAGTGAGTGATCCGCCTGTGGCTTTTCACGGGTGCATTTTTCAGGGAATTTTTTTTAATTTTTTTCTTCATAAAATATCTTTCTCAAACTTAAACAAATATTTGAAAAAAATAATTAGCCGAATTGATCCAGCATTATCGAGTTTTGCACTTAGCGACACTAGATTAATAAAATAAAAATTTATAGTTTTTTTTTTACTTATAACGAGATTTGACCATTGATTTACTAGAAGCTATTTTGAAGTCAGTCACAAAAGTATTGCAAAAAATATTATAATATATCTCTTACGTTTACCAAGTGAGGCAGTTTTCCCCCGGGGCTGTAACTACTACAAAGGGTTTCAAAATGTATAAATACAGTAAACATCGTACCTAACAGTGACGGCTGTCCGGCTTAACCCGATTGTTCCTCCGAATAAGGGTAAAAAGAAATAAAAAATTCAGTTGTAACCTTTCAGCTGCACTTCATTTGTAGATAAATTGGAAAATGCTAGCGCAAATGGGTCAGACCGAGCCGGTTTCATTACAGTCTTACATTTAAATGAAGCCTTTATTTAAACGTAGGCTTTGTTGTATAAGCTATAGTAATATAAAATGTACAAATCCATATATATATAAGAATTTATTCTTCCGCCATGATTTCATATAGAAATCATGTACGAACATGGTATTATAATAGAAAGTCTACAAATCCATACCAATATTACCTTTTCACGCCTTAACTATTTCACCGATCAACATGAAATTTTGCATACCGTTGTCAGGGATACCGGAAAGGACATAGGGTACCTTCCATCCTTAATTTTAAACACAGACGAAGTCGCGGGCACCAGCTAGTATGATTAAAACAAGGTAACAAGGTATCTATGATTTATACTTATTAAATCGCTCGTCCTAACTGTCTACAACGCACAGCCAAAACTACTAAGTCTAGAAAGCTTAGAAGGAACATATACATGAAGTTATAGGCGAACCTGCCATTAAATTGACTGTCAGCTTGTCTGTCGAGTTTAACATTTAAAAAATATATATATATGAATATTTTACTTTTAACACCTTTATAATTATGTGTCATAGCTTCCTTAAAACCCTCGATCAATGCTCTATATAGGCATTGATGATTTAGTAACACCATGTTATTTGTATTACTCATATAATTTACACAAACTTCATCAAGATAAAATGACCAATTTGAGTTAATGAGCCGCTCAATAAGCCTATTGATATATAATTCAACAAAAGCGGGGTGCCGCAAGCCACATTAAAATCCTGTATTCATCCGATAGTGGTGCTGACCCACCTCACCCGATAAGTGTTTTTAATTTCAACTTTTGAGTGAAAATTATGTATTATATAAAATAGGGTCTCGACGTCTCTTTAGGGTGTTGAGAGAAAGTTCATGGCATATTCCAGGGCCTTACAAACATGTCGCGGAAGAGTGTTCGTCCGACCTCGCAACTTCACCTATAGTGGACGCGGAGGACGCCAAGAGGTTTAGGTCTATCCCACTTTTTTTTGTCGAAGAGAAATCGTCTTATTAATCCCCTACTGCTAGGCGGTAGGGGATTAATAAGACCCCTAGGCGGTAGGGGTATGTGGGACTCGACCAGCATACTCCACGTGCGCACGTGCAGGCGGAACTGGCCCCTACCCACTAAAACTCCCCGGTGTCTCCTTGCCCTTTGAGTGGGGGGTGGACGGGCTCTGCCGAGGCCACTGCTCCGATCCACCCTCCTCGGGCGGCCTAGCCATTGCTGGCTAGGCTGACGCCAACGAGGGAGATTGCCCCCAGACGGGGGGGACCCGTGTAGGCACACACAGCTAGGTCTACCCCACTACCATCTCGGGGCAGGAGGCCGACATAACCCACCAGTCTGTCCCCAGGCCGGTGGGTATCCATGATTGATTGCTCTTGTAAAAAAAGGGCATTACAAACTTCCTACAAGACTACATGAGAAAATATATCCAGTAGTTACTTTTTTTTTTTGAACCATCTTCTGTTTTTATAAAATAAAAAGAAGAGCTTCTTCATCACTACAGTCGCTCGACATAGTTAAAAAGATAAAACTTCAAAATGTTGTCTTATGTAACTTTAGGTATAGAAATGTTAAAATTTAATGTAGTCTGGACTACATGAAAAAATATATCCAGTAACTAGTTACTTATTTTTTTTTTTGAAACCATCTTCTGTTTCTATAAAATAAAAAGAAGAGTTTCTTCATCACTACATTCGCTCGACATAATTAAAGAGATAAAACTTCAAAATGTTGTCTCATGTACCTTTAGGTGTAAAAATGTTAAAATTAGGTTAATTTTCAGTCGGCTCATATCCAAGTTCGAGTCGCGAACGAGTACGTCTCTGAGTATCGTAATGTGGGAAGTGCCTAACTTGTTATTACGTAAAATTACAAAACAAACGTTAGACTAAATATATAATATAGTGGAGTTACGTGGAGTAGTTATTCCCAACGGGTTCCCTCTGATTTACCTTTTAAACGGCTTGTTGAACTTTCCCAAGGTAAGCTCACAAGAGTAAAGATTTACTTCAAGGTGTATTTAGTTGGGATTTGTTATATATATTAGGTATGTAATTATGCATATAGTATGACCTATTTTTGTCTTCCGTAAAAGAGTTTTTCTCTGTTCGGAGTGTTTGATTTTCCAAAAAAAAGAAAAAAGGATGGTGTTATATTGTTTGCCAATTGTCCATATATTGTGTGACTTTTCAGACGGTTAATTACTTATTAAAGTATTGAATATTTAAATACTGGCAGTAGTATAGTTAAAATTTTGACTGTAACAGTTTATGTGCAGTATTTCACGGTATTTTGTTTAATATATACTAGAAGTAAGCCAATGCAGATAAAAATACGTATTTTTAAATTAATATGAAAAGCTGTTTTAATTCATGATATATTATTAAAGTTGTATAATGAAATTTCATAATTTTTCGTTATCTCTTTGAGTGCGTTTTTAGGTATTCAAAGGTATGAGATCCCTTTGGGAGCACAGTGAGGCAGAATTTCATTTAACACGCGGATTTAACTTTGAAATTAATCTACTCGATGTGCGCAAAGAGAGAGAATGTGAAATGTTTGTAACTTAAAAATGTATGCTAATCAAACATTTTTTTAAATAATATGGAAACAATAATATGTTTCATTTGAAAACAATTTTTTTAACACTTTCCGTTATTTATCCAACTTTTGTATGTCACAATGGACACTCAATATCAATATTCAAACACTATTTCGTTTAGCCAATTATATTGATCTATGATATACCCAATGCTTATAGTTTCTAGATCCGTTGTCACCTATCAAAACTGTTTTTAAACTTTTATTGAACCTTGGCAATGTCATAACACCGTTATGCTTGCAAATACATTATTTTAATCCAAAAATAGTTTATCACCTTTACTCTAATCTCTGTCTAACTTACAAAAAAAATTAAAAAATCATATCAATAAAAACTATGTTGTCAACTTTCAAATCATATTAGTTAAAGAATTATTTTTTCGAAATTAGTTTTTTGGTCCAGCGTGAACTAGTCATGCACGTCCATCTCTCGGACTTTTTTTTTTCTGACAGAAAAACCGATTGCCCTCGTATAGCCAGTAACCATGTCTAGAGACATAATGGCCTCGAAACTATTACGTACGAGACATTAGTCAAAATGATCCATTGTTTAAGTTATTAAAATATGTCGCGTCCCAAATCGAGTCTGCGTCTTGAACTTTTTTTATATGTCTTGAACATATAGGGGAACTTTTTTTATTGCAATACTTTCTTGTTACGAAACAAGCTTTCAAATGCCATCGGAGTTTTCTAACTTCACTATCGTGCACGTATTCCTATTCACCTCGTATCCTCATCAAGAAACGGCAGGAAGTTAAGATCCTATAGGTAAACGCTTCCTGTTGGAATGCGGTACTTGAAAATTGGAAACAATCTTGTAGCGCTCATTTAATACCTACACGAATAAATTATAAACTTACTCGTACTAGTGACACGACCCAGCTTCGGCAAGATTGCTCTAGTCTGATGTAATGTAATGTGAAAGATTCTAATTTTTAATCAGTGGCTCTAGTATGAGTTTATAATGCCCGCACTCGGCCTATTATAAACTCATACTAGATACTAATTTCACAGGAATAAGCCAAAAGTAACTAAAAGCCAAAAGGTCCGAAAGTAATTGGTTTTTTTTATGAAATGTATTTACGTATAAATGTATTTTCTAGAAGATTTTTTTTTAATTATATCAATACGCTTGATTTTTGCATAGACATTATACTAAAACTGGTATTTTAGTTCAGTGTTTATGGCTATCGTCTTCCAAAAACACCATGCCTTGCTGACCCTGACAAAATGGAGTAAAACATATTTACTATACAGATCAAGGTAAGGATAATAGGAGAGGAGAATCCAAACCAACCTATTTTACAGTGGTTTTTGATAGTTACTGTCGCTAGACGGGCTGTCTAACTTATGACTTCTTCAGGCCAGACGCAGTATATCTTGCCACTAGATAAAAATGTAACCTTCGATAACCTTGATACTTTAAATGTTAATTAACAATGTGGCAAGGTGAGGTCGAGAGACCTCTAGACGAATATGAGTCAGCAAAGTAAGATGACCCGAAAACACCTTTGCTTATCAATTTTATAACATGATTTACAGTTTCTAGGGCATTAGCTTGATTATTTAGTTGTTAATTATTATCATATAATTATAATAAACAAACATAATTGCAACTTCTATAAACGGTTTTGTGTTTTAATGAACGTTACTTATCTATCTGTTGTATATAAATAAAAATAAATCTCTAAATGTGTTGCTAACCGCAAAACTCGAGGGCCAATTCGACATTTTTTTTTAAATTTCCATTGTATGTCCGAGGAAGGTTCTTATAAAGAAAAAAATGGAAATATTAACCGAATTTTTTGTTTAATAAAAAACATTAGTTATACATCAGCTAACACAGTCCAGTAGTATTTTTATTTATCTTTTTTTATTTTATTATTTACTAGCTGGCGCCCGCGACCTCGTCCGCTTTGAAAAAAAAAGTAGCCTATCCTGTGTCTGTACGTCTATATGTTAATCTACCAAGTTTCATGAAAATCAGTTAATTCGTTTAAGAGTTATGGACGAGGAACATACATACATAGAATACCTACACTTACAGATTTATTATTAGTATTGATTAAACACAATGCTTTGTTGCAGGACGGAGATGTGATAGAATTGTGCCAAGTCAGTGATATCAGATCTGGAGGAATACCGAAGGTAAATTTCAAAAAATCTTATTATATTTAAATCTAACTTGGATTCGAGCTTAATTATAATTAAGATATGCACCACTTTTTATTTTTACATTTTTTACTAATTACTCGTATTAATCTATATATATATTTCTTCTGTGCGTGTGTATGTCACTGAATTCCTAAACGGCTGGACCGATTTTAATTCTGTCTTCACTTATGGATAGAGGGGTTAATCAGGAATGGTTTGTATGTAAAAAAAATTGGTCGCAGACGAAGTCGCATATTTACTAAATTCAAAGGTGGTTAAAATTTCTCTATCAGCATATTCAGAATATTTTATTTTTGTATGTATACAATAGAACAATAGAGCCATAAACAAATTTGTGTTGCCCCGCTCTGGTGTTGCTCGTGTCTTCAGGCGACGGTAGCCAAGTAGACCGTCAGCCTGCCAGCCATCCTTTTCAATAAAAATGTAAAACATTGTGTGCAAACTAGTAGTGAATTTTCGTAGAATTTACCTAAAAATTATAAATGTATATTCCATAAAAACATCATTTAACAATATTTGGTTGGAAAGTTATAAAACAGCTGTTCGTGACGTCACAGCATAATGATGTCACTGTTTTCAAAACGGCCACTAAACACACACTGGGCTTCCGGCTGTTTACACATCAAATGTTCCCTTTGTTTATCAAATTTAGCCGCTATCATAATATGTGTTAATGGGAAAATTTCAGGACATGAAATTGCTGAACAATTTGGAGAAAAAACACGGCGATAAGTTGGAGGACATATCTTTGACGATATGCAGTGGCACGGATTACATCAATATCAACTATCAGCACGTGGTCTGTCCCAACCCAGAAACGGCTAAGGTCAGTACATCGTTATCCATTTATTGTATTGATAAGTATGTAGTTAACATTTTTAGTGAGTGCTACCATACCATTATGAAAAAACCTGTACTGCCACTCATATGACACTCATATTTTCTTAAACATAAAAGACGAAATCTAAAACTAATAAGACCCTAAATATCAAAGAGAAAATATTCTTTGTAATCACCAGTTATAATGGTTCTATGTACCTATGCAGTTTACTAATTTTTGTTACTCAAGCAGTTTTTTCAGTGAGTTAAATCGCTATTTAAAACTACATAGTCAATTTTAAAGCTTACGTGAAGGAAGCCATAAAACTTGTTTCATAATGAAAAAATAAAATCATATGAGAAATACAGTAGAACGTATTTACAATGAATTAAAAGGTTGAAATTAAAATTTTGAAAAAAATATTTTTTCCTAAGTAAGCTTCTCAGATTTAGAAAATATATTTCTTCCAAATTTTCGAAGGCACACTTTATACAGAGGTACAATTTTTGAGCCTGTATATTAACACCTTTTTTCCTATGTATTCATAAAAGGTATGGTTGGACGGACTCAGAAAAATCACACATAACGTAAAAGCGAACAACGTGTGCCCCATGACCTGTCTGAAAAAGCAGTAAGTCTATGCACGAAGCAATCACTTTCGGGCGTGGCTTTTTTTTACCTTGACTTTGGGTCTTTTTATGGGCTGTGTCTGTTTTCAATGGGGTATTAACTTTAGTTGTATGTTTTTTATTATTTCTAAGATTAATGCATGTGGCAGAGAATGCGGCAATTCTTTTGCTTAAATATTTATTATTTATTTAATAATGCATTTTTTAAATTAAAACAAATTATTTACGAGTATTAAATGTAAATATTGCATGTGAGATGTTGGGTGAAAGATGTTGATGTTGATGCGTGAAGGTTCTATATAAATAGCATTTGAGATATTTTAATTATTATAATACGAAGGTGAACAAATAATGCGGAAAATTTTATTAATATTTTTGCGCAATTACAAAAAGTGAATCAATTTAAATATCAAAATTACAAAGTATGTGGAACACGTGACTTTTATATAATATATATTTAAGTAATTTTTTTTTTTTTTTAAATAAATTTTTAAATGTATTAAATGTTTATATTTGCTCATCTCAAATCAAATCAATTATATTTTCACATTATATTTCAATTGTTCTCGTATAAAGCCTTCACCTTTGGGAAAATTTAAATTTCATTACAGTTAACAATCAACGATGCATGATTTTATGCTTTTGCTTAATTTTCAATATTTATTAGTTGACTAAAATTTTAAATTGTCATTTAATTCTTTTCCCCGTTATACTCATTTTTTTTTAATTCTTGTAATCCTGAAATCCTAATCTTGTGTAAGTTACGTTGCATGCTCGCCAAAAGATTTGGAAGGAGGGACTGCGCGCCATCACCCACAATAACAAATCGAACAATGTTTGTCCACGGACTAACCTTATGAAACAGTATGTCCGTTTATTTTATAAATTTCACCAGCTAGCTAAGAGAAAGATTATCTTACATAGTTTGTAGAACTGGCTAGGCAAATTTGAGTGCTATAGTCCAAGCATTAAGCTTCATTGTGGCACAGCCACTGCTATTCGCGCTGCTCTATTTATTGCTTACGATATTTGGTTTCATGCTTAACTAGCTGTTGCATGCGTCTTCGCCCGAGTAACTTTATAAAATACAGCCTATCTTACTCGCTTATAACGTAGGTGAAAAAAATTTAAAATAGATTCAGCAGTTCTTGAGTTTATTCATTACAAACGTATAAATCTTCTCTCTTTATAATATAAGTACAGATGTAATTTTTGCACACCTTACATATACCTATATAAGATATTATAATGTAAGAGTTGTACTTTTTTTACATACGAGTATAAGAAGCATCCAATTCCATGTAATTTACACCGTCCTTGCCACAAACCAAAAACAAAAATCTTGTTCATTTTTGTAATTAATTATTTTCTTGAAAAAAACTTTTTTTTTGTTGTGTGTCACAAGTCTATTTCCCTAGACTATTCTGAAAAATTCGGACGAACGCCTTTAAGAGATTACTAAGTACATCTTAAAATTCAAAACCAGTTTTTCTAGAAATAAATTTTTGTTAATAAAAAATAAAAGCTTCTAACAAAATGCCTGGATTAAGTGACTCGAGAAACATGCGAAGTAAATTGGGTCGCATTATTTTAAACAATCTAATTTCACCTTACAGAATGTTTCAAAGCGGTGTACGTTCACCTTTGAAATTCGTTTCAAGTTAATCATATATTGTATAAATCGTTTATTTATTAGATTATACTCGTAAAGAGGACTTTAATATTGATTTTTCAGTAACTAAATGTCATGTGTATTTTTCTTTTTGAGTAATGAGTATGAGAAACATATCGAACTTACGATTAAATTGTAATCTCATTTGGGTTTTAAAATTAAGATGACCATTTTCTTATTATCGTAGCTGAATATTATTTAAAAAATATTATTAAAATAGCAAAGTTATTGCTGACTGTGAGTTTACCTTTTTTTAAACAAAACTAAAGATCAATTTTTTTGAGTAATTAACTGTAATGAGCATGATTAAAAAATAATAACATAACCCTCTTTGGATCAAACAACAACAATGTGGAAGCACCTTCTTCAGAACTAAATAATATAACGCAAAATATTGCGTATATTTTGAGTTATATTATATTTTTTACTTTATTACTTAATTATAAAAGCACGAGAAACAATATCATAAGTTCTCATACATTGTGCACACAACTCTTTAGCTTTTTCGCTAAGAAAATTGTTTTTTTTTTGTAAGAAATTTTCTTTTAAAGAGTATTTACTAAGTACACGATGATAGTTTTTTTTTAATTTAATTACATGGTGGGTGATAGTTTTTTGCTATTCACACCTACAAGTTTTGTTGTTGATTAGAACCACACAATTCCAATGTAATAAATTATATTTTTATAGCATCACTTAATTGCCTTTCAGTGTAGCAAATCCTTAATCCGAATCGTTTGCAATTAGAACAAGTAATTGACGTTCTACTAAATATTCTCTCTTGCCGGTTCCAATCTTGACATGACCTAAATGTATTAGTAACCACGCTTCACTCAATTAACTCGACTACTTTGGGGAACTGGTATACAAATAATAAGTTACAACAATCTTATATTGCACTAGCTGGCGCCCGCGACTTTGTTCGTGTTGAACATTTAGACGTACAGGACACAGGATAGGCTACTTTTTACTTTTTCAACGCGGACGAAGTCGCGGGCGCCAGCTAGTACATACATAAAAAAATTCTAAAAATCGTCAATTTAGTTTCAGTACCATGTATAGAGCCCATAAACACGATATCTCTGAAAACAAAGTAACTTACTCCATGACCAACCCTTACAGATTTATTATTAGTATTGATTGATGATGATGATTTCAAAGCTCAGTTTGTGTATTTTCTATTTATTTCAATCTAATTGTCACATGATTTAGTTAAAATCGTTTAGGGCCTCTTTCACCAACTACAAGTAAAGTGTGATTAGTTACTAGTTCAAGTATCGCTAATTGGCGACTAAATGTTAAGAGTATCTTGTGTCAATTTCATTGAAATTACAAGGGTGCAGATTACCTGTGACGTTGCTTGTGTTATAGGCGACGGTAGCCACCTACCATCAAGTGAACCCTCACTCTTTCTGAGACGACCTTTACCTCAAAAGAGGTTAAAAGGAATTATTATTAATCCGTTATATGTTTCAGTTGGATGCGACTATCGTTCCTGACGGATCCCAAAGGGAAGGTGCCAGTGAAGGTTGTCGCCAGGACCTTCGCGTCCGGGAAGACAGAGAAGCTGGTATACCAGGGCCTGTCCGAGCTTGGGCTTCCGTCTGGCAAGAACGAGTCCATGGAAAGAGAAGCCTTCACCTTCGACAAGTTCTATGCTCTCTACCACAAGATCTGTCCGAGGAATGATATCGAAGAACTGTTTAGGTCTATGTAAGTTGGCTTTTGTTAATGTTATACTGTGCTTTTTAATGTTTGGGACTTTTACCGTACAAACAAAAGTATATTAGCACCCTTATCCCCGGTGACCGGTGACTTTAAATGACGGTTAGCCTACTTGACAGATGGTGAAAGAGACCCTAACAGTGAAGTAATTAATCGGCACTTTATTTGAAGGTGGTAAAAAGGGACCTTAGCGTAATAACACGATTCTAACTAATTACCTAAAAAATGATTATCTTATTATTAGGTTACCCTAATAAATAGGGGCACAGCCGTGTTAAGAGCTATATATTATAAGGTAGCAATATATTGTCAACAATAATTGTGTCGTTCAGTGTAAAAGTGAACTATCTCCTTGTAACTGAATTTTAGAATAACGAGCTTTTTGCGAATTATAGTGTAGGAAAAAATATATAAGCATTCATTCATTGTGTTCATCTATGGGATTTTAATGCAACTATTGGAGTTACTTCACTTTTATATTGAAAGTTATGACTAAATGTGATATCATTAGGCAAAAAAAGATGGTTTTAAAAATAGGGAGTTACACCACTTTTACAATGAACGACACAATTGTGCATGGTTGTACATTTCCAGTACTCAAGGCAAATCGGAGCGCATAAATTTGGAGCAGTTTGTTAACTTCCTGAACGAGAAGCAACGCGACCCTCGACTCAACGAGATCCTGTACCCGCTCTACGACGAGAAGAGAGCTCTCGAGATCATCGTCGATTATGAACAGGACGATGAAGCCAAGACCGCTAGTGAGTGTTCAATTCCAAATTTAAAAACACGCATTAGATAATATAATATATCGTAATATAATAATATATTATTTATTCACAAATCTATAAACTATTAAGAAATAAATATAAACTTGCAGGTTCTATAAAATAAGTAATTCTTTTGTGTATGCAGTAAGTTACAAAACGACAAACAGAAACTAATCAATAAATTAATTCAATTAATTAAAAATCCTAATAATATAGTATAATATAGTAGTGAAAATTTGTTAAGATTGATGTTTGTTAATCACGCAAAAACGGCTGAACCAATTTGGATGACGATATTTACCACAAAGATAGTTAATTACCTGAATTAACGTAATAGGATACATTTTATCCTAGAAAAATGATTGGTTCCCAAGGGATCGCCTAAAATATAAAAAATTGACGCCACCATTGTCAAAGCGATAAAGATGTCAGATATTTTCTTAGGTTTTATATTTTACATTTTTCAAAACGTGGTGTCATTTCACGGTTGTCTTATGTAAGTTACGGTAGTCACTGTCGCCAAACGGGATGTCCAGTCTATGACTGCAATACGCTGTGTGTCCTGTTTGTAAAGATTTTATTGACAGGAACATATTATTCTTATTCTGCCTTCCCGATAGGACGAAACAGCAATTTGGCTACAAAATTGACATTTTCTTTTGAACGGTTCCAGAATGTCTCACCAAAGACGGCTTGATTCGCTACCTCATGTCCGACGAGAACGCCCCCGTCTTCCTCGACCGATTGGACTTCTACATGGAAATGGACCAGCCTCTATCCCACTACTACATCAACTCCTCCCACAACACCTATCTCTCGGGGAGACAGTTCGGTGGCAAGAGTTCTGTTGAAATGTACAGACAAGTCTTGCTCGCTGGATGCAGGTAAGATTGAAAATATTTTCAACCAAACAACCACAAAGGGACAATAACACCAGAGAAGGTGTAATTCTGAATAGGAGAAATAGTAAGAAAGAAGACTGCATTTCTTACGCATTGATCTTGTTAGTAATTTTGGTTATACATATATGTATCTGAATTGTCTAGCTAAAATGGAAATATAATTGAGTTAATATTGACATAAAATATAATAATTATGTATTGACATCTTACTATTCTAAATTATGTAGTCATGTTGTTGATGTTTTTTGCATAATCATAATAATACTAATACTTAATCATGTTGTAGAACTCTTGTTAAATTATTTTTTGCACGCCTGTGATAAAAAGGCGAATCATGAAGTAACTTTTTTATAACACCTAATACCTACTACCATATTTTAGGCACATAAATAAATATAAAATAAATCTAAAGTATAAATTACAATTAATTTGCTGAACATTTCCTGAAGACAGTTTTGATAATTAAGCTCTGTTTTGATCAGTTTATTTAACTATTTTTTGATGTAAAATATAAAGTGTAGATTTAAGTTCCGCTTGGAATAAACTGGTTGTGTAAGCGTAAAATGGATATTCCAGATGCGTAGAGCTGGACTGTTGGGACGGAAAGGGCGAGGACGAAGAGCCAATAATAACCCACGGGATGGCGATGTGCACGGACATCCTGTTCAAAGATGTGATCTACGCTTTGAGGGACACGGCCTTCGTGACGTCAGACTTTCCGGTGATCCTGTCATTTGAGAACCACTGCTGCAAGGCGCAGCAGTACAAATTGGCCAAGTACTGCGATGAGATCCTCGGCGAGTTGCTGCAGAAGGAACCGCTTCCGGACCATCCGGTGATTTTTTTAAAATATATTATAAGTCTTTTTAATTGTTGCTTCTGACGTGACGTGTGTCTTTAAATATTTGGTGGAAAAGTGATAACGAAATCATTTAAAATCTACATATCTATCATATATAATATTATATACAAAATTTGATTACCATAATTTTTTGGTATATGATAAATTCAATTTTTTTGAATTCGATTAATGTATATATATATTTTTTCTATTTCAACACTATAAAACGTTTAAGATTGATATCAATTCAAGAGAAACATTTATATAAACTTTAAATAAATCATAACATAAATTGTTCATAAATTTATTTTATTTTATTTTTTCATAAATTGTTCGCTTTCGCTGCTATAGTTTATTTTATTTTTTTTAACAAACGAGTCCTGAGTATTTATGTCTCACGCATATTTCCGATACTGACCGATCTAAGACATACTTGATGGGTTATTTTTAGGGAGGGGCTTTTTGTTTCAAATTGTAAATAATTGTGTATAATAATTTTTCGGTTTTGTATATTAAAATTGCAACTAAATGTAATATTTTTGGGCACTTTACTTAACTGTACGAGTGAAATGTCATGAAAGAAATGTCCGTTTCAGTTGGAGCCGGGCGTTCCGCTTCCGCCTCCCATCGCTCTCAAGAGGAAGATAATGATAAAGAACAAGCGGCTGAAGCCGGAGGTGGAGAAGCAGGAGCTGGACCTGTTCCGCCAGGGACAGTTCGTAATCGAGGACGAGGTGAAGGAGGACGCGTCCGCCGTGGTCCCGATCCCCGAGGAGAAGAAGGTGGAGGAGGCTCCGGTGGGGGCGCCGGGGGAGGCGCCTCCGGGGGCTGAGGGCGACGCTCCTCCCCCGGCTGCCTACACCGGTTCCACCACAAGCGTCCACCCCTGGCTCTCCTCCATGGTCAACTACGCGCAGCCAGTCAAGTTTCAGAGCTTCGAGGAGGCGGAGAGTATGTGTTTTCTTGCTTGTTGCTCTCGCGGTTTTTTGTCTATACCGATATTATAAAGAGAGATTTGTATTTTTGTGTGTGTTTTAATGATTAAACTCAAAATGTTGTGTATGATCTTTCGTAAATTATATTAACAGAGAAAAAGCTGTGATAAAAAAGTATGTTAACAAAATTACTCGTAGCTTATTAAGCAGAAACAACGTACAGACACATAGGAGTGTTTCTCTAACTAACCAGGTTAATAGGAAACCGGGTTATAATAAAATGCACGATTACAATAAGAGAATAAGAAATATATGTATATAAGGAAATCTATGTAGAAATATTTAGCGTTCACATAACAGTCAAGTTGACCATCTAACGGTATTTGGTAGTAGTCTACGAGGTGTCAAGTTAAACCTTGATAAACGGGGTCACTCAATTGACTATGAAAGAGACATAAAACCCCCCTTACATATTTTGGTCCTTCGAGCCGGATCGCACTAAAACGCAACCGGATCGTTTGTTGTGTAAAGATTTACGATCCTTACATGTAATGCATTTTAACATTACACAAATTTAAAAAAATAGTTAAGCAAAAATTATGTAAGCAACTGTGAGGTTTCTTGCAAATTTTCCTCATAAATGCATTCCAAACAGACGATAAATGAAAAAGAATTGACCACACTGTATGAGACTGAAACTCGATGCCAATTGAGTGAAGAATATTTTCATAAATTTATATTTTAGAGAAGAACATCCACCACAACATGTCGTCCTTCGCGGAGACGACCGGCATGAACTACCTCAAGTCGCAGGCCATAGACTTCGTCAACTACAACAAGAGGCAAATGTCGCGCATCTACCCGAAGGGCACTCGCGCCGACTCCTCCAACTACATGCCCCAGGTGTTCTGGAACGCCGGTTGCCAGATGGTCTCGCTCAACTTCCAGACGTCCGACCTTCCTATGCAGCTGAACCAGGGCAAGTTCGAGTACAACGGCAACTGCGGGTTAGACTAATCTTCTATCTATATCTATACTATTATATAAAGCTGAAGAGTTTGTTTGTTTGTTTGTTTGGTTGTCCGCGCTAATCTCAGGAACTACTGGTCCGAATTGAAAAATTCTTTTTGTGTTGGATAATCCATTTATCGAGGAAGGCTTTAGTTACGCTATATAAAATTTTGAACGCGGACGAAGTCGCGGGCACCAGCTAGTATATTATAAAAGGCGATGTGTGTGTGTGTGTGTGTGTGTGTGTGTGTGTGTGTGTGTGTATGGTCCCTATGGACTCAAAAACCGCTGAACCGATTTTGATGAAACTTTCAGACAAAGTTTAGATTAGTCCAGCTGGTAATCCCGTAAAGTTTGGTAGCGATCGGACGCGGACGAAGTCGCGGGCAAAACCTAGTTATAAATACCTCAGATACAAAGGTAAAATTAATGTTAACACATAAACATTTGCCCCTAGCGGGATGCTAGCCACTAGACCAGACGTGTTTAACCCGATTAAAGAACTTTTATTATTATTTATTTATTTATTATACAAGGCCCCCAACGAGGCAGACATCCAACTGTAACACATTGTTCAAAATAATTAGCACAAGGCGGATGCCGCCGCAATTATAGGAAGCTCAGCATGCACCAATAAAAGCTCCAAGCAACATCCTATGTACTACTTAAAATCTAATCTAATGTAATCTTGAATGGGAATAAATAATTGAAATATATATTGTATAGTGTTACATTACTATTATTACTATTATAGATGTATTTGAACAGGTACCTGCTCAAACCGGACTTTATGAGACGCGCGGACAGGAATTTCGACCCGTTCGCCGACGCACCAGTGGACGGTGTCATAGCGGCCCAGTGTTCCGTCCAAGTGATCGCCGGACAGTTTCTATCGGACAAAAAGGTCGGCACTTACGTCGAAGTGGACATGTACGGACTGCCGTCGGACACGATCCGGAAAGAGTTCCGCACCCGATTGGTGCCGGCGAACGGTCTCAATCCGGTTTACAACGAGGAGCCGTTCCTGTTCCGGAAAGTGGTGTTGCCGGACCTGGCGGTGCTCCGTTTCGGCGTATACGAGGAGTCCGGAAAACTGTTGGGTCAGAGGATCCTGCCGTTGGACGGTCTCCAAGCCGGCTACCGTCACATCTCGCTGCGCACAGAAGCCAACTTTCCTATGTCTCTGCCTATGCTTTTCTGCAATATCGAGCTCAAAATCTATGTGCCAGATGGCTTCGAAGGTGAGGCCTGTTTTGATTCTTTTACTATCCTAATTCTCAAATTGAAGACAGATAAGACAGATCTCTTTATATTGGTTATTAGAATATAAATAAACTACCCCATTGCCTGTGTACGCAAATTTGTACTCTCTTATCTATAGTGTGGATATTGCAAATTCAGTCATTTTTTATGTTAAGGTTGGCAGACAAGCTGACAGTCACTTGATAATAGATGCCAACTTTGCTAGGATAAAAAGTATAAGCTTACTCACTCACCGAAACACACGTACAATTGTGTATTATTATTATTATTATTATTGGCTAGTGGCTATTTCTGTCTGCTAGAGAACCAGTATCACTTCGTCCATTGCTGAAATATTGTGATCGCCACGTAAACTAAAGCTCTCTACCTATACCTACCACGTTGAGAAACTGTAGTACTTTTTTGATAGAGGCATTCTTCACATCTTCACAAGCCATTGTGTGGCTTCCTAGGATGTGACTTCGCTTGTGCATCAACGGGCCACACTCGCACAGGATATGCATTGGTGTTTCTTCTGCCTCATGGCAGAAGCGACACTCTCCCGTACTAGTGAGACCCATTACTTTAAGGTGCCTATTGAGGCGGCAGTGCCCCGTTAGTGCCCTAGTTAGCATGCACAAATTGCTCCTACTAAGCGACATAGCCTGGTTTGTCACGTTTCGACTATAGGCTTTTATGAGCGCTTTGGAATGTTTCAACCCTGGCAAGTTAGTCCAGCATTTGTAAGATTTAATAAAGCACTGGTTCCATATGGTCCAGTGAGCTAGGCTGTTTGGTAGTCCGCACATAGGTTCAGGACCTATTAGCCTACCTTTTGCGCCTGCTCGAGCCAGTTCGTCGGCAAGTTCATTGCCTTCGATCCCCATATGGCCAGGTACCCATCTTAGGACCACTTTATTCTTGCGCCCTAAAATATTTAAGTAGTCTACACAGTTTCGCACCAGCTTTGAGACAATAGAGTCCGAGTCCAGTGCTTGAAGTGCAGCCTGACTATCTGAGTGAATGTAAATTACACGGTTGACGTAGTTTCTTTGCAGGTTGATTTCCGCGCATTCTAGGATGGCGAAGACCTCTGCTTGGAAGATGCTGGCGTATTGTCCCAGGTTTACACTGGTCCTGTAATTCTGGTCCCCGCCATACACTCCACAACCTACGTCAGGTCCTGATTTGGACCCATCGGTATACCAAGAAAGGCTACCTTCCTCCCAAAAGATCTTGTTATTTGACCAGTTTTCTCTTGAGAGTAACTCCACAGTGTAAGATTTTTCCTCTATGTACTGTGGTAACAATGTGTCAGTAGGCATGCCTAGGATAGGATCCCTTAGTACTGAGTCTTCTAGAGCTCTCAGTACCTCGGACAGCCAATTGTGTTTGCCCCGATTCATCATTCTGTGCATACTGGTTTTCGCCTCCTTTTCTAAAAATAGATGCAGAGGCGGTAGGCCCAGGATTGCCTCCAGAGATGCTCCGGGGGAACTCGACATGGCTCCTGTTATCATCAGACATGCCAAACGCTGTAAGCCATTAAGCTTGTCAATAATCGTCTTCTGGTTGGCTTTTCTGTACCATACTATAGAGGCGTATGCGATCATCGGCCTCACAATAGCAGTGTACAGCCAATGGGTGAGCTTGGGACACGGACCCCAGCTCTTCCCTACCATTCGACGACTGATACATAAGGCTGCCTTAGCCTTATTTATCACATTTCCAATGTGTGCATTCCACGTTAGTCTCTGGTCGAATGTGACTCCCAGATATTTGACCTCTGAGGAAAATTCAACTCGTTTGCCATTTACTAGAGGAGGCTTTAATTTGTCTAGCAACCTCTTTCTGGTAAACGGTACTATAGCGGTTTTGTCACCGTTAACTGACAGTTCATTTGCTGTGCACCACTCGCAAATGACCGCAAATAATACCTTAGCCCGGGTCCATTGTTCTGGTATATATCCCCAGGCATAACTTGCCCGGTAAATCTTTACCAGATGCGGCGTGAGTACGTCTATGCCTTTTTGTAACAAAATGGGCAGCAGTCCGTCTTCACCACTAGACTTCAGGGGTTTAAAGGATCTAATAGCCCATTTCACAGCTTTGGGTCGGATGAGATCAGCCGCTCTGTTACGGTCCTCATTTCGAGGCCTTTGGTGTAAAGGCGTTCTGTCTGACCCGGTCGAAAAGTTGTGAGCCCCCGGAAAGTGAGTTTTTAACAGCAACTGAAGAGTTTCCTCCTCAGTGTTCGTGAAGGAGCCATCAGGTCTTTTAAGCAGCCCTAATTGACTAGGCTTGTCCTTCGCGAGCAGTCTATGGATTCTAGCCCCTTGAGGCATTTGTGTTAATTCCTCGCAGAGCTTCCTCCATGCAGCACGCTTAGACTTCCTTATCTCCTTATTGTATTCAGTCAAGGCTTTTTTGTAGTTCTCCCACTCAAGGGTTCTTCTTGCCTTGTTGAAAAGACGCCTGGTTTTCTCCCGTAGCTTCTGGAGCCTCGAGTTCCACCAGGGTACATTCCTTTTGGAGTGCTTTGTTCTGAGCGGACAGCTTTCCTCAAAGGCACTCCTTATTGCCCACGAGACAGCCTCCACTGCATGTTCTAGCTCCTCCGGTGTACATATACTTTTAGGGAAGTCCTCAAGATTTTGCCTTAGTTTGTTGTTATAAACATCCCAGGCTGTAGCTTTCGGGTCCCTGTAAGTTACAGTTTGATCTTTTGTAGATGTTGCTAGATCAAAACGAATTTGTCTGTGATCAGACATAGAGCTTTCTTCACTGACATGCCAGTTTGATATGAACTTGGCCATGTTGTCAGTGGCGAAGGTTATGTCTAAAACTTCCTGCCTTACGGTTGTCACGAAGGTCGGCTTGCTCCCTCTGTTGAGTACCTGTAAACAGTTAACTAAGAGAAAGTCATGTAGTAACTCACCTCTATTATTTGTGTCGGTGCTGCCCCACGTTATGTGATGGGCATTGGCATCGGCTCCAACAAGTAGCTCGGCTTTGTGATGATGCGCGTACGCCACCACTCGCGCAAGCTCCACCGTGGGGTCCTGTCCTTCATAAGGTAGGTACGCAGAACAGACGATAATTCGTGTTCCCTCCCTGCCCTTAATGTTGACAAAAGCTGCCGCCATATCATCAGTGCATAACTCTGGCACTGGCAAACATTCAATATTTTTATTGAAGACTATGCTTGCTCTGGGCTTTGAGCCACAGGTATTATAGAGAATTTTACCTGCAGACTGGAGTCCCAGAACCGCACCATTTTGGGTCCAGGGCTCTTGTATGAGAGCGATATCAACCTCACCCCGCAGGAGAAGCCGCTCTAGCACCGCTGTGGCAGCCATCGCATGGTGAAGATTGATTTGAACCACCCTCATCCCCTTTTTTTTTTTTTTTTTTTTTTTTTTTTTTTTTTTTTTTCCTCCCTAAGCGCCCTTTTTGGTAGAAGGGCCTTTGGAGCCGGCTATCGTCTTCGGCGGACGTTTTGTTCCACCTGCAGACTTAGCCTGCCCTCTGATGGCCTTTCCACCGTGCGCTTTACGCCCTCCTGTGCCAACCCCCCTGCTAGCGACCTGAGAGCCATCGCCTGCCTTTGCAGACAGTTGATGTCCCTCGCGCCGGCTGGAGCCCTTCGTTGGCTCAGTGGACTCTGCTGCGTTGTCATTGCCGCTCTTGACGTTAAAAATTATCTTTTTAAAGCCAATAGCGGCCCTGTACTCCGCAGCTTTTAAGACCTCAGCAGAAGGGTCGTCTATGAAGAAGGTCGTTACTGTGCCGCCCTTCTCAGCCCTACTGCTGATGGTCTTCCAGTGCTCAGTATTGAGCCCCACATTTTGCGTCCTCAGCAGCAGCAGAGCTTCATCTAGGCTCTCCGCTTCGCTGCTGGGCACAAAAGTGGTACAGATTGTGGGCTTAGGCAGTTCCTTCTCTGGTATGTATGAGAGGTTTGCCTCAGGCCACGGTTTAAGGCTTGGGATTCTGCTCACAAGCCACTCCTGGCTGTACTGGTTCTCACACGTAATGAGAATCCAGCCAGGTTTTTTGGAGAATCCCAAGAACTTTGGACCAGTACCTTTTTCAGCCCTGGTGATTGCGAGGATGATACTGCGATGCGTCAGCCTCATTTGTTCTTCACTCATGGGTTCGCTGTTGCGAATGCCCACTCGCGAAGCTCCAACTGCCTCTCTAAACGTAGGCTTAGCCCTCGACGGGCCAGCCTGCGCTTCCTCCGTTTTCGCCGCCTTTTTTGGCTGGTTCGGAGATTCCTCTTCCGAGCGTTGGCGTTTTGAGGCGATTGCCTTGGGTGGCAATGAAGGAGTTTTGTTGTCTCCCTCCTTGCTGCTCACCCTCGCCTTCGTCGGATTCGGAGGAGGCCTTTCAATATCGAGCTGATCCCAGGGCTTTTTAGCAATAGCCCTGGCCTCAGCTACTGAGTAGTTGGCTGCAATAAGCCTCTTCAGGCGTTTCCTTGCGGCGCCTGAAAGCTTACTAAGCGGCTTTCTACTTTCTTTGGTGCTGACATGAACCGAGTCTGTTGCCAAAGGCATTTCAGCGGCTTTTGAGTCCACTGATTGCCCATGGTCTAGCCTCTCACCCATGTCAACTGCTTTTATCGAGGCTGTGTTGGAGGCGTCAGAGCGTCCTCCAGGCGAGCCTGATTCAGATGGATCATCGAGATCCAAACCAGAGAACAGTGATGTTGGTAAAAATTCATCCATGTTGTTCCCACGAGTAGATACGGGATATAAAACGTCCAGTCGGCCTTCCCGTTACCGACTAAGGGTATATACACTCCGAGGTCCCCAGGTATCGGAGGTTGACCGCTAGCGACTGAGAAACCCCTCAGCCACTCACCCTCTTGGCGCGCGTCATACCGTAGGGTTGGGGTGAATTTTTATAGAGGCTTTCTACCTCGCGGTCCGGGCAATTAAGCCAAGACCCCCGTTCCTGTGAGACATGACCACAGGCTTACGGTGTAAAAGAGGGCATTTCCTCACCTCTTTTGAGCCTGCTGGTTAGGCCGGCTACAGTGTCGGGTTATTTACCGCCGCCCGAGGTTCGGCGTTGACAGCTTTACGGCGAGGTTTTGTCTCTTCTCGAGCCAACCCTCCTCCTTTCTCATCCGGGCTTGGGACCGGCAAAACGGCGGAGTTTACAATTGTGTAACCATGGTCTTCTGTAAGGGGGTGGCTACTGTCGCCAAACTGTTGTGTGCCGTGCCAAGACATTTTTTTGGACAGATGTTCAGCAAATTGTAATTTTAACTAATCTCAATGAAGAATGTTACTTTTCTTTTTATGTTAAGGTCAACAGTCAGGCTGACGGTCCACTTGATGGTAGGTGGCTACCGTCGCCTATAACACAAGCAACGCCATAAGTGTACAAGTGCGCTGCCGACCATAGAAGGATTAAGGATAAGGGATTAGGGAGGGGTGGGGTAATGGGCTCTGGCATCCCTTACTCACTCACCGAAACACAACAGCACACAATGCTGTTATTTCACGGTGGTATTCTGTAACGTGGTGGTTACTGCCGCCAGACGGGCTCCCCAAATGACTGCGAAACGCAGTGTGCCCTACCACTACTTTTCAAAATCCAGACCAGAGTCAATTTTGAAAATTATATTAAAATTTCCAAAGTTGACCCCGCCGGGAATCCAACCCGGGGCCCCTGAGACGTTAGGCAAGCACCCTTGCCACTCATCCAACGGGCTCGTCAATAAGTTATAATAGATTGTGAATTGGTTAGATTTCATGGCTGCTCTGTCGGACCCTCGAGGGTTCATGGGCGCGGCCAAGCAGAGGGACGACAACATGAAGCAGATGGGCATAGAGGAGAGCGGCCCCGAGAAGAAAGTTCAGGTGGAGGAGAAGAAAGAAGGTCAGTCACAATAATATTATAAAGAGAGATTTGTATTTTTGTCTGTAATCATCAATGTACAGTCGGCTGCATAAGTCGATTAACACATTCAAAAGTGCAAAACAACGTAACACTCAACGCGCCATAACGATACCTTAATTCGCAGAAAGAATAACTCCACTTTTGGTTGAAAATGACTTTGATACGGGAGAAACTTAATGACAATTAGAATTTAATTTTTAAAAGGTCTATCGGTTAATACGAGCTATAATTTCCAATGTAAAATTGTCTTTTTTCTTTTCTCGTGTCATACAAAAAAAAAATTATAACGTTTTTAGTCTCCCATGTAAAGTTTGCCTCAGAGGAGTTATTTGGTTTGCGCATCGAAATACTACAATGGAATTTGCGTCACAAATGCCAAAGCGGCACATAAAAAGAACGCCTTTGACAGAATCATGGCGGACTCCTGCTTTCACGCGTCAATGGTAAAAGGTAGTAACGATCAACTTCTACTGTTTCATTTTAAACTCTAATGGGTTGACGTAGTCACATTTTCTTTAAATTACGTACTTATTATTATGTTTGCTTTGTTATAAATGACAGTTCATGCTCTACGCATATGTCACTTTTAAATGTTCCATAAATATCGTTGTGTTTTGTATGGCACGCGTGTTCCATGTTGTAGTATTTTGATGGGTTTGCGAATTAAGGTATCGATAAGTTGTTGACACGACTACAGAACAAAATAAACTTCACGTACACACGATCATAAAAAGCTTCAGTAAGTAAGTAAGTTGAGCGTTCAGTTGTTTTGCACTTTGAATGTGTTAATCGACTTATGCGGCCGACTGTACTACAACTATAGATTTCGCACGCCATACAAAACACTATAGTCCGGGAGGTGGCAACGTCGGGAAAAAAAGCATTTTAGGTCAGCTGATTTTTTGATATGTCGTCTCTCTTGCCCTTTCGGTTAGGATCTGGGCAGTCTGGCTAGCGGTAGCGGTTGCGTTTGCCTGTGCGCATCCTATTTGTGCAGGTAATATACTGACTTTTAAAATCATTTTATGAAGGTTCAATTTGCATATTTTAGCTTAAGATAAGTTTAACAAACATCAATCTCTTATTGCCAGACATTTTTATCGTTGCTAAAAATGAGCCAGACGCGAATTTTGATTTCATTTTTATTAAAAAATTAAGTTATTTCAGAATGTCTGTCATTTTAATATTATGTTGTTTAAGTATGAACAGACCTAAAAATAATTTGCCAGACATTAATTCAGTTGCTAAACCATGAATCAGAACGATTAAAGTCCTGAAAACTCTTACAGTATGATTCTACTCTTACAGTATGAATTGGACTTATGTAAACTGTATATCTATATATACATACAATAGATATACAATTGCGTAAGTTCAATATTTTTTAAATTAGGGATATTATTTTTTATTAGCATTTAGCAAATTTTAACATAAAAAAATAATTGAAATGAGATAGAATTAGATAGCAGGAAATCAAACAACATTATTGAAAATTTAAAAGTTTTTTTTTTATTTGAAATACTCTTGTCGCTATGATACACTGAGAAAATTTTACTTTAACATTTTGGCTCGTTTAAAGGCAGATTATTTAAAATTAACTAAAACTCGTTTCAGAATATATAAGCGCAGTTGGTTATAATCTAACACGTCAACATTGTTATGGATACTTGGTTATTTTTAACATTGCACTTAATAATTTTTAAACAAAATTGTTAGCATTCTGAACCAATTCAGACTTGTTTAAATTTTAATACTTAATATTGTTAAATCTAACCAAGTTATGTATGTAATTTTAAATATGTTTAAAAAGGGTTAAAATTAACCCTTTTTTTGGTTAAAATTAACCAATATATCTCTGTTACCACCTACAACGTAATCGGTTACAAATAGCCATTGATATTTTGTTGTTATTAAATAAGTGGGATTGTAAATTTTACCATGACACATTTGCTAATCTTTACAAACAGCTTACTAAATATTAACCAAGTAAAAATACTTAGCAAAGCTAAATGGGTTACCTATAAGTGAAAACGAATCATTCATTTCGTCCAAATCTTTCTAGCGTGATAGTCATTGCGTCTCGTATTTAATAAACTCGTATTGCCTAAAAAAATTTTATAATTTACAAATATTCCTAATGGATGACGATGTCAACAACCTTTTAATTGCATGGAAATTAGAAGAATACATAGAAGTATGTAAAGATGAGTGAAAAACCTACATTTTTATCTACCTAGATATAGTTACAACTAAGTTAACTCTACACCATATTATTATAATTTACTAGTTATGTTATTATTGCAGTGAATTTTGCGTTTATCTTAATTTAAAATTCTTAATTTTCTCACAAGAAAAGATTATTAACCAAATAAGAAATACCTATAATATAAAAAAAAAAAAAAACAAAAGAATTATGTTACATGTCACCTGTCTGACATCATATAAGTAATTACTAAATTCTTATTTTAGATATTTTTTGACTTTATTAATTATATTGTAAAAATTAATAGTCAATTTATTAAAAATAAAATTAAAAATAAATTAAAATTAAAATTAAATTATAAATTGTTAAAAGCCAATTTTATACTCACATGCCGAGACCGCCCATCGGCGGCATAGCAGAGGTTACAAACCTTATAGTAAATTAACGGATATTAGAATAACAACTATTTCACATAGTACTACTATGATAACTTTGATAAACAAGACAACTAGATAGAAGGTCTCTAAGTAAACACGGAACATTTTTTATTGCTTTTGTTCAAACATTAAAACTAAAACAGAAATGAGTCATACGGATACAAGAGATTTTTTTTCATCAAAACAATTATCATTTATGGATGATACCTACAAGTAGATACAAAAGATTGCCGACGCACCTGCATTTTGTTTTGTTGAATTTTTATATATACTAATATTATAAAGAGGAAAGATTTGTTTGTTTGTATTGAATAGGCTCCGAAACTACTGGACCGATTTGAAAAATTCTTTCACTGGTGGGAAGCTATATTATCAGCGAGTGTTATAGGCTATATTTTATAAAGTTACGCGGACGAAGTCGCGTGCAACAGCTAGTGTTCTATTAAAAAACTATAATTAGGAAATATAAAACGGTATTAATTTTCATTTATAACATATCAATTACGACGTCGATATATCGAGGAAAAATGTCAATATATCTAATTAAAAATATCGATACTTTTTCAACAAACCTACGGGCTCGTAGATCGTGGCCAACGCCAACGCCTAGCCCGACAGCCTGAGATTAGCACGTACAACCAAACAAACAAACTCTTCAGCTTTACATATTAGTATAGATAATTTAAACATTGTACCTAACAATTTTATATAATAATAATTATCATCACGCGTTAATCCTTCATTTAATGAATGAATCGTGGTAATGAACGATAGCCATAGCTCATTAAGTTTTCGTAGTAATACTGAGTATAAAGTAAAAAAAAAAGTACTTAAATAGTTTTTACTGAGTATTTACTCTGGCTTGAGTAATACTACAGTGCTTACCCATCTATAGCTGAGAGCACTCAACTGTCTCTCTCTGACCAGTAGAATCATACTGTAAGAGTTTTCAGGACTTTAATCGTTCTGATTCATGGTTTAGCAACTGAATTAATGTCTGGCAAATTATTTTTAGGTCTGTTCATACTTAAACAACATAATATTAAAATGACAGACATTCTGAAATAACTTAATTTTTTAATAAAAATGAAATCAAAATTCTCGTCTGGCTCATTATTAGCAACGATAAAAATGTCTGGCAATAAGAGATTGATGTTTGTTTAACTTATCTTAAGCTAAAATATGCAAATTGAACCTTCATAAAATGATTTTACTGTATGAATTTTCAGGACTTTAATCGTTCTGATTCATGGTTTAGCAACTGAATTAATGTCTGGCAAATTATTTTTAGGTCTGTTCATACTTAAACAACATAATATTAAAATGACAGACATTCTGAAATAACTTAATTTTTTAATAAAAATGAAATCAAAATTCGCGTCTGGCTCATTATTAGCAACGATAAAAATGTCTGGCAATAAGAGATTGATGTTTGTTAAACTTATCTTAAGCTAAAATATGAAAATTGAACCTTCATAAAATGATTTTAAAAGTCAGTATATTACCCGCACAAATAGGATGCGCACAGGCAAACGCAACCGCTACCGCTAGCCAGACTGCCCAGATCCTAACCGAAAGGGCAAGAGAGACGACATATCAAAAAAACAGCTGACCTGAAATTCTCTTTCGAAAACGTTGCCACCTCTTATACTACTAGGAACTTTATGGAACATTTAAAAGTGACATGTGCGTAGAGCAACAACTCTGTCATTTGTCATTTATAACCAATCAAACGTCTGTCATTTAAAGAAAATGTGACTTTACGTCAACACATTAAAGTTTAAAATGTATAGGTAGTAGAAGTTGGTCGTTACTATACCTTTTACCATTGACTCCGCCATGATTCCGTTTTAGGCGTACTTTTTATGTCCCGCTTTGGCATTTGTCACGCAAATTCCATACTTGTAGCACTCCGATGTTTGTAATGAATAAACTGAAAAACTAGTGGACCGAATTTAAAAAAGTTTTAAGTTTAAAACCTTGAAACCTGTCATTCACATAGGAATTTTGTAGGGTAATCTATTTTCAGGCTTATTTGAAGATGTATCAACGATTTTTTTTTTTATTTAAATAAATAAGCAATTCCATCGTTAATGTGGGTCATTTTTTTACAATAGTAGTTAAATATAATACAAAATAGTATATGTGTCAATGTCATAAAATGACTTGATATATACATACTCTTAAATTAAAATCCAAAACATATTATGTAAGCTTTCTGCACCAAATATTAGATAGAAAAGCAAGGCAATGTGCTAAAAGTTAGTTTGCTTCAAGGAATATTCTAAAATATTCAAATGCGTTTATACAAAATTGCCCATGAAATCATATTTCACTATAAAACAGGCACGAGCGAGAACATAAACAGGCCAAACTAATGTGGGCTTCTTGTGTACACTAAAATATATTTTGGGAATCTATTTTTGTGGCGGTACAAGTTACAAGAGATGGCGTTTTCTGATTTTCATGAGCCATTAAAATTTATTAGTCACTTTTGAATTGTTGAACGTTTCTTAACAAATCACAAATTTCTTCTAACGACATGTTTTTGTTATAATTTATGCATAATAAAATATTTTTTCAAAAACAAAACTAGTTGCTAACTTTTTCGTGCATAGAAATTTTTAAGCGAGCCTTATACATTATAAATAAAAACATTGTAAATTACCTATATTCAGCAAATAAATTATTATTATTATTATTATTATTTAACTTCTCTAACTAAATGTTCATTTCAGTTCTTTACATGTATATCCATAAAAAAATAAGTATTTAAAAAATAAAAAATAGCTTGATGTTAACATTTGATTTATAGTTTTTTTTTTTATAAATATAAATAAAATTATGTAAATAAAAATCAATGTTATAATTTTTTTTTTAATTTACTAGGTGATCTGATCTGATATAAATTATAGTAATATTTTATTGCCAATGGCCAAATAAAAGTTACACTGATTAATAACATATTTTTAAATGCTATAGATACTTAATTGTCACTTTCTCCCCATAATAAATATTTTATGGTATTTTCCCATCAATGGCTGCATTTAAAAATATCGTTTTCGAAGCAGTACAATTACTTCGATTTCTTTGTTTTTTTGTTCCGTCGTGTCAATTATTTGCAAAATCAAGTAACGGTTGATATTTTAACAATAAACTTGTTGTATAGAAATTTCAAAGAGCAATCGCTTGTAACTCTTAACATGCGCCCAACGGAAATGGTTTATAACACGCAAACATCTGAGTTTTAATGCGAAATATATTTGCAAAATAACTCGCAATATGACTACATTTAGTATAGTATGTACTTTACAGCGGTGCAGTGTGAGCATCCGTTGTATTGTATCTTTCTTTATCTTCAATTGAGTTATAATGATAAGACAAAAAACTGTTTGTAATCGAAGTGAACGTTTCAAAGAAGGTTGTGATCATGTTGTTATTAAAAATAGTACGATTTCTTTCATTATTTTTACTATTGTAATCTTTTTAACACATTGTATCGTTCCCTTGACGTAAGTGTTGTATCATTCCCTGTAGTTTTTCGCCTTTAAAGTCTAAATAAATTGAATTTGTCAAGTGAGACAATCGTGAAAATGGTCCACAGAGCCGCTGGTGTTTGAGCCGATAACTGTGGAGTCTCTTCGCCAGGAGAAAAGTTTCCTGAAAGCAAATCGTAAGCAGCAAAAAGACATAGAAGCGATGCGCAAGCGCCACGCGAAGGAGAAGCTCACTCTGCAGAAGCAACAGTGTGCGGCGCTAGAGAAACTCATCAAAGGAAAGAAGTAAGTCAGTGATCCATTTAGTGAGTCTATCTAGTAAGTAATAGATAAACATGGAATCAAAAATATCTGTGACTAGTTTTAGTTTTACTTAAAGACGCACGCTTTTTGAATTTTTTTTTACAAAAACCTGGTGTAAGTGGCCACCACCTTACAGAAAACCACGATTCACAGTCCCCTAGCCTTAATCCTGTTATGGTCGTATTTCCTGAAGCTGTAGCTCAACTTGGTAATAAATCCTTGTTATGGCCTCTTTATTTTACAAAGTTTTTATGATTTTGACAATTAAAATAGTCCCGTTCAAATTCCTCACAAATTATTGCCGTTAAAACATAAATATTCTTGTTTCATTTCGAATAAATTTCTCTTGAAATTTTGAATATTCAACTTTTACAATACTGCGGTGACGTCAGCGCGCGCACAGATGAGCGCGTTCCAAAGATTTAAATCGAGAGATGCGGCATTACTAGCGAAACTGTGTTACAAAATACAACATGCATTATACTAAAGACAAAAGTATAAAATACATATACTTTTGTCTAAACATACTTTTAAACACAGACAACACATTCCTTACTTCAAACGTGACGCTCTCAACAAGCGACCGTCACTCACTGTAGCTGGCGTGCAACTGGGCGCTACAACACCCATTGTTAACAATATTCGGTGTGTTTTTAGTATGGCGCGAGGAGATTACGCCGCATCTTTCGATTTAAATCTTTGGCGCGTTCTATAATTTCCGGCTTCCTGTGGGCCTAGTGCGAGTTTGACTCGATCAGCCAGTAGATGGAGCTTATTCATTCCCATACAAATTGCATGTCGGGTGGTTGGTCCGCAGCAAGGAGCAGCTGAGCGGCGACGAGGCGTTCCGCAAGGCGGTGGGCGACCAGTCGGCGGCGTGGGCGGAGATGGTGAGTCGGCACCGCGCGGAGGAGTGGAGCGGCGCGCGCACTCGCCTCGGCGACCAGAAGGAGCTGCTGCGCAAGCTCATGGAGGGCTCGCAGCTGGCGCAGATGAAGCAGCTGGAGGCGAAGCACGAGCGCGATCTCAAGGAGATGACGGCGCGCCAGACCAAGATCAGCATCGACACAAGCAAGGAGGTCGCCAACGACAAGACGCTCAAGACCAAGCAGGAGAAGGACCGCCGTCTGCGCGAGAAGAAGCAGAACAACACCAAGAAGTTCATGGACGAGCGCAAGGTGAACTAATCTTTTCATTCATTTTCATCTGCAAGTGCACTGCCGACAACAGTAGGAGAACTTTCCATACTATGTGTCCTGTCCACTGCCACTTCAACTTACACTAACTTTCGTACGTTTACGGATCTCCTCATTGCTGATTAAATCTCAAAGCTCTCCATAGCTCGTTGAACCACATTGAAATTTTTTATTAGGCCCATAGCCCATTTCAGCGCATCGTGTGAAGACTTTGGTTTTAAGACACTTACGAATTTTGTTTCGGAGCTTCCCGAACGCTGCTGAGCTGAATTTTCGAAGTTAGCTCTACCTAATAGGAGACCTAATAGTTAAATCCTAATAATTGTATGTATTTAGGCATATGACTATTTATTATAAGATTTTTCATATTTTCCAGAACCAAACCATCAAGCAGAATCGCGAGAAGGAGAAGCTGAAGGTGACGCACGACAAGCAACTGGAGGAGTTGTCCAAAGATGTTGAAAACGTTAGTATCGCATAAGTACATACATTTGAAACCGCATCGTTCGTATCCAGGAAAAATCTAAAAGAACTCGTTGAGGATCTAAGATACGCAACCGATCTCTTCTTAATGACATTTAAAATAATATGTAGTACAGTAGTACCCAACTGATATGGCTTAGGGATGTATAGTCGGGGTAAGAAAAGGTTCATCACCCTTAAGACGACGTTTACTTGCACCAGAGAAATTGTCACTCATGCCAATTTGTCATTTCAAACGTCTCTCAATTGTCTGCTTAGTGCTCAAGTTTCAAAAAAAGTTTACGATTTTGATAAAGGGTTTTCGTACCCCAACTTTACTTGCGCAGAAGAGGAATTTTTAAAGCGTGGGAAATGCTATCGACCAATTCACACACTTGACGGCTCTTTCCAGTACCGCTATTGGTCGCCAGATGGCGCCATATTAGCGGCATGTTACGCTCGTGCGAGTGAGACAAAACTAACAGCTGCATTTTATTATGACCCTTATATTTGTATATTGTATCTAAGATTGATTGTATTGAAGATTCACAACGCGCCTTATCAAGTGTGTACTAAATAAAAAAATATTTTATTATCGTGACACATTTCACACAGCACCATCTAGTTTCACACTAAGCAACTAATGCTTGTATTATAGATACCAGACCGTTGATAATTTACTTTTTTTGTAAATACATACATATAATAAATATAAAAATACATATATATGTAAAATGTTAACACATAAACATTTGCCATTAGCGAGATTTGAACCCGCGACCGTTTGGTTAACAGCTAGGGGTTACTAGCCACTAAACCGAACGTGTCGTCTTTATAGTGTCTGAGAAATAATAGGCACTAGGCGTTTTAAAACGCGCGCTTTGCTAACGCGCGCTTTGAGAACTATGAAGTTATTAGCCAGCGATAAATGTTAGCCGAGCTAAGACGAACGCGAGCCTAGGCAAATCGACAGAAGGCAAACGCTACTGTCTAGACGTTCGGTAAGTTTGAATGAAACCAATGCAAACAGCTAATACAAACATGTGAACACTATTGGCCGAGCTCGCGCGAGCGCCTTTGATTTGTGCAGAAAAACCGACATCGCTTCGAAGTGAAGTGACGCAAGTGATCGCGAGCGACTACGAGTTGTGACAAGCTACGCCAAATGAGTTCTATACACGTTGGCGTTTGCCTTTACTCAACCAACTAGGCGAGCGACACCGAGCGACAGCAAGACAAGGCAAATAAACTGCCTAGACGTTGGTATTGGCCTTCACTCGGCAACGCTCGGCAATACTCGCCGAGTACACATTGAGCGCTTGGCGTTTGGTTGAGTTAGAACTTCATAGTTCTCCAAAGCGCGCGCTTCAAAACGCCTAGTGTGTACCAGCTCTTAGTCGTTTTAGTATAGTGTGATAAAGTTGTAATATTTTTTTTACAGCTAATAAAGATGTACGAGATGGACGAGGGCGAGTTCGAGATGGCGAGTAAGGCGGAATTCTTCGCATGAAAGTATCCGGACATTGCGCCATTGTTGGAGCAAATGACTCGAGTGATGTGAAGTGATTTTCTTCCCTCACACTAAAAGTAAAGACAATTTACTATAAATTATACATTATTTAAATATTAAATAATAAACTATTTATTTATTTATTCTGTGAAATGTGAGCGTGTAGACTTCTTAAACGATGACGGACGAAATATGAAATTTTTTTTTTCAAAAAAAAATCCAAATATATGTTGTACCTATTTTAATGCCAAAAAACTATTTGATTAATTATCTTTTAAGTTGCTTTTAAGCAAAAAAAATTACAAACTTATTTTAAGAATAAATAATTCGACTATTAACTTCCAATAAACCCTTCAGGTTAGTAAAACTATTTTCAATTTCCTTGATTCTTCTCTTCTAAGTTTCTTCAAAATATGTAAAAGAAATACATTGAAGTAACACAAAAAGTCGAAAGCAGTACTTTTTTTAGGTATACTTAAGTATAAAAAAAAATTATATCAAAAACAACATTCAACACAAAAACATACAATGCCAATTAATGCTTTCAGAAATGTTTTCTTTTACTATTTCCATCACATTTAATACACTAAATATCTTTTTTCTTTTTCTATCTTATTTTTTTTTTTCATCCATATCTTATATATTATACAATAATTTTAAATTATTAAGTCATGACACAATATTTTAACATGTATGCTTATAATTACTCGTTTATAATAAGCAAAATAATCGTATGTTATTAATCGTTTATGTTTATGCAAGAGTATTTTCGTGCATAAATAAACGAGTAATAATGAGTAATCTACTCGTATACATAGTTTAAAAAAAAATTTACTCTCAAAGATAAAACTTTTGGTAAAAATATGTATCGTATATTATTAATCGTTTATAAAATGCATGAATATTTTCGTGCATAAATAAACGAGTAATAATGAGTGGTAATGAGTAATCTACTCGTGTATGTACATACTCGTAGTTTAAAAAAAATTTGCTCTCAAAGATAAAACTTTTGGTAAAAAAATATCATGCAATAAATAGTGTCATGAAACTTGTCATAATTCTTTAAAGCAATTAAATGCTCTAATACCACTTTACTTAAAGTTGATTTTTAGTTTTTGCCTATACTTTTAAGTTCTCGATTATTTTTAAGAAGATATTAGTATTTCTTTTAGTATGTTGTATATTAATGAGCCATAATATTAGAGCGAGATAGAATATTATGCATTTTTAAGGAAAAAAATCATCACAATTTTGTTTGTCTGTTTTTGTTTAAGAAGTCTATTAGGTTAAGTGTTACAGTTAAAATATTCTAAATAAATAGATGAAATTCTTCTATTTATAAAAAAAGAATTATTATATATTAATTTAATCTTGACATTCTTGACATTTTAAGTTTGACAAAATATAATTTTATTATAGTAACTTAATAGTTTTAAGTAAGTATATGTTACATTAAATTATTATTCCCGAGTTAATTTATATATAATTGTTGTGGTAAAAGAATTTAACGAAATTTTGGAACGAGAAAAAATTAACGAGAAAAATTTGAACTGACAAATTGAAAGTGATTTTTCGGCCTTTTGGGAATTATGAAATTAAAATTATAAAATTATAACTGCGGGTAGTAACTGTTTATTCATAGTTTATACGTAATTAAATATAACTTAACACTTGCGTTCTATTTACGGGTAAAAAATAATATTGTTAAGTATTTTCTGTCACCGATGATTCTAGTCTTATTCGTATAAAATAAAAAAGTTCAATCTTTTTAGGACAATTTCTGACTACCCTCAGTGTTGTAGTGTTTGTAAAATCTACATTTAAACGTGATTTTTTTTAAATATATTTTAAAACGTTTGATATAAAAACCACTATAGACTATGATTTGTAAAAAAATACCTAAATGCAATTTTGATCGAATTTTGACGGTATTTCTAGATTAAAAAGTTCGTGTATGTCAAATATAATTCTGATTGTCAGAATTTTTTTTATCTTTTTGTAAATGTCTATTATAAATGTTTGTTTATAAACTGTTGGTAAGGGATCAATGCCAAAATCTTTTAAAAAAAACTTTATACGGGGTGTGAAAAACATAAAAAATGTTCCCTCCCTAACCTAGACGTTAATTAAAAAAAAAGTATATTACAAATAGTTATCGCAGTACACTACATGAAATGTAGTAGGGACGTGCCCGAGAATTATCGATTATCGATAACGAATAATATTATCGATAGTTTTTGGCTGAATGTCGAAATTAAAATCGTTTGTAACTTTATTAAATCAATAGTTTGTGTTAACTATTCGTTAACGTTGACCTATTGAAGTATTGGCGGCGATTAAATCGTCTAAACTTAACGAGAAATTTGATATTTTTTTGTAATAAAACTGTAGGTAGTTTAAAATCATTCCATTTCATTTTTTTTTAAATATTTACTTAAATGTTTATATTAATAAGGTACTCACTTGGTGCCGTGCGTTTTGCACCCAATAATTAATTATTAATTAATTAATATTATTAATAATAATTCTCTTTAGGATTGAAATTAACTAGGCACGGTACCGGAGCTATCTTGTCACTAGCGGACCAAGCTATCTTATTTTATTATGAATTTCTTGCATATTTATACATTTCAAAAAAACACCAATATACTACAAGTATGGATTTTGCTTAACGAATGCCAAAGCGGCACATAAAAAGTATAATATTGGCATAATATTGCCTTCGCGTGTCAATTATAAAAGATAGTAAAGACCAAGTTCTACTATTGATTTTAAACTCTAATGTGTTGACGTAAAGTCACATTTTATTTAAACGACAGATGTTTGGTTGGTTTTAAATGGCAGTTGTTTGGTTGTTTTTAAATGGCAGACGTTTGGTTGGTTTTAAATGACAGACGTTTGGTTGGTTTTAAATGGCAGTTGTTTGGTTGTTTTTAAATGACAGAAGTTGGGTGGTTTTAAATGACAGATGTTTGGTTTGTTTTAAATGACAGTTGTTTTGTTGGTTTTAAATGACAGTCGTTTTGTTGGTTTTAAATGACAGTTATTTTGTTAGTTTTAAATGACAGATGACAGAGTTTATGCTCTACGCTATATGCGTATAAAAACCAATATATAAAACTGAAGAGTTGTTTGTTTGGTTGTCCGCGCTAATCTCAGGAACTACTGGTTCGAATTGAAAAATTCTTTTTGTGTTGGATAGTCCATTTATCGAGGAAGGTTATAGAGAACGCAGACGAAGTCGCGGACACCAGCTAGTGTTCCATAAATCTCGTAGCGTTTTGTATGGCACACGGAATCCATAGTTGTAGTACATTGATGCCTTTCAACCAAAGAAAACTGATTCAAAATATTAATCTAGTTTAAGTATTCTATTTTTTATTTCTTTCTCCAAATTTTTTAAACTATGACATTTGTTTTTCAATATTTTTAGTATTACTTTAGACGCCTAAGTACTTTATACCTTCTAGTCAATTTTAATTAATAGTGTGAACACATTTCATGTAATTGTTATTTCACGTGATAAAATTTAAATAATTATACACTTGACGTTAGTAATAAATGTTTATAGACGTATTTTAAGGAGAAAACATATTATATTATATTATGTTGGTAGAATTAAAAATTATTTTTTGGAATTTCTGTCTCACAATAACTCGAATGTAACTACAATAAATTATTATACAACATATAAAAGGCTATTTATTGTTTAATATATCTTTTTCTTTTCAAGAACTACCTTTGCTGTCTGGAAGCAATAACTTCATACATAAGACCAATTATGATTTGTAAACAGCACGCGTGCTGTTTTGTTAGTGCTTCTTGCGGCCATGATTTTGCTCTATTGATTGAAAATGTTTTTTAAAAATATTACTTATTTTATAATATAAAACAATATACAAACTATATTATTTTTTTCTTCATCTGTTTCATACAAGTATTCATCCATATTTTCTTGGTAGGTAACTTTGAAAAAGTGCTAAAAAATGTGGGCATAGCGAAAAAAAAGATTCATCTAACTAAGCCATAGGAAGTCTGCTGGACATAGGCCTTCACTATGATTTTCCAGTGGGAATAATCTTATCCTGTTGCAATTTAGGTCATGGTTGCCAATTTTCATTTGAAACCAATTCCGTTTAGTAGCAAAAATCCCCAAACAACTACGAATTTTTGCATTTATAAAATTGTCATACTCTGCAGTAAAACTAAGTACTTGAATTATTTTTTGTTCAAACTGTTTTATCGTAGAACTACTTGGACTAACTAACCCTATCTTACTTAAAACATATTTTGTTTATTGCAAGTTATACACTTGATGAGATAATAATAAGGATAAAAATTCCTATAATTGATGCAAATACGATAGGTTAAAAGTTAAGGGACAGAGTAGATGTAGGTATTGGCAGTGGGCTCTGTCATCCCTCGTAGACGCACCAAAAACAGAACACGTGCTGCTATTTGTAGGAAGTGGCGACTGCTTCTAAAGGAGTTCGTCCACATTATAATTACATCATGTTTTTGCTAAAATAAAATAAAATATGATAATCTGGCCTTTAGTGCATAATTTTAAAGTCACCATAATATATATATACAGGTGTGACCTGCAATAAGAGCAATAAATTCAAACGATGATTCTATAGACTATAGGTACGCAGTTACCTTAACCTAATTGTAATGCTCCAAAGTGCTTATTCTCTAAAGTTACAATACATAATCAATGAATTTCATGATCCGCTAAATTGTCGGTTATCGGTCGTTAGATGTCTTGGTACAGGGTACTGGGGCGAGAATGATCGTAAATGTCAATGTCAAGTACTCCGACTGGACACATTATGTCTGTATGATCTATTCTTTTTCTATTGATCAAAAACGTAAACAAATATATCGTCGCCATGGTCACTGGACTGTTTTAAAGATGGGATTTGTACATTAGGCATTATCAAAGAGAGTTGACTCGGTGATTAACTCATTTAGAATTTTTTCGTATTGTTTGTTTAGTTCTATATCGTGAATTATTTGTTTACCTTTTTGATCAACGAAAAAAGAATACATCTTAGTAGTACATTGCTGGCTCAATTAATTTTGTTAGAACAGTAATTTTGTATTTCATTTTAATTAATTGAAACCATTTGGAATTAATTACTGATTCGTTAAAGGGTCTATATTTTAATTTATTGTTCTTATTACAAGCCACACCTGTATAATGCCCCACTTTCTTTACATCTATCTCTACAAAGATTTAAAATATATGTATCTATATATTTATATCTATATATCTGTGGCCTTTCTATAAGATGTTGTATAATACCTATATGTAAAAAAATTTGACGGTAATATTCTCTATAGTTTCAATTAGTAAAATTAATCTTTAAATTTATATTAATATTCATTTATTCAAAATTTTAATGTAAGTTTCAAAAATATTTGTAAATAGTAATTTATTATTATCTATATGATTATTCAGACTTGATCATATTAGGGGGATAATTTTTTTTGTTATAATACACATAAAATTTAAATTTTATAATGATTATGTTAAAATGTCTTATGTACATAAGTATATTGTTCTCTGTTGTATGTAATGTCTAAAGATTTGTAGTTCTTTTAAAAATATATTGTCTTGTTACTTTGAAATCTCAGAATACAGAACTAAAAGTTAAGGTCTATATGTCAGGATACATATATGTTTGATAATAATTATGTTGTATAACTCCCATCCCTAGACTATAAGTTTATTCAAAAATTGAAATATTAAATGCGAAATTTTTTTTTTCAAATCCTCAAAAGGTGGCTCAAAAGATTAAAACAAAAAAATTGCTTTTTTAAATTATATTTTTTGCGGTTTCCCCTTTGTTATGTATTCTGAGTTTGACGCTTTCAATAAATAAACTCTATACAAATAAATTTTGTCTATCCTTATTTTTAAATTTGTCTTTAAAATAATAATAAAAAAACCATTGGTGACTTTCATATTTAAAATAGTTTTTTTTTTTAAATACAATTTCAATTTTACGTACTTATTAAATGTTGTATTGTGATATGATAATATTTCGGTCATAGGCCTACTGAAAAGGTACATTTCAAATATAGATTTTTATTCTATTTTTAATAAATTCGACAATTAAAAATAATTGTTAATTTTAATCGATTTCTCTGTTAATTCTCACAATTAAAAAATATAAGTAATTTATATATCACATCACTATTTATGACGTTTCAAAAATATGTATATTAAATTAGGATATAGTCGTAAAACAATCGTAAAAAATCCATGAAGAATAATGACAATACTTACATAAAATTATTCACCTTTTACTTAGTAAATAAAATAACTATATAGTACCACTATTTATAAAAAAAAAACTTGTGTTTTTTTGCAATTATCTGCACAGAATAATATATAAGATTAGCTTAGGTAATTCCTAAATTTGTTTTGTATCATTCAATTTTCAAATCGTTTAAATTTCAATAAGCTTCAGGGGCTTGTAGGAGTCAAAAGAGTCAGAATATTCAATAGAAGTCAAAAGGTTAATACTAAAATTATGATTAGTGCAGGTAAACCTTCCGTTTACATTATGCTACTGCCACTGCTCTGCGCTGCTCCATTTATTGCTAAACCTAAAATATTCCCCTGACAGCATCAGCAGTGTTTTTTTTACATAAAAAGTCAGTTAGACAGGCTGACAGTCCACAATCACCATTATGCTATTATATACCCTTATGACCTTAATAGGATAAAGTGAAAATCTGAAATCTTGAAACTCGTAAATTTACACAAATGCATGAATTTTTTACCTTTTGAATAAGTACTTAATCCTGTAATATTATGTAAAGTTCAAATAGACTGCCCGTTACTACATCTACTGGAATTTACACAAAGGAGAAGGGAATTTATCAACATCAGAATAGAAGCTAGAATGCATTGAGCCTTGTAGAAGGCACTCTGCGAGAGTAGTCACCCAAATATTAAGAGGCACTATTAAAATAACTCTTCCTACAATACAATCGCATATATTACACTGGACGGCAAAGAAAAAGGGTCAGTTAAAAAATCTTCAATATCTTCAAAAGTATCAGGTACTTTTGAAGATTTTTCTAACCAACCCTTTTTCTTTGTGGTCCAGTGTATACTATTTTCTCGTGCGTGCCAACCTTTACTGTCATAAAAAGATTTACTATTTATGTATTTCACCAGTGCATTAGATCTTTTAACTTTTTAGTAAACACACAGAAAATTCTCTAGTCAATTCTTAATTATGAAACCTGTTAATATTAACTGGTTATATTTTAGTGAGTAGGTACTGGAAAATATATTCCCTTTGTGTCGAGTAGGTGAAAGAATATTATTTGATTCTTCCAAACATCACACAGCATGTGCATATATTTGCAAAATCTTTATAAACTATAGGACAGGAACATATAGGAAAGACAGTCTCGCGAAACAGCTAGCTCAGATATTCATGATTTTTCAATGATCTCGCTTTGTTTCTAAATATCGTCAAAGAAAAAATATATTAACAGTGCATATTGTCTTTTGAAATGTACTTAAATATCATTAAACCTCACTAGTTATACTATAGATTATATTATGTAATTAAAAAAAAAAACATGTATCCAAACATTTATTTAATGTTTCAACAATAAATTATACACTAAAATAAAAATCACTTATGTTTTATTATAATCTACTTTTAATTATTTCAATATCTACTTTTTTTTAAGTCCTAATCTGTTTCAATTTTTCATGTACACTTCTGATCTTTTTTGTTTCTCGATAAACACTTGTATCTTGAACTGGAAAAAATAAATAGTCACATTAAAAAACAATTTTATTTGTTACTAGATGGTGCCCGCTACTTCGTCCGCATTCTCTATAGCCTATAGCCTTCCTCGATAAATGGACTATCCAATAAAAAAGCATTTTTCAATTCGAACCAGTAGTTCCTAAGATTAGCGTTTACAAACAAACTCTTCAGCTTTATATATTGGTATAGACTTAAAGGTCATCAGACAGGCTGATAGTCCACTTGATGGTAAGTAGTTACCATCGCCTATTATACAAATAACGCCACAGGTGCTTCAAGGGTGCTACTGACTAGTGATGTGCCGGATATCCGTATCCGCAGATATCCGAGAGAGAAGAAAGATCCATATAAGTATGTTACTTTTTGGCATATCTTTTACCTTATTAATTTTTTATTCATAGCTGAAATTCTAGGTGACTAGCTGGAGCCCGCGACTTTGTCCGCGTTTTATATAGCCTTCCTCGATAAATGGACTATCCAACACAAAAATATTTTTTCAATGCATGTAGTTCCTGAGATTAGCTCGTACAACCAAAGAAACAAACAAACTCTTCAGCTTTATTTACTGGTATAGATTAGGTAGCAATACAAAACTATTAAATTCCATTCAGGTTATTTTTTATTTCTTAAAATGAAACATTTGACACCTTTATAATGCAAGCGTCAAGTGGCGGGCGTCAACTATCATTTTAAGGTCAACACTGATTTTTGGCCTAACGAGCCCACTGATAGAGTGGTTGCCTTAGCACTCTGACTCAGGTTCGATTCCCAGGAGGACTAACTTTGCAAATATGTAAAATTTTTACATAACACTGACAAAGTCGCAGGCACCAATAATTGTATTTATATACATTTAAAAATTCTTTAGATTTTATGCCAAGGCACAGCTTAGATTCATTTAGGTATCATTTACTTTTCTAACATAGGTACAGAATAAAGCTATCCTTAATTTGTTGTTTGTCCTATCAATCTTCTCAAGATCTTGTGTTAATAAAATAAATACTGACATCAAGTTGTAGATCATCGTTGCAGCTCTACATCACTACATATTATAAAACGAAGTTCTCCGCCGCGTCTGTCTGTCTGTTCGCGATAAACTCAAAAACTAATGCACCGATTTTCATGCTGTTTTCACCAATGGATAGAGTGGTTCTCGAGGAAGGTATTAGTATATAATTTACAAAATTACGTGGGCGAAGTCGCGGGCAACAGCTAGTTAAAAATAAAACAGTTTTTAATAACGTGGGGCTGTATATAATAGAGATACTTTTAGCCATTTACTTACTGAATGGATCAAATCTTATAACCTCCATTTTGTCTGCTAAACGCTCTCTAATAGCTACGTACTTATGCCCAGAGGCTAGACTTTCTATCCAAACCATTACGAACCTGAAAGTTATAATAAATAATATTATTTTCAAACACAAACATCAAGCTATAAAGTTTACTGTTTGTTGACAACTTGAACATACTTGCTTTTAACCTTTTTAAATAAGATATTTGTCAAAAACATTATGAATGTGTTGGTTAAAGTGTTTTAATTAGATGCAACTTTGTTTTTACTATTATTTTTATCTTTACAAAGTAAAAAAAGTCTAAAATTAGGTAGCTGCAAGGAGTTTAAAATTAATGAATTTATTCTGATATTTCTGATGAATGAAATAAAATGAAATGAACGGAATGATGAATTGATGACTGACATTGACACAGGACATGATTTAAATTTTTTACTCTATGGTGATCAACCACAAAGTTTAAAAAAAAGACCACAAACTAAATATTATTATATATAGGACATAGAACAAACAAAATAGATTTCTGCCTGACTAAACCACTGACAAATGACAAAAAATATTATTGTGGCCTTTGAAATACGAATTCGATTGAACTTAATGCGGCTTTGGCAGTTAATTAATAGTGCCGACTGACGAGTTAAGCGTCTCGGCCAAAGGTCGCCTCTTAATGAAGGATCGAAAATCGTACCTTTTGACCCACAGCTGATCAGCTTCATATCGGGCTACACTTAAGCTACACTTATAGTGGTGCGTGTTGAGGTATTTAATTTAGTACTGGCTTATTTAAAAATTATCTAGTTTAAATTATGAAAATATAGAAAAAGAATTATCATCTTTTTTGTTTAGAATTCTCAATGGATCGTCATGGGGTTTTTTATGTTTTGTCGGCAGATTACTAAGTTTGCTTATTCTAAACTAAAAATGGCGATAAACAACGCCGGAAAAAAAAACTACACCATTTGCTGAAATCGTCTATTTTTGTATCTATAATAGCCGTAACACACGCTCGGATTCGGTCCGGCGGACCATATCCGCCAGACAAATCCGTTGTCGCTATACACGATCGGACTGGACTCAAAGTTATGGTGGTAGGGATAACACCAGCATCGTCCGGGAGCCAGCGACACTTTTGGTTACTATATTTGCCCAAGCCTGTTTTTTTTTATTTGTCGTGATAATATAGCCTATCAACAAAATAAACTCCTGCCATCTCAGTCGCAGGACAACAAGTGGTAACAACATTTAACATGAATGTCAATTATGTTTAAATGTCAAAAATGAAACAAGCGAGTGAATGTCAAAAATGTGCAAAACTGAAACTTTACATATTGTTTATTGGCAGTCCATTATGAAAAAAAAAACACTTCCTGCCACCTCTATTGTCGAACAACAAACTCCTGCTAACAAAAAATAGTGTCACTGACTCCCGGACTAGATTCGCCGGACAAGCCTACACTCAGCCTGTAGTCTTTAAAGTATTGATCGTAGAGTAAAAATGAATATATCCAAATTTGTGGACAATTTCTTGTAGAAATTTTTGTCAGAACTAATCATAATGCTATTTCTACAGATATTCGCGATATGAGCAAAAACCTGAAATAAGGTTACCCCCCTTACATCCTCAGCACAACCCCCACACTTGAGGACTGTGTTAATTTGAATACCGTAAAGTATAATTCTACCAATTTCCAAAACCACGATTTATTTCCCCTGATTTTTCTAATTTTCCTGGGCTAATATTATTCTCTAGCGAGTGACGAACAACATATTTTAAGAATATAAAAATGCTCTGTACCATAGACTACATGTTGACATAGAATACCGTAATTTGTAATAAGTTATTGTTCATGGAGACATGTAGAATATCAGTATCAGTCACCTATGTAAAAATGTACTATAGTATGTATGGTGTATGTATGTGTGGCTGTAAAACGGAACCGGCGGCGTTGCTGTGGCAGTGGCGTTTTACTAGTGTGACTAGGAGTTTTTTGTGTTCATTACTTGTTTCTTTGTTCAATTCCCATGTCGCAAATGAAATAATCGACCGGTCATAGTGTGAGTTTTAAATATATTTGGTTGAACGTAGTGTAGTAGAAAATAAAAGAACAATGAAAACAGAAATGAGCGTCGAGAATGGCGGAGGGGACGCCAATTCCAATGTGTCACCGACCAAACTCATGGTCAATTATATACCCGAACTGATGACGCACGACATGATGTTCGCATTGTTTTCGGCGATGGGAAAAATCGAGAGTTGTAAGCTCATAGCGAACAGAGGATACGGTTTCGTCGAGTATGAGAAACACGAGGACGCTGAAAAGGCGCGAGTCGCGTTCAACGGTCTCCTCATGCAGGGGAAAACGTTGAAAGTCTCTTTCGCACTGCTCAATCCCGAGAACAAAGTCAGCCACAAACCCGACACCGAGTGTAACCTTTACATAAGCAATTTGTCGCCAGACATGACAATAGAACGACTCAACATATTGTTCAGTCAATTCGGTGCGATAACTAATAGCCGTGTTTCTCAAGGTATCGGGTTTGTTTGCTACGAGAGCCGGCAGCAGGCCGAGGAAGCTATAAAACATATGAACGGCTCTACACCGATCAACGGCGCGGGCCCTATCGTCGTCAAGTTCGCTAATAAACCAAACTCGAAGAATTCCTCGCGCTCGTCGAGGGTCAGCGTGGGAGTCAATGCCCTGGCTTACAATAGTGCGAGTGCAGTGTTCAACGGCGCGACCCCTGCGGCGTTCAACGGGACCAACTTGAGTGCAGCATTTGGGCCTCGTCCTACAGCCTTTGCGCCCGGCTTCCCTCCACCACCACAGCCGCCGCTTCTGCCCTCACCGGGCAAAGCCCTGCCTTTCATCAACAAAGGTCAGCAACGTTTTAACCCCATGGCTGCTACAAATCACACACCCATACCGCTGTTGGGCGCTCCGGCTAGCCCGGTCCCCTTACTGGGCACCCCGTCGGCCCCCCATCAGACCACTGTTTACGTTTATAATATAGGCGAGGACACAGAGGAACTAGCCCTCTGGCAACTGTTCGGACCGTATGGAGCGATAGATTCCATCAAAGTGATCAAAGACCCGGAGACAAAGAAAAACAAAGGTTTCGCATTTGTGAACATGCGTGAGTATGACGAAGCCGCTATGGCGATCCAGGCCCTCAATGGATACACGCTCAATGGCCAAGTCCTATCGGTTAGCTTTAAGACTCAGAAGAGAAGCAATTAGGATACGTGTTAGCGGACGTTTTATACGCAAAGTGTGATCGAACCCTGGCCGATTACCTTAAACGTAATTTCCATTCCAATCTCAGAATATTTTTGTAGTCGAGAAGAGAGATCTTCTATATGCATTTGAAATAGTCGCATAAGTATTTTTGTAAGATTTAATATAGTTTTATATTCGCGAGAGCGCGACATGACTACAGATGTGAGTTTAGTTGGCTTGACAGTATCCTATATATGTGTACTTGTTTATCGTATGATATGGTATTATATTATAGTACTATGTATGGACCTGTCGCGTTATGTATTATGTCGGCGCCAGTGCCCGAACTACCCTCCAGGCATTTTATTTTATGTAAAACAAACAATGTATGTTTTTTACTCTTTAATAAAATTCATGTTTTAAATAGAATTTATTGTATATTTCTCTATTTTTTAATATATAGCATTTCACCCTACCCCTGTTTTGTCCTTATTTTCATATAACATATATTTTGTGGCAGTAGTTTACGTAAATATGTAATGATGTTTATTGTGTGACGGCGGCAGGTCAGTGTGTAACGCTTTAGTATTGCATGTGTTGTGTAGTCAAAACCAGAAATACATTTTTTATTTGTTTATGTTACCTCAGAGATTTTATGGCCCCCATATTGTTTTCATTATTATTTTTGGCGAGTCAGGCCTTCTATATATTTTCTAAAATCTCACATTACAACGTGTAAATTTAATTATTGTTTAGAAGCCTCAAAGGATGAGTTAATGAGCTTTAATCTTTACATTATAAGGTTTCACGTCCATTAGGATAGTTGGTGCGTATTATGAGGAATAGCAAACAAAATTATTATCTATTAGGACGCGTCCTCGGGCCGTAGGAAGGTGATAAGATATCGCTCAATTGTTGCAGTAGCCCAATCACTAACTGCCACAAGCTATGTAATTAACAGAATTCTCAAAACCCACCGTGCCTCTGGGACTTAGTTATAAAGGACATTTAGAGAAGCATAGAGTAAGTATGCCTAGATATTTGGTGAGTAACATTTTCTATCATTACGAAGGTCAAGTCTTTGAGTTGAGATGTCTGGTTTTCTGTTGAAAATTGAAATATTATGGAACGGGCTTCCTATTTGTTGCCTTTTGTTAAATAATAGTGACTTGTGTATATGCATGTTGAAGACCAGATATTCTTGACAAAAAGATGACTAGATAAATGTCTGCTTTGTGCAAACTATGACAATTGATGACACTTTTTTTGAGTTTATAATGAAATATCCTAGTCAGTCTCAGATGTATAAACAGCTGTCGCTTGGAAGGCGTACTAGTTGTGTTATTTTTTTTTAATTAAAACTAATTACCAAACACAATACATAAATATGGTTTAAAAAATTATAAATATATCACAGGATAAAGAGTAGGGTAGCCTATCTGAGCCAAATTGTTACAGCTGTTTCAGAGAATGGTACACAAAAACTTATAAATTACAAATACATGTTTAGATTTCCTTATGTAGACATAACAATACTAGCTGTTCTTCCTGGCTTTGTCCGCTTTTAATTCTCTTTGTGTGTTCCTTATTATCTGTCAATTTCACAAAAAGCCAGTAAAACATTTTCACACTCTGGTGTTGTGTGTCCTTTTTTTTAATCAGGTGCATGTATGCCATGATTAAAAAAAAGGACATTTATTTATTTATTTGTGTATCGTTTAAATATATTTTACTTATCAACATACCATGTAGTTAATGGCACCGGAACATTCATAATCAAATAAAGTTTGAGTCACGATTTGAGTTTGAAACAAATTTAGAAAGCAATTTATAAATGACATAAAATAAAAACTAAAATTGGGCTAAGCGCCTCTTTCACAAACGTCAAGTAGGCCAAACTGTCATTTAAAGTGACCGGTAACCGGGGTAATGGAGCTGATATACCTTTGTTTGTACGGTAAACTTCCCAAACATTAAATAGAAAATAATTTAAAAAAATCGGCTATCGAATGATGCAGTAAATCGAGTGCATAATTCAATATAACAGAAAATGATTTCTAAAAGTAACTAATCAACACTTTACATGTAGTTTGTGAAAGAGGCCCTTATTAATACAATCGTCTTAATTATAGCTTGAGACTTTCGTGAAAACTCAGCCCAATTTCTACACACCACTATAGGATTTTATGCTTTTTTTTTTTAATTTTCTTTATGACCAAAATCAAAACTAATATGACTACGTATTTAATCGTATTTTCTTGGTAATAAAATCCATTTATAAATTCTAAATAAAGTAGACTGTCCATTTAATAAAGAATTTAGTTTTTTTTTTTCTATTTAACATTCACTGTATTGTTAGCGGCCAGTGAAGAAAGATAAACTCGATTTTAAAGTGACACTACGTCACCTGCGGTGATCTTAGCGATACAGAGAATTATATTATGTTGCTTCATGTGAAATTAATTTAATATGACTAGCTGCTGCCCGCGTGACTTTGTAAATTATATACTAAAACCTTCGAGAACCACTCTATCCATTGGTGAAAACAGCATGAAAATCGGTGCAGTAGTTTTTGACTATCGCGAACAATATGTAAGGAAGCTGGGTTCCTGTGACTTATTCCACATTAAATTAAAAAATAAAATATTATAGCCTGATAAAATATCTGAAGCGAATACCTAAAACGCCTGACAATATACTTTAGTCAAGCGTTAAATTTTTATTTTTAGATAGCTAGTTAGTGCCTTTGGCTTCGCCTGCATCTAACATTTAGTATAATCCTGAAATTCTATTTTAACTATTGGTGAAAGAATTTTTTTAAATTTGATATCTCTTTATAATATTAGTATTGATAATTGAAAGTTTTTGTTGCTTGAGAGCGATCTTATATTATAAAACGACAGAAAAATCGTTCACAAATGTCAGCGGTCAGCGAGCTTAGGGAAACATGTCCTTAATCAAGGTCAACTATAAATATCAAAGATTTATTGCCGATGTTCCCTCCTCCGGACCCCGATAGCTTTTGGCAGGGATAATCTTTATTTTCATTCCTATTTTCAAATTGAAATTCCTAATCATTTATACCAATACTAGCCGGTGCCCGCGACTTCGTCTTACAAAATATAGGGGCAATAATTTATTAATTTATTGCTATTAATAGTTTTGCCAGGCGTTGGGTTTTTATTTTTAGATGATCCCTCTGGAACTGTGCTATTTTTTTCTAGATGAAAGGTACCCTGTATTTTCTGTGTGCCTGATAATGTAGGTATATGCAAATTTTCTCATGATTTTTCGGTTGAATAGTTAGGGCGTGAAAAGACTTAGGGCCTCTTTTACAAACTACATGTAAAGTGTTGATTAGTTACTTTTAGAAATCATTTTCTGTTATATTGAATTATGCACTCGGTTTACTACATCTTTCGATAGGGGTTTTTTTTGTTATTATTTTATTTTCAATGTTGTTTGGAACTTTTACCGTGCAGACAAGACAGCTCCATTATCCCCGGTTACCGGTACCGGTGATTTTAAATGACAGTTTAGCCTACTTGACGTTGGTGAAAGATGCGCATAGAGGTACATTAATATAATTATAGGTTAACCTATAGTTACACAATAAACTAGTTTTTGTTTCATTGTGCTAATTCGTGGAAATACTTAGCACTTTTTAAAAAAAAATGCAATTAATAGCCCTAATTTCTTAATGAAATTTTATATCTACTCAAGTATGATGAGGGTAACTTAAAATGTTTATGTCAAACTGTATTTTTTATTACGCTTATCGCTTTTTTCTGATTAATATATTTTTCAATATTAAAACAATAAGTATAAGAATGTTATCACGCGTGCGAACATGTAGGTATACAACATGTGGCTACATATACGAACGCATAGTACTGGTTAGCTCATATACCGTTATCTCGACAACACTTAATTTTTCGCCAGCAACCTTCAACTCCATGGAGGCTGATTAATTAGAATTGTTTGTCGTGCGAGAATTTTAAAAGCTTTTTTTTTTTTTTTTTACTTTTAAAAGACAATTTAAAATATCTGGGCATAAGGCGTCAGAAACGATTAAATCGTTGGATTAACGTGTAAGATACATACTTTTTATAATTTTAGGTTAAGTTAGGAAGAAAGTGAAGTTCTCGAGGGATCGCATAATATATTTATGAGAAATTTATTTAAAATGTAATATAATATGAAATTTACACATTCTAAAATAAACCTTTTTTCATAAGTTCAATCTTACTGGTTTATCCGTCGTTTTGTGATATAAAATAGGCAAAATTTTGAAACGTATAACGATTATCACCTAAAAGTTCCCGAAATCAAGTTTGTGATCGAATGTCGTCCTCACAAAACTGGTTTAATCCAATATTTTTTTATTTGTGCTATTCTTATTTATAATCACCATGTTCATTAAAGTGCCACTTTTCTTCAAAGGTTGGTGATCATCATCTATAATGATATAAAGATACATAAAACAATCCTATAAATAATCGTTAGACGAGACAATAACACCCTGTAATCATGTACATGTGACGTCAAATTAAGTGTGGAACTAGAAGCGTACCTATTAGCATACAAAGGTCTAAGTTGAGTATGAAACTCAGTACATTCAGACCTAGGTACATAGTTTTGTGAGTTTTGACTTGTGTATTATCAGGATTTATTTTATAAATTTTTAAAAAAGTGATTTTTTTAAGGTTTGAAGTCCTACGCCGCGTCTGTCTGCCTGTTCGCGATAAACTCAAAAACTACTGCACCGATTTTCATGCTGTTTTCTCCAATGGATAGAGTGGTTCTCGAGGAAGGTTTTAGTATATAATTCAGAAAGTTTAGCGGGCGAAGTCGCGGGCAGCAGCTAGCAGAATATAATTTAGAAAGATACTCGGACGAAGTCGTGAATAAAATATATTATACTAGTTAAGGTAAGATGCAGAGATTTAATTTTAAGACATTAAATACGATTAGGTTTTACAATTAATAAAGTCATTAAAACTCAGCTGGCATAAATATAAAATACTAGCGACTCGCTCCGGCTTCGCACGTGCAATTTTTTCTACAAATAATATAACTATAAAAACCTTCCTCATTTAACGCTCTTTCATTAGTGAAAGCCGTATGAAAATCTGTTCAGTAGTTTTTGCGATTATCGTGAACATACAGGCAGACAGATGCGAAGAGGGAGGTTGTTTTATAATTTACTAGATGCTGCTCGCGACTTCGCCCGCGTAACTTTGTGAATTAAGTATATACTAAAACCTTCCTCGAGAACCACTCGTATCAATTGGTGAAAACACCATGAAAATCGGTGCTGTAGTTTTTGAGTTTATCGCGAACAGACAGACAAATGCGGTGGAGGACTTTGTTTTATAATATTATGTAAGGAAGGATAAAGATTACTCCATTTCAGTACCTAGTCTTAAGTACGCGAGATACCTACGTTTCTCCGAGGCTAACGACGTCTAAGCAGCTATATTTGTAACAAAAGTACAAAGGTACTTGTTCACCGATAGACAAAGACGTTTTATTTAGTCTGGCTGCGACGTCAACTAAGATTCAGATGAAAGTCGAGAACAGACGAAGGTTTTACGTAACATTACACTGCGGTTAATGTATAGAAATGGAGAGGGTAGATCACTGATTGCTAATACCTTTTCAGCAACTAAAAGCCCCATAGAAATTTAATAATATGATAGAAACTTTGTCTGGTGAATAAAATTAAAAGTCATACTGTTTATTGATGTGGAAGAGAATAACGGTATAATTATTGCAACGGTGGCATACAATGAACTTGAAACACCGAGTTACATTAATAATATCAGACCACGCCTACCAAGGGCATTCACTGTACACAAGACACATATATACCTACGCAAAGTAATGTGTTTATTATCTTTACATTACTAATCAGCTTTCCACTATCAACATTTATCAAAACCCAAAAATTCTTTTATTTCGAATACTCAGTGTGATTAAAAAAACTACAAAATGACAAGACCTTAAAATGGGAGACAACTTTAAAATTGATATTAAAAATAGGTAATTATTTCAATACAGTATTCGTTTCATATTTATTAGTTTTTTTCCTAAATCAATTTAAATAAAAATAAAATTTATGGCACAAATAAATCACTATTAATAAATTTTCGTTGAACACAAACGGTTTCAATTTGTCCATTAATAGTCAAATGCATCCTCACCATCCAATAATAAACAGTCCCAATTTTAAGATCCAGAATTCTTAAGACATTGCAAGATTTCTAAGTAATCTTTAAAGGAATCTAGAATCCTAGAAAGGCTTATTTTTATCGTATAATCTCAACTTACAATAGCCCGTATAAATAAACATAGTAAATAACTGTCCTAAATAAAAATGATTGAAGATTTTTAAAGTATGTAATTTAAAAGATAAATTTAGTGACCACTATAAAGGTTCGGCGCCTATTATCGGCATCGGCAAGGAAGGATCCTTCGGCATCCCTAAATGCAAGCGCACACTGTCGGAAACTTTTTCTTTTTCTGACCAAGCGCTTTGAAACATCCTTTATAATGCGCACTGCCAAGGTTTGGAACCTTTTCTTTTCAAAATTCAAGTGAATAGGCATCTTCTGGGTGAGCTCGCTCCATCTTAGGCCTCATCCATGCTACTCAGCTGGTTGTTGGCCAAGAGCAAACCCATCTCTAATAAAGAAAAAAAAAAAAAGAAACTATGCCTTGGTAGGTTGCAAGAGACGCGAGCTAGAGCAATCTTATTTGTAGCTCGCGTCTCTTTGAGTTCTCTTCAGGGCAAGCTATCCCCGAGTGTTGCCTCGGCGTGCCGAAGGATGCCGAAGCATCCTCAAGGTTGCCGACGCGGCAGCCTTAAGCGTACCGAAGCGGTATTTTTGTTACTACGACCATTTAATATATTAGAAACTAGCTGTCGCCTGCGACTTCGTCCGCGTTGAAAAAGAAAAAAGTAGCCTATCCTGTGTCCTGTACGTCTAAATTTTTATCTACCAAGTTTCATGAAAATCAGTTAATTCCTTTAACAGTTATGGAGGAACATACATACATACAAATATTTAAATCTTTGCATACATACAATACGTACAGTCCTACACTTACAGATTTATTATTAATATTGATATTGATTGATTGATGTCTACTTTATTGCCATGACGTTAATGTATATTATTACTATTTGCCACCTAAAATGCTGATAATAATGGGCGCCGAGCCTAAATCTACAACTCTAGGTACAGAAAATTAAATTGACATGCATATTAGGCATTGGTTAATAATACATTAATTGATGTTTGTTTCAACACAGGAACTCATAAATCGAGTGATGATGCAATAGTTAGTCTTACAAATTTTACTACCGGCAACGCTGATCGAATTTCTAACTAAAAAACCGTGACGTAAATCTACAACATAATATAATGCCCAATGTGGAATTAGTACAATTATGAACAACTTGAGAAATCTAAATTCAAATAGGCATAATCAAACAAACAAACTCTCAGTAATAACTAGCTTTCGCCCGCGAATTCGTCCGCGTTTCTTTATAAAATTTAGCTATAATTAAGTTTTATCAAAATTCGTTCTGTAGTATTCGCGTGAAAGAGTAACAAACAATCTTTGATCAAACAACCATATATCTTCAAAAAGTTTCGCATCCATACTAATCCATACTTACTAATATTATAAATGTGAAAGTAACTCTGTCTATATGTCTGCTACCTTTTCACGCCTTAACCCATCATGAAATTTTGCATACATACGTTGTCAGGAATAAAAGAAAGGACATAGGGTCACCTTTCATCCATAAAAAAGTACTGTTCCCAAGGGATCATCTAAAATAAAATAAAGTAATGCCTGGCCAAATTGCTATAACAAAAGGTCAAGGGTTATTTTTCTTAACATATATGTTTTATTTTTCAACGCGGACGAAGTCGCGGGCACCAGCTTGTTTAAAATAATTGTAGAATGATACACATTTAAAATACTAAGAAACATTTTTTTTTAATGAATTCACTGAAATCTAAAGCCCAAGTTATTTCTGTTCTTTTAAAATTTACTAGTAACCGTAAAGTCGGACAAGAGACAAAGCTATTTAAAACATTCCCCTTGTAAACGTTTCAGAAGTGGATAGAGTGGCAAAAAGCACTGCTGCTACACAAATACTTAGGTTTGCAATAGGTTACTAATGAGCCACAAAAGAATGTACCTAGGTCTTGTTTCTACTGAAAACTAAAAACTGTGATTCTTATTTTAAAGTGGAAACTGGAGCTGAATTTATAAAATGCGTAAAAAGAATATAATATTTGAAATTATACCCCATCTTTTTAAGGTTATGTTGAATTTTTTTTTTATTTTTATACAAATAACAAAATTTCTTTCAAATGGCTCATTGGGCCCATATTAATATTGTATCATAAAATATGTTACAGTAGTTAGAGTACCCCTAAATTACTATTAGATTCTAGATTACCTAAAAATTCTAAAATTTCTCCAAAACACTCCGCCTTTTGTATATTATTCTTTCTGGATGTGCCAATTGTTATAGTTTTGCTTATTTTATCTTGTTAGATAGCTGTGAACAAAAAGGAAGTTATCCAAATGTTTTTTACAAGTTTCATACATTGTTTTGATAAAAAAAATTTAGTAAATTATGTGACCATTTGCATCAGAAAAAGATGACAAAATGAAACATGGAATACATTTTTTATTTAATTTTATAACATATTATTACTTATTTATACCTACTATTACAATGGTACAAAAATTCTGTTTATAATGTTACTATTAGTATTTATTTTACACTCAATATGTACCAAAAATCCGGATAATCTAAAAATTTTTCTAACTCGAATTTCTCAAAAAAAGGTTAACTTTCGACCCTTACATGACTGGGGTTAAATTACTCCAAAATAGTCATAGTTTCGTCTGCCGATAGGAATATAAGGAATTAGCGAGTCAGCCTGTATACTCGTACCTATATTTTTTTATCTTGTAAAATTACCTGATAATCTTGATATGAATTACCTGATACCTGATAATCAATTTCGCATACTTTATGCATAATTACTTTTTAGTAAGTATTTCTTTTTTGAATATACAATAGCTAAGTATAATATGCTACGACAAAAAGAAAATACAGGAAAATTGTTTCTATAAAAGCAGCAAATGAATTGAAATGAACTATAACAAAGGTGACATAATATTTAAACAAGTCCACTTGTATCAATAAGTTTTATTACAGAGAAAGAAACAATGTTAAATTATGAAGACAGCAAAAATATTATAATGCTCTTTATAACAATTCTCTATGACCAATGACTTGAAAAAGTAATTGATAAAAAGAGTTATTACCATTTTAAAACATTGATTTTAAAATATAGACTACATATGTTACTCGCTGATAATATAACTTCCCAACAGTGAAAGAATTTTTCAAATCGGTCCTGTAACTTCGGAGCCAATTCAATGCAAACAAACAAAACCTTTCCTCTTTATAATATTTAGTATAGATTTCGCCCAAACTTGGGGTACCTTTGAATTTCAATCCCAGTTGATTTGTGAAATTACGAGTATTTCATCTTTTTTACATTAAAAATAAGTCTGTATTTTTTTTATAAATAAATATATATTAGATTAATAATTTAATAATAACTTTCGTCTGAAATAGTAATTTTGCATTTGTAACTAGTCACACATAGTTTAGATTTTAATTAATAATAATAGTGTTTTAAGACAACTAAAGTAAAATTTATCCTCAATTTAAAATGATAAAACAAAGGTCTATATTTTTAGTATTCAGTGATAGGATAGTGTTCTTATTAAGCAGAGTATTTTAAAATAAGCGTTTTTAAAATTGGCGAGTGAATGTTACGAGTATCTTGTGTCAATTTCATTGAAATTACTCTCGAGTATAATGCTACTCCAAGTTGGTGAAGCTCGGACGCTTTCTTACCGGTGACTTTAAATGGCGGTTAGCCTACTTGACACTTTACTCAGATGGTGAAATAGACCCTTAGAGTACCTACCTACCCCTATGGTATCTACCACCCCTATGTATATTTTGATTTGTCATAGGGTTGTAGGTAAAATCGGTCATCGTTCTAAATTTATGGCCTATGTTTTCGTAAAAATGTTTTCTTTTATTACAGCTGCTAATGGCTTGGTTTTTGAAAACACATGTGTATATGAATTTTGAAAGCAACATTACATAGTTACGTATGTGCCTGCCACAAAATAAAATGGGGCAATTGAATTGACAGTTTTTAAAACATGATTTTAAATGTAAATAATGATTGACATAAAATATGTGATAATATTAATTAATTAATATTTGGTGATTCCAGTTGAATAGATAAGTGAAGTTTGGTTGAAAACCTAAATTATATAACATGACAATTTAAAAAGTGACACAGGGTTGGCAACATTATTTTTTTGATGTTAATCTTTACAAAAACATATTTTGAATCGTCGCAACCCCTGTCAAATTTGAATTTCTTTGGTGGAACATAGTTCGTCAAAATACTTAGAATTAAGGAAAAAAATAATTTTATGCAAATGTTTTTTATGAACATCGTTTTTTATGCAAATGTATTTACGTCGTGTGATAAGGAAACTTATTGAATTTATTTTTTTATGGTTTGAAATGCCAATTTGTTTTTGAATTTGTATGTTATAATATAATATATTGTATGTATGAACTCTACACAAGAAACGTGCACAATCATTATACTTAAGTATTTTTACATAGCACTGATATGTATAAGTAATGTAGAATTATCAATTATAATATTTAATAAACATTTTTTATATTAATGAAAGTTGTTTTAATTTTAATATTATATTATATATACCTGCCTTCTCTGTATTAGCCTATAATATGTATGTATCTATTGAATAAATATTACGACTCTCCTTTAAGTCCTTTATATGAGGAAATATTAAAGAATCAAGATGTACACGTTGATCTAAGTCATTAATGATAATAATACATACTTAAAGTATTTTGGCTCAAATATTTTAAAAATAATAATTTATTTCAGATATTAACATCCATAATTATTAAATAATAACAAAATAATAATACCTAATATTTTACACCTATGTAAAATATGATGTACATACATCTGAATTATAATATCCTAATATTATAAATGTGAATGTGAGTTTAATAGCCTACAATTGGTCCTTAACAATTTTCCCTAGGATCGATATCTTTCGATTAGACCCGAAAAGAGGAAATTTAGCGATTCCTTCGGACCTATTTTTATTTATCCATACTAATATTATAAATGCGAAAGTAACTGTCTCTCTGTCTGCTACCTTTTCACGCCTTAACTACTCAACCGATCATCATGAAATTTTGCATACACGTTGTCAGGGATACAAGAAAGGACATAGGGATACCTTTCATCCAGAAAAAAAGTACTGTTCTCGAGTTTTAAATATAAAGAATTGGGCGCCACCGTCGTCACAGCGATAACTCGCTGCCTAAATCAAAAAAAATCTCAGTTTATTACTTATAAAATTACTTAAAACATTTAATGCTATGTACTAAAAATACGCTTCTAACTATGTATAATATGCATATATTTGATATATCTAATAATAAAAAAAAGACAAAAATTAATTCAATTTTTTTCAATTAGCTCTCCTGTAAAAGTGTAATTTTGATTTTTGGTCCTTTGAATTTAAGCAGGGAACTATGTCAGGCGTTATTAGTTATTACTCATATAAAATATTTTCCACTTGGCTGTTGTTTATAAAATTTTTAAACCTTATTAGTAATATAGGACAAGGGTGTTTAGGAATAATACTTCATTTTAAGCTTAAATTCTAATCTTTATTTGTCGATTTAACGTACAGACGTAAGGCATCCTCCATCTCATGTTATTGGCACACAGAACCATCGTCTACAAACGCTAATAAATCTTTAAACTGAGCATAATATCACTTCGGACCACAAAAATGGAATGTACAGGTTTTGCGAACGTTGCTGGAATGCCCAATTATTACATTTACATGTACATACAAAACTATATGTAGTTATATTCATTCGAACTTAACATCGCGTTCGTCACTCGTTCGTACAATCGAATGCTTGCCAATATTCCATCATTTAACATAATTATATTTTTAAAAAAACATGTTCCCCGGACCACCATCATACAATTTGCTGTCATAATAATATTTCATTAATTAATGCCAGAAAAATTAAATAACGCCTTGCTACATAAAATAAAGGCAAGCAATAATTTTATATAGACAACTCCTTAAAATGAGGGAATAAAAAAAAGTATTTTCTCCAAATGACAGTTTAGAAAAATCCTAAGAGAATTTTAACAATTTCTTTTAAAAAAAAAATATATTTACTTAATTAATCAAAATAAAATATATTAGCTCATTTGACTCCCAAATATATAGTGTAGAATCGATACAGTAATTTCAGAGATTTCTCATTATATGTACAAACAATTTTCATCTGTGCAATATTATGAGAAACATTTTTTGAATAATTGAATGAATGAATGAAATTGAATTGAATGAAAAATTATTATTATTATCAAAGCAAAAAGGTGATCCGATCCGACCGAAGGAACGAATATTAATTAAATAAAAAAAATTTCAAGACTAGACATTTTTTTAAGTATTCGCATCGCGTGTGATTTCATTATATACAGTGTGTTTTTTTTTAAATTTATTTAGGTATATATTATATAATAATTGTATACGAGAGTAACTCATTCAAAACATAGTTTGTGACTGCCTGAAACTTAATTTATATATATTAAAAAAAAAATATTACAATTTGGTCACATTTTGGCTTGTAACTTGGATGAAATTAAGCAAAAAACATTTTTAAAAACACTGGAAAATATTGGCACCGATTTAAGCTAAAACTTAAAACAAATTGTACACTACACAAACATACAAACAAATATATTCATATAGAAAACATCTCATCAATATTATAATACACAATCAATGTGTATGTGTACGTGTGTCAATTTCAATACTGCACCTAAATACTGCTAAATTCTTGATATAATACAAAATAAATATATGTAACATTACAAAAAATATTTAAAAAAAAAATGGACGCAAAATAATTTCACTTATTGCACGAAACTTTGATAAAAGATACACTGGATTTTTTTATACAAGCGATCACTTTTTCTCGTTAATTTCTGATAAAAAGATGAAAAATGTAAATGTTGCATGACTGATTTTGAACCTGAACATTTAGCAATAATGGTTCAAATCGTAACACGTGTTCACCTTAAGGACAACTTTGTGCAACTAATTTGAAATATCACCCCAAGCTGTGAGTGCGGTGATATTCTACTATGTCACTTTTAGTGAAGCAATCCAGAATCTAATGTATCCTTTATCAAAGGCGAAAATAATAATTTATTAGATCTCGTTACAATCAGTCGAAAATTTCTTTGCACCTCGGATCGAAAGTATGGTCGACAAAAAAATCATAAGTATAATAAAAAAAAGTTTATACGTGTGTTTTTTTATGTTATATGTCAATGTCGAACTCAAATTTACATACAAATAAAATAATTTGTTCCAGTGTCGAGAAATTTTCTAAGGATTGTATATATATTATATACATATAGCGTATATAGGTATACAAATATTTCTTTTTATTTAATAAAAAAAATATTCGAGAGGTAAATAATAAATATAACAATTTCACACGAATTTCCCATAAAATATAATATGCTATGGCGAGAAAAAAAAATCCCGATTCTACAAAATCTAATTTTTATATAAAAAAAAATATTATAGATAATAAAAAAGCGTGGTTTAAGTTACTGGCCATCTTTTTTCGAAAAAAATAAAAGACATCTATCTCCTCTTAAGACATTCTTCTTGTACCCATTCCCTACAAACATTAGGCACTGGTTTTTTTCAGCTAATCAATATCAAAGCTACGAGATATTTATTTATTTTTTTAAAACTATTTTATTTTTTAAATTCCGGTACACACCTTAAACGCTAAGCCAAACGTTTGGTTTTTTTTTTTTTATAATCAATTCCAAACTTCATACAAATAGGCCCTTGGTTTGTTTAACTAAATATATTATGACTTGATATACATTACATATACATATAATATATTTAAATATTACATTAAATATTTATTAAATCCAGTGTGTGTTCAGTTTGTGTATGCAAAGCGTATAATATCATATATTTCTATGCTCGATATGATATTCATCAATGGGGATGACTTTTGTCGTGAAACTGAACAGAATTTTTGGGCATTTCATGAAATCAATTTTTGTTATGCATTTTTTTTTTGCACATTATATTATTATATACACCAAACCTTCCTCGTTCATCTCTCTAACCATTGGTGAAAACCGTATCAAAATCCGTTTGGATGTTTTAGAAGAAATTAGCTTAGAAACAGACACATGCGGACAGTGATATCATGTTAGTGAAGATTAATACGAAAAATACTCCAAATAATAATAATATTATTATTATTAGGAGACTAACACGAGTCTTTATGGTTTGCTAATATTTTTGAAGGCAATTTCTTTTTTTCGCTACTAAAAATAATTTTTTAAAAATGAGACAAGAAATTTTCTCTTGAATTATAGTAGATACATACAATCGAATGTTTTAGTGCCCATTTCATATCGTGTGGTCTCACTTATATACCAGTTTACGTGATACTTATTTCACAGTACACATTTAGTTTCGCGACACAAGAAGCCATTCCCATTGTTACGCGTCTGATTTATTGCTTAAATAAATACAGACAAAGTCATGAAATAAAACCCGTCCTAAGGAAACAATTGGTGTCAAAAATACCTCTTTGCTAATGCACCAGAGTAAAATGAGAGGTATGTAGATTTGAACTTGCACATCCACTGTGCTTCATTATTTTTAGTAAAAAAAAAAAAAATTGGCGCACGCTTAAATGACCACAGAAAACTTATAATTTTCTTAAAAAAAAAAAACAAAATTAAAAAAAAAATACTAAAAAAAAATTTTTTTTTAATGGGAAAACCTCAAGAAAATTGGTAAAATTGGATATTATTGAAAAATGGAAAATTATAATGAACCGTGTATACTACTGAACTGAATAGTTCAGCGTCACCGACCCGAGCGTTACGATTCACTTACGTTCACTCAACATTAAACGCACCTAAACTTTTCACAATGAAAACCTACAATTTTTGTGATTAAATGTATTTTTATTGAACCCTAAGACTGATCCAACTAAATGTATGAGAAATATTATCTTTACATATATTTTAAGCAATAAATCAGACAACAAATAAACCAATTTCACTTGACAATTTCAAAATACAAAAGCTGCCCGTAATTAATTACTAATAACTGCCTACATTTTAGTGATATTTAAATAATAATAAAAAAAATATCTCAACGATTCATACAGATTTGTACAAAAATGCCTACATACATACATACAAATACAACTTATTATCATTATAAAAGATTTTATTATACATCGAGTCCATGTTTGATTAAAAATAATTTTTCTATCTCGTTAAAACATCTTAAAAATACATTTGTACTATTTATAATTTAATAAAAATGAACAATAAAATTATAAAAATAATATATAGTAATAAAAAATATTCAACAAAAAAAAAAAGAACATGCCGATTAAAAAATGCATAAATAAATATAAATCTTTACAAACCTGTTAATTGTTTAAACAAAATATACAACAAAAAAAAAAGTATTTACATTTGTACAGAGTACATTATTATTGTGCCGCCTTTCACATTTTTTTTTTATTTAATTATTCATATAATATATTATGTAATATCACACTTGTAATTTTTGCATGATATATTTTTTGTATGCAATTTTACCTAAAAATGGATTTCTAATCTATATAATAATACTTCCATTTTTCTGTTTTTTTTTGTTTTTATTGATGATAATAATAATTATTATTATTATTAAAAAAGATGCGAGATTGGGGAGTAACTACACTCATAATTGGCTCAATTCAACTTTTGTCCATAGAACAGAGCTTTTTTTGTATCAGAACCTGCGCGTGCGCATAAAAAAGCTGGTTTCCACTATGAATAAAAGCTAAATATAACAGAAATGTTGACAGTATAATCAAATAAAATTATAATTTAAATTTGATTACATATTTTTTTGAAAAAGCACAATAATTATATTTCTTTCTTTATTTTTAAGTAATTTATTTTTTTCGATTTTTCGAAGTAATTGATTTAAATCGAAATGTAAATAAAAATCGCTCTCAAATCACGTGTCAACGAACACCAATCGCAAAGTGCATGACGTCTCTTTGTTCGCAAACATCACCACTTTCAAAGAACATTATTTAATTTGGGAACATAAGTGACGTCACAATAGTAATGTTACGAGTGTCGGCGTTTTGGAGTGAAATTCGAAACGTAAACTAATGGTTTGAAAAAAAAAGTAATATTAAATATTTTGGACTATATTATACGCACTTAAATGATTTTTAATACTTTCCCATAAAAATCCTTAATATGTAGTCACTCCCTGATCATTATTTTTCCGTGTACGTCTTGTTTTAATATCGCTTATTCAAATTCTTCGTTAAGGAAATACAGATCAAGTAAATAGGCACTGTATTATTATCAGTATATTATACATTTTTAAATACAAGTATATTTATTTTTTAATGAGTGCTCGCCCCATAGAATGAAATAACTAAAGCATAGAATTAGGGAAAAAATAGCAACAAAGTTACATTATTTCATACTCTATTCACTTATGGCATTGAAGAGATGCATATGCAGTAGTACATTCGTAATTTAGAAGGTTGTCACTAGTTTTTTAGGTATGTCGATAAAAACTCACCCATGAAAGTTGAGCTTTTTTTTGTTCAAAAAACATCAAAAAAAGACATTAATTACACTAGTTTACAACAAAAAATACCCACGCATGAAAGTGATGTGTATCTTTAGAATAAACCATCTTTAATTCGATACTGAAAAAAAAAAAAAACAGCACGTCACATTTTTAAAATATTTAATTTTGAATTTTTTGCTTTAGTTATACAATAAAAACATTAAAAATGACTCAAAGTACTTCTTCTTTTATACTGGACGGAGTCAGTTTATCTCAAGGTAGATCAGCAGTAATCAGCTAACATATTTTTGTCCCAAAAACCTTGGTACCTCTCCTCAAAGACTTTAAATCTTGATGGAAACGTTCGCCATGCTCGTCACTTACGCTTCCTAGGTTTTTGGAAAAAAATCCAAGTGTGAGTGCAAAAAGTGGATTTTAAGGGACATATGCACTCCCATTTTGTGGTAATTTTGTAATAAATTGGAAACAATTTCTTTATAAAACCAAAAGTTTTTGTTAGACAAAAGTAGCAGTCAGTTACGGTGATTTGTTGGTTCTCTCCATTGCATTGGTATGCCAAATGTTATGTATTTATTTTTTCCGTTCGTAAGCACACTTCTGCAATTATCACACACTACTCCAGGTACCCATTTTTTATCAAGATTTGATACAGGAATTTGAAAGTATTGGAAGTGGGCTCGTTTTACCGCTTCTGTAATATTTCTCTTCTTTTTTGTTATGATAAATTTACCGCAAACATAACAAAAACTATTCGAGCTTAATTTACTCTGTCTTGAAGACATATTTAAAAGGAAATCACTTTCAACAATTACTTTAATCTTACAATATTATAGTAACAAACTAGACACTAAGTATAAATTTGTATTAAACAACTTTAGGGTATATTTAAAAAACGTGACGTGTTAAAAATATATGGCTTAAGTTGTAATGATATGAGGGTAGACACAAATAAAATTTACTATAAATTGTCTATGGGTATTGAAAAAAATTATAATTTGTAAACTAGTGTTATTATCAATTTGACCTAGTGACAGCCGGTCTAAATTACGAATGTACTACTGCATATGCATCTCTTCAATGCCATAAGTGAATAGAGTATGAACTAATGTAACTTTGTTGCTATTTTTTTTTCCTACTTCTATGCTTTAGTTATTATTCTATGGCTCGCTCGTGCGAGCGTGTTTCACATTTAAATATGGCGGCACGCGCTTACGTCACTGTCACTGTCATTTTGAGTATATACCGCTCTTAGTTATAAATTAAAATATTATTTATATTACATAATGTACATTGCGTAAAATTATGAACACAATCGCGATTTTTACATAGCTTATTGCAGTTCGACAATCAAATCATCTTTATGAAAATCTTGTTTGCATTTTTGCCACTGGCCTGAGATTTTTTCTGAATCTCAGAATAAATTTTAACTGAGTTTTTTTTTCTGACTCTTCCCGTTGGCCACCTAGTAGTTACTGAATACTTTTCAGAAGTTGAAAATAAGATAAAACCGTACTAGATATTCAAAATGTATATGTGAAATCTCTACTCAATTTACTGAATCAGCTTTCAAAAATTGAAAATTGTATTTTTTTTGGGCATTGAACGTAATATTTCTTACAATAAGCGAGCTTAATTTTAAAACCATAATAAGCTCGATTTAGCGAACACCCGTGAAGCCTAAAAGCTCGATTTTGAATATTGTTTTATTTTTTCAGAATTCCAATACATTTAACTTAATATACACTGTATTAAAATTTGCTTTTTCTTTGCCGATCTACGTTGAATGCTCAACTAAATTATTTTGAAAATTTTGCCCAACTAGTCTTTAATTTGTATCAAACAATTGATTCCGACTATTGTTTGAAATTTATTAAAAATATCTCAATGTTTTAAACTATGATTTTCAAATTGTATTACCTATTTTAAACATACATACAATTGAACAGTTGTTTTTATTTACATAATCTCAAATGTTTAATATTTTCACACTTTTACAGCAACACGGCGTCTGTAATATATATTTTTAATTAATATCAGCAAAAAATTTTTTAATATCTTAAATTTGGAGTAACACTTGAAACCCAAATTTTAAAATCCTCGGTCAGTCCAGTCAGTCGTATGCGATGACCAAAACATTAAAAAAAAATATGGCAAAAGCTGCAAAGCGTTCCACGCACTACCCGAAAGCTCAAAATATATGTACACAGTCCAATCAAACGAGGTAGTCGTCGAACTTTTTAAGCCTTCGCTACGAATGTCTTGAGGGTCTTCTCTCTCCGCTCACTTCCATAGTCTCCGGACTGAAACGGACCCTAGACTGAGAGCCGCTTGAGGCGTCGCGAGCGGACACGTACGAACTGTCCGTTTCGCTCGTAAGACTATCCGGCGGAGTGGGATTGGTGGGAGTGCCTCCTCCCGAACTCCCACCGGATGCACTAGACTTTTTATTGTACTTCTTCAGACTTGATCTGAGTTTCGTCGGAGCCAATTCTAGGCCCAAATTCGCCGGACGCTCCATTTCCACCCTCTCTGCGTCCTTGAAGTAATCCTTGGGCAGAGTGTAATCGTTTGATTTCCTCGGAAACTCATTTTTCGGACGAAACTCGGTGGTGCTTCTCTCCTTTGAAAACTTTGAATATTGTCTCGAAGGCGAGAATTCTTCTGCGTGGGAATTTGATGCGGACGAATTTGAGGGCGTGCGTCTGTGGCTTAGAAACTGTGTCGGCTGTCTATAGTCCGGAGTGGGCTCTCTGTATTCGAAGGAGCCCTCCTCGAAACCGTAGCACGGATGCTTCACAACGTAGTCGGCGGTTCTGTCGTAGGTGTACGGCGACTCCCTGTAATAGTAGTCCCTGTCCTGGGAGGGAGACGGTTGAAAGTTCTCCCTGTAGTTGTGATAGAGGTCCGCAAAGTGGTCCGACGTGGTGGAAGACGTTCTCCTGGGCGAGGGCGTGGGCTGAGTGGAGGTGTAGTTGGTGCCTAGGCCCGAGGTGCCGGACAGAGGTTGAGCGCTGTGTCCGTACCCCGACGAGGAGGATGGGTGAGCGTAGTGCGTCGGTGAATCCGTGAAACGGATGGGCTTGTGCTCTTCCGCTTGGAGGCTTGTTATCTGTAATCGTTCATAATAAAACTACTCATATAGGATGTAAAGTAGAAACTATCGTTATGCTGCCAATGTGGACTGATACCAAATACAGTTATGTACTAAACATGCATATGTTTCACGTTATTGCATGGTTAAATGGGTCGCCACCAACCATTAAAGAACCCGTTTAGGAGAAGTAGTGAACTCTTCATTTTGCAATCATGTAAGTACTGTAACTTACAGAAATAACAGCATGTATGCTGTTGCATTTCGGTGAGTGAGTAAGGCATGCTAGAGTCAATTTCACTGTTATCTTCTAATTTCTTTGAACTTTCAAGAGATGTGAGTTGCTTACGTTAATAGGCGACGCCTGGACTTTTACATAAAAAAGACTATAGCAAAATGTGTGTTCCATCCCAGAAACGCTTAGAAAATACTTTGGACGAAATGTTAGTTAAGTATGAGCTGTTGTGTAGTTAACCACGCAGAACATTCTAATAAGTAAGTCTTAAAGAAGAGTACTGACTGGCGATCCAGTGATGGCGTTGAGGGGAGCCCTCAGGTGCCTCGTGGGTCCGTGGTAAGTGTTGTGAGCGTATCCGTAGCCCTCGTACACCGACGAGCCAAGGGGCTCCGGTTCCAAATCGGACCTGAAACATTTTCACCACATTATTATGTAATGTAACGAGTAACCGCACTATTGCTTCTCGAATTGGACACTACGACTATTTATTAAACTCTGACGCCCGACGCAAAAACGGGGTATTATAAGTAAGTTAAACTTAAACGCCCTTTTTTTTTTTATATAAATTTTAGGATCATTTTTTATGAATGGTTGCGCTACTAGATAAAATATACACTACTCTGAAAAAATACGTAGTAATGTGTTTGGTACATTAAATGGTGAAATGAAATACCTGTGCGGCTGCAAAGTTGGATGCAGGGGACTGACATTGGAGACTCTGACGTCATAGCCGGCGGCCACTCCGCCGAGCAACGCCGCCATATTGTATAGTACCAACTCTATTATGCTCGGCTTCTTATATTTGTATCCTGAAACGTCAAAATTGAATCCGGTAACGACAAATATTCACTCAAATGAAAATCAATTGCCACCTGTATGACGGAGCCTCATTTTAAAAGATTTTTTATTCTATGTTCATAATGGTTCATACAAATGAAAGAAAAATTTTGGAAATTCCACGGGCATATAAGGAAATTTGAATGATATTTTTTATATGAAACATGCTGAACCCTGCCACGGACACCCTTATATTTATACTATGTGTATAGTTTTTTATTGTTTTTTAATAAAAGTGGGCTAATGAAACTAGCCGAAACAAATAAACAGATAAAAATTTCAATTTTTTTTTTGTTACAAGAAAGCGTTATATACTTTGATATACAATTAGTAAAATTCAGTTATTTGGAGACAAAAAATGTTATTTATTTATTGAATGACAGGGCAACGACTGTCGGGTCAGCTTGTTACTAATATAATTACATAATTAGGCTCTGTTCACACGAATCACAACCACACCACATCGCAACGACAAAAAGTGGTCAAGCTGTGGTTACGTGTGAATAGTGTGAAGTTGTGACAACTACAAAATGTAGATGTGGTTGCGTTGTCGCTAATAGTTGCGATGTGGTTACGTTGTGGCTAGTGTTTGCAGGCAGACAGATCGTACCTCCTCAATAAATAAATCTGTATCACAAGTCTCCCTGTCGGATATTTTTGGCTAGCACAACCGCACGACACCTCATTACAATACAGAATGAATGAGAGAGAGGGAGGGCGCAGGCAGTGTGGTTGCGACGACGCAACGTTGTGTTTGCGAAGTGGCCGTCCGCTAGTGCGCGGTGTAGCAGGTGGTTGCGATTTTATCGGTACCGACCACACGGTTGAATTTGACGGCAAAATGTGGTCCGTGTGAATTCACCGATTAAATTTCATACAAATTAGCGCCCGTCCACGTGTTGTGGTTGTGGTTCGTGTGAACAGAGCCTAAAGGTGCATTTAGACCAAACGAACAAAGAGCTAGAACTAGAGCATTCTTTCTTGTTCGTTTGGTGTAAATGCATCTCGAACGAAAGCACGTTTTTACGTTTACACCAAACGAACAAAGAATGAGAACCAAGAACTAGAATTCTTGCACGATGTTCTTGCAGATGTTTAGATCAGCCGAACGAATGCTCATTGCTCATTCATGTCAATCCTGTGGTTGATAGTGCTTCGCTATGTCCGACTCTGACAGCGATATTATAATTGCCATTGCGATATTATTATTCAAATAACTAGAATGCAAGAATACTTTGAAGAGACCGCTCCGAGGAGCGAGCAGGTCCGAACACGAAAGAACGCTCTAAGAACGTTCTAAGCAACTGTTCGTGCGCTCTAGTGCCGTTTACATCAAGCGAGCGAGCATTGTTAGAATATTCGGTAGAATCATAACGAACGCAGACAGAACAACGAAAGAATGCTCTATGTCTGTTTACACTAAACGAATTTAGTAGAGTGGGGTTAGAATGAGCATTCGCTCGTTTTGTCTAAATCAGCCTTTAGACGTGACGACTTAAATGCCACCGTAGAAAAATCGTAATTAATATTGACTTCACGCGACTCAGGATTTCAGTCACAAGAGTAGAATAAATTTAACTATATGTAACAAATTGTGACATATAGACAACATTTTATCATATCACATTTTTGGCACCTTTTTACCTTTAACCCAAAATAATAGTATCTAACTATCTACAGCTAGCTGTATGGTATAAAACTATTCGTTACAGAAATTTGAACCTTACGACCATATAAATAAAATCAAATTTTACGTACCCTCTGTGCTGTAAAGAGTCGGCATCGGTATTGTATATCTTGATGACGAGCTCAAAGGGAACTCCGGACCCCACTCGTCGGGGCTGAAGTCTGTGTAAGGAAGAAAACAACCTATTTGAATAGAAAACATACGTGTGTTAGCTATCATATAATATATATACACATATTATGTATCTCTGTGTGTGTGCACAGGTGTATACCACGAATTCAGATAGCATTTTTTTAAAAATTTTACTCTTACGAAAATATAAAGTATTTTCAGTGAGACATCTAGACTTATACAATGAAGACAAAAATATACTATGAGCTTTCGTGGCTTTACAAAATAAACATGAAGGACAACTTTAATAATTCCAAATCATAATACAATAAAATACATACTCATTTCATATAAAGCTTATATAAAATATATAAATACAGTGCACAGTGCGAGAAAATGCAACTCATTCATGTAAAGATTTGTAAAAAAAAAACAAAGATGGAGGAAAAAGTTAATAAATTAATATTAATTACATAGACAATTTTTCCTCTATCTCTGTAAACATGCATTTTTTTAGATCAGGAAGAGCTAACTAACTACGCATGCCATACAGTTCATTAAATAGAATTAAAAAATAAATAAAAATGAAGCAATGCAAAAAATAAATTACAATATTTTCATACTTACATGTGCTACGCAACTTGACACTTGTTCCGTAGGTTTTAGAGTACATTTTTCATTGTTAATCTTGTTATGTGTATTCTCGTCCCGTTTACCGATTTTTAAAAAAGACCGAAGTGAGGTAAGCTTAAGCTTGGTTTCTCATTATTTAAATCCACCCTTCACCTTTTTCTTACTCTGTGTCACTTTTGTTCGTTAAAATAAAATTTAAAAAAAAAAATGTTAAAGGGGAATTTGTTAGTCGCTCATTGATTAGTAGACCCATGTTAAAAGAATACACCAGCGTTGATTTTATGGCATAGGTTTTATTTGATATATAAAAAAAAAAGAATTTATAATCCGAGGACCAGTTCACCGAAGAAGTTTTACAAAGGAATTAAACTTATATGCAGAGTTTTAGATGTAATTTTTTTTTTAGTCGAGTATAAAAGGCTCTGCCATACAAAATTCTCGTGTTCCTCCACCTTGGACACTTGGTTACTGCGATGGAGTTAACTGTTTGTACACATTACTGTCTACGATTGGAAGCCTTTTTGACGATAGATGGCACTTTACAAAAAAACAACTCTTACATGGGAAAAAGTTTTACTCGGAGTCCCATTTGATATTTTTTTTTAGTATGTAATTGTAAAAATGGCAGTGTTTTGTACTATATAATACATATATTAATTTGAACTTGGTTTGTACACAAAAAAAAAATTATCGCCATCAAATAGACTTCCAAATACATCATTATATATTAGAATAAAGGACTGTCTCCTATTGTAAACATTTGAAAGCGTGCGTGACATAGTGAAAATATAATAAATGAAGCGAGTCATAAAAAAAACTAACAAATAAGTAAGTACGACAAATACATATAAATATATGTCTTACGTTTTATGGATATATATGTAAAATAGCATATACTATGAACTGCTAAGCATGCATAGCGCTTAAATTAACTAGAATATAATAAGTAGTAATAGTAAAAACAATGATAATAATAATAAAAAAAATCCAAAATAAAAGCAAACAAATGCTTACAATTCACAAAAGAAAATCTGACAATATCAAAAACGGAAAATAAAATTACTGTAAAAAGTTGACTACATTTTCTGTGTGACAATTTCCAATTACTATTACAGCAACAAATAAACACGACAAAAAGTATAGTCAACCGCATAATATATAAAAAAAAAACTAAACTATCAATAAAATGCAAATGACATAATATATTTTTACTTGAGTATCACACAAAATAAATTCATCCAACAAACACGTTTCACGTTTAAAAAATAACTTAAAAATTAGTATGCAATATTTTTTTTTTACACAATCAATTCCGAGACTAAAGACTACAAAAAAAAATATCTAATTGCGTAACTAGTTACTCACTATTATAAAAATATATGTTAAGTCTAAACTTTATATGGAAAAGAAAAAAGATCTTATTTGTGACATGGAAATAATGGGATAGTCTCATATGGTTTAAAACGCAGGTGGTCTATGGTAGCAACTTGTCTAACTGTATATGCTGTCTAAGTATGAACACATGTGGTCTATAATAGCAACTCGTCTAACGACACGAGCTGTCTAAGATTCCATATGATTTAAACTGCTTTCTTCCTTCAAGCAACAATTTCCAAGTATGCTTAAAGTTATAGATAGAATTCTTTCATTAGGGCTTACGGAGATGACGTAATAAATATTCTAAACCGCCACATTCGCGAAATAATTTAATTCCAGTGTCATTTACAGTTATTTTACTCTTTATTGCAAGTAGAGTTTCTTGTACTTGTGAGGATGAATGGGGATTTCAATCCTTTTATGGTAGATTTTACATAACTTTTATCCATCTTGCTATTCTATTTAGTTTCAGTTAAGATTTAAAACGCAGGCGATCTATGATAGCAACTCGTCTAAAACGTAATAATGTCACACATTAAGAGGTTTGTGGTAGGTTAAACTCTAGAATACATACCACCAAAAGCCACATTGATTTATTTCTTACAAATATTATGGAAGGAATTAAAATTACATACTTTAAAATATTTAAAATTAAGGAAAAAAAGGAAAATTAACATCAAGTAAAAGAAGACTTATACTTGCTGCTGCCCGCGACTTCGCCCGCGTAACTTTGTAAATTATATACTAAAACCTTCCTCGAGAACCACTGTATCCATTGGTGAAAACAGCATGAAAATCGGTGCAGTAGTTTTTGAGTTTATTGCGAACAGACAGACAGACGCGGCGGAGGACTTTGTTTTATGATATGTGTACAGAATAAAAAGTTTAATTTTTAATTTTATACCAAAAGCACATAAGAGGCGGTTTGCAGTTTTGGCAATGTGTATGTTTAGACAAACTACAAATTAGACGATTTACAACATAAACAAAATACAATTAAGACGTCTTGATAAAAATAACATTAGACTAAATGGTTTTTAGACGAGTTGCTACCATAGACCACCTGCGTTTTAAACCATACGAGACTATCCAGAACGCAGGACCAAATAATATTTCTATGTCTAATCAAAGGCGTTCTGTAGATATTCAAAAGGTTTCTCAATTTAGCAATTTTTATTGGGAAAATATTCATTCAACCAATATCTATATGTACTTTAATTAACTGACAAAAAAAATCCATTTCGATTTTCCGAATTTTTTACTATAATATAGTTATCGGCGTTTTTGAAAATCGAGTTAAATTTGACGATATCGCTTGTTCAATAAAATATTTTTATACCTATAATAATTTTTGATGAAACAAAATAATACTGTGGGCAGTAAAAGCCACAACCTCATATAAAAACCATTTTGAAATATCAGCACATGTGCTGTTATTGATAGATACCATAAGGGCATCCCCCTTTGGTGTTTTATGGAATCAATCCTACATTCAAGTGAACCATGTTTTTATGTAAAAAAATCACAGTATAAAGAGTTACATTATTTAAAAATTACAATAACACGAGTGACGTCCTATAATATGAACTACTGAACCAAGATTTTTAATGTAAAAAAAATAAGTAAAAGCTTATAAAAATTGCCAAATTGAGTTATTAAAGTGTAGTACACGAACAAGAATACTTACAAGGATACAGCAGACTGTCTTGCGACGTTCCTTTTAAGGGCAGCGAGAACAATAAAATTATCCAAATCAATAATATAGAAATATATACGTAGAATTTTACTGTCTTTTCTTTAAAAAAAAATACTTTGTTCTAAATAAACTAATTCAAGTCAAGTTGGGCACACGTTAAAACTATTCTTATGTAACCTTCCTTGATTTATTTGCATTTATTTAATATTTTTTTAAATTATAAATCTACACTAATATATAAAGTTGAAGAGTTTGTTTGTTTGGTTGTACGCGCTAATCTCAGAAACTACATGTTCGAATTGAAAAATTCTTTTTGTATTGGATAGTCCATTTATCGAGGAAGGCTATAGTATAGGCTATAGAGAACGCGGACGAAGTCGCGGGCACCAACTATAGTATGCAAATAATTTAACCAACAATAAATTATGTCTTCCAATTGAGACACTACAGAACTGTTTATTGAAAATTTATCTATTAATCTTCAATAAAATATGTAATTTTAAAATATTAAATGAATACTTTAGAATTGCACATTTCTTAAATTGTACTAAAAAAAATATTTTTTTTTTACTGAATATATTTTTCTTTTGAAAATAAAAAAAAGATAAATGCATAATTCACGAAAATAAGCCCAAAGAAGACCCTACAAAAGACCGCAGTTAAAGAAACGTTTTCACCTCAACATCCTATTTTGTATATACAGTCTGATTGTAATTCCAAAAAAGTATTAAAAAAAAAACACGTGAAAAAAATATCTACAGTTTCAATACAAATGAATTTTACTAGTACATACGTACATATACAATTCTCATTGCAATGGAAATGTCACAGAGTAAAAATTATCGTATTATTTTTTTTTTCGTTTCATTTTCAGTTTCATTTTCTTCGTGAAATTTTTACCTTGCGAGAACTCTATTGCAACGTTACACAATTTGGCAAGAGACTATACAAATTATTGTACATTTAAAAAAAAAGTCTTTTTAAAACGTTACCAAGTTCAAAAGGTATCTTTTTATACTTACATTACTTTTTATTCACTACTAGGAAGAGTAATAAAGTTATTATTACTAAGACTGGTTTTTTTTTCTTCAATTTATTATAGAAATAAATGCATTTTTCGGTTTGACAGTGAAAAGAATATCCAATATTGGAATGAATAAAGTCGAAAGAGATATATACAGGATGATGATGTAGAGAGTGAGTGGGTGAGATAGATAGACACAGAGTGAGGGAGAGAGAGAGAGAGAGAGAGAGAGAGAGAGAGAGAGAGAGAAGACAAGACTTACAGTTCTGTCGCAGGCAAGAGAAGAAAAGAAAATATATATCTACTAAATATTTAGTAAAAAAAAAACCACAGTCTCTACTACGTAGATATTATGGTTTCGAGTGAATAAGAGAAAAATAAATAAATGTTACTTGAGATTTACAATGTAAAAAACCAGACATTTGCTGTAAAAACTTATCAACTAAAAAAAATATACCTACTTAATTATAAGTCTTTTTATTTATTTTTTTCCTTTCGCTTACATACTACAAAATCCACATTTACAACAATCAAGTGGCTTCAGTATGTTCATATCGATAAAATTAATTTGTATATTGCAATCATTATCTGTCATTTACCTAGCGTTTAATCTAAGCGACGATTTATTATTTCAAAATTTAAGAAATTTATCCTTAAAAAAAATAAAAAAATGTACACGCTTCGCTGAACGTGCGAAGCTTTATTCAATAGTCGTGGTTTGGTAAAAACGAGTCGTTTAAACCGAGCATTCTTTAATTAATTTTTCGCATTATTTCATAGTCAGTCAGTGAAAAAAATCATTAAAATGTAGGTCCTATAAAAATATTTCGGTAGTAAATTTTTTGAAACATTTTTAATGCAATTTATAAGAACCATTACGAGAGCTATACGCCGAATCATTTAAAAACATCTTAAGCACTCTAAGCTTAATAGCTTATGGTCCTTCGAGCTAGATCTTAACCAACAACATATGGCGCCAATTAAGAAGTGAGCATTGCTCGCGAAATATACGAAAATACTATACAGTATAGTTTAAATATTATTGGATATGTAATTAAAAATTCATAGAATGGCTTACGTTTGATATTGGAGCTAGGTGTACGTGTGACTTTTATCACGGTTATAAAAGATTTCACTTGTGCGACTCTTGTCAATATCTTTATTGACACTTTTTCCGCTTCCGTACGTAAGAAGTGTCAAAAAAGTGAGTGAGTAGTTTACCGTGTGTGCAAGCGTTAAGAACGATCAAAGAGTTACAGTGACGAATAGATTACAAAGCTTTAAGCTCTGCGATCACTGGGAAATTTTGACATTACTTTTTGTCACTCTCATTGCACTTATTCAATTTGCACCCAAGTGAATTTTTCTCTCATCTAAATGTGACTATAGACAGACAAAAGTGACCCGTACACGCTAAGACCAGACGGCGTTTGCGAGAGTCCTTCTTGGCGGGAAGAAGGCATAAGCGAGACGCCGAGCGAGAGGGAGCGAGTCAGTCGTCGGCGAGCAGCTGCGCCGTGTCGAGGCTGTTGGAGCGCGCCGCCTTGAAGAGCCGGCGCTTGACGGCGCCGCGCTTGCGCCGCTCGTCCGTGTGCATGCGGAAGACGGCGTCGTAGTGGTGGGGGGCGGAGGGGGGCGGCGCGGGGGGCGTGGACCTGTTGCGCGCGTGCGCGTTACCTGTGTGGGGCGCGGCGAGGTGCGAGGGCGGCAGGTCGGGCGCGGAGCTGCTGAAGCGGTGCGCGGGCCGCGAGCGCAGCGCCGGCAGCAGCTGAGTGCGCGAGCGCCCGTGCACCGACGACGGGCCCCACGTCTTGCCCTTCACCCCGTCCGCGGGCACTGCAACATTCCACCCGACGCTCAGTTACACCTGACCGCAGTTTGCGACATCACTAGTTACTGATGTAATCAACTCACGAGCGATGGCGCGCATGATGGCGGGCGAGCCTGGCGGCGTGTCGGTGGCGACGGCGACCAGCTGCTTCACGCTGCTCTCGTCCTCCGACGGCCGCACCGTCAGCGTGTGTCTGAAGTCCAACGGAGACGAGATCACGTCCTTCTTCAGCAGCTTCAGCTTGTGGAACTTGCCTGAAGATCACATCCATTATTAATAACTGTACTTATTCATTATACTTATACATTTTAGATACATTTATACAGCTCCGCTTCTATCAGCCACATACAGTTGAATTCTTTTTGGTATGTCTGTCGACCGAAGTATTATAACGCCCGTCATCTTTATCGCTGTGACGACGGTCGCGCCCAATTTTTTATACTTTTAGACGATTCTTCGGGAACCTAACGTTTTTTTTAGGATAAAAAGTAGGGAAATTATTAATTGCACATCAAATAAAATAATCGCCTAGCAATTTATTGTCATCATTTATATACTTTTTTACATCAAATAACTTATTTCACTACAAATAAACTAAATGTATAACAAAACTAGTAATGCAGATAATTCGAATATATACATCAACACTACATTACTTTTTTTCCTCTAATGCGAGACAAATAAATTCCTTTAGGTACAAAAATACTACAATCTTATCAGAAATACTGACTGCACAGCAAATTAACTCATTCTCATAGCAAAATAACTATCCCAGAAGCATATATCCTAATATGCATCTCAAAACTTACTCATCATATTTGTCTTAATTTTTAAGAACACGTTGCTCAGCAAATTTAATAATTATTATAGCAACAATTTCTTTTTACATTGCATTATTTCTAAAAGCACAACAAATTAACTGAAAACTGTTGTCGCGCGCTTTGTTGCCACTGAATAAATTGGCAGAGCCTGCATAAGCCTAAAGCCTAAATAACCCTAAAGCCTAAATAAGCCTGCAGAGGCCAAAAATGTGCCTATTGGGCAAAAAAGTAAGCGTGGACGCCCCGCGAAAACAAGACCCGGCTTAATAATTCAATAAAAATTTTGAATTTAGTATTTTTGTATTTGATTTTATATTATACTAGCTGTGCCCGCGACTTCGTCGGCAACCATTTTTTTTTAATCTAAACCATTCGAAACCCCTTGAACACACACACAAAAAATTTCATCAAAATCGGTCCAGCCGTTTAGGAGGAGTTCAGTGACATACACACGCACAGAAAAAATATATATGTATATAAAGATTGCTGATCTCATTATGTTGTACTTAATAAATAATAAAATGATAATGTCAAATAAAATGCTGTTTTATTTAGCAAACTGCTATATGTTATATAAAAATAGAAGCTATATTAAAAAAAAAGAGTTAATAGGTATGATGTGCGTTAGTCATTATTAGCTGTGCATTAATAAAAAAGCGGTACATTAAGATAAATAGCGGTATGCCACGAATATAAATTGCAGTTCATTTAGTAATATTTTGAGTTGAGTATTTTGCTGTGCAATCAGTAATTTTGATGTGAATTCGGATTATTTTTGTATAAAAAAAGTACTTTTTTTGATATGCGTTTAAATACTACCCTAAAAAGTATCCTACATGTTAATTCAGGTAATAAGCTATGTGTGCCAAATTTAATCCAAATCCATTTAGTCGTTTTTGGGTTAAAGAGTAACAAACAACATCCAACCTTTCCTTTTGTTAGGCTGCGGCGGTTGATTGTGCGACATGTTGCTGGCGAATATCAATATGTGAAGCTCTCTGGTCGCCAAGTCCATCTCTCTCATCTCCAGCTCTCTCTCCTTCTGCGCCAAGTTCTCTTCGATCATACGCTGTTGCAGCTGCGCCTTTGTCAACTCTTCCTCGCGACATCTCAACTCCTGGAATCACAAATCCACAAATTACAAACATTAACTCTACACAGACAAACTTTTATTACTTAAAATAGTAAAATATTTTCTTATAAACATACATAAATTAAATTAGTGTAAAATTTTTTGATAATCTTGTAGGAGGATTGACGTCAAAATCGACTGCGAATATCTGCAACAACCTATATAGCCCATAATATATAATAAAATAAAATTAAAATAAAACCAATATTACCAAAGAATATCTAAAAGATAAATTGTACATTTTTAAAAATCTGTATATTTTATACTTATCGAAAACATTGTTAAGCCACAATTTGTGGATTTCAAGAAGATTACAATCATAATCATAATTTTTACAAAGTAAGGCACTTCACATTAAAAAATATCATTGTTTTACATGCATAAAATCTACTAATGATCAAATGTCTCGCATGCTTGTTATTTTCTATGACGAAGACAAGAAAGTAAGATAATAAAACAAATTAAGGGACACAGAGTTTAACAAAATAAGATAAAATTTAAAAGGGCCTATAACTAGAAATTTTAACAAAATTTTAATGAGCACGGTTTGGAAACATAGAAAAACCAAAATAGATTTAAAAAATAAGAGATCCACAAGCAAATACTTGCTTTGGTGAAATTAAAAGTCATATTAAGTGATAACGAAAGACAAAAAAAAAATTACAAACTTAAAAAATAATAATTTAAAGGTTTGTGAACAGAGACACTTATTTAAATAGAAATTACTTTACTAACCTCCTCTATAGTCTTGCATTCCTTTGGAAAAGGCATACAAAAGCAAAATATGTTAGAAAATAAATATATCACGACATTCCATATTTTTTTCGTTTTCTTATAAATATATTATTATCATTTTAGAAAAAATCCATGTAAATATGATCTAGCGTAGCGATGCATTTTAATTTCGCACGGGTCAACTTGTCTAGGCCAAGAAAAGGATTCTTTGGCGACCTAATTAAAAAACATTGATGTTAATACATCTACTATAAATTATGCAAAAATATATTACATACATTAATTTTTTAAAGTTATTCTCTAAAAAATCGCATTAAGAAATCACTTTAGAAGAAATTAGTGGACATTTATTGTATATGTTAATTAGTTCGAGACTTCAATCTCATCTGATGGGTAAGTGAAGATGAGATCAAACATAAAGTTCGCTTGCCCGTTAGTAGCCTATTCACTCTGTTCTTGAAGATAGATGCATTTTTGATATAATATATTATGAAGATTATGATTAAATCATATTTTACATCAGTATCCATGCTTATTGAGATTAGGGAAAATTATTTCTGCTGATAAATGTTTTCATTAATAGGGTTTAGTGTTAGGGATATTGTAATCAGTATTCACCTTCTCCTTCCTTCTTAAATCCCTGAGCACCTCTTCGATTTCAAGCCTCCATCCGTCCTGCATCGTGTGGAACGACTCGTGTGGTGCTCGGGTGAACTCGGACTGTCTGATTCGTTCCAACTGTTTCAGGATGTCGGGGAAGAGCGGGCGCTCGTGTGGATTGGAGTTCCAGCATGCTGAAATCATTACGGGGACACATGGTAACATTTAATTTATTTAGGGATTGTTAAAAGCAATACCCTGGCTAGACACGCTGCGTTCATACCTCTCAAATACCACATTGAAATAGCTACAGGAGTGTTTTTAAACCAGTTTTAAACTTAGATAATTATGTGACTAAGGAACGCCAGAGCCTACTTTACCTATCCCGATCTTTTCTCTTACCCGTTTCCCAATGAGGGTCAGTAGCGCACTTGCTACTAACCCTGGAGGTGTTTGTGTTTATAAGCGAGGTTAAAAAATGATAACGCGAATTTACCTTCCATAAGCACCTTCCACGCCTGCGGACAGGTTTTCGGTATGGGCAGTGTGAGTTTATTGACTGCAACGCCATAGGCAACGGCCAGTGCGTCGATACCCTTGTAAGGGGTTTCGCCAGTCAGCAGTTCCCATAGCAGCACTCCGTACGACCAGACGTCGGACGCGTGTGAAAATGTAGAGTTTTTTATCACCTGAAATTTATAAGCACAATTCCTTTTAAGTATAAAGTTGTAGAAAATAAATACACACACTTAGTGGCTATACCAATCGGCTATGTAATCATATCACTGCAATTCGGTTCTCACTATCATTCCACTCCATTTTAATTATATTATAAATATTTTAAAACAAACAAAATTGGCACAAAATGCGAAAACACAATAAATAATCAACCCTTGTATAAAATATATATTCATCATTATAAAGAGAGAAAATTTGTGAAGATGTACTCGGCTCTGATGTCTACACATTAATTACACAGCTAAAGGGGCGCTCCATACGAATTATAAAATTAATGATGAGAAAATGAAATTTTAATTGAGTTCTCAAAATTAAACCAAATGTTTCAATGCATAATAGTCATTGTGTTGGGTTCGCCGCCTACAAACATCGATGTATCGAGTAGTGAATACATATTTTATTCATCGATTTGTTTCTGAACGAAATTGTAGCCCACTCGATGGCCGTGAACTAAAATATGAATTAGCATTACAGAGTTAATTGGCAGTCCCCTGCTGATATTTACAATGTGAATATTAGACGAAGTCCGATCCAATCAATTTGTGTAATTAATATCGTATTATACCTTATACATATCCAATCCTTATAGATATCCAATTGTTTAAGTTAAAATTATTGTGTCATAGTTTACCAGTCTGTTTTAATATATTTTTTCTCTTAAATATAAGTGCAACGCAAGACATAAATCTAAATTATTAAATCGTTTAGCCTTTACATTGTCCAACACACAAAGACTATGGAAAAATATTGAAAAAAGAAATCCCATTAATGAATTAAGCAATAAATATAACAATAATTGGACGTAATTTAGCAGTGACAGAATTACTGCGATCTGCAGTTATAAAAGTTATAACCACTCCTTACCAGGAGACCACAGTGTTGTTTCGGTGAGGAGAGCCCATTCCTCTATCTATACTCTATGTACTCATCTTCTGCATTACCTCTTTTATATTCTATCATGATCAACAGCGCTTGCGACATAAGAAAAAAGAAAAAGCACAAAAGGAAAAGTAAAATTCGCTTCTAGCTAATTAGTATTTAACTATCAACAAGTCTCATCAAACAATCATTACCTATAGTTACTGTAGAAAGGGAAATGTGTTATGTGGTATCTCACCTCCGGCGGCATCCAGGCGTAGGTTCCGGCTGCTGACATCCTGGTGGTCTTGTACACTTCACGCGCAAGGCCGAAGTCTGTTATTTTGAGCGTTTTACTCTCTAACGTGTCGTTTGGTAGTATCGTCTCGCTTAGTAGAACTGAAAATAAAGAAATTGTTAAAATTAATTTAACACGAATAAGTGTGAATAATTGCGTTTCGCAGTCATTTGATATTGCAGTCATTGTCATGTTTGACGATCTTAACATAAAAATATATATAAGAAAACTATACAAAATTGCACACCACACTCTATAGTTAGCATAAAGAAAATTCCATTTGCATTCGCCAAATTAAATAACACCTAACACCATAATTTTTTTTAGAACAAATAAACAACAAACGAAATTTGATATTACCAAATAAATAAATAAAATGTTTTCGTTACTAAATGTTAATTCACTCCTCAAATAAACCCGTTACATATTGTAAAAACGATCCGACTGCATGACATTGGCTTATAACACAATCGATAATGTAAATCTTATATTTTACATGTGGGATTAGTGTAGTCTGTAGGTCGAGTTTAACTTATTTTAAGATCTCGAAAGTTAGTTCTCTTAATAATTATTCGAATTATAAGAGAAGATTTTTTTAGGAATTATTTTTTGCATACATGAAACATTAATTAATTTATTAAAAAGTTCCAAAGAAACACTTTTACCTGATTCTCAAAACGAACCTGAGAAGAAACTTCGATAGTAACTCAGGTATCAGTCTTTGTCATCTTTAAATTAAAATAAAATAAATAACAATTAGTTATATTCCTTATAAATGGAATATAATATTAGGTTTTTTTATACCTACTCCACAAATTGTTAGAGTAAGAAGAGACACGGCGCAGAGTATGCAATTTTCTGTTATTGTTTTTTATGCTGAGACAGTATTATATATTATTTTACAAAAACGAATTTAGACTCCAAAGTTAATTAAAATATATTTCCAGAGTGGAATGATTTGCTTAATTTTCCTGTTCCTATCAGTTACTAGTTATAGTTAATTTGTTTACAAAATGAAATAGTTTTACTTAACTAATGTACCGTCATATATAATACAAAAATTCAAAACAGAATTATGTATGTATAGGATAGGATAAAATAACAAGTTAATTTTATTGTATCCTCATTTTGCTCCACCATTTTAATTTTAAATAAGTTTAATAATAATCCACTGCTTAGTATTATTAATGTGGCTCAACAATTTATGTAAATTTTATGAGTTAACGTTAACTAGTGATCGGCTTCACACGGATGCAATTTTATATGACACAAACTTTAGTCTTTTATTGCCCTTTCCATTAATGAAAACCGTAACAAAATCGACTTTGTTTTACATTATCAGTCCTTCGCCGCGTCTGCCTGTTCGCGATAAACTCAAAAACTGCTGCACCGATTTTCATGCTGCTTTCACCAATGGATAGATTGGTTCTCGAGGAAGGTTTTAGTATGTAATTTACAAAGACACGCGGGGAAGTCGCGGGCAGCAGCTAGTTATTAATATAAGAGAAAGAATCTTTACTTTCCCTCATAATAGTATATTGTGTTTGAAAAACTTGCTTTATATTTTATTTAAACAGGTCAACCACATCATATAACCATTCGTCGAAGATATAGTCATTTTTTAAACACGGCAACAGATGGCGTTGATAGTTCAAGAGCTTTCAGTTTAGATTTATAAAGAAAAAAAACATTGTATAAATTTTGGTCATGTGTCAATTGTCTCAAAATAGATAATAATTTATTAAAATTTAATAACAACATGACATATGACGTGGTAATAAAACAATTCGTCACTTTTGAGACTAGGCGTATCTAAAATTTTCTCTCGAGAAAATCTCAGCATATCTCATCATGCAAAAGACAGATTGAGATTTATAAATAAAAATAAAATCCGTTGCGCACTTTCGATGTAATACCAGATTTCACTTATGTTTCGGAATGTGATAGAGCGTGATCGATACATGTGATGATATATGTATATGATACCGGATAGTTCCATAGCGGGACGGGGACAAGTATGTCGCGATATCGATTCACATGTCCATCAAGAGGGGCACAAAAAGACAACGGCATTCAAGCGTCGACGACGACATGACAGCCGACCGCACGATCAACAACGGATTATACTTAGTATAGACGACCGATTTCTAACTGCCTATTAGATTAATTTAATTAATTTTATAATTTAAGTACAACTTTCATTATTGAGACTTTTTATGACCAAATTGTATGTATCCCAAAGGACTATTGGGCTCGTGTTACGGGATAACCATACAATAGACAGGCACACCCTGAACAGCGCAGCGAGCCAACTTTAGCACCTCGATCAGTCTTCAGTTGAAGAGGTATTGAAGTCAAAATTACACTTCCTTAAATAACAATCAAGAGCATTACTTATTACAATTTGAAATTTAGAAAGTTTTCTAAAACAACAAAAAAATCTCCTTGCTTGTATAGTTAACTTCAAATCAGAAAGAGTTTTTGACAAATTTATTTCCAGAATGGATAACCCCCAATTCCCAATATCAATTGAGATTACCAAAAAACCAATGCTCTGCGTGGTCAAAATCAAAATCGTGGCCTTCCGTTGACGAGAGCGCCTTCTTAACGCCAGTGATAACGGGTTCGCCAAAAACGTAACGTGTAAATAAATTTTTATGCCCGTCTTGTCGAATAATGTACGTTACCGAGAAATCAATTTCCCATGTGAATAGCAAGTCGTGCCACGGCGCGTTGCGCACGCGACTCGTTGACCGTCGCATGAATTATTCAAGAGCCTCCGGCTCCGAGGGAAGTTACAGCCAACAGGATATACATGGATCCGGTTCCTCTCTACAATTAACGTAAAAATCTGACAGAGCTCGACAAATCCATCGGTCGCTTAACCTTAACCGAATAAACATTAAATATTATATTAAAAAATCGTCCAGCTTATCATTACTATATCATGACAAATTTATAATCATACATTTCCTAGTATATTATAATTATTGTTTAAAGTAAAAAGAAAGTTTTTATTAGCCGTTCCCATGAAAAAACAAACTAACAAGAGTGCAATGATGCAATTGTGCAATGACATGAAATTTAAAACGTGTTTTGTTATTATGTCTTTGCGAATTTCCGTACGGGCGCGTTAAATTAAAGTTTAATTTTAATCTATACTTCAAATGTGAGAGCCTGAAGTCTGCTATTCATAAATTGAACTCTCTAAATTACAGTGATAACTATATCAAAATATTTAAGGTAACAAAGAAAAACTTTGCTTAGTTTTGAAAAATACAGATATGCCTATTGCACTATTTATTTAAAGATTAGAATAAAACGTCTATTAAATTGCGTTTTAATAGATTTAGTTTAAATGCTTAAAAATTTTATTAGACCCTATTACTTAAGTGGCAACTTTTAGATGGGATCAGTTATTTTTGTCTCTTAGAAACATAGAGTATTAGACTCTAAATTTTGAGAAGTAAGGAAGGGTTCTTTGCCTTACCTACTTGGGATGTAAAAAAACTAGTTAGTTATAGCGAAATACAGACTATACATTCCCCTTCAACGTGACTTGTGTCTCCTTGTTAAGATGCTCTTGAACCTGACTAAGTGGAGCTCCGCGGAGATAACACGCGTAATTGAAAACTCAGCACAAAGCCTATGACAAAAATTAATTAATTAAAAAACTTATCCTATTAATATTGTAAATTGCAAAATTTACAACTACTGCACGGATTTTGATGAAATTTTATAGTAAAATTGTTTTTACATCAGAAGTTAAAAAGCAAGATTCTCCAAGTTATTCGATAGCAAGAACTATACGTATCTATATTTATTTCACTAGCCGGATAGTCAGTCTGCTAACCGCCACGTAGTCCATAAGCATCAACTGTTGGACATAGGTCTTTTTCAAGAAGCACCACCAAACTCGGTTCTCCGCTCTCTTGAGGTCGTCGGTCCAGCGAGCAGGTGGTCGGCCAATTCACTGCACGGCAGTTAAGTAACGCTACTTATAAATATAATTATATCCAAAAGTCTTCCTGGTACAATATTTATTTCGTGTAAATGCCATTGTCGCGGCATTACAACATTGATTTGGGACACTTGGAAAGCGGCATCGCTTCTTTAAGGCTGTGTGCATTGAATACTAAATGAACATTGTTATACACAAAGTATGAATACTCAAGTGATGTTGAAGACAAAACACAATTTTTCGTGGAACTTTTACAAACGGCTATGAGAACGATAAACACATTGTTTATTCTAAAGCCAAATTACACAGACCACTGCCATCTCTAGTTCTGCCTCTTCTTTATTATAATCTAATGCATTCGCATCCCCCCACCCTATATCTCGCTTGTTTTGCAGACCACTAGCATGTCTATACTAATATTATAGACGAAAGATTTGATTGATTGTTTGTTTGCATTGAAACTAACTGAACCGATTTGAAAAATTCTTTACTGTTGGGAAGCTAGTAACATATAATCTAATCGATAAACAATAGTTAGTCAATGATGGGTATTTCTGACAACAGTTTAGTCTTCCTTAAAGGAAATACATGATGAAACGAATTTCATTTCTTGTTCTTCTTCTTTTTAATTCCTTATATAAAAATAATTAAAAAAATGAAACACAAATAAAAAACAATTGGTAAATTAGCAATTGCAAATTATATATTAGTAGGTACTAGGTAATTACTTTAGTTATTAAAAATAAATATCGTTATTTTATTTTTTATCGCAATATTTCCACTTATTATCCGGTTTTAATGGCGTGGTGGTGGTGGTGATGCGATCGTAAGTAGCCTCGACGTACTACCCGATAAAGCTTAGATACGATCATAAACTTTATTGGAAACGAATTAGGTTCACAAAAAGATTCAAATTCAAAACAGCTTACTGGTTATAGGCACTATGGTACAACATATTTTTAGATAAGCGTTCTTTCAAATGGATATGGATATAGAATCTTCGACGTAATTTTATTCTAGAGAAACATGCAATGAAATACTGCCATCCTATAACTTGTCTGTGTCCTAAATATTTATAAAAATAAAATTAATATAAAGCCCTAAATACCTACTTAACAGTCTTCTAAACAAGTTTGCAATTGCGAAATCAAGACACATGTTTGTTTTAAAAGCCTTGAGAAAGTGTTCTAACTATAAACAAGTTTATATTTTATTTTAAGACGCTTAATTTGTAACCAAAACTTTGTCTTGCGAGGAAATAGAAATATATAGTTTTCCATAACCTCGCGTCTCGAGCGTGGAGGATTTCCACCCTTTTCAACCGCGCGCATAGAACGGCTTACATCAGGTGAATAGAAAGGCTGAGGGTGGGGAAGTAGGGGTGCAACGAGAGAGGGCGTTATTGTAACCTTATCGGAATGCAAAGATGTATTCAAAGGGGTATCACGGAAATATATTACGTTAAAATAAACACGTATTAAGTATTTTCATATAAAATCTTTTACTTTTTGTTCCAATATTTCATTATTTTTATTTCAATAGTCGATTTTTAATTTGACTAAGTTGACATTACTTCAAAAACATTAGCAGCACCTTTAGATTGTGATATAAAATACTTCATAAAACACAATATTTATAATTTTATGAATGAATACAATGATGTCCTACAACAATAGCAAATTGTGTTAAAACATTCTTAAGGCTTTTTACAATCTTTGTTATATATAGCTTGCTCTCCTAAAATGTATTCAGTTTTGATTTATTCGTTTTTTTGTTTGGGAAGCTATATTATCCACGAGTATCATAGGCTCATCGAAATAATATATCTCTGCGAGCACATAGGCTATATTTTATAAAGTTACGCGAGCGAAGTCGCGGACAGCAGCTAATCTGAAATAATTTTCAATTCGTAGTCTGACCGAATAACTAATGCGTTGCTTTATCAATTTTATAGATTTCTGGCGTTGCACCAACAAAACTTGTACTATTTTGTCGGGCCCAACACATTATTCAAAGTTAAGTCATGAAGGTAAACAATAAAACTAACTTAGGTTTCAAACAGTACCTACTGCCGTGCATTGTGTTCATATACCTGAATCGAAATCAAACTTGTACCCTCCTTGGGGCACTGGTAATAAGAACTAGACTGGAATGTTGCAACGTGTAGCGGGTAATACATACATTTATTGGCGAGGGTACAGCAGTCGACTTTTACGGTCGCGTTTACGTTTGCCAAATTGTGACTTCGGGCGCCAATCTTGTTTATATTTCAGCTTGTTTTTGAATAAACAAAACTTATTGGAATATTATTCTAGTGTTGCCTATCGTTGGATCCGTATAATAATATATCGATTTGAATTCAATTATTAGGCCAAGCAAAACGTTGTCAGACGATGTGGCCGCTAGTCTAGGATATCTTTATTACGCAAAAATACTTGAAAATTGTGAAAGACCTTCAATTTTATTCTATTAGAGAACAAATTGCTCTAGGGCTAAAACTACTAAGCGAGTTCTTAAGTAACTAGTACTTAAATACACATTTCATGTTTAAATAGTAATTAATTCACTACAGTGATGGATATATGCAGACAATATGTATTAGAAAAAAATGTCATATCGATATTTTAATATGATCTTATTTAAATTTCTTGAATGTGTCATTTTTATACAAACCATAAAATGTAATATAATATGTAAGTAATTAATTTTTCTTACAGGTACACCCTTCAATCGTGCTTGGTTTATCTATTTTTTTAGTTCCATAAAAAAGCTGGCAAGGAAATTGTAAGTGAAAACATTTTCCACAAATTAAAACTATTAAAGAACCAACATATATATATACATTCACATTAAATTTTATAATCGATAAGTTAATTGACAAGTGAAATATCGTCGAGCTCACAAAAGCAATTAAAACGAAGTGTTTAAACTCTCGAAAGAGACAGAGTTGGCGAAAACTTTGCACAGAGTTGTGACAACGGATCCGATATAAAATTTATATTAGCGAGAGAGCCGAAGTGCAGCTGGATGTTCCCGAGGAGCCGTTTCGCGACTTGAAACTTTAATCAATTCTCTAGTGCATATATTGGACAGACTACTTCAACTAGTTTTACTGTAGAATTTTCTTCAACTTTACTTACAAACTAGCATGAATTTATATAGGAATACCTACAAATATATATTTATTACTTACTAGTTAATATTTGTTGGCCTTCTGTAAAGTACGGTTATTGTCTCGCCAGTCGGGCTGCCTATTGAACAATTGAGGAACTTATTCGAAATATATCTCAAAATTATAATGCATTTTTACTATTGATTGGGGGAGGAAACTTGCTAACTAGCGGCACTGTTATTTATTATCATGTCCAATTATAAATTTAGAGATATATATGGCTTGAGAATCTCGGTGCGCGATTAGGGGATGCCACTGGCCACTTACCAAGTTTTATATTGGTGTTTGTCTGTGTTTTTAGATCAAAAGAGTCACCAATCATCAGCCTGCCCTCGTCCTTAGAAATACTGATAGTAAAATCCTAAGGACAGATGCAATAAAAGTTCTTAAACTTCTTATAACCAGGCGCAGTATGTAGAATACATGAAGCAAGCCAATATTTATTACAATAAGATTTTTTGTGGACAGGCAATGTCGCGTGCAGAAGACAGTCTACTGAAATATGCCATTAACAACCGTTTACGACCTCGATCGTCCGTGTTACGGGGTGCGCGGCACATGCCTCTAACATTGTTTAGCTTGTAGGCCAATAGGGGAGGCTTCGTTGACGTTGACAAACGATCTATATACAACAGAGAGTTATTTCCAGAAATGTCAAGTAATAAAGAACAATGTAATATCATAACACGAAAGGGGAATCACATCGTCGTCGTTTAAAAAGGCCGTCTTCTAGTCTTTTGCCGAGGAAACGCTTCAAGAAGCTCGCAAAATGGCGGTTCATCATCATCAATACTAATAATAAATCTGTAAGTGTAGGTAACTATTGTATGTATGTAAGTATGTATGTATGTATGTTCCTCCATAACTCCTAAATGAATTAACTGATTTTCATCAAACTTAGTAAATAAACATTTAAACGTACGGGACGAAGGATAGGCTAACTTTTTTCTTTTTCAACTCGGACGAAGACGCAGGCACCAGTTAGTTAAGAAATAATAATGGCCAATTGACGTAATTTAACATAAAGTCTTAATTCCCTTATATCACTTAAAATACATAAATATAAGTTTTAAATAAAGCTTGTGCTGCATTACACACTAATTTTACATAGAAAAACAGCAGGCAGGTTGACTCGGAGTCATTAGGTGAATATCATCGCCTATAAAGACAACCAATATCAAGGGGATAAAGAACACCCGATTTTTTTTCCCAACTGGGACAAGGAAATTGGCTCTGGCATAGGGCGCATGCAAAATTTGCGAAATTTAATTAATGTACCTGTCACTTTAAAAAAAATCTAATAATAAACCAAATGTTACATAATCAAAGTAAAAGTAATGATATTAAATTAAGTGGTTTACAACTGTAAACCACCGGTTACACCGTTTACTGTTTACACTTCATTTACTCATAAATCATCAAAACAAAATGTTGTATTGTTTACTTATCAGAATAAAAACTAGACTAGTCGCGCGTGCTTTGCGGTCGACGCGCGGCGCCTGCCGCTTTTAGACCACCCACACAAGATAGGTCTACACCACAATATTATAATAATAATAAGACAAGTAACATCTGTCTGTCTGTAAGCATGTAAAGAAGTAAAATATAAATCATATCTACTCAAGGCTTTCTTTTGTAAGTAACATGTATTACAATAATGAACGTTTCCACAGAAAAGACCAAGGTGAAACGTAGTTTAAAAGGTCTAGACTTCTAGAGGGTCAGACGGCGGAAAGTTACTTTTGTTTTATACTATGTTTTATAAGAGAACATATTTAACTATATATAGTTAGATAAAATCAAACAAATCCACAGACTAAGAGCTAAAGTATTTATTACAAATAAAAATAGTTACTGTGGCGCCATTTGTGACAGATAAGCACTAGTTCTATTTGTATGCACTGTGGAAATTCTCAGTTAGTTGCTAAGTAAATAATTGTCGACTTGTTAGGCCGGCTTCATTATTATTCGCTAACTGGCGATGGCGGTTAGATTCAATTTCCCCGGTTCAGTTTTTATTATCTTTAGCGTGCATCTAATGATACCTTCACTATTTAGGGCATACAAGCGGCCTGGGTCTTATCTCTCTAGGAGATGGTGAATAGTTTTGAATGTCTAAAGAAAGTCAGACCTCAATTTCGAGCGATTACATTATTATCCTTTTTATCTTAGTGTGTTCATTTTATTTTATAACTATATGGTCGAAATGAAATTTTCAAAAATAAACGACCTGAATTATTAAATTTCTGATTATTAATGAAAAAAAAAAAGAATTCTCTCTGTGTTTCTTTTTAAAATATTTCTCTCCCTAATGAATATTTAAAGAAATAACTAGAAATTCATCATATCCCCCATAATTTTCTAATAAGACCGGTCGGAAGCAGTCTGGATTTACCGTCTGGACCTTAGCCCATGTGAACAGTTGCTATTATTCACGCATAGTTACACAAGTTTCAAATAGTGATTTTTTTAGACTAGCTATAAGTATAAAAAATCTTGCATAATCCAGTCTCTCTATCTATCAATTTTTGTAATAACTACTAAAGTGCAGACAGTATAAATTTAGGACATGTGAAAATAAAACTGAAAGATTTATTGATAATTTTTCAACTTCTTTTTTCTTTGTAAAAAAAAAAATTATCCACAACATCCATCTGTCTGTTTATTTACTTATAAAGTTAAGTAATAATTGTTGAAATGTATGAAAGTAAATATTAAAACATTGGCCCACTCGCCTAACATTAAATATTAAGTTTATTGGTCATGTTTACAAGTAAACGTTTACGGGCGTTTCAATTTAACGCTCATGCTCGTATAAACAACGCCGGTACCTACGTTAAAACAAGCCGAAGTATTTATATTTGTTTATCTAACATTAATTTTGATGACACCAGCAACGTGATTATAAAAGTAATAAAATAAATAAAATCTACATAACTACTACAAGTACAGAAATAATATTGCTCAATAAAGTGTTTACAACGGACTCTATTAACTGACTCATTTATTTCATATTAAAACTGAAATGAGGGTCATAATTAATTCGAACAGGTATCAATGACATTAATAATGAAATGCGAATTCTGTCTGCTGTTACCATTTCGCAGTACGGTGATAATTAGAGCAGCGAGGAAATAAATCAAAGGTTGGGTTGGGGCGTTTCGCACCAATTTGGAATCCGGACCACTCGCAAAGTGAATCTTTTTAAAGGTCTTAATCTTTACGATTCGTAACAAAAGTTACATTAATTTGTACTTCGTCATATCGTCAAGAATTTTAGGTCCCATTTTACCCTAACTATTAAGGGAATGTTAGTAAGACGATTTAGATCTAAACTTAACATTTAGTCCCCTGCACTCGTAGAATCTAGACGACATCCAAAATGCCAGAATATAGGCAAATTTAAGTAGCGATGAGAAACTTGCGGGTTTTGTCGTCGACTATACAAGTTATCGTGTGAACAACATGTACACAGTAATTACATGTTACAATCTATAAAAAGCAGCGCATATAAATGCAGATTGAGTTTCCTATTATGGGAGCTTATATGCTATCAAAATGGAATCTTAGAACCTTTATAGATTGACAAGACTAGAAATATGTTTAAACTATGATTGTACTAAATTCCAGCATAAACATTTAAATAATTTTAATGCGCATTGACCCGAATACAAGGTATTAGGTTCAAAATCTTCACGCTTATTAGACATCATGCAAGAATCGTGTTGCGAGTTTAACTAGAAAATGTGCCCTTTCGCCATATTTAGTTAATTTTTTTCTATAGGTAAAAAAATCCGAAACCACATAATTTACAGTACATCTGTAAATTAATCTGTTTCTATGATTAAATTTTTTTGCCACTGCAGACATTCGTCTTTAAAAGGAAAATGTTACATCTCATATTCTTCGTAGTTAGTTAATAATATTATACTAATATAAGTGATGTGCTATTACTATTACATCCAATTTTTGAAGTCAACTGAACGTAATCAAATTTAATGCAAGTGAAAAATGAATAAAAAAAAGGTTTATTTATTTAAAACATTTCTGATGCCACAACAGGCGTGCCATCATATTTTATCGTCACTACAGTCGTGTCGCGTAATTTGTTCGCAACGAATCGTTTAAAATTTAATAAACATTGGTCCGGAGATATCATTATACAATAGGTTGAAGTAAAAATATTGTTTGTTCACTTCCTAAGGAGTAATTCTTAGAACACGACGTACCTAACTATATATCTACAAAACACAACGAGATTGTATGTAAACAGCGAGATCAACGCACTGGCTTCCAACGGGTGGCTGAACGTCCTTGTCACTTGACAGATTCTTTTAATATGACAGTGTTTTATTCATATCAATATCACACACGTTTTAATATTTTTTTCATTTTTATGTATTATACATTCAATCAATTTTAGAAATACTGTTACAGAGACTGCTGAAGAATATTTTGAAATGTTTATCTTGGACCTTGGTATTTAAAGTTGCTGGGGAAAAAAATAATCGAAAATTTAGCTAGTTGCTGAAGCTAAAGTTAAGTTACTCGGGTTAGTTAGTTAGTTGCTTAAGTTAGGTTGAATGTAAATTTTAACTTCTCCTCGACGGTGAAGTGTTCTAATAAAATTACAATTAAGGTTTTTTTTTTTAATAACTTTTAATATCGATTTTTTAAGCGTCTTATTATCGTGTTCTTGTTGTTTATGTGTTTACTATTGGTATGCTTGCAATGTGAATTATGTTGTTTTTAACCGAGTATTAATTTTAAGTAAATTTGTAATTCTTTGTGAGAATAAATATATTTCTAAACCTAAACCTTAAAAGCGTTATAAAATGTCAATCAGACATCTCAATCAAGTGATGACATATTAAGTTATAGTGTCAACAACAAACGGGCTTTAATTACAAAATAATTACATCGCAACAATCGATTACAATCGCCATAGATAGCAGAGCCGACACACGAAAGCTAATAGTGCGGGTGCGGCCCGATTAAGCCTTATATGGTTACTCTTATCTTAATTGTACTCTCTTGTAATAAATCTTGTGTTTCGCCTGGCTTTCTTACCTTGGCAACAGCTTAAGTATCTATTAGATATTATAAACGGCTGTTTAATTCGTAGAAATACTTTAAAATATGGCTATCAGATTCGATATTTTATTTGGTATTAGCCTTTTCTGCTGCTACAATACATTTATTATCATATTTAAATCTGTTTTTATTTTAATTTTGTCCAGATATTTTATTTGCTTGAGTTGTCTTCTTTTTCTTTTTATATTCAATAATATTTTAATATTCAGAACTTACTTATGAATTATAAAAAAAGTCACGACTTCAATAGCGGAGCGAATCTATTAATAGCTAAGATTATTTTGAGGTTTCTAGCACAATACCGCAGTAGCCGTGGCAATACACAAATAAAATATTGATTTCTAATCAGCCAGCGGTTTTACGAATCTAGACTAAAGGTTTATGGTTCGAAAATTCTTTTTATAGCTTACTAGCCGCTGCCCGCGACTTCGCCCGCATAACTTTGTAAATTATATACTAATACCTTCCTCGAGAACCACTCTATCCATTGGTGAAAACAGCATGAACATCGATGCAGTAGTTTTTGAGTTTATCGCGAACAGACAGACAGACAGACAGACAGACAGACTTTGCGGAGGACTTTTTTATATAATATGTAGTGATAATATAACACGCTACTAAGTTATATTTCGGCAAGTTAAGAATCGGTTCGAATTTCACACACAAAAAACTAGGAAAATAGGATTTATTATTAAATTAAATGATATTTGTCAGGACGAGGGTATGTATGAAAAAAAAAAACCTTTGAAAAATCAGATATTTGGATGGTATTTTATATGAAATTGACAGCTAGTTATTAAAAAAATAATATAATTGTACATACAGAATAAGATATTCTTTCCAACTATTAATCACACAAACAAAATAAAATAATAGAGTGGCATGTCTGTAAATTATTAAGCGAATGTAGTCAAGTGTCTGCGGTCTCTCCCACATACCTTATGGGGCACTTACGTTTCGTCAGGTTTCACTCGAGGAACGTAAACAATGTTTGTTGCTAAAGAAAAAACCACTTTAACTACAACAAGTATAAAGTTGAGTTTTAATAGATCTTTTTTAAAGCTCAATTCGAGTAACTATAATAACCAAAACGAAATGCACTCAGATTGAATTTTTTTACACTTAATTTGTAACTATAGTTATTCAGACGAAATGCATAACGCTAAATATACTAGCGCCAAGTGGGTCATTCGAATCACTTTTTTATCAGACCTTTGAAGGTTTAGCAAACGCCATAAATTTCGGCGACAGAAGACAGCTGTTTACTAATTAGTAGGACAAGGACTAGATTCCGTTTGGCCTCACTAACAGTTCAAAGTGATCGAGAACCCTTTTAAACTAAAGATAAGGAATTATACTTGAATGTAGACGAGCCCGTTGGTCGAGTGGTAAGGTGCTTGACTTAACGCTTGTTAGGCCAACTTTGGAAACAAAGTGACAAAAGTACGAGTACATTGCGTTTCGCAGTCCTAAATTGAACAGCTTAGTTATCTGGATTGGCCATTGCCAATCTGGAGTAATTTAAACCCTTACGGTGATTGAGTAATACCAGAGCCCATTTCCCCATAACTACCAAGGATCTTATCCTAAATCCTGCTTTAGTTAGTCTGTAGCTCACTTACTTGTGTTAATTATAGGCGACGGTAGCCACCTACCTGATGTTGGTGGACTGTCAGCCAGTTTTACGATCCTTGCATAAAAAATATCGTTGAATGCAATGGTTGAATTAAAAAGCAAGGCTGCACAAAGATTGTATTTAGTTACAAACGATAAAATTAAAATTGATGTTAAATAATGGAATACAGATTCGTTGGAAAGTGGGGCAATGTGGCAGGATTTACAATTCAAAAGTTAAAATTTGAATAAAATTATAATGTTAGACTATGCAAAATGCGGTGGTTCAAATTGATGCTTTAATTCTTTTTTAATGCAAAATACGGACACTTTTATTGCTATTTGCAATTTGAACTAGTCAACTATAACCCCTTCCTTGGATTTCATAATAAAATATATTCAATTTAAGTGAAATATATTTGATTCTTTTTACTTAACAGAATGCGATTTAAAAATGACCCATAAATGACGATATCAATACAAACCATAATTTTAAAAACCACATTGAAGTTTAAATTAGAGTTACGAGTATTATTGTTTGTAATGTTCATAATATTATTATGTATTTCCAATAATATTATAAATACGAACCACAAATAAATAAACCCATCGAGTACTCAACCCATCATCATGAAATTTAGACTTTCATACAAAAGAAAGTTCAGTATATGAAATAGGTAATGTATTATTATGTAAATTAAGTCATGTGTTCAGGTAAAATACTTAGGTATTTGGAAACAATAAAAGTAAAGCAATAATTATCTTAAAATGTAAATTTTCCAAAATACCAAAAATTGTTCTCATTTCAAATGTCAATCTGTATACAAGTTGACATTTTCACACGACATCAATATCCGATACACAATCACCGCAAGATTATAATACAGTAGTGCAACAGTGTTGTTTCTCTTCATCAATTAAGAAAATGTATATTTTCTCTTAATTAATTCAATACGAAACCTGATATCATAATTATATTGATATGAAAATTTGTGAATCCCGGCTTCCTGTTGCATTTGCACGACTTTACTTCCACGAAACCGGATGGTAAGAAGTTACATAATTTAAAAAAAACTGTTTTCACGCGTGCTAGGATGATACAATGATAGAATGGTACCGAGCTTTGGTATTTAAAATTCTAAATTCATACATCGAAATACTTGCACACCATTTGTTAGATATTTCAATGTGGTCTTATGTAAGAAGGTGGTTACTGCGATTAATGTAGCTGTATCCGTGTCGCTGTACTTAAAGCTGAGAAGCCATACTGTTGGTTAGTTTAACTGTGGGTTCGTACATTGCCACTGTGCCGGCTGGAGCATGGCACGAATGGCCAAGGTTAAACTACACCGCAGGCGACGAGCGCTAGCTTCTACAATGCCTAGCGACCTGTTTGCCCACCGCTTATTTATTATACTAATTTCTACAACGCTTTTTGTTTGCCAAACTATTTGCACAAGTTAAAAAGGTAACGGTAATTTCGGATGGCTTTATGAGATATATGGTTGCAATTTTATATTTTTCTTTATCACTGGTTTTGGTGAAAAACATTATTTACCCAAGACCCAACCCAAGAGTAACCCAAGACCTGTCATAAGTTAGACCGATACAAAATCTTTCCTGTTTTGTTACTACTTCTTTATATTTCCTCTTAGAGGTTTCAAATTAGACCAATGATATTACCTATATAAATCCCGAAGAAGGGTTGTACTCGAACCCTTCTTAGTCTTGTCTTTTACAATCTTTGGGCGTATACTATAAACTCACAGTAAAACCATATTTGTATTGAATTCATTTCTTAACTACTTGCACATAAAAAAATACAAAGTTGGTCAACAAACAACACAACATTAAACAAGCAAAACATTGTATATTATACCTTTAACTCAATTACTACAATAATTATCCGTTGCGTTTGCGAAAAACTCAGACCAAACTAAGTACCACTTGAAAAAGTTCATTGACCAAAAACGGTGTTGCAAAACTAAAAGTCACCATGACGTATCGATAATCTCATTATGCAAATGGTAATTGACTTGAACGTTTCCATATTTTATTGATTTCTTTTATTTGTTTGTAAGAAGAAAGTCTCTTTTTTTAATAAAAAAAAAAGCAAACATAACCGGCGGCGCCTGGTATTACAAGTGTCCACGAAAAAATGTCAACTTTTTCATACATTATCAAGGGTAATAATAATAACTCAGTGATTTTAGTTATTAGCAAAAGTGAAAAGCGAATGTAAGGATGCCAAAGCGATGAGTATAATAATATTTTAATGGCAAGGACACACTGCGTTTCATATAAAAAATTGGGTACGCCGTCTGGTGGTCTGTAACCACCCTTACTGAAGACCACAGTGAAATAACAGTATTGTATGCTGTTGGGTTTAAGTAAGGGATGCTAGAACCCTATACCCTCCTAATTCTACTAATGTCAGCATCCTGTTTGCACCAATGACGCTGCTATGACGTAGAAAATTTACAAAAAAAAACACCAGTTCAATTATAAATTTTAAATACTAGTTATTCATCATAACCTACAACATTTAGTAATTGTAAAACTCGTTAAATTCACCTACATCCTTAACTGCCGCTCCACATCTGTCATGTCAACTAAGTAGTGCTACAGACTGCCACCAATCAAGATTTTGATTTCAGTAATTAATTTTTACATTCTTGTTGCCTTTTTAGGAACCACGCTTGATAGCTATTACGCGGGGGCTCCTTGGAATTTATGTATTATTATTACGAAATTGTATTTATAATTATAAATATTTTTTATTTTTATAATATAAAATATAAAATTTTCAAGAAATTTCATTTGATAGAAATTCAACACTATAAGAAGCCTACAATGTGGATCTGAAGGCTTTAAAGTAAACGGTACCTTTGTATGTTACCGTTTTGTTTTAACGCGCCCGATATAATATATGTTACAGCTTTCCGACTGACCATAAACTGAAAGATAACGTATACACAAAGGACGTTATTGTAACGTTCGTGTTTGCGTTACGGTTCGGCTCTCAATTAGCTTCGTTTACGGCTAACGTGGCCCGTAAAAACACTTACTCGCTTCACTCTTAAGGCAAAAACCATTGTGTTGTTTAGACGACAGTGCACTTACTTCTCTCAGTCAACTTTTGCTAATGCAGTTATTTACGATTACTTATTTATCGGCGACACGACTGCTAACCATGTCCTTCCGATTAATGACTTCGGCAGGTCTGAGAGTCTGAGAATAGGTCGTAACAATTTTTTATATCCCTAAGAGATAAGGGTGGGTTGTTCCAAACAGTTCTACTATTAGTTCTACGATAGAACAGTTTGGAAAATAAATCCAAATAGTTCTTTGGCAGAGTATGACAGAATTTTTTTTTTTATATGGCAAAGCAACGTTTGCCGGGACAGTTAGTAGGTGTAACTATATAAATTCTCATTAAGTAGCTGTAAGCTTTAATGAGAATATGAAATGTGCTCAGTAGATCGTTATAAATTTTAGAGGAACACGCCACCCACGAAGTCGTTTCTAAGTCCATAACGAAAAAAGTTGAATTATGATTCAGCAAGTCTTGAGTTCACATAATGAATACCATCATTATGAAAAATCTTTAATTCTTCTTGCAGTAATAGCGTTAGCGCGAACACTTGGAGGCCGTGGTTCGTGTGACGCAAGTCGATTCATGCGTAAACGATCGGCCGTTAATTAATCCTCTTTGAATCATTATACACGCTCGTTTGCACGGAAACCTGACCGTACCGGGTGTTAGTTAATGTTAGAACGATTAACTAATACGAGAGATGGCGGCTGCGACCAGGCTGAGGCAGTTCAACGGAGCAACCTCATTCATTACGACACGGCCAATTTAACCGTTCAATGCAGTAGTGGCTTGTTAGGACAACTATTTTTAAAACAAACATTGATCTAACTATTGATATTATGTTTAAAAAAATCAGTATAATATTGCCTACAATGAGAAAGTCATATTATCATTGTCGAAGTCAAATTTTTCAAGACAGATCTTGCCAGATCAGCGATCTTGCTGATGCCTATTGATTACTTCAGCACATACATGCTCCAGACTTCTCTCGCCTTTATGATGATCGAACAGAGTCTCTAAATTAAAACCAGACGTGCTAAATAAACTATTAAGAATTAATCTAACTGACACATTATATATTATAGATAGATAAATAAAGAAAAGTATTAATTGCATATGATTAAAATTCAGTTAGTGTAGAATTTTTTTTTTAAAACTAATAACTACAAGCAAAATAAGGTCACTGTTCACTTCTGTCTGTTTCTCCAATAAGTTCTTTTAAGGTTTCTAAAAAACCCAACCGATTTTGATACGGTTTTCACTAATGGAAAGAGTAATAAACGAGGTACGTTTGTGTGCATATAGTTTTCAGAAAAAAAAAAATACACCAGTGCGAAGTAGGGGCTAGTAACACTAAACAAATGTTAAACAAGAGATCCCAACCAGGTCTCTGAATGTAATCACTACACGAGTAATCATCGCCGCTGTTTTAAATTTAGTTAGTTATACCTGAAATTGCATGGGGTTCAAAATAAGGCAATTGAATTGAATGATATTTCTGTTGTCGCACTAAATCCAGCGTCATGTTTTAATTGACCGCAGTAAAAGCAGTTGTTATGAAAACGGAGAGCTGCGCGCTCAAAAACAGATAGGTGTAGTATTTCGAACCCTCTTTGTTATCAAAACAGTGGCACAAGCGTGTCAGAAACGTGCACGAGGTAATATTGCAACGAGGAGGCAATCCCCTAACTATTATAAATACATTTGCTTTTGCATTTGAACGTACTTTTTGCTTTTAAAACCCCCTGGACACTCAACGTCTGCCTGGCTTAGGCAAAAAGCGAATTTTCTTGTTAAAAAGTATTTGGAAATTGTACCCTTTATTTAAAATTTATTTCTTCGAGAAATTCCAAAGAGAATTTTATGTACAACAAGTTTCATAATTTCATCAGACATGACATACTCGTATTATGCCTACTCACGAAACTTCCCAATTTTTAATCGTTTCAGTTAAGGCGTGAACTTTCATAACTTCAAGTATAGAAAAATTAAAAAAACCAAATTACAAAAACGTACATTCAGTTGGTCTGATATTAAAGTCTGGTTAACGAAATATGAGACTTAGTAATTTTTAATTTAGCTGGAAACCTTTTTTAGTCTTTCTAGTTGCGAAAACTGTCATTGAATGTAAACCTTTTACTTTAATTGTGATTTATGAAGACAACACATTTCATTCGTTAAAAGGTCACACAGTGATTTTGATACTTGTTAATTTTATTTTGCTAATAAATATTAACAGATAGCAGTAAAAAGCTAGTAAAATTGAATGATACAGATGAAAAAATTCCAAAAATACAAGAAAATCTTGGAATTTTTTAAATTATTCATACTTTCAATTTTCGTTACAATATTTTTTGAAGTTGCCGCGTCTTTTCAGTATCGTTTTTCATTAACTAGCAAAACTATAAAAAATATTAGACTAGAGAGAGAAATATAGAGGCAAGACGATAAAAGCACCGCATTGCGGTGGCCCTACGATAAATAACTTAGCGCCCGGGGTAAACTGTTTACCTTCGGACCCCCATCGGAGTTGCAAAATGAAATGCGCTATCGCACGAAGCCGCGCCCGGTGCGGTGGCCGACCGATATATTATTTTGACGAAACCTTCCAAGTAAAAATTCTTTATTTATAAAATATATACACGCTCGTAAATTCTAGTTTTTATTAGGACTTTTCCTTAATAAATAGTTATATGTTACACGATAAGGGTTTCGTAAGAGTATAGACCTAATTTACTTGTTTTTTTTTTTTTTTTGTTTTTGTAACTCGTCAACTTGTCACGTCAACGGTATTCAATGTCAGAAAAAAAAGCCAAAATAATTTTCTTAATTTGTTATTTTAATTTTACAGCTTACTTGAATTTGGATTAAATGCCACTAAACATTCGCTTCTATACTAAGTACTATTACAGGCGTAAGTAATGACTAATTAGCAATGTAATCAATTTTAAAGTAGCCCATGCAACATTATTTGCTTATCGTTTTTATACTAAATGCTGACTTTTTAAGTATGTATATGAAATTATGAACTAATACTACAAATGCACTCTTTGGTGCAGTGATAGTTTTTAATTTTTTAATAGTTTTATAAAAAAAAAATTAAAACAATAACTAATTATATTTTAATTGACAAGCGGTTCACGAATTATTGCGTGTATTCGACACTAGTTGCTGCGTGCGACTTCGTCCGCGTTAAAAACGATGAAAGGTACCCTATGTCCTTTCTGGTGTCCCAGACAAAGTGTATGCAAAATTTCATGGTGATGTAGTTTTTGCGTGAAAGCGTAACAAACAAACAAACAAACTCACATTCACATTTATAATATTAGTAAGGATAGCCTATGTTACTCGCTGATAATTTAGCTTTCAATAGGTGACAGAATTTTTAAAATCGGGCTATTAGTTTTTGATTTTTTTTTTCATTTTATAAACATGTAACAAATCTTCTCTCTTTATATAATACTAGTTGCTGCCCGCGACAGCGCCCGCGTAATTTTGAAAATTATATACTAAAACCTTCCTCGAGAACCACTCTGTCCATTGGTGAAAACAGCATGAAAATCGGTGCAGTAGTTTGAGTTTATCGCCAACAGACAGACAGACGCGGCAGAGGACTGTTTTATAATATGTAAGGATTATTATAGAAGTATGTATACTAATATATATAGATAGTAAAAGTACCTTTTCAAACGACGCTCTTTATACAACTAGATCGCCCTTTTATGGATACCGTTTTGACTATGTATCAAACTGGATATGTTACAAGAATACTTGGTTAGTATCGTAGGCCTATAAATTTAATACGCAGCTATTGGCGGTTCACGAAATCCAAAAACAGTTATCAACATTCAACAATTCTGAAGATATATAGCCGCATTCATTGTTACATATTTCTTTATAAAGTAAAGGAACAATTAGTTAGGTAAAAATAAAGTTAATTTTATGCCATTAAATGTGATAGGTATTCATAATATCAAAAATAATGAGGTGGCATTACCAAAAGAAGATACACCTTACAATAATTATTACCACCTAAAACGCCCTTAATGGGAACTTTTCGAAATTTTAAAAAGAACACAAAAATGCGGTGTCGATTGCGAATTGTTCTGGTCGCGGTGCTGTGATAGGAGACAGCGGGAAGCGTGTGAGCGTTTTATTATTAACATCACATTCCCTTAACAGTAAAGGTAACTAACTAAGAATTCGTTTAATTAAAATTGTATAATTTACATAGTACGATGAAAAATATTAAATGGAATAAGTATTGTTGGTCATTTATTTTTTTATTAAAATTTCATTTAGCGTTTGACGTATTCAAGATTCTCGGCTTGTCTAGACAAGCTCGCGGAAAACTCTCGTGAACAGCATTTTCTGTGCGCGCAAGAAGCCAGAACTTGATCTATTAGATTTTCTTCTTTATTTCTATCATGCCAAAGTTCAAACATTTAAACCGCCCATTGTTGAAACGTACAAACAGCTATGTAACAACGCTACCAACGTTACACAGCACGTATCCACAACAGCGATCAAAAGCATAGTGGAAATGTCAAGTTTTCTGAACGTCCAAAAATGGCAATGTCAATTAACTTTTAAACAGAATATCAAGTTTTGAACATTTATCTGTTGCGTGTCTCAGGGCAATATAGTACTTTGGAATTTCTGAAGAAAACTTTAAAGTCAAGAATAAATACATTCTTTCTTATTACACACAGATAAACATTGACCCTTTTTTATTGAGGATCTCTTATAAACAGTATTATAATAAGTACCTAATGAAAAAAAATAGGTACAATTAAATTTTAAACTATAACATTTAAGTGTAAGCAGAGCAGATATTTAAATATTTAATTATAAAATTATAAATACGTGTCTTTTTTCACACGTAATAATATTGGGTCGTATAGTTATTATACGAAACTGATTGTCAGTGATGTCTAGTAAAATGGCACGTACGTAGCAAAATATTGCAATAGGTGTCTGCTATATCTTTAGATAGATAGGTACTGACCACTCAAATGTAGTTGATGAAAAATATTATAGATGTTTGAAATGAACAAACTCAAAAACTACTGGACCGATTGTAAAAATTCTTTCACCTATAGAAAGCTACATTATCAGCTAATAACATATTATATTCTATATTTTATAAAGATACGCGAACGAAGTCGCTTGCAACAGTTAAGGCGAGGACTTAGCAGAAAAGCATTATTTTCGTCGCCTAGTTTGACTTCTTAGAGTAAAATCACAAGTTAAATAAAAATACAGTGCATAATAACTAGACTATATGGAAAAAAATTTGAATTGGACAGATTTATAAAAAAAATCCATTTTCTGAGAAAAAAATTTAGTAAAATGCTGCTAAAAAAATCTTACTGTTTACACTAGTTACTAAAATTTTTCTGTGACAACTACTTTTGTTTTTAGGCTTATTAATTAACTTACGTTCTACACTAAAGTTGAATCGTTGAATCTGTTTGAATCGGCTACTTTTATTTCTTTTTTCATATTTTACACAATATTTTAGAAAAACCTTCCAATTTTAACTCTGTTCGGTTATTAAATACAAAAATTTGTTGCGCTATATTGCATGCACCTTAATTCATAGGATATAGTAAAAATTGTGTTTGGTCTGAGGTTAGTCCTTGTCTTAATTAGTTAAAAAGTCAAATTTTCGTGGTCTCTCTTGAAGGTTTCTAATAGTTATAACCGATTTTTACAATACTTTGTGTTTAATTTAGAAGCCAACCAATGCCTTTAAATTAAACATTTGCAGACAAAAAGAAGGAGAAAGTCATGGCTCAGAAATATCCGAGAGTGGCCTGGGATTGCCTCGGTCGAGCAGCTCTTCCAGTTGGCTCTCGACAGGGACCGGTTCAGAAAGTTGACGGCTAACCTTCAGGACTGAAGAGGCATGTGGAGAGAGAGAGTGACAAAAAAATGCAACCACGCGAAGCTAAGGAAGCTAGAGGAATACTAATTTAATAAATGCGAGTTTGTGAGAATGGATGGATGGATGTTAGTTATTTTTTTTTTTTCATGCACACACAACTGAATGGATTTGGATGAAAATGGGCACATAGATTTATTATTTTTTATCCTTGAAAAGTGTTAGGTTTTTCAGGGATCATCGAAAATATAAAAAAATTAGGCGCCACCGTCGTCACAGCGATAAAAATGTTAGGTGTTATAGTTATATAACGCATTTTCATTTGTCAACGTGTACAAAGCCGCGGGCACACCTAGTATAAGTGAAGTAGTTAGTAGGTGTAGTAGTAGTAACTAGTAGTATAAAGTCGCGGGCACACCTAATAGCGCCACACCTATATATATATGAAATAAGTGGCAACGTTAGAAACGCATCTGCACTTAACTATCAACTTTACTATAGGACGTACATTCAAACATAAATCAAAACATATTTCCGTCAGATCATCACAGTGACAAATGGCAGACGTAAGACAAGCTTTCAGCTGATTGGTTCAAAGAAAAGGCTTCCATTTGGCACCCCTCTATTTAATCACAGTAAATATAGCCAGAAAACAAGTACTGTTTAAAAAGTATTTGGAATTCAATGACCATTATTTAAACATGTTATTAGACTTTTTATATATTGTATCAAATTGAAATATATTGTTATTAAAAAAATTAGTATATAACTAAGTAAATATATAATATATAAATATGTAAATAGTGTGCAACAATCATAAAATTAACACTTTCTACTGTAACTACATTCGTCAATTTTATTAGTAACTATTTATTTGTGGGTGGTGTTGGAGGTACAAAAGCACATGTGGGTTGAACAATATGTTGCATTAAGTCTATTTCACTGCACAGGTGGACAGCCAGCCGACCCACTATTATCAATTCATGAACTAAATCCCTGGGTGTTATGTTATTAACAAATCAAATTACACAAAATAATTCACCATAATGAGTAGGTATGAGATTTTTATTGTTTTAATATCTATAAATATTGCATGAAAAATATGAACTTTGAACTTGAAGTCGGCAGCACCTGTGGCATTGTTTGAATTATAGACAAGACCTATCTATCGACCTTACCATAAAAAATATTACTTCCCTATAGTTATCACCTATAGGTCTAAAAGTAATATTGCAAAATATTTTTGTGTGTATTTCTATTGCATATTGCACCTGTTGCACATTTTGCATCTATTTGCACCTGAAGGACAGGTATCACTTTAATTTTGGGAAGTATGGGCTTACAGTTAACCTTCTATTAAATTATAGAAGAGTCTTTAAAGACAAGCCCATTACTAGTCAGTATTAGTTATGATTATCTTAACTATTAGAGAAAGTGTTTATTATGGTCACTACATTTTGCACCCAAATGTTAATGTTAACCTACTTCTTACTTAATACACTTATTACATACTATGGGTATTTTTTAAAATACACCTAATGAATAGTTCACAATTCAACTTGGTAAGTAGCACTGGTAAGTGGTAACAGCCAACATTCATGCGAGATGTCTAGCAGATTTACAGTTTAATTAAAAAATTATAGTCTAGCCACTGAAAAAGTGTTCTGTCATTTGGTATAACCACCCAACAAACTTTAGTACGGTTTTCACTAATGGAACGAGTGATAAACCAGGAAGGTTTGCATACATTATTTACAGAAAAGAATTGCATTCGTGCGAAGCCGGATGTGGGCTGCTAGTTTCTCTTAAATCTATTTTTGAGTTTTGCCCCTTTTGGTTTTTGTTTAATACTATAATTACTATATAGTTCATTTAAACTATCAGTCATAATAAATGAATGATAACTAACATTAATAAATTTTCATAAATATATAGATTTTTAATAAGTTATTTTAATTAACCCTTACAATTTTACTGTATTATAAGCAGGTAAATGAAGAATGTAAAAAAAAAATTAATACCTTATGTTATAGCTTGTCTTATGAGACAAGACACTAATAAGACAGTAAATAGGTAATGGAGGAACATGTAATGTAAGGAGTTTACAAATGACTCAAAACTTTTTTATTGTTTACAAATGACTTTTGGTGAGGAATAGTGGCAATTATACTCACTCTAATCCTAATGGAACGTAAGTAAGTCCTTATAAACAGAACCATAAAGTTGAGGCAATGTGAAAAAAAAAACCTTCCAACTGTTAAGTAAAGATAAGGAACACATATTATAGTATAATAATCCATACTAACATTATAAATGTGAAAGTAACTCTGTCTGTCTGTTACCTCTTCACACCTTAACAACTCAACTGATCATCGTCAGGGATACCAAAAAGAACATAGAACAGAAAGTACCTTTCATCCATAAAAAGAGTACTAAAATTAAGAAAAGTAACGCATGGCAATAGTGTAATAGCTAAAAATATGTCAAGCTTTATATTGTTTAATGCGAGCAAAGTCTTAGGCACCAGCTACCTAGTTAATAATAAAATTTAATTTTTTTTTATATAACCATGAGAAATTATTTGAACAAAATATGTAAATATTATATTATCAGTTAAAAAAAAATTGAAATTAGTAAATCCACTTACCATTAGAACTCTTCAGATCTCGATGGATGAGAGATATCCGAGCGTTGACATGGAGGTACTCCATACCTCGAGCGACTTGGATAGCCCAGTCGACTAGTATCCCCGGTCTAATCTTTCTGCCCGATAGAACTCTATTCAAGGGGCCACCGCGGGCGTACTCCATCACTAAACATAAATTTGGCTCATCCAAACATACACCTTTTAGAGACACTATATTTTCATGTTGCAACATCCAAAACAGTTTCGCTTCCTGTAACACACTCTCTTTTATCACTTCTATATCCTCGTTGGCATCCTGACGTGCTGCTTTCACAGCAACCACTTCATCGTTCCAATATCCGCGGTATACTTTGCCAAAGCCACCCACACCGATCACCTCCTCCAACTTTAATTCGGAAAAACATACTCGCGGCGGGTCTACGTCGCCAATAACCGACGACACGGCGAACGGGTCTTCCTCTGTCACGTACACGGCTGGGAAAATGCCTACGCGATCACCGATCTTCCCCGTCCACCAGCCGTCGTCTCCGGAGATGGTCGCGTCTTTACTTAGAACTTCCACTATCTCACCTCGGCGCAGGGACAGTTCGTCCTCGCCTTGGGCGACGTAGTCGTAGACGGCCGTGAAGAGAGCGAGCGGCGGACGGTCTTCTTCGGCCGCCATGGCCGCGCGGCCGGCAGCAGGCCGCGGCGGCATCACCCCGGCCGCGCCTCCATCGCGCCTTCCGGCTCCCTCGTTCACGCGCCCCGACACTGCTGCAACCTCCGCCCACCACCGCACATAACGCTACACACCACAACACGACGCGTTTGGTTATGATCGCCGTATTATTCCGCCATCTTTGTTTTCCACATCGATCATGGCGGTGTTGTGTTCGAATGTACACTTTCAACTTACACTTTACCCGTTACACACGAGAAATGATATTTTAGACCGAAAACTTATGTGTTTCCTTCACTGCTGTGGCGATAATTATTATTTTCCATTCATCTATCGCCTTATCAGACAAACAAAATGACAACTTATAACCATAGAATAGAACCATACTAACTAAGCAAAATTAGTGACAAACTGTCATTCAGTGTGGCCATTTAAAATCGTATAGGAATCTTTTTCAATGCTGGTATTGGTAGAAAATGTAGTAAAATTTTAATCCAAGAAAATATATTGAATAAAAACTTCAGTTACTTACTTATTTACTATATCTATACATTTAAAAAGTAACATGTGATTAAAAGTTACGAATTACGGTTTCCGTAAGTATCTGCATACGACTGGTTCGTAATTTTTGTTCGTAATAAAGAATCGTTGACTTATTTAAAAAGAAAAATATTTCCATGGAATCAAAAGTTTTATGAAAAGTTTGGCTTAAGAACATTTAAATTTTAGTTGTATTGAAAGAGTATTGTAAATTAACCTAAATTACTAATGGATATAAACATCGAACTTCCAAAAAAACAATAGTACAGACAAGTAAACATGAGAATAGAAAAAAAAGAACATAATTATAAAGGGAAAAAATTGTAGTAAGACAAGGGTAAGACATACATAAATCTAAATTATTAAATGGTAGTTTAAGATGGCAATTACTACTGAAAAAAAAATGCTTAATTCATTTAATAATTCTTTTTGTAAAACTAGCAAAGTACAATAATGCAACGTAAGATTACAATTTACAAAATAGTGCGATATAGTTAGGAAAAAGAAATCTCGATTTTATTAATAAATCTGCGCCATCTAGGAGCTGCGGGATACATTGTTGAATATCTAATTTTAAAAATGTTACCGAGGTGGAACAAACAGATGGCTGTTTTTGGTATTCAGTGGGGATTTGGTTTTAAGGTATTTTAAAAAGGTTTAAAAAGGTAAATTATATTGAGTAACATTGGCAAAGTAGATAAAAGATTAATAAAGTAATAAAAATTTTAATAAAGTAAATTTAACCTGTTTGTTGTATACTAGTATTTTGACATTTACAGTATCAGGTCCCATGGTGTAATGGTTAGCACTCTGGACTTTGAATCCAGCGATCCGAGTTCAAATCTCGGTGGGACCTTTTTAAAAATTTATATTTGCATTTTTTTTAATAAGTTCTTTTTAAACAAAAGTTTTACTGCTCTGAATAAAATTATATAAGTATTCACTAAAAAAATACTTGAGTGTTTGTGTATAGTTATACGAAGGGATGCTGGGAAGGGAGCATTATTGATCGCGTGAAAATGGGATGGTCGTATCCGCGGCAAACACCCAGCCCGCGGACGTGGGGGCCGCTTCTCAACCTCAAAAACACTCTTAAATACCTTAAATTTTAGTTCTGTAAAAGAAAATAGCAATTCAAATACTCAGTTTACTCGTACACAAATTAAATTGGTATAATCATGTAATAAAACGTGAAGATTTAGTGAGAAAAACCTCCGCGTCAACCTAAAACGGCTAAATGTGACATGTCATAGTGAAATAAAGAAAATTCTATCAAAGCCACAACAATGTCTCTTAAAAAAAACAACAAAAAACAAAAATCAAGTAACAATTTAATGTGTTGTGATGTTAGTTTCTAATAAATGAACAATAACTGTGTTGAAATTTAGTGCTCAAGTGAAAATACGATTTATGATGGCCGAATTTTCGTCTCCGGGATAATTTTCATATCATGTGTATTTATTTTGGCAAAATGTGTTGTTTAAATAATTCTAGCGAACGCAAATTCTGTCTAAAATGGTGCTGGAGGAAGCGTTGGCCTCAACACTGTCGTGAATTTTCCACTGTAGGAAATTCAACGTTAATTTTTCTGGGCCCATTTTCATAGGATCGTTTTTCGTTTTATGACATCAAACATAATATATTTAATCAAATCAAAATGAATTCGTTCAACGCGCCGACCACTCAAATTAATGCAATTGATAAAATGACTACAGTCAAATGTAAATCTGTTGATTTAGAAGGATATGTCATAATTGTTGTTCAAACTAAAGACAATAAAATTAAATTATATGGTGAGTAATATTTTCTAGTATTATTTCTGCTTGCCTATTTATAACTTCTTATGTCTCAGTAAGTATTAAGTATTTATATACTTATTTTCATCAGCTATTTCCATCGTATGATGGTGGTCAATCGAAGTCAAAGAAACTGTACATTTTTCTCACTATATAATAAATATATATTTGCTTTTTATGAACAAAAGATTCAATTTTAGTCTAATTTTAGTGCTTATACTTAAAGTTTCTCCTCATGGGCAAAGGAGAATTGAATAGTACCTAAGTTATAGATTTATTTTAAAGTAAGTACTAATTCAAAAATGTCTTTACATCTTTCTATAAAAACGTGTTGACAAAATAATAAACTAAAATATAATTTAAATATTATTTTTAAATTTTGAAGAAATTCGGTTGGTTTTAAGTTTTTTTTTTCAAAAATACAAAGTACTTACTATACCTAAATTAGAAGTGTAAAGTACAAGTAAAATATAGCAAATAAATAATAGTGTAAAAATTGTAATAATAAAGTTGCAGCATAAACATGAATTTAAATTGGATAAAGAACATTTAAATTTTTAAATTTGTGTTTATTTAGATAATTTTTTTTTGGGCATATACACATTATTATACATATAGTAATCAACCAGTAGTAAATCCTTGATTTTTCATTTAATAATTAATTTGGCTGGATTAATTAAATTATTATTATCAAAAATATGTGTGCGGTTCTATGAATTTTTATTATTATTTAATGTGTCTAATGTGGCAGAAAAATGGAGTAGGTAATTCTCGTTTATCCTTACATATTAAAAAACAAAGACCTCAGCCGCGTCTGCCTGTCAGTTCGCGATAAACTCAAAAACCACTGCACCGATTTTCATCCTGTTTTCACCAATGGGTAGAGTGGTTCTCGAGGAAGGTTTTAGTATATAATTTACAAAGTTAGGCCGGCGAAGTCGCGGGCAGCAGCTAGTGTAAGTATAAAATGAAAATGCGCGAAGACGATTTCGCCACAGAGCAACCTTCACACCATTCTGTCACTCTGGTGTGATGGTCAGGAAAGAATTTTACTAACTTTCACTCTATAATTCAAAACCAGAAAGGTAAGGAAATTTATTTCCTTAATACGTAAGCAAGATAGGGATTGAATCAGACATAGGTATTGTATTTAAAAAAATATTTATTTCATTAATTTATTTATTCAAAATCCACTTAAATGTTAAATGTTCCTAATAGATATTCAATTTACACATAAAATTACAGAAAATTACGGATTTAAAATTTAAGTATTATAAAACTAGCTGACCCGGCGAACTTCGTATACCGTCTCAGAATAAAAACCAATTCTATAGAAAACATTTTCATTTTCTCGTAAGAATTTTATTCACAATTTTTTTTTTTCGTGAATATTTCAAATGTTTTAATAGTTATTCTGCTATTCGAGGAAGAGACAAATTTCACAAATCAAAGATCAAAAACCTAAAATCGGTTCAGCCGTTCTCGAGTCATAAATGGTATCAACACGACTTTCTTTTATAATAATATCTCGTATACTTATTATAGATGTAACTTAAATATTAATATACTAGCGGTGCCCTCGACTTCGTTGGTGTTGAAATATAATTATAGGCCTGACATTTTTTGACTTCTTCCAAACGTTACATCTTTATTTCTAGTTAGTTGATGCACGCGGTTTCGCCCATTTCCACCCTGAAATTCTATTCTAATTTTGATAAAAGATTCTTTTATATCTGATGAGTTTTCGTAGATTATCTTCAACATACAAACAAATAAACAAAAAACTTCTTTGTATAATAATATTAGGTATAGAAATTTCATATAATTCTCTGAAAAAAAAAAAAAAAAATTCCAATTTTGACATCAGGTTCACCATCTGCCGGAAACTTGGACAATTTGGAGCTCGCTGACGAAATAATGGACGTGAACGAGACTAGGTTGGAAGACATGACCAGAGCGGAGGTGGTCGGACATATACATGAGGTACCTAACATATCCATAAATCATCTTAGCTTTAGATAATGATTATAATTGTTCAGAAAAATTTTTTTTTGCGATAACAAGGAAGAGAGTGGCACAAGATGCGTGGCAATACAAATAGAATTTGAAAACATTTATTACGGGTAAAGTCGAACGCCCCATGCAAATTTTTGGACCACCCCGCACACCAACCATTCTTCTTTTATTGGCTTTATATTCTTCTACTTTATCTACAAAAAATTAAAATAAAATGTCGAATCTGGTCTCATCCTCTCAATTGTAGAAGATTGCAAGATAGCAAATTTTACTGAAAATATGAAACTTTACTGACAGTTTTTTATATTTTTTTCAAATTCTATCGAATGTCTGTCAAAATTTATGATACTTGCAGGTGTGTCGAGTCTTGTACAAAGTGTATGGGGAGCGCCATTTTAGTTTTGAGTTATAACATTTTTAGTTAATGGACTACTCCCCCAAATTTATCTCGGTCAAATAGGCGAGTTATCATAACAAAAATATACGTCCAGAGTGCCTTATGGCGAGCGCCAGAAATTTTCTAGAGGAAAATTCTTATAATATAAGGTCGGACTATAACTGATCTAAACTTAGATGAATTTAGATTCACTTTTGTTTGTTACAGTGTATTTCATCGTGCCTAATTAAACTTCGTGTGAAGAGACGGAGCGAAACAAAATTATGTAAGTAAAATAGAAATAAGTTGCGTAATATGTAGAAGTTGTCAAAATGTTGCCAATTAGGTAGTAGGTAGGTCCAATTGTTAACTGCATAAAATTCAAAGCTCCGAGACATTTTGCTATCGAAAATTTCTGAGTGCCTTAAAACAAAGGTTTTCGACCAGCGCTTGTTGCCAGTTATGACAATATGTATTGTACCTACTATTGTATATAGTTCAAAAGCGCAAATGCCTCCATAGGGATTCAAGGGCATTGCTTGTGTTCATAGGCCACGGTGGCCACCTATCAAGTGGACCGTTAGCCTGTCTGCAGACCTTTACATAAAAAAAAACTATGCTTCAAGTAGAAGTAAAATATTTAAACAACGTCTACATCTTAATGAATGCTAAAACCTAAAATCAGTCCAAAACAAAAGAGAAAGTTTAGTAACCACATTCACTTCTACGTTAATGTGATATAGTTCTTCGCTGTAATATGATTAGCAAGTACAAATGGCTTCCACAAGGTTCATATAACGCTTTCATTTTGAACTTTAACTCCATTCGTTAGAGTCTATTTACAATGACACTTGATTACGAGATTAGAGGCTCTGTTTCAGTCTCCATTCTACGTAAGCGGCGCTTTAAATCCTGCCTATGTGCCTCTTTGGAAACAGTACTGTTGCACATACGTCAATTTGAATTGCCCGATATTCTTGGACAATGTACGAACAGCCTTTTAGGTTATATTTTTTAGTGTTGCCATATATATTATGTATTTTATTAATGTAAGTAAATGTAGTTTGATATTCTTTTTTTCATGAGCGACATTTATTTCGTATAGTGTATTTGTTATTGATTTCGTCACGATCTAATGCTCAAATATTATTTCCTTAAAATAATAATTAGAGGTAAATGTAAATGGTAATTGAGCTGGATATATATAAAAATCTGTATCCACTGCTGAAAAGACTTAGTTAAAAATTTAATAAGTAGATAAATATTATTTAATTATATGTAATTAATTTGGAAAGAATTTTTATTGGAAAAATAAGCTTTAGTTTTAATTATATTATCAATATTTTTAAAAGTAAGTATAAAACATTTTTAAACTTTAAAAATTAAGATTTTCGATTTTTCAATTAACTGAAAGGGCCTTTTTAAAATTCAAATTATAATTTTATATCATCGTATCGGGTTTGTACGATGATTACTATACTACTTATAATAAAACTGAAACTATTCTTTTATTTTTAAAATAATTATTATTCTAATAATATAAAAGCTTTTATAATTCCATTCACCAGTTATGGATTTCAAGTGTGGAATCGAAATCGAAAATAATAATACTCTTAAAAAAAACTGATTTTTGACGCCATTTAAAAATAAATATTAAAACTTTATAGTTTTATAGTGAATTAAGTTGAATGTTAATGCTTGCATTCTTTCAATGGTGTTAGAATATGTATAATTTATGTATTACTAGGTTTTGCCCGCGACTTCGTTCGCGTCCGATCGCTACCAAACTTCACAGGATCACCCGCTGGACTACTTGTGAAGATTGTCTTTTGGAGTCCATAGGGAACATACATACATACATACACACATTGCATTTTATAATTATATTTATATATACATTATGTATATAGCTTTTTTAAAAAACTATTTAATGTACGTTCAGGCATATTTTATATTTAAATTATAGAATTAGGCTTATATTATGTCGAATAAGTTGTCATATAATCTTTTCATATATCGCTGCTTAAAAACTTACACTTTTTAGAGCTAATCGAAAAAAAAAAAATTTTTTTTGTCATTTTTTTTTCTTATTATATAACAAATATATGCATTTTATAAATCGTTAGAAGCGTATGTTTAAGTAGCATTAAATGTTTTAAGTACTTTTATAATAAACTGAATACTGGAAGAGATATAAGCATATAAGTTACTTTTGAATATATAAAAAATGATCAAAATATACTAAATATGGAATAAAACGACCATAAGTCTTTTTGCAACATACAATATGAAGGATTGTGATTGTATTTTTGCAATAAAAACATTTTTGGATGTTTTTGTTTTATGGCCCTTTAGTTTTGAAGCAGCGATATATTGAAAAATCTTTTATGACTTAATGAAAAATTTTCTTCATTGCTTTATGTGATCAGTTAACTTCGTTACGACTATCTAAATTGCATTGTAGTGTAGGATTAGAAAGAAATAGTTAACTCTAAAGACAAGATATTTAAGTTGCGACAATTTAATTTAGTTGTATTGAATACCTAAATTAAATATATTTAATAAATTATTCAAATGTTCAGTGAAACGTATGTAATGGAATCTTATTGGAATGAAGTTAATTTTCAATTTTCTACTGTTTTTCTCGTCTTTTAACTGGCAACACTGTAAATTCTGTACAGCGAAGATAGAGAGGGAAAACTGGTTGGTTGTTGAGTCGCCGCGAACCGACCGATCCACGTACCCGATTTGTTTTCAAATACAGAAAATTATTTAACAACAATTACCTTGTTTTCGTTTCACGAAAATTTTGTTTAAACAATACGTCGGCAGTTTAATAAGCCGAACTCTGTGCAACAAGTGATGCAGTGTCGTATTGGGATTTTAATGTGATTGGTCAATCGTTGTTTCTGGTGGAGGTGAGTGAACTTGCCCGTTTCATATATAAAAGGCTTTTGCCCTTTTCTTCTCTCTGGATCACGGGTGCGCTTTGGTGATGTGAAAATAATGGAAAACCGGTATTTTTTTATACGATCTTTACCGGTTATTTTAATTTATATCTTCTGGCACAACAGTTCAAAGGTTTTCGGGTCAGTAAATTTTCGCGTGACGCATATATAGGTATATATACGTCGTTTTATACAATATTAATTGTAAAATAGTTGAATTAATTAAAAACATTTTAAACTATGAGTCTTCAATGACCACGACCGTGGCTCGTTATAAAAATTATAATTGGCATTGCAAAAAACCGGATAGCCTTGGCGGTGGATCCCATGTTGCTCACTCATAAACACATTATAATCTTATTGGTATGTCGGTTGGTACGTCGGTTACCACAAGTTGCAAAACGTTCGAGATTTTATTACTAACTACTCTCGGGCCGAGAAATGAGAATCTAAATAATCTTATTTTCTTGCACAATTTGAATTTCATCGCGGTTTTCCTCGTACATTATTTTATAAACACCATATTCTAAAGTAATAAAAATCTGTGTTATATTTTCCTACTATTATTGTATAGTTACATTACAATTACAATAATAGTAAGTACCTACCACCCAATGACCCAATGATGATTAAATCAAGCGACTGGAAATAACTAAACTGTGGGGCCCTTAATCTTAGGCCAAAGTAACTATTAGAAACGATAACAAAATTCGAAAACAATAAAATGTATGGGATTGACATAATTCTTTCGAACTTCGTTATCGTTTTGATCGTTTTCGGAATGTTTTTTTTTTTTTTTTTATATTATGGTCAACAGACTGGCTGACGGTCCACTTGATGGTAGGTGGCTACCTTCGCCTATAACTCAAGTAACGCCATAAAAGCTACAAGTGCGCTGCCGACTATAGAAGGATAAGGGATAAGGAAGGGAAGGGGTAATGGGCTCTGGCATCCCTTACTCACACACCGAAACACAACAGCACATAATGCTGTTATTTCACGGTGGTATTCTATAAGGTGGTGGTTACTGCCGCCAGACGGGCTGCCCAAATGACTGCGAAACGCAGTGTGCCCTACCACTACTTTTAAATCCAGACCAGAGTCAATTTTGAAAATTATATTAAAATTTCCAAAGTTGACCCCGCCGGGAATCGAACCCGGGGCCCCTGAGACGTAAGGCAAGCACCCTTGCCACTCGTCCAACGGGCTCGTCAAAATGTGAGGATGTGATGAATGTGAGGATAAATTGCGCATTTACAGCACGAAAATGACTATTTAAAGATAGGGTATTGCTCATAATTCTGTCTAATATCGGCACAAATACAAACAGAGGAGAGAGGACTTCCAAAACCACGGGTGCGCGTCATGAAATACCTACTTTTTTTAGAATCTTTATTTCGAGGCTTTTCCCTGAAGGTACATGTCGCCTATGAATAACATACGTCAAGATAGTTTATTGATAAAGTGAGGTGCACGTTGCTCTGTAACACTAGAACCTAGTGGTACTGAAAGTCGATAACAGATAAAGAGGCTCTCTAAATGTTTAAAGTAGGAATAATCTCTCTACCTTTAGAGAGATTATTCTGTTCCTTGCAGAACGTCGTTCGACGAAGAGATTTCGACGAGCTCTTAGTCAAGTGGTTAAGGTATTGGCTTTATCGCAATGTCTCAGGTGTCCCGCGATCGATTACCTGCAGGGCCAACTTTCAATTCAACTTTTGACAGTCACCTCTGGACTGGATCTGGCAAGAAGTGGCAGACTGCTTTTCGCAGTCACTTTTTGGAACCCGTTTAGCAGTAGTATCACTCCCTTACAGAAGACCACCATGAAATAACAGCATGCGTGCTGTTGTGTTTCGGTGAGTGAGTAAGGGATGCCAAGCCCTTTTATCTATCACTAGCTGTTGCACGCGACTTCGTCCGCGTAACTTTATAAAATATAGGTAGCCTATGTTTAAAAAAAAATGTTACTCGCTGATAATATACTCGTAGCTTCTCAACAGTGAAAGATTTTTTCAAATCAGTTAAGTAGTTTCGGAACCTATTCAATTCAAACAAACAAACAAATAATCAAATCTTTCCTTTTTAGATTTCCTAATCTTTTATCCTATAATCATAAACAGCGCACTTGCAGTACCTATGTGGTAGTCGCCTACTACTATTAAGTGGAGCGTCAGCCTGTCTGAAAATCTCAACATAAAAAACTTGGCAGCAGTAGACATAAGTAGCAGTAGCAGTAGCCAACCTTGTGCTAAAAAAAGCCTCTATTTAATCAGATTTTAGATTAAATTGGGACTTTAGATGCGCGAGCAACCATCGTGGGTGGTAAGATCAGATCGCCAAAGGGCCATAAAACAAAAAAATCCAAAAATGTTTTTATTGCAAAAAAATACAATCACAATCCTTCATATATGGCGTCTTTGAAGCGGATAGCAAATGCGTCTTATACTTACCTACTAGGTATTTAGTATTAATTTAGACCTTTATATACCTAATTCACGCTTTGCAGACGACAAAGTATCTAATTTAAATTTTAAAATAGTTAAAAATAACTGTTTTATCTATTATTATAAGCTTTATCATTGTTTGATCGACAAGTCGACAACCTGAATAGAATCTAGAAGTTTTTTTTATCCAAATTTCAATGTAGACGAAGCCCCGGGACACAGTTAGTATAAGCTAGCAAAAGAAATTAGCTTTTCTCATTAAAATAAATCACAATCGCCCGATAATAATTCAATTATGAAAAAGCCGTAAATGGATATATTATATAGCCAAGAAGAAAATAAGTAATTAGCCATAAAAAGTTTTTTAATCATCGAATGATCATCATCTGTTTTAATGGCGGTAGTTTTTTTTATTATTTTCTCGTTAAATACTCAAAAAACACTAAACTTATTTTAAACTTTCTAAAAAAATTCTATTTTGAATCTAAAATAGATAAAAATTGTTTATAACCAATCAGCATAGCGGATAGGTTTAAAAAGCTTCTCTTCACTACCATTCAAAACTTTATTAATGAAGATTTTTGTTTCTAAAGATTTTCCCAAATTTTTTTAAACTTAATTGTTAATAATTGGATAAATTAAGCAAGAACGTAAGTGTTCGTTATCTTCTGTTGTCGTTGTCTAATATTTTTTTTATTACATTAAAACAAAAAAAAAAACTTTAATTTATAAAGATGATGACAAAAAGAATTTCACAATATTTTAACTAAAGTGTATAAAAAAGTATATATTCGCTACTAGTCTAAAATATCTTCAAATGTTGTGCAATATTCGCTAGTATTTTTATCATTTATCTTCACCACAAGAGACTGTATTAAATGCAATATAAAGAGCTTGAAATATGCATGCAAGTATGCATGAAAAATGTTTAAAATATGCGTGAAAAGTGTTAAGCATTAAATAATAAGAACATAGGTATTATTATTATAACAAATATTATTATTACATTACCTAGTTGAATAACATGTGTGTATTTATCACTAACGATAACTTGAACCTTAAACTTCGCCAGCGAATGGTTAAGTGCTACATTTGGTCTGTCTTGTATGGCTCGGAAGCGTGGGCCTTTGGAAGCGTTTGAAATGTGGTTACACAGAAGAATACTGCGTGTCTCGTGTACTGATAGGGTCTCCAATATGAAAATTATTCGAAGAGCTCCATACTAACATGGCGAATAGGTATTAGGGTTCGTAAAGTTGCATATCTGGATCATATCCTGAGGGTCGAAAAGTATCATGTGCTCCACCTTATCATGTGGGGCAAAGGCAAGATTGAGGGGTGAAGAGGATTCGGCAGAAGACAGATGTCTTGGTTGTGGAACATCCGTCAATGGACCGGAATTGCGGGAGTGGGAGAGCTGTTCCGGGTGGCCCGTGACAAAGAGGCCTTTTCGAGGCTCCTACGTCGGGAATACCTGATAGGGTACTTAAAGAAGAAGAAGAAAAAGAACATAATATGCAATATTTTATAAAGTTACGCGGTCGAAGTCGCGTGCGATCGCTTGTGGTATATAAGACACTGTTTGACTGTATGAAGATTAAGATGAAATTTGAAAATGATGCGGTACATCTTCAGGATGTGTTTTTTTGTTATCATAACATCAGAAAACCTACATACTTTTATGTCGAGACAAATGTAATATGTACCGTTCTATCCGCTACAAGAACGGAATGCAAGAAACTGGTTCCGTAGCTATGACGAGTTACATACAACCGTGATACAAACTATTTCAGTCTTTAAGACCTTGACAATATTTCTGGTTATTGCTTGACAATCTCGGTGTAAAGATAGTGCGATATATGAGGCACGGTCATTAAGTCTAAGTGTTCAAAAGAATGTGACTTCTAAGAGATATGATAATAATGTCTTATATTGTCTGTAATTACGGGATATTTGAGAGTTTTCTTGGTCTTTAAGAGCGATGGTAGTGAGTGACCACGATATACCTAACCTATCTATATGTAAAACATAAACAGACTATAACTATAATTAAATTTTATTTTAAAAGCGCCTGCGCCCGCAGCTTTTCACCAATCCAATAAAAAAAAAATCAAGAAAAAAATTAACAATTCTTTTTAAATTTTTTTTTTGTTTTTTTATTTATTTTTTATTTGAGATGGGTTTGCTCTTGATGAGGCTATGCCACTACTAAAAGGGAAAGGTCTATTCCTATTAGTATGCTAGTGGGCGAGTTGTTTATAAAAAGTAATAGGTAAAATAAAACATGACAATTCGCCCGACTCGGGTGAGATAAATTCGGGCGATTTGTCCATTAACTCGGGCGAATTATTAATCATCTAATCTTAGTGTTAATATTTTACTGTGAATACTGTAAGTTTTCAAACCAGATTTCATATGTTACTTATCGCAATAATAATAATGATGACCATAGTACGTATGTTAAGTAGTTAAATAAGACTTACTTCATTCAGCAAACTCTTGCGCAATAGTTGTTCAAATATTTTATCTGTATTTAGTACAATTTATTATTCATTTCATGTACGTACATTTTTATTAGCTATGTAGTAACAAATGTGCTAACAAGAGCCTGTTAGTTTTCTATACTAATATTATAAAGAGGTAAAGTTTGTATGATTATTTGTTACAAATAAATTTATAGGTATAACAGTATGTTTTTGGTCTGAATCGAGAGCCTTTTTTTGTTGTACCTAGTTCCTTTTACACCGGTTTGTTATTTAAGCACGTCTAGACTTTACAGTCACTTAACTAAACTTAGTTACTTAAATTTAACTTGAAACATGCCAGTTTAAATGATATCCTCAGTCGATCTCTTTCCACCATTACTTGCAGTCCTATAGAACCAAACGACACCATGTGTGATGATGGAAATAGACCTGACGGGATGTCGTTGATTTATTGGCAGATTAGTAGACCGTTAGTGTGGGACTCCACATGTCATTGTATGGACATACTGGATCCTTCCTATCTTCCAATTACCATAGTTGAAGTTGGCGTTGCGGCAGAGAATGCAGGGGAGCGAAAGATTAACCCTTTAGCCGCCAAAGTCGGATTTATCCGACAGTTATTTTCGTGTCCATTTCGCCAGAGCCGGAATTCCTCTACTAGTATAATGTTTATTTTTAAATCATTGAGTTGATCTCTTAAAAAAAATAGGAGTCTGGCGCTAAGAGCACGACAACTCCTACAAAACCAAGCGGTTAAAGGGTAAAAATAAAAACATAAGTACTCCATACTCTGTCGATCTTCTTGGCTTTGAGACGCTGAGCCCGTGGGATCCAAATATGAGCTTCACTTCTTTAAATACACATCCAAGCGCTTGATATGATAGAAAAAATTGACGATGACAGGGCTGGCCTGGGGCCCTAGCCAAGGGCAAACCAATGCAAACGGGAGCGTTGCGTATTTACGAAACGATAGAAAATAAAGCCCACTGGATTGGTCAAAATTTTATGTGGGCGTTACAACAACCAATACTTCATTGCATTAATAATAATTTGTAAATAATACCTAAGTTTCATTTTATTGTTTATTTTTCTTATTTTTTAGGTTAATATTGTATAAAAAAAACACGTTCAAAACTTCATTGCGAGCAAATTTCAAGAAGTTGTATGTCAAGGTAAAAGTAGGTCAATTTCAATTACATAATCCATTCATTCGTATATGGAATGGACACGAACGAATACGTATTCAATTTTAAAAAAATGCACAAACATTGCAATTCGTAACAATTCTATAGGGTCAAAGGTCAGAAAATAAATTATAACTTTTAACTAGCGACCCGATCCCGGTTTCGCACGGATGTGATTTTTTCTGCAAATGTTACACAAACCTTCCTGGTTGATTCTCCATGGTTCAATCCTCTTCAATGTTCAAATGAGTCATTCATTTCACGGGCCTATTCACAATTATTTATAGTGTGCCCATTCGCCTATTCGTTGGATAACTTGTGGAGGCGTTACAATTATTTCAAAGTATACTCATTCAAAATATTATAATTATGAGTTTAATTTTATTAATGAAAATAATTTATATGTCGGAGATGGGTGCCATGGACCATCGTCATATACCCGTCGATTTATTATCTACTTATCGATTTGTAAACACGTTGTGCGCCTTATTATCCACCCGTCGATATGTATACGCGTTGGCGCCCATGCATGCGTATACAAATCTACGGGTGGATCTGGATATTAAGAACTATACTTAATCACTAGTTAATAACTAGGTTACATAAGCAAAGTATAAAAAGTGTAAAGTATATAAATATTTTTTCACTATACCATAGACTTGTAATACGTTTGACAACATTAATCTACTCTTCCATAATATAAAATATTCCATTTATTCAATGCATTTGTACCTGTAAAAATTCCTAAAATAAATAAATAAATAAATACTCGTAGTACAATAAACAGCTATTGTGCTGTTTGGTTTCGTCGCGTGAGTAAAGGGAGTTAGGCGGCTATCAGGGTACGCAGAAGACATACATTTGATCTGATGCTTGCTTGCTTGGTTTTCTAGCCATTTACCTGGCTACTATACTAATGTAACACTATACTATATATATATTTCAATTATTTATTCGCATTTAGTAGATAGATTAGATTAGATTCCGGTAGTACATAGGATGTTGCTTGGAGCTTTTATTGGTGCATGTTGAGCTTCCTATAATTGCGGCGGCATCCGCCTTGTGCTAATTATTTTGAACAATGTTTTATAGTTAGATGCCTGCCTCGTTAGGGGCCTTGTATAATAAATAAATAAGTAAATAAATAAATAATTTAGTAGTTTGACTGTACTTGACTGTACCCACATTGCACAATAACTGAATCATTCGACAGACGCCTCGGGAATGCAGTTGCTTTGTGAATATAAATTATGGGTTTGGCTTCGCCATTTGTTGGTTGACCTTGATTTTAATGAGGAAGCAGACCTATCGATGGATTTATTGTATGAAAAATCAAATGTATATTTTATTTTCCAAAAAAGCGATAGTGTGATAGCACAAATATCCACACATTCATTATTATTGTCAGTAAGATTATTATCTAACTATGTCATTATTATCAATAAAAATTTATATGAATGTTGCAAATATAATCAAGTTAGACATACATTACTTATAAACCGGGTATTGATCGTAGCAGGTGCAACACTGGACATTTTTTCTTGGTCGTGGTCTACTTTTAAACTGAATACCAAAACCTTTTTTGTTCATTATTAAAATTATTTGTGATTTTCATAAAATGGTTAAAGTTTTAAACAAGTTTTTTACAGTGTATGAACATGTGGTTCATACCACAGAAACAAAAAAAAATTATGAACACATATTTATCTTGCTTGTTCTAGTATCGGACATCGGACATAATATCATCCAGGATGCATTCCTCATTGCTGTTGAGGAACAGGCTCGCCAACGACTGCAGCGTCTCTCTGCTCTCAAGCGCATCACACCGGTGGACATGTCAAAACTTTCTGTAGAGGTTCGTTTAACATTTTCATTTGCTGCTTTAGTAACCATCAGTATAAGGGTCAGCGCCGAGCGACGGAGTGGCGGCGAAGAGACTAATGAGCTATCATTTGAAAATCGACTTTAGTTACTTCAGTATGTGATTGAAAGTGGTATAATAATAAAAATACTCTCGGCAAGCGCGGGCGAGCGGCGCGCGGTGAAGCTTCAGCTAAAGATACTAAAGTCGATTTTCAATTGATAGCGCTTTAGTCTCTTCGCCGCCACTCCGTCGGTCGGCGCTGGCCCTAAGGATCATTTTCCTATGCTCGCTTGTCAAATATTTCTTAACATTTTAACGTGATAGGAGACTACTGAGCTACAAATTCGTCTTTTTATTGACTAGGAGGCTGCTTCAGTTTGCATTAGGTACAATTTTTTTTTAAAGTTAAGTTTTTTAAATAAATGAAAAACGCTTAGACATCAAGCAGAATCATAACTGTAACTGGGTGATATAACTGAGTTGCCAACTCTGCATCATTAAAAATTTAAGATAAGGAGGGGACGGAATGCCAGTGCCCAATTCTTAACACAAAATTTTCTGTTAGATTAAAAAAAATCATTGCTTTATGTAAATAAAACACTTCTGCGCCTATATTATTAAACATTTCAATACTATGTGATTGTGTCACGTGAAATAAAGTTAAAAAAAGTATGCAAAAAGCTCGCACAAGTCACTAATTACCGTCTCCACGTCTTGAAGGACCACTTGTTGCTTTTTAATTTGGATTTGGCGAGTGTTTTCGCGAGTGAAGTGTGGCCACACCGAGTACTATAACCTCGCGCCACATAACAGCTCACACTGGTAAAAATAATGTATTGTTTGAGAATTAAAACTCCCTTACATTGCCAACGCGAGGGGTTAACAATGATTTTAAAAATATTTACTTTAGCAAAGTTATAAATTTATAACTTTTTGCATGTTTAACTGTACCTAAACAATTTTGCAAGTCTCGGCGTCGATCCTTCAAAGAAGAGGATATAACATATTATATCTTTAATAGGTTAATCATTAAAAACAAATATAGTAAAAAGGTTTGAGGAAACATCCACTTGCTATATTCATAGTAAAAATATTCAATTGCTAATTGCATAAGCAAAAACTGATCCCAATAGGGAAACGGCTCTGCACTATTTGGAAATAAAATTCCGAATTATTAAATAATAAGCATACTATTATTTTTAATTAAAATTTTTATTCATCTGTGTAACAAAAGATGTTCAAATTTATGTTAAAAAAAATTAAAACACGATCGAATAATATTGATTGGAGAAGAACCTTTTCAAGGTGTGCCTTTAATATAATGTTATAACTCTTTTGATATTTTTTTAATCATTACTTTTTTTTATTTTCTAGTTGAACCGGAAAAAACGTACGCAACCGGAAAACCGTCAGGAGCTGAACGGATACATAGCAAACTCCACCGTATATGTTACATCCATAAACGAGAACGGAGCTATAGAAAGCAAACCGACTATATCATCGCCCAAGTCACAACCGAAGTCATTGCAAGCGAAACCAGCACCGGTCATAGCCAATGGTATACAAGACAAGAAAGATAAAATAGAAGTGAAAGAAGATGCCGTCGAACCGGAGAAACACGAGAAGGATTCTAGTGAGAAAAGTCTGAAAGTTAAAGTGGAGAGTGTGATTGAATGTGAAGTGTTTAGTGAAAGAGATGTTATTAAAAGTGACGCGTACAGTGTGGCTAGGGAGCACTTGAGCAACGGTAGAAGTGAAAAACTTTTGGGAGAACAGCCCGATCACAGGATCAGGGCGACAGCTGTTGTTGAGAATAATAAATTAGCTCCAGGGGAGAAGGGGTGAGTACTAGTGTTAATTTTTATTACATTTATATCAATCAAATGACGACACGTATGGTCTAATGGTTAGCAACCCTAGCTGTTAACCAAACGGTGGCGGGTTCGAATCCCGCTAGGGGCAATTGTTCATGTCTTAACTTTGTACCTTTGTGCCTGTTTCTTGGATATTTTTTTATTTATAATATGTATGTATTTACAAAAAAAAAAGTAATCTATGTAGTATATCAACTGTCTGGTATCCATAATACAAGCCTACAGTTGCTTACTGTGGAACTAGATTGTGCTGTAAAACACATAATTAAATACAAATAAAACAGTAACACTTACAAGGTTAAGTATACATGTAACAAAAAGGTTTTATAAAAAATATATATAAAAAAAAACACTCAGTATTTTGGCATTAGCGAATATTATTTTGTACGTCAATAAAAAAGCACTAATCTGCTAGTTACACGACAAATAAATACCCTATATAGTCTGCCTATATAATAATAATAATAATTGGTTAACATAATAAAACTCTCAAAATAAACTCAAAGAACATGAAGTTCTTTGAGTTTATTTACAGTAAGTTCAAAAGCTACATTTTTACTATAAAAATAAAACGCCATTTTCCGCTTCGTGATCCGCTCATCTGGAATATTTTTTTACCATAAATTTTATCTCGCAAACAAAGTTTCTTTTTGAATTTTACTAAGATATCACACATTTAGCCTTGATAACCATAAGAATATAGTTTTTGAGTATTTTTGTTTTACTATTCTTTCGTTTGGTTTTGATGACTAATGTTCCAAGACAAGCCAATACATAAATTGCGATTTTTATTCGATCGAAAGGCCAAGCTTCTATTGTTGCAAAGTCAGTGACCTATAATTGATTGGTTTTTTAAAAAATTTATACCTACTTAGGAATTGTTAATGATTATTATAATGAATCCAAAAATTATTTTCTACTTGCCATGATGAACTCAATTATTTTAATTAAATTTTATATGTGAGTTTTAAAAATAAAATGGGTTTATTATTTTAATTATATCGCTTGAATGTATTGTTAATGAAATAGTTTTAGATTTAGAGATCAATAAATTTCGTTTTATAAATGACCTAATAAGATGACCTCACTTAGGTGTGATGTTTTGGTCATGTTAGAAAAGAATTTATTAATTGAAAATGTTAAGCACATACATTCTCTAGGCTCTTTTTTTTTAAGTTACTAAAGAGGAATTTGACACTATTTATGGTGTGCGGCTGAAGGACCACAGCACAATGATGCTAATGCGGGTTGAAGATCAGACAAAAAATCTTCATCTCCGGATAGATGTATGCTCCATAGGTTTAATTGGGGAGAAATAGGATAGTGGTAGCGGGGCGTAGGGAATATGCACAACGTATACCTCGTGAGTTGGCGGTCTGGTCAGGATCTGGTGGCTACTGCTCTTGTATCTCGTTGATGACTGGATAATCGGATCCGAACATACAAATCATTTCACCTTCTGTACACAATCTATAGTTATTTAAATGAGTTCCTATTATAAGATATAGTATATGCGGATTTAGCGGTTTGAAAGCGGAGCAGTTATCACAAATCAATTTTGCAACACACACTGTCGCTGGATGGTTGTGCTAGGGACAAGGAAAGGTATAGGAAGTATGAAGAAAGCGGCGCGTACAATTTAGATTATTAGTTAGTTACTAAGGAAAATATTTTTAACTGAAAATTGGTAAATATCTTTTACCTGTTTCCTGTTTGCCATAGAATGATTAATATTACAGTCCATTAGTTCAAGCATATATTTTTTATATGATACTAGCTGCTGCCCGCGACTCCGACCGCGTAACTTTAACTTTAAGATACTATTTGCATTATATCTTTGCAAAAATGCAAAAAAAAAGCCTCAAAAAATCGGAGAATGAAATAAAAGTTTTTTATGGCGCAATGAAAGTTGTTCAAAATGATTAGTTCTCACGATATATTATTAAAGCGAAAGTTTACATTGACTGGAACTTTCAAAAAACGTCCAATTAGAATTTAATTTTGATAGAATAAATACCGATTAGTTAAAGCCGATTAAAATTACTAGTATTGGCTCGTAATTTGACTAAATGTCTCCAATCAATGTGCTAAATAGGCTCTAATGTCGTTACGATTGCTCCAACTAGTCAATAAGGTAATTTCCGACGGATAACTAACTACGGCTTTCACTGCAGCCTTTAACACTTCATGGAAATCTAGGCTATACTTTAATTGGACCAAGTCAAGAGTCAGAGGATTATCTTTAAGACCTACCTGTTTTTTTATACTTACTTATTTTTATTAGAGTAAACAATCTTTTATTTTAATTAATGGTTTTTTACTTAACATTTACAGAAGGTTTCGATAAATACTTACTATGTATATTAAACAGTTTAATAAAATTCACCCACACATTATGATTCAGTTAATTCATTACTGTACCGTTTCGGACAGAATAACTTTATTGTTTTAGATAATATTATTCAAAACGAGCGGTCATAGGGTAAACTTGTACTCGGCAAAGACAAAAGTGTTTTCATAAAACCTAGCACCTGTGTTTGTGTTTGATTTAACTGTTTGATTTGAATGGAGGAAGGAAGACGCCACAAACTATAATGCTTCCTATCTATTTTATAAATAAAGTTTTGTTTCGAATGCATTTTATGGCACAATTTACTAGCAAAGTGTGTGTTTTAAGTAGGTTATTGTTTCGGTGTGCTTTTAAAATTTAACCTAAGTAGAAGGTTATTTTTTAAAGAAGACAAAAATATAGTTTCATAACAAACGTTTTTATAGAATAGAATAGAATAATGTTTTATTTGTAGTAAAGGACATTTAAGAACTATATTGTCTATATTTTTAACCACTATATTGTCAATGGTGACATAATATGACGTTGAAACGTGGTCTCTAATCATCGACCATGCAAGAATGGTCACCGTTACTCAACGAACTACGGAGACGGCTATGCTCAGGGTTACTCAGCGAGATCTAACCAGGAATGAGGAAATCCGCAGACAAACGAATTTCACCAACAAAGCTCGCCGAATTAGTAAGTTGAAATGGCAACGCGCAGGATAAGAAGCATGTAATCCACCCATAAATAGAAAGATAACTTAAAGGCTACCATTCACGGGCACTCCATTTGGCAGCGCTCCACTCCATCGCTCCAAATTCATGCATTATCTCATAGTGAATGTAAAAAACCACGTGAATGGCGGCCTTAAGAGCTGCAAGTCGACGTTGGATCTAGACTGCTCTTGACCGTTCCTATTAGAATATTGTGCCTTATGTGCAGCTGTAGACGATTTACTAGTGAGATGATGACGAAGAATTGTATATAAAAGTGTACAAAAAAACTGTAGATATTTGTATATGGGCTATGGTTTGTAGCGTTCGTTATTTGCGGTTCAGACAGTTCAGATCTGAGTGTTTATTTAAATGACTGTAAGCTCGCCTAACGCTCATTATGGCAAAAGTAATTAAGTGTACCACGAAAAACAATTAACGGCACGGATACTTGCGTGCAGAATTATCTCTGTGCAAATTGTCCATGAATACCTATAAAATAGTATGAAGCTATTTTATAGCAATCTAGCTGCGGCCGGCGACTTCGTCCGAGTTGTAAAAGAAAAGATAAAAGAACACGTGCCAAAATATGTAAATTAATATTATTACGCCTGACATACATGACGTCTGACCTTTTGGATCTTTTCTTAGGTAGTTAGTGCATGTATACATACTTATATGGAATATTTAGCCTATGTCCATCCTGAAATTCTATTGTAACTATACATAATATTATAAACAAATAAACATACAAACTTTACCTCTTTATAATATTAGTATAGTTAGGTGTTACCACAAAATAATATGTTTAAGTACCTAATTAAAGATTCCAGGGGTTATTGATCTATCCTGGTCCCACACCCCAAATTGAAAACAGAGAGCTGCAGGCCAATCACAATTTTGGAAATTAAGTAAATGGCCAAAATTTCATTTACAAAATTGTTATTAAAATAACATTTATAGTTAATCCAATTTATTTTATCAGCAACAAATTATTATGTAACATCACAAATTCAACAATGTATTTTATGGTTTTTTTTTATCGATTTCAATAAAATTGAATGTTTTAATAGTAGCAGTATAGCACTTGTGCTGTTTTGTTTCTGTGAGTGCGTAAATATTACCCAGTCTACTTCTCCTATCTTGTCTCACATCATTATGAAATTGAGTTGAAGGCCAGACAAGCATTCTACCTTTTTTAAAAGACGAACTTTTCTGTAATTGGTCTATGACCTATATATTAGTTTCACTATTACCAGCATAATTTCTTATTATATTTTTGCTTGATATTTTTTTTAAATTTTTTTTGTCCCGACAGCGAATATTATCCATAAGCAACTAACTACTTATTATAGCACACGTAATTTAAAAGTGTAATGCAGGTAAATTCTCACATAATTATTGCATACGAATAGAGAATCACTACCGGTGGTATCTATCATTCAGCGACGTTTAATATTACCGCTGAGTTCACGGTACGTGATAATATGTATTTCTCTAACCGCGTCAGTCCGCTACCGACACTCTTGTTTGTTGCTAGCCTGTCTGTGCGTGCACTTGTCTTGATAATTCACTTTATTTGTTCTAGTATCAAGTTTAAACCCCTTTTGTGTACGCTCGGGGTATGTTACCTGTTCCTCCCCACCTGACTGCGCATGCGACGCTACCCGTCTCACTCCCACGCGCGTCTTTCATTTCGTACGCCCTTCCCAGTTTTCCGGTTCGTTTGTAAAATATTTTTTAAACCTACCTGTCGTCCAACAGACGTGCGCGTTAAATTTGTGTCGAATTCCTGTGTTGTTTTGTGTTGTGTTTTGTGATGAATTGTGCTCAATAAACCGAGGATGCACTACAAGCAGTTATTCAGGAGGTAATTTTTTTTTTACAAATATGTAATATTACGTACGCTGCGAGTTTGCACAGGTGAAATAACTGTTGTTGTTCTTACATCGTATCGTCGTCGAGATAATTCTCGTAATTAAGACCCAGTTTCGTGACGGTCGCTTGTTATTTCTGATTATTTTACGGCATTAGTTTATATTTGTTAAACATTTTAACGGTTATAGAATACATAAAATAATTTTAGTAGTGCTAGGGCATAGGGCACACTGCGTTTCGCAGTGGGGCAGCCCGTCTGGTGCTAATAAACACCCCCAAAAACCGCTATCACACTATTCAATTTGAAAGAAACCAATTTAGGAAAATAAGTAGTGAACTAGTTGATCACACTACACTAAATTATTTATTAAATCGAAGATAATATAGAGTTGAAAATAGATAATGGAATCTAAAATCTAAATTGGATACAATCTGTTCTAACTGCGATTAAACATTCAGATTTCCTAAATTGGTTTCCTTCAAATTGAATAGTGTGATAGCGGTTTTATTCAGAAGACCGTCTGTAGTAGTATGTTTGTTATGTTTGTTTCGTAGCAATTAAATCGATGGATCTCGAGATATATTGGTTTTTCTGAAAACTGTTAGGACAAGCCCCTCGCTCCCCTACCTATTTGAGTTTCGGTGAGTGAGTAGGGGATGCCAGAGCCCATTTCCCTATTCCTTCCCTAATAAGACTTTATCCTTAATCCTACTGTAGTTGGCAACACACTGCCCTTGCAGCACCTGTGCTTGTGTTATACCTGCTATAGCAGGTGACAGTTAGCCACCTACCATGAAGTGGACCGTCAGCCTGTCTCTGTTTAAAAAATATATATAAATATTTAAAAAATATATACTATACTTAGATCTTAATTTTTTTTAACAATAGTTAGTTATTGTAGATACAATTTTTTTATAATATTCTAAAAACATGTTTCAGCCATTTTTTTATTACTTACAATAAGTACGTTACGAAACTTTGATAAAGAAAATATACAATTTAAGAATTCTTGGTATTCTAGTGGATAAATACTGTAAGTAAAAAAATGCAACCATTTTGTAATGTACTCATGTAACTAAATGTTGCATGTATACATAATATGTGTATATATATGTATGTAATTATGTATAAATACTACATATTATATCAACTTAAAAGTATTCATTCATTTGATCTAATTTCACAAAATATGCGTGGCTTTACATTCTTTGCTTGTCTACGAGTATACCAATATATATAAAGCTGAAGAGTTTGTTTGTTCGTTTGCTTGTACGCGCTAATCTCAGGAACTACTTTTTCGAATTGAAAAATTCGCTATAGGCTATAGAGAACGCGGACGAAGTCGCGGGCACCACACTACGTTATAAAGTCCTTTATTAAAAAAAAGGCAATACTTACTTAGATGGCGTTCAACCCTTCACATAAAACCTAAACAAACATACAAAATGCGCTCTCTATTTTTCTATATTAGTGCAGATTACAGCTTCTTTTATTAATTTTAGATGTACCTAGGGATGTAGCTTTATTAATAACTAGCTGTTGCACGCGAATTCGTCCGCATAACTTTATAAAATATAGTATATGTTTACTCGCTGATAATAATATTTATAGTTAGCTTACCAACAGTGAAAGAATTTTTCAAATCGGTCCAGTTATTTTCGGAGCCAATTTAATGCAAGCAAACAAACATACAATCAAATCTTTCCCATTTATAATATTAATATAGATAACAAAAATTAAAAAGAAAGTTAAATGAGTATATGGTAGGTAATTAATGTGTGTTTAATTAGCGATATTGCAAATCTATTCAGATCCACACTAGATGATATATAATGTAGAAATCTGCTACTTTCTAATTACTTTTGTGGCGATAATAGTTAATTAATCTATACGTAAGTATACTTAACGTTCTTGTCTTTATAAAAAAGTATTTCTTAGATCAGCTTAGGTATCTCTTAACTTATGAACTTTACTTAAATAAAGTATTGATTGTAAGTACTAATAATAAATTTTATGTAAATAAATAATAGTACTTTGTAGTAAACGTAGTCAGGAGCAAAAGATAGTAGATAAATGTAAGAAATTGTCAAAGTCTGGCTATGGTATGTGATCATCGAAATACTACACTGGAATTTGCATCACAAATGCCAAAGCGGCACATAAAAAGAACGCCTTTGACAGAATCATGGCGGACTCTTGCCTTCACGCGTCAATAGTAAAAGGTAGTAACGATCAACTTCAACTATTTCATTTTAAACTCTAATGGGTTGACGTAAAGTCACATTTTCTTTAAATTACGTACTTATTATTATGTTTGTTTTGTTTTAAATGACAGTTCATGCTCCACGCATATGTCACTTTTAAATGTTCCATAAAATTCGTAGTGTTTTGTATGGAACGCGGGTTCCATGTTGTAGTAGTTTAATGTAGGTGTGATTGGCGCACTGCGTTTCGCGGTAATTTCAACTGTCCGTCTATTTAACGATTGTCTAAATATTGAAACAATTAAAACACAAATTATGAAATCAAAATTAAATTATGAGCTGCATGAGCTCATACCGCTTTCCTCTTTCTTCCATCGGACATAAAGACAGACACACAGAAGCGCTTTGAAACATCCTTTATTTAGCGCACTGTCAAGGTTTGGAACTCCCTGCCGGCGTCTGTGTTTCCGAGCTCATATAACCCTAATCTTTTCAAAGTTGGAGTGAATAGGCATCTTCTGGGTGAGCTCGCTCCATCATAGGCCTCATCTTCGCTGCACAGCTAGATGTTGGCCAGAACAAACCCATCTCTAATAAAAAAATAAAATAAATAAATAATCATTTAGGAATTTCCACTCCAGTCTTTCTAATACGTTTTTTAATGTTTTGTGGTTTTTATAAAGAATGTCAATGTGAGGGAACACGTCATTGTAATCGCCTCTTCGATAGAAACCATGTCATACTTCGAACTTACTCTAACTAGTTAATGGACATTTATTTATTTCTTTGTACTTAATTAGCAGTGTTAAATAAATTGCCAAAATATTTGCTTATTTTTAATTAAATTGAAACACACAGTTTGAATAATTATAATTAATTTATATCAAAATAAGGGGTAGGTAATAATTTCGTTTTTATGAAATATTACCAAAAAAAATATCTCTGAAGAAAAATACTTATGAGAAGCCCGAAGAAAAAAATAGTTTAGAATCTAAATTATCTAAATTCTAAAGAATCTAATTTAGATTATTGTGTTTCTAAGGTGGCCGTCAGCTTTCATTGTTTGTTTAATTTAATGCATAAAATAATTTTAGACGTATCTTTTATATTTATAAAAGATATATTTATAAATATAAAAGGTGCTTCATATAAGATACACTGTTGTTAAAATATCAATAACTCTGAGAGCATCTTCAACATTCCCAAGCATCTAAAGATGGTTACACACGACACCCCGAGGCGGTACGTGTTCTTAGAACCGGTATTATTATTACCATGTAATCAGAGACTGCATGCATGCCTATGTGCACACACCCTAATGGCTGGGAAGCTCGCTCGTAGGTTGCATGTTTCATATTTTTTTTCTATTAGCCTTTACATCGTATGGTTAGAAGAAATTACTACACACTGTAATTGGTCCTCATCAAAGACAATCGGATAAATGATCAAATAAAAAATATAAAAATATATAACTATATAGAGGTATCTACCTAAATAAAGTCTATCAAGAACGTAATAAGCCCAAATTTATATTGCGCAAGAGTCTATTTTCAATTGTTTAAAAAAATTGTGACATGAATATGAACTTTTTCCTTGTTCCAGGCTTTATATAAATTAATTACCTATTACTGTTATTGTAATCTAATAATTGTACTGCAATAAGTTAACAAAGTATCAGAAATTACCAAAACACAAAGTATTAAGTGGTAATTATTAAATTATAATTGGTAACACTAAATTCAATAATTAAATTGTGTACTATTATTGAATTTATTGAAAAAATAAAGTCTATTGAGGTCTATTATAGCGTAGCAAACTACAAATTTCGCTGTGAATGAATACAATATATTTATGTATAGTTATTGATTGATTTGTAAAATTGTGTATTTGTTGAGTTTGTCTTCTGAAGAAGAGAAAATGCCTTCACTTATAGTCATAGGGTTAGCCCCACATGTTTGAAAATTATATTTTTAGCTACTATATTTTAAAACATCATTAGTTTCTAAATTGACGAATTAATTGAAATCTATTAACATTTAAATCAATCTGTATGAAATTTTGTAACTTATGATGAAAATATCGTAAAATCCGTTTCGTAGTGAATAAACTGTGGGACAAGTAGACAGACACGAAACGTAGGTTTCGTTATACAGAAATACAAATACAACAACGCACAGCGCAAATTCCTGAGTTACCTACGTGCATCGATGCCTACGTGATGTAGAAAAAAAAATCACATTTCTATAATAATGTTAATAATTATTTAATGTGACAGTTTGTGAAAATATTCTTGATCAATATGGTAATTGGCTCACAGATAAAAACTTAAGGATTAAAATTTAGAATGTCTTTTATACCGATAACATGTCCTCATGACATAATATCACACATTTTATCAGAACTAATAGCTAATAGGCGCCTTGTACTTATTTTAAATTCAGTTTCTCATAATTGAACTAACTAGATGGCGTTATTCACGTGTAAAATTGAATAATTACGAGTATAATGTTGAAATGTTGTTAAATTAATTAATATTTAATATTCACACGTATTGTCTCAGTTATTAATTATTATTAATATTATCAGATGTGTTATTATTTCAAATAAATAAGTCATAACAACCATTTCAAAGGAAAGTAAAGTAACATAACAACATTGTGCCATTGTTTCAATCAATGGACGGTTTCTAGAGAATCATCCGCGATTCCTCGCAGCGAGCCTCGCAAATTGTGTACTGGAAAATTAACACTCATGACGTCAGTGGTACGGCTTATTTTCAATTGTCATAACAATGTCAGTTGTGCCGTTTCATAGCGCGATCGCTGAGACAATGGGTGTATTCGGTATTCCAAAGAGGTCCGAGTTTCCCGCGATATCCGTTTAATATTCGAGCACTGTCTCGGATTATGGATATACTGGATTCGGATCCGCGTAAACTTTTTGAAACTTCGTTGCCATTGTAAAAAGTATTGTAACCGATTCTAATAGTTCAAATTTAATTAGAAATAGAACTCGCAAAGCGGAGCTTTTGTATTTTTTTTCATAACGTTTGTTCAATTGACGATTTTTTCATATTAACATGTAACGGACAGACAAAAATGGGTTTTTGCTTAGGTATATGCACAACGATAGCACTTACGGTGATATCGTTAATTGAAAAAAAAATATATTTTATAGGAAAGGTTTGTCAGACAGGTCGAAACACGACCGAAATTTTGTTTAATTTAAATTTTGTTATTTAAGTTTGTGTTGATATAAATTTTGTTTATAATATAATGTATTATTAATGGGATATTTAAATGCTTATTATCTCCCTTTAAATTTTATCTATTTATGTTAATGCGATACAAATTCATTTGAACATTTGCCTACTTATCGTTTGAAATATTCATAACATGTGTTGGATAAAGTGGAACGTGATTAAGTAGAATCTACTTGAGAATTGAGATGGCCCGAACATTTTTTTACGAAAAATACGTTATTACAACATTTGAAAATGTGAAGGAAAAAAAATCTGTTATCAGGTTTTGCTTTTAGCGGCTGCTTAAGGACGTTTTTTGTGACGTGTCCGCTGTTAGAGTAATAGAAAATATTTTTTGTGACGTTCCAGCTGAGCGAAAGGGAATTTGACCGCGACCTCCAAATAAAAAGCGTATTGCTTCGCGAACTCGCCTAACGTAGATATTTGTAGTGAAATTAATTACATCTGATAAAATTGACTGGAAATCATAGTATTTCCTATATGAAGTAAGTAATAGCTATATGAAGTAAATATGAACCTATACGCAGTATATATATATTAGCTTTATTATATATTATATTATATTTTATTGTCCTACCGGCTAGGGTTCCACTGACATGGGTCAGATACCTTATGTAGCTAGTAAACGATACAAGTTCACTTGCTCTATAGAGTTTGGTACTGCTATACAATGGTACAGAGTACTGATCGACCATTTCTTTTTTTTTTCCAAAAGCTAATATATATTCAATATAAATATGCTATAACTACATACATTGCTACAACTTCGTCCTGGTCCAATTGAGGAAGTTAATACGACATACTCAGATTAGTAAAACTGTCTGTTTACTAATCTGTGACGACATAATATTCAGCTTAACGTCACTAAGCGCCTCTTTCACCAACTACAAAGTAAAGTGTTGATTAGTTACTTTTAAAAATCATTTTCTGTTTTATTGAATTGTGCACTCGGTTTACTGCATCATTCGATAGCCGATTTTTTTTATTATTATTTTCTATTTAATATTCGGGACGTTTACCGTACAAATAAAGGTATATCAGCTAAATTATTCCCGGTGACAGGTGACTTTAAGTGACTGTTTAGCCTACTTGACGTTCGTGAAAGAGGCGCTTAGCCTAAAAAAAGTGTTTTATACAATGGTTTTATAAATAGCAGTGTTTCCTAAGGATAAGATCACCCTCCACCATCACAAAAATTAATAAAATATATTACATAATAAGCGTCATAATATTTCATTGTGAGTAATCACTAAAATATTACAGACAGTATTTTTTAGTATCTATTAGGAGCTTTTCTTAATAGATACTCCTAAAAGATACTAGAAAACTTTAAAATATTTAATTGTAAAAGAAAACCTCAATATATAGTATGTAAAATTTACTATTGCAGGCGAAGTTGATAGAAAATTATAATATTATTATAATAAACTACGTAAGTATACCTATTGTACGCTGCATTATAAAATTTTTACAGATAATCCTAAGCTATTACTGCTCCCTTCTCTCTCTGATGCATTATTTTGTCTATGCCTTCGTTACTACGGAAGCGAGATGGCGAGTGGAATCTTAAAATTGTGTTCAAATCGATATAATTTATGGTGATTCACTATGGTCGTGATCGTGACCATTTAATACTACATTTAATAGTAGTTACGTAATGGCGTCTCCTGTTAAGGCGACGCAAGCACAGTTTATGAATCCAAGTGTCTGATTGACAAGATCGATAGAAAATAATAATAATAATAATAAAACATTATTTAAATTAAATATATTTTTTATATATTCACACATTCTACACAGCACCATCTAATTTCAAAGTAAGCAACAATAATGTTGTATTATGGATACCAGACAGTTGATATATACAACATAGATTACTTTTTTTTTGTAAATTCATACATTAATTATTAAATACAAAATATCTATGACTCAGGTACAAAGGTAAATGTTAACACATTTAATAAAGATTTGGCCCTAGCTAGCGGGACTCGAACCCGCAACCGTTTGGTTAACAGCTAGGGTTACTATACCACTAGACCAAACGTGTCGTCAAAAATTATTATTATTATATTATTAATAATAAAAATTAATATTAATATTATGAATTAGTCACCAAAAATGTAAAATAACTATAGTCTGTTTTATATTGTTTTATAAATGTTAATTTTAAGGCAGGGACTAATCTCAGACCGAACACAATTTTTACCAAAATGGCCGCAACCTAATATAATATCCTATGAATTAAGGTGCAATATTGCGCAACAAATTTTTTGTAGCTCTTCATAACCGAACAGATTTTAAATTGGAAGGTTTTTGTTAAATATTGTGTAAAATATGTAAAAAGAAATAAAAGTAGCCGATTCAAACTTTAGTGTAGAACGTAAGTTGGAATTAATAAGCCTAAAAACAAAAGTAGTTGTCACCGAAAATTCTTAGTACTGTGAACAGTAAGTTTTTTTTTAGCAGTATTTTACCAATTTTTTTTCTCAGACTTTTTTCCATATAGTCAATTTTTATCTAACATGTGATTTTACTCTAAGAAGTCAAACTAGGCGACGAAAATAACGCTTTACTGCTAAGTCCTCTATGAGTCCTCGCCTTAAAATCGATACAAATAAATATGTATTATTCGTTTCATTTTCGTAACACAGTCTGACTGAACTCAATCTTATGATGCTAACCTAAAATGGCTAACAACAAAATCTCAACAATTTGTTGCTATGCAAGAGCTCTATTAGAAAAATATCGTCTATATATGTTTGTCTAATCCTTTAACATGACAATTTATCTGCTGATTAAGTACTATTTTATGTTCTTATATTTAGACATTTCTTTAAGGATTTGAAAGTATTAATTTCTAATTGAAACGTGCTGATATTAAGCGGATCGAAATTATTCGCAGAACTCTCTCCGTCAGCTGGTAGTCACGTTTGCGTTCAAACTACTTCCATTCAGTTTGCTTTCCAATTGTCAATATTATAATACTCGTACTTTGTTAGTAAATTTAATACTTTGTCATTTCAAATGCTGATATTTTTGGAGAATAAATGTGCAAGACACGGTCTAGCCATTCGATAGTAGGCTAACGTAGCAATAGAATAGTATAGGAGGATAATAAGATAATTATAGCATCTTTTATTGTTCTGTGTCTTCTTAATTTAATAATTTTATATGTGAATCTGTGATGGAAATATTTTAATAAGGGTGTTAATTTTGGTGGAAAATTCGTGCCAAAATTTGAATTTCGAACCAAACCAAAGCAATGTTTAGTTCCAAAAAAAGTCCATGTAGTTCCTGGAACGTTCTATTACGTCATCACCGTAAGCTTCGTTACCTGAGCTTTTTTTCTCTCATTGGTAACATCCACAGATTATTTCGGAATGCGTCGCTTTTGTGATGTACTTTTTTTCGAATAACAGAATTCTGTTTGATGTTTTGTGTTCAGCTAAATAACAATAATATTTTCGTGGGAACCTTTTGGTGCGTTGTAAAATGTTTAGAACAATGCTGGCGACTCGTAAACAATGAAGTTTGGCAGTCAAGGACAAATTATTTTTAGCCAAAAATTATAGACAAAAATTATTTTATACCCTAAAATCCTACTATGGTTGACGGCTCACTTTCAGCACCTTCCATCAAATGGATTGTCAGCCGGTATAGATGACCATATTTACAGTGAACGAAAATTAATAATTTTAATATTGTTATATTTTAAGAGTATCACTGTTCTTTAGAGAATTCTCATAGAAAACTTTTTTCTTCTTTTTGTTCGGTTACATTACACATAACTGATTGAATTAACTGATTGATGATTTTTAACTTTGGTACTTCTTGATATTTTCAATTGAACAAATTGGGCGAGGACTCAGATTAGTAAAATAGCTAATTTACTAATTTTAGCTAATTTTATCAATCTGAGTGTATTCCAGTCTTTATAGAGCTTAATTCTTGACTACAAACTTGAGGTTAGTAACCCTCCTTAGTGAGACTTAAAAATGTGATATTTTTTAGGTCTCTTCAAAACACCAAGACTAAAGTTAAGTGTGAGGATAACAAAAAATCTTTGAAGGATAAAGTAGGTATGTTTAAATTTTTTTAACTCCTCTCTCTGCTTAATTTTCTTAAAAAGGGGATGCAGTTATCGTTTAGGTACGTAATTAATTTGTACAGTCGGGGTAAGAAAAGGTTCGTCACCTTAAAGTCGATATTTGCTTGCACCAGAGCAATTGTCAGTCATGCCAAAACTTCATTTCAAACATCTGTCAGTACTCTTAGTGCTTTAGTTCTAAAAGGTACTAAGAGTCTACGACTTTGATAAAGGAATGAATTTGAAAACTGACTTTACATCGGTAACCTTAATAAAATAATTTTGTCTTATTATACTAACTGTGTAATAAACTATGGCGTGCTAGAATTTTTCAGTTATTTTACATTTAATTAATTTAAAACGAGCATAGAATCTAAATTTAACTCATATTTACAAAATTTTCCTCTCAGCGTTTTATCAAGCTCACACTTTCTACTGAAGTAATGTGTAATGTCACCTAAAACCAATAAATAACTCAGAACTTTTAAGAGGGAAACTTGTTAAAGTGTTTCACATTCTTTACCTTAAAAGGTACATTAAGGCTGTGTACACACGCACGTCACGGGGGTGTAAACAAAAATGTTATCGGTCGTGAGACTGTGGCACGATTTTTTATTTAGTTAAAAAAAGCTTCATGGAATTATGGTAAAAAAAAAACTTTTTTTTACCATTAATTTATTTTCTGTACGGCATAATATGTTAATCCCATACATTTTATTGTTTTTAAATTCCATGACTAGGGCCCCTTGACCCATTTCTTATTTCTTTCCTTATTCTTAATCTTACATTAATAGGCGACGGTAGCCATCTGAACCATTAACCTATCAACTGAACCATTAACCTTACATATTACCTATAAAACAAAGTCCTCCGCCGCGTCTGTCTGTCTGTTCGCGATAAATTAAAAAATTACTGAACCCATTTTCATGCTGTTTTCACCAATGGATAGAGTTGTTCTCAAGGAAGGTTTTAGTATATAATTTACAAAGTTACGCGGGCGAAGTTGCGGGCAGCAGCTATAGTAAATAATAAAATAAATACAAACGATCGAATAAAGAAATCATTTAATGAATATAATTAAAACATATTAATGTAATATTACTCAGTTGAAGCATATTGTAGCATGTAACCATCAAATTACTACAACATGGAACACGTGTGCAAAACACAACGAATTTTATGGAACATTTAAAAGTGACATACTTATGCGTAGAGCATGAACTGTCATTTATAACAAAACAAACATAATAATAAGTACGTAATTTAAAAAAAATGTGACTTTACGTCAACCCATTAGAGTTTAAAATGAAATAGTAGAAGTTGATCGTTACTACCTTTTACCATTGACGCGTGAAGGCAAGAGTCCGCCATGATTCTGTCAAAGGCGTTCTTTTTATGTGCCGCATTGGCATTTGTGACGCAAATTCCATTGTAGTATTTCGATGCATGTAATGCGTAACTTGTGACATGTGACATTTGATTTTACTCCCATAAATTTTCCTCTATTCCCAGTAGTTCGGTTAACAGTCCGGTTGACCGAACTTCGGGCTTATATATCAAAAAATCGATTCTAAGGAGTAAACTTCAATAATAATAAAAATACTGTACAATTCTAGTATACTTATAATTGTCGCATTATTAAAAACAATAGCAAAAAAATAATGAGTGCTTATACTGCCATTAGTGAGATCATTGTGTTATGAAGTCATAATTACTACATAACCTGTGTGTATGTACGATATACCATTAAGATCTATTGAGTGCAAATTGAGTGCATACTCCGTTAAAGTGGAAGCAAATGCCACTAGGCCTCTTCAATTTCCACTTTAGAAGCGATTCGTATAGTATACACATTCATAATTATATTTGAAGCAAAAAAATATTTGTGACTTAGTGACTAATGTTTTTAACAGATACAGATTTTAAATACTTATCGCCGTCCAAGTTAATTAACATTATTGTTATTGGGATAAAAAATATAAAAGCCCTTGAATATGATTTATGAAAAATATTATTATAAATGACTCGCTGTTGGACGCGACTTCGTCCGCGTTGAAAAAGAAAAAAGTAGCCTATCCTGTGTCCTGTACGTCTAAATGTTTACCCACTAAGTTTCATGAAAATCAGTTAATTCGTTTAAAAGTTATGGACGAATATATATGGTACATACAATACCTACACTTACAGATTTATTATTAGTATTGATTGATTGATAGCCTATGTTACTCGCTGATAATACATACATGTATATAGTTAGCTTCCGAACAGTGAAAGAATTTTTCAAATCGGAGTGTATTAAATGCAAACAAACAAACAAAAATATTTCCTCTTTATAATATTAGTAGGTATACTTAGATTAGTATAAATATTATTATGATAATATTATTCTACAATAACGAAATCACTGGTAATACCTAAGTGGTAAAATACCCAAGTATTCATGGACGGATTAGGAACAAAAACATTTTCTAATTATTGGTAATTTAATATTTAGGAATTGTAAATAATATGTCAGCATTGCAATCTGCAGAATCAGGTGTCGCCGAGACGAGTAAACTGAGCCGGTTCTCATAACAAGACAAAGCTTAGCGAACTGAAACTAAATGAAGGCTTCTGTGACGAGAATGTTGCTACGCGAGAACTTCTTTGCAAAGAGAACAGCTTCACTATCACTACATAGTATAAGGGCTGGTTTACACGGGCTTAGTAGCTAAGTGCTTAGTACTTGTCACTTAGTAAATAGGATCGATTTCTATTCACTTTCACTATTCACAAACACTAATACTAAGCACTAAGTAGTGGTAGGGCACACTGCGTTTCGCAGTCATTTGGGCAGCCCGTCTGGCGGCAGTAACCACCACCTTACAGAATACCACCGTGATATAACAGCATTATGTGCTGTTGTGTTTCGGTGTGTGAGTAAGGGATGCCAGAGCCCATTACCCCTTCCCTTCCTTATCCCTTATCCTTAATCCTTCTATGGTCGGCAGCGCACTTGTAGCACTTATGGCGTTACTTGTGTTACGGCGACGGTAACCACCTACCATCAAGTGGACCGTCAGCCTGTCTGTCGACCTTAACATAAAAAAAAAAAAACTAATCTCACAGTCTACACATTGGGACTTAGTATTAGTGACAAGTACTAAGCACTTAGCTACTAAGTCCGTGTAAACCAGCCCTAAAACAAAGTCGCTTCCCGCAGTCTTTCTGTCCCTATGTATGCTTAGATCTTTAAAACTACGAGTAAGCAACCGATTTTGATGCGGTTGCATTTTAAATAATATGTAAATATTTTTTATTTTTATTTAAGTGTAACATGATTTGTGTAATAATAACCGCATTAATTCAAATGGCCTTCCACTAATCTCTAATTAGTGAAAGCCGCATAAAGTATGAGAAAGATATCAAATATACATAAAATACCGACGGTCAATCCTGAAAGCTGATTTTAGCAATGGTTCTTGCCAACAGTCAAATCGTCGACCTAATTCAACCTGCTAAATCACATTTTGCATAGTTTTCAGAAGGAAGAAAAAAGGAAATGACAAAATGTTGGGCGTCGCATCAGGCATGTGAAATGAGCGACTTTATCAATACAAAACTTAGGATTTAGCAGGTTTTCTTTGTGAAGATTTGCTATTAGTCAGAAATCAGGTTTTCATTTATGAAATTTCTCACCTTTTTTGATTGATAATTACCAAACGGTAGATATTCGTCTAAACTTGTCGAGAAGTATAAAAAGTGAAATTGCCCAAAAATAGACTTAACAGGATAACGAGTTAGGCCGACGAAATCCTAGTGTTTTCATTTGTTTTCTCATCAAAGTTTATTTAGCTCTCTAGTCGAAGTAAAAACTTCTTTACGCGCGTTGGGAATTTTTGAGATGGGAAAAAACCATTGAACTCGCGACATTGAACTGTCATGTAATGTAATGTTTTTAGGTGAAGCAGTTTTCACTTATGTATGTATTTTTTTTACTATAATACTTTTCGGTGACAGTAACTAAAACTATATACGTACAGTTAAGTTGACCGTCATACTGTCTACCACGCTATGCTAATAATTTAAACAATCTCATGGTGGCTAATTTTATTTTTATTAAAACTATTAATTTATTAATGGGCGTATACTCAATGGGAATAATTTTGGTCCCACCGGTCCAATACATTTGATGTATTGACATTAAAAGTACAACCCTCTATCTTTGGTAGTATGTACTTCCATTCATGTATGTAAAGAGTAATTTAATAACCTTAAATTTTATTCCATACTAGCGACCCGCTCCCGGCTTCGCCCGCGTCCGTTCGCTACCAAATTTCACAGGATTCCTGCTGGACTAATCTGAAGATTGTCTGAAAGTTTCATCAAAATCGGTTCAGCGGTTTTGGAGTCTAGCTCTAGACATACACACACACATCGCCTTATATACTAATAAGAAGATTCTAATTATGTAGATTTCTTTCGTAAGTTAAGGAATGTAATTCCCTAAATAACACAATATCTAACTGGGTATACTGTTTAAGGGAAAGTGACGGAACGTCTTGCATAATAAACATTCTCAAAAGTAAAGAAAAAATGTAAGTAAAGTAATTCGAACATGTTTCGAAACAATACTGAGAAATATGTATACCTAGTAGAAAGTGTTGCGATTAATTTAATTTTCCTTTAGTTTTTAATTAAAATTAATTTTTAATTTTCATAAAAAGATATATGCAAGTTTTTCGCTGCACGTATTAATATATAGATATAGATTTGTGTTAGTAACACAGTAGCACATAACTAAACAATATTTGAAGATGAATAAGTCGAGCATAATAATAATATTTGCAAATAAAGTATCGGTAAATGAACAGTAAGTACAACCAGCTTCCCACGCAACCCGTGCCCTGCCCACCCGCGTTTCGTTGTTCGCCCTACGCCCACTCGCGTCTAGCGTTTGGGCGCGCCAACTGTCACGCCATTGTTCAAATATCATTGCGATTCAATTGTTATACTTCTTCAGAATCATGCTTTGGCTCCAATCAAAACACGAACTACATTAATACCTTACTTAACTGTACTATTACAAAGACTTTATAAGTATATTTGGAAGTATAGACACGGCGTAGCCCGTAAATAATGGTAGTAGTACAATTCGTCCACTCGAGATTGTCCACACGAGAGAGAAAGAGAGAGAAGTGGACGAATTCGCACTGTCGCTCGCTAGTGCTAGTATGATTTTAATACTACCAAAGATTTCGGACGTATATTACGGTGGCATACCCATTTCATAAGCCGGACTTGAAAACTATATGGGAATTTGTTGCTAATTTGTTGCTAATTTGTACCGGAAAAAAAAAATTTGTACCTCCATTAATTTACGAGAAATGACGGGTATGCTGACGTAATATTACGCTAGCATACCCATTTACGATATCTTGCACCTAGCGAGTCCATTCCAACGGCTTATTTTGTTGCTAATTTGTTGCTCTGAGATAGGCTAGTTAGATGTTAAAAAATATCACCCCTTCAGAGGGGGTGAACTACCCCTATATATTAAAATTGAGAATAGCGAGCTCGTTGTAACGGCTTATTTTAATGCTAATTTGTTGCTCCACGATAGGCTAGTTAGATCTTAAAAAATTTCACCCCTTCAGGGAGGATGACGTGCTATTACGCTAGCATACCCATATACAGTATCTTGACAAGGAAAGCACCTAGCGAGTCCATTCCAACGGCTTATTTTGTTGCTAATTTGTTGCTCTGAGATAGGCTAGTTAGATGTTAAAAAATGTCACCCCTTCAGAGGGGGTGAACTACCCCTTTATATTAAAATTGAGAATAGCGAGCTCGTTGTAAAGGCTTATTTTAATGCTAATTTGTTGCTCTACGATAGGCTCGTTAGATCTTAAAAAATTTCACCCCTTCAGGGGGGATGACGTGCTATTACGCTAGCATACCCATATACAGTATCTTGACAAGGAAAGCACCTAGCGAGTCCATTCCAACGGCTTATTTTGTTGCTAATTTGTTGCTCTGAGATAGGCTAGTTAGATGTTAAAAAATGTCACCCCTTCAGAGGGGGTGAACTACCCCTTTATATTAAAATTGAGAATAGCGAGCTCGTTGTAACGGCTTATTTTAATGCTAATTTGTTGCTCTATGATAGGCTAGTTAGATGTTGAAAAATTTCAACCCTTCGGGGGTTATGACGTGCTATTACGCTATTATTATTACTAGCCTATTTATTATTATTACTAGCCTATCGTAGAGCAACAAATTAATATTAAAATAAGCCGTTACAACGATCTCGCTATTCCCAATTTTTATATATAGGGGTAGTTCACCCTCTCTGAAGGGGTGACATTTTTTTACATCTAACTAGTCTATCTCAGAGCAACAAAATAAGCCGTTGGAATGGACTCGCTAGGTGCTTTCCTTGTCAAGATACTGTATATGGGTATGCTAGCGTAATAGTACGTCATCCCCCTGAAGGGGTGAAATTTTTTAACATCTAACTAGCTTATCGTAGAGCAACAAATTAGCATTAAAATAAGCCGTTACAACGAGCTCGCTATTCTCACTTTTAATATATAGGGGTAGTTCACCCCCTCTGAAGGGGTGACATTTTTTAACATCTAACTAGCCTATCTCAGAGCAACAAATTAGCAACAAAATAAGCCGTTGGAATGGACTCGCTAGGTGCTTTCCTTGTCAAGATACTGTATATGGGTATGCTAGCGTAATAGCACGTCATCCCCCCTGAAGGGGTGAAATTTTTTAAGATCTAACTAGCCTATCGTGGAGCAACAAATTAGCATTAAAATAAGCCGTTACAACGAGCTCGCTATTCTCAATTTTAATATGTAGGGGTAGTTCATCCCCTCTGAAGGGGTGACATTTTTTAACATCTAACTAGCCTATCTCAGAGCAACAAATTAGCAACAAAATAAGCCGTTGGAATGGACTCGCTAGGTGCTTTCCTTGTCAAGATACTGTATATGGGTATGCTAGCGTAATAGCACGTCATCCCCCCTGAAGGGGTGAAATTTTTTAAGATCTAACTAGCCTATCGTGGAGCAACAAATTAGCATTAAAATAAGCCGTTACAACGAGCTCGCTATTCTCAATTTTAATATATAGGGGTAGTTCACCCCCTCTGAAGGGGTGACATTTTTTAACATCTAACTAGCCTATCTCAGAGCAACAAATTAGCAACAAAATAAGCCGTTGGAATGGACTCGCTAGGTGCAAGATATCGTAAATGGGTATGCTAGCGTAATATTACGTCAGCATACCCGTCATTTCTCGTAAATTAATGGAGGTACAAAATTTTTTTTTCCGGTACAAATTAGCAACAAATTAGCAACAAATTCCCATATAGTTTTCAAGTCCGGCTTATGAAATGGGTATGCCACCGTAATATACGTAGATTTCGGGGCTTTCTGCTTGCTACGCCGCATCTATAGTTCAGATCAATGTACTATTATAAATATTTGGTAGATCTTCTTCTTGTAGCGCCATCTCCTATCGGAGGTCGGCTATCATCATGGCTATCTTAACCCTCGAGGCGGCTTCTGGTAACAGCGATCTGGTACTTTGGCCATTCGCGGAGATTCTTGAGCCAAGAAGTACGTTGTCTGCCCGACTACCTTGTATTTTCCCCTGCATTATCAACTGCATGAGATTATATTTGTCGATGCGCATGATATCGCTGCTTTAAAAACTAAAGGGCCATAAAACAAAAAAAAAATCCAAAAATGTTTTTATTGCTAAAATACAATCACAATCCTTCATATTGTATATTGCAAAAAGATTTATGGTTGTTGTATTCCATATTTAGTATATTTTGATAATTTTTTATGTATTCAAAAGTAAATTATATGCTTATACTTAAAACATTTAATGTTACTTAAAAATACGCTTCTAACGATGTATAATATGCATATATTTGATATATATCTAATAAGAAAATAACAGACAAAATATAATTTAATTTTTTTCGATTAGCTCTCCTGTAAAAAGTGTAATTTTAATTTGTGGCCCTTTAGTTTTTAAGCAGCGATATGTCCAAAGTATTCCAGTTTTCTGACTTTTATAGTTTTCAAAACCTCAACCTTCTTGTTCATTCTCTGCAAAACCGTCTCGTTCCTTAGGTACATCCAAAAATCCGTTATCTATTATAGCTTCAATTAAAACTGTCTCCTGAAAATGATATTAAAAAAATATTAAAGGCGGGCGTGGCTGCCAGATACAGTCGCATATAAAAAAGCTTATTTATTGCATAGTATATAAAACAAACTTAGCTTAACGCTGTCTGCCTCTACGCATGTAAGCTTAGATCTTTAAAACTACGCAACGGATTTTAAAGCGGTTTTCATCAATAGATAAGGTTTATATTTATAACAAAACGTAATTAAGTTTTTATGTAATCACAAAAATAATAATATTTAACAACCAAGTCTCCGAAAAATTGATTTACATGGCTTACGTATTAGGCTAAACCTTAAGATACATAAAAATGATGTAGGTACTAAAGATTTTTACTTAGTTCTTCTAAAATTCTAAATAAAACTCCACTAATTGAGTAGGAGCTTTTGTGTTCATAATCTTCAGAGAAAAAGCCGAGATGGGTCGCTATATTATAATACTAGCTGGCGCCCGAGACTTCGTCCGCGTTGAGAAAGAAAAAGTAGCCTATCCTGTGTCCCGTACGTCTAAATATTTATTAAATATTTGATTACAATGATAAATGTAGTTTTGAAACTTGATTCTTTATTAGCATTCCGCAACTATGCAGATTTCAACATTCTCAACATAAAGGAAAGTATCGCAACATTGTTGCTGATGTGTTGTTCTGTGTCATATTTGCTTTGCATTACTCGTATATGTATATGCGTAAGTGGTATCTCCAAGGTAACCTAAGCTTCGCTGGACAATAGTGAAAGTTCTCTGTCGTCTTGTGCCTCCTTAAAATTTTAGTAGTTATATCAGTAACTATAGCTGTTGTCCGCGACTTCGTCCGCGTTCAAAATGTTATATTGTAGCCTAAAGCTTTTCTCGATAAATGGACTGACTCTATCCAAACACAAAAAGAATTTTTCAATTTGAATCAGTAGTTTCAACCAAACAAACTACAGCTTTATAATATTAGCTGGTTATTAGTGGCTATTGTTGGTTTCAAAAGTAAAAAATAAATTGTAAAAATGTAAAAATGTATATGTAAAAATGTAATTGTATCGATTGAATTGTAAAAAATATACAGGATGAAAGTAAGATTTTTCTGCAAAACATTGCTTTGCCCCTGATATATTAATATTATATCACAAATATATTAATTATATATTAATATATTAATTAATATTACAAACTAGCTATCCACCCCCAAATTCGTGCTGATGAAAAATGCATGCTTAGGCACTTAGTTCTGACTTAGTGGCTGGGAATAACTTATGGCTACAGTAACCATTCCCTACATTACATAAAACCAAGAGGAAATAACACCATAGCTATTTATAATCAATAAATAAAATTGTTGAAATAATCAAGTAGTCAATCAGATTGTCAGCCGCCATTTCTCAAAGTGATAATTAATATGCAAGTAGAACAAAATGGGATTTTTATCCCATTTTGTTCTACTAATAGAACAAAAAAGTATTTACTATAAATGGGAATACTCCCTATTTTAATGGAAGGCTGTTATAATTTGAAAAATAAAAAATATCAACGCCTGACCAAAATATAATTAGATAAGAAACAATTTTATTTGCTTTAGATTTTTTCAGGCGTTAAATTTTATTTTTTATGTTCCTTGGGAACAGAATTTTTTTACTGGTTAAAAGGATCTTACTTACGTCATTTTTGTATCCCTAACAACGTGTATGCAAAATTATCCATTGATCGGTTAAGGTGTGAGTAAGAACACAACACACAACAAACAAACACACTTTCGAATTTATAATATTAGTTACGACGTTTTGTCGCTTATAGGATAGATAAAGGATAAGAATGAGATAGAAGAAAGATAGACCGAAACTTAACAGCACTCGTGCTTTTACTAACTTTAAACTATTAAAACCTTGCAAATAGATTGGCTCTTTCACTCAAAGTTTAATTCAACGAGATTTCGTTGTAGGTATACCTACATATATTGTGTTAAAATTTGTTCGTTTGTTCATTGTACATCCGTGGGAACGCATCATTGACCGATGCCCATCTATTGTGCATGTCCAATGTGTAATTGGGTACTTGCTTTTGCTTGCACTGTGTTTTATTCCGGTTACTTTCATGCGCGAATATACCTCCAATAACATGATTTGACACATGCCTACGTCATGTGAGTTCATATTCGCTTTTGTTATATTGGTGAACTTATTTGCGCTTCCTCCTACACTTGTTCACAAGTAGGTATCTTCATTTTGCTTGCTAGGTATTTAAAAAAAAATTACTTATCCTAACTAATATTATTAATGCGAAAGTGAGTGTTTTTTGTTTGTTTATTAACACAAAAAACGTGATAACTCGGCAATATCCTCAGAAACTCCTCTCACCATCGATATAATCAGGAAAAAAATCGTATACAACTTTCCGAGATTAGCGCACACATACAGACAGACAGAGAAAAAGGAGTTTACTTTATTTATACATGTACTGAAATATTAAAATAAATGTATTTTCCACCAAAAAGTATGACTGTAACGCACCAAGCCTACAAATGATCAGCCTCTTTTACGAAGGTTCATTCTAGGTCTGATTACGTAACAGAATCATTGACATTGTTTTTAAATTTGACATTACTGCATTGTATATTCAAATCGTTTATTTAGTTTTTTCCCTGTTACCATCAGTACCAAGCAAGACTATAATAAATTCTAAATTATAGCGTCCCAATAGATCAATATTCTTTTAAAAAGAATCAATGTTATATTTTAACAATAATCACGACAAAATATTGTTAGTTTCAAATTTTTCTTGACTGCATCGTTTTTGGTTTAATAGTCATTTCGCACACATTATTTTCTTTTAAATCTTCGATATGGTTAAGTCCTATATGTCGATATGTCTTTAATATTTTATCTAATTAAGACTTAACACAACTACAATTTTCAGTTGTATCAACTAATGTATAAGGTAAGGTATAATAAGGTATATATAAGGTAGGTAGAATATCGAAGACTTTTTCATGTTACTGGTTGAATCTATGCTACAAAATAGTAATGTAGGTAGCATAGATCAAGTAGTTTTTCCAACATGTTAAAGTGACGTCACGTGTATCAATTAATGCACAGATAAATCTTACATTGTAACAGTTAAGTGCTGCCTTAGTGGAGCGGTTTACGTCCTGAAATAGTCGGGGCATTCCATAACACGTACTGTTGGTAATTAGGGCACTCGTTAAACAAAACGGCAGTTGTCTAGGGCGCGGGCGTGGTCTCAGTGAGAGCGGGTGATAGTTTGATATTTTTTTATCAATACTAATAATAAATCTGTAAAGGTCGGTCATGGAGTAATTTACTTTGTTTTCAGAAATATCGTGTTTATAGGCCCTATACATGATACTGAAACTAAATTGACGATTTTTAGAATTTTTTTCTGTATGTATGTATGTATGTTCCTCCATAACTCTTAAACGAATTAACTGATTTTCATGAAACTTCTTAGATAAACATTTAGACGTACGGGACACAAGATAGGCTACTTTTTCTTTTTCAACGCGGACGAAGTCGCGGGCGCCAGCTAGTTCCTTATAAAAGTATAAGGATATATAACCTAAACTTTTTGTAAATTATTTAAGCGTTTTATTATTTTTTATTTATTACATACTAGCTTTTGTCCGCTATACTTCGCTACTGTCCCATTTTCTAAGGTGGTAAAACATGAGTTATAATATTTAGTAATAATATGAGTAACGCTGTACTTTTTATCAGTCAGCTGTGTTATCTATTTAGGTGTTAAAAAAATAACTGACCGATAATAATTGATGATAATATTGTTCACAATACACTCACAATAGCTGAATCAGTAGTTATTGAATTGTCACTTCCTTTAAAAAAAAATACATTTGTGGTTAGTAGGAGATTTCTGTAATGGTGAAAATAAAAAAATACGTAACCATCCACTTTTTACACACGACACCAAATCACAAAGAATATTAGTCAGTTAGGCTAATTAAACATTCTGTATAAAATATGAGCCACTTACTTATTCAAAATTTGAGAAATCCAATAAATAAACGTTTTGTGTTAAACATTCTGCATTTAGCAAATATAGTTATGTATAATTTATAAGTATACGCTATTTTTATGCATCTTTCTAAAGAATTGACTACGAAGTTTTGTTTTAGAAAAAACATCCTATTCCCAATAATATCTGCCGCTGACACTGTGACCATACAGGGCCGAACCTCGAGAGGAGTACGCTTATACAACTCTAATGAGGCACGCGTTTGTCAGAAAGGGGGGTTAATTAGTGTTTATGGGGGGGGTGTTCTTCAGTCCTCCCCTTTGTTGTTTCACTTTGTTTTTAGAGGACATAAGTTTTACGTATCTGTTCTATACTTCTCATAACTGACTAGCCGTTGTACGCGACTTCGTCCGCGTAACTTTATAAAATATGTTACACCCTGATAACGAAGCTTTCTATGGGTGAAAGAATTTTTCAAATCGGTGCCTAAGTATTCAAACAAACAGACAAATCTTTCCTCTTTATAGTATTAGTTTACATTGTATTCAAACATAATCGTCTCCAAAGCTTCATCCGTATGACCACCTCGTCTTTAATTTATAAAGATAACTAGTTTAATCGACAACTAGTTTATAAGCCATTAAGTGAATCAATCTGCCGGTCACACTTTAACATAAAAAAAACCTCAGATGTTAGTCGAGTGTGAGTCCGGTCGAATATGTATAGATATTAGAATAATTACAAAAAAAAACATTGTGACGACCACACACCATAATAATGTTAATTTTGTTTAATATTCGTCTCGCACAATTTTGTTTCATGCGAAATGTGCGAAAAGCCAATTTTAATAAAATTATATTTTTAGTTTATTTTTAGTATTATTTTCTTAAAAAAAACTTTAAATTTTTATATTTTAGAATGCTTGATTATAAAAAGCCCCAATTTTCTTCAGTACCAAATATTGCTCGTATACCAACAGTTTTACCCCATATTAGGAAATGTTACTATGAAGATCGTGTTCTATGAGGTGTGGTCTCTTACAACTCCGTAATTATTTTAAACAAAAACAAATTAGTGCCAACAAAATTTTGGTGTTGCCATATAAAAAGTAAAATGTCGACGAAATCTGCGTTAAGTGTTAAGATTTTGTGTTGCCAAGTCGAACTAATTCAAGCCAAAAAAGTGGCTAAATCCAACTAAATCACATTAGGAACGTCGCTCACATGTCATTGGTCGCTAATAGCAGTGTTTACCTCTTATCTAGTATGTTGAAACAATTACTCATTCTCGGTCGTACCTGTTTCTAAACGCCTGTGTTCAATTATCTAAACACAAAATTGAGCAACGCCCATTTCGAATTCCTATCATTTTTCAACAATTTGTATTATCATTTTAATTATATATACAGCAGTGAGGTTATTTTAGATTACATATTTATATTTAGAGTTTTATTTTTAATACTATATTATTATTTTTTATTTAATTAAATTTTTAACAGTGAATTTTTTTGTGTTATTGTATTTTTTGTGAGTGCTGCATGTTAAAAAAAGTGTTCGATTTGTGACCTGGATTTCTTTTCTTTTTCTTCTGAAGATAAATGGTATGATTACTTCAAAAGGTTTCAGTTATATTTGTATTTAATTGTAAGTATTATTAACAAAAAAATTTCAAAATTTAAACAACGCGTAGTTCATATGAAAACCACTCAACCGATTCACTAATGAAAATTTGTGTATAATTTGCAGAAAATAATTATAAGACGGAGTAGGGTAACATAAAACTTTTATCATTTAATATTCACATATTATGTAATAAATAATATTCATAGTATATTATTATTCACCCACCTTACAGATTATAAAGGTTCTTATTGATCTCGGATTACTGCTAAATCTAGCTGCTTAGTTTTTCACCCTAATTCTGATTTCTTCTAAAACCTAATTTTGACGATTTACATTACCACACAAACCTGCTGGTATTACACATAAATATATAGGTATACAAAGGACTTCCCATCTAATGGACCGTCTGCTTATCAATCACACATTACTTTAAAAAAAAAACTTATTATTAAAACGTGCTAAGAAATATCAATTAAAGGTTTTTTTATAACCCAATAATTGTGGTTGTAATTTTAAAGACAGTAAATTTAGCTGATAACATTTTACAATAACGATAAATAATAGCACACGTGAAAATATATAAAAATGAACAAAATATGAGATTTTTCGTAAACCGCAGTATTTTTTTTTAATTCTGCTTTAAAATACACAATAAGAATAAATACAGTAAGGGCTTATTTCACAAACTACAAGTAATGTGTTGATTAGTTACTTTTAAAAATAATTTTCTGTTTTATTGAATTATGAACTCGGTCTATTGAATTATGAACATTCGATAGCCGATTTTTTATTATTATTTTCTATTTAATATTTGGGACGTTTACCGTACAAACAAAGATATATCAGCTCCATTATCCCCGGTTACCGGTGGACTTTAAATGACAGTTTGGCCTACTTGACGTTTGTGAAAGAGGCGCTTAGAACAATAAAAAAACTAGCTAATTTTACATTATTCTAATTTCGGTATACTTACCAATTTTACCGTGGGTGCGACCGGAAAAACGTCACGGTCCGCGCTAAATAATAGGTTTCCGGCCATCACATAGAATTGCTAAAATAACTGACTACAACCTTTTGTTTTTAAAGATAGAACTTTATTTGAAAATGAGTTTACATTCCAATATATGCAGTAATTGTATTATAATGACGATAAAACATTTTAGATGTGAAAACTTCTTTAGGCGCGTTAGGCGTTTGGGAAAAAAACCATTAAACTCGCGACACTCTCATGTAATGTAACCATTGATGTAGCTGATATTAATTTAAAATAATTTAAAAAAAAAGAACAATTTTTGAGACAGGAAAAAACCATCGAACTCGCGACCTGTTAGGTAATGTATGTAATGTAACGTAATGTAACCGAAACCTCTGTATATGAGTATGTAGTTTTCTGACGATTCAAAAAATACACACGTAATTGTTCAAGTTTTCACTTCTGTCGGCTTCACTTCTGTTTTTTTTTTTTTTTTTTCAAATCGCTTGTGCATGGTGATACAAAGCTCCTCGATTTTTTTTCACCCTGTGGTCCTTCGTCGGGAAATTGTATTGAAGGGCAAAGATTTTTCGATGATGGCAGATTGTTGCTGAACTATATCTTGCAGATCGATAAATCTTGCACGATTCTCTTGGGTTTTGGCTCCCTTACATTATACTCGTATACGAGTTAATACGAGTTTCAAACCGATATGTTGATAAACACCCGATTGCGGTAGCAAAAACGAAATGTAGAATTTTCATTTTCATTTGCCATTAACCGCTTAATTAACAATGTTAGCACTTTCTCTTCCAGGACCTTTTTTACAGAGGACGTTATGATGAACAAATTTTATTAGAAACTTTTTTGGATAGGACGCGTTCCGAAAAAATTATCTCAAAAATATCCATTTTTTAATTTTCAATAATTTTTTATTGCTAAAATATACCACGGAAATGTCCGAAAACTCAGGACTATATTCTTGTAGGTCCAAACAACCTATAAAAAAATTGGCCAGAGGGTGGGCCTCTTGAATAGATCTTCTGCTAAGGTGACTGGCCTATACCTATGATGGAGTGAGCTCACCCAGAAGATGCCTATTCACTCGAACTTTGAAAAACTACAACTAGACACTAATTGTAGTAGATTGATGCGATAAAATTATAATATGTAGTATTTATTTTACTAATATTGATTTATTAACACCAAACAAAATTTTCAGGGGATTTCTGAAAATGTATCTCATGACGAAAGAAATTTATCTATAGGTATGTGATTTTTTATTTTAAATAAAAAGCCACGGGATACAACTAAGTAGTTATTTTAATCTGAACGATTCCTATAATTTGTTATTAATTTATGAGTGTAGGTATAGAGCTTCCATTGATTTTCTCCAGGGAGGTAAGTTGTTCTTGAACAAACCGATATTCTTTGGGAGTATTAGTTTAATTAATATTTGAGTATCATTGATTCACATTGAGCTTCTTTACCTGTTACTAGCTACACGCTCCCGGCTTCGCCCGGGTTTAAAATAAAAACTATCCTATCTTTTAAGTTGGACCAAATTACACACAGTTACGAAGTTTCATTAGAATCGGTACAGTAGTTTAATAGCTCATTGGCGTGAAACATGTGACACGAAATTTTTATATACTCGTATCTATAAAGAGATATATCAGTACTATATCTATATTTTGGTCTTTAACACTCGCCCACTGTGTGTTGTTTTTTTTGTACTTAAGTAGACAGACACTAGGCCCTTATTTATAGTGATATCCCGCGCTGGATAGCCCCGTGCCGGGGCACCGATGTCGTGTCATAACGTCCCCGCGACCGCGCCCATCAGGTGCATTTTTTTTTTTTAAAAAAGACCCTTATTAGTGTCTCTTTTTATTACCTTTTATATGTGGCAGTTTATACCCAATGGGATGACACAATCCATACACTTTAAAAACAGAGTAGGTAATGTCTAGTGTAGAAAGTAGAACGTATAGGGTGCATGCGGGCGCAATTACCTCGTTTAGCAACTCGTGAAATTGTAGGTGAAAATGCGATTTTAAAAACTTTTCAGCCTGATACGTTATTTTGCTTACCTAAAGGCTTGTTCATCAGGGTTAACATTTAAAAATAACTGCTGTCAAGTGTACTTCCAGTTTGTGATGTAATTAACTGTTCTTCCAAGAAATATATCTTATCTTATTATTATTATATAATAATATAGGGTTAGGGGTTTTTTAGGTCTAGAAATCGATCTGTCAGGGTCTCATTTTCGAAAAAAATCGTTTTAGGTAGTTTTTTAATGGAATGGTTACGAAAGTAATACCGCTTGCTCGTTTTATAATATTTGAATTATTAATTCAAATATTCTTTTTTTTTTCTATAATGTTTCATAGACTTTCTTTCTCACATGTAAAAAAACTTTACATTTCATTGACCCGAGCGAATCACCCAGTCTAGTCATATAGAAAAAGATTTATTCGGCAGTTATTGGAAGATGATGAAGAAGATATCATATTTATGTTCATGTTTCCGGAAAAGAGTGAAGATCTGTTCAATTTTCACACCGCGAGGAGAAGAGAAACATGATCAACTAACAATATCTGTACCTCCGTTTAGGGCCCATGGCACCACCGGCTTGAACCACTGGTGGTGCAAAAATGTACCGCCAGTGGTGCAATCCGATGGTGCCATGGGCCCTAAACGCAGTGCGAGTAAAACGCCCCCATTTTGATGGCAGTCGCGCGTCGCGGTCGCTAAGAACCATATTTAGTGACGAAACCAAATAAAATGTTATCAATTATGTCTAAGATATTAGTTAGACTACGGTTTAGACGTAGAATATTAACAAGTATTGAGAAACTGGTAAAATGGTGAGTGGGCGTTTTAATAAGATGAGTATAGGTGGGCCCCGGGAACCCTTGTTGTACGTGTCTGGAAACTAAACGGAACTAAACTGAAAACCAAACTATTATCCCGTTTTCGCATCACTTAAATTGTGCCCTATTTATTGGTGGCCATTTTTTTGTATTCCAATTTTGAAAAAGGAAATTGTTACCAGCGATAGCTAAGTATATGTGACTCATAATATTGGATTGCTGAAAAAAGATTTATTTATTTTCTTTTTTATGGTTATTTTTTATATTAAAAAACTTTATTATATTTTTCATACAAATAAGATTATTCATACAAGCTGTGCTCTCGACTTCGTAGTAAGTACCTACTCGGAATAGTGCGTTATGTTTTTTAAACCGATTTTTCAATGCTTGGGAGCTCGCTACATACATCAGTGAAAGAAAACCGCATTCAAAACGGTTAAGCCGTTTATGAGTTAGCCTCCACAAACAGACAGACAAACAAAGATTTTATTATATGCATGATTTATAATAATAAGTATTTATAACAAAGTAAACAAAACAATAAATTATTTTGAAAAGTTTTTGAATGTGTTGATTCAATAAAGTTGATTTTTATATTAGTTATAGTTATTATCAATATGCATGTGTCTCGCATTACATGGCCATTTGTATGGCGACTGAAAATTTATTAAAACCGTTTTGAAATAACTGGATCATATGTCACATATGGTAATGGCGAATACTCGAACATGATGATCAAATTGCGTTTGTTAACATCAGTTTCTAGTTTCCGATTCAGATAGTAAAATAAATTTTATTATACATTAACCCCCTTATATAAGACAATGGTTTTCTGTGGAGATATGGCGAAGGGGATGACATTAAGGTTATGACTACGGGGCGCATTTTATTTTTTTATTACTAGCTGCTGTCCGCGTCTTCGCCCGCGTAACTTTGTAAATGATATACTAAAACCTTCCTCGAAAATCACTCTATCCATTGGTGGAAACAGTATGAAACTCGGTGCAGTTGTTTTTGAGTTTATCGCGAACGGACAGACAGACACAGACGCGCGCGGTGGAGAACTTTGTTTTTTATAATATGTAAGGAAGGATTTGAAAAAGCTTACCAACTAAAGACTAATCACAATATACAACTCTCACAGAAATAAAAATTATATGATGTATGAATTTTAATTATAGGAAATTAGTTCAATAAATGAATCAACAAATGTCAATGAGATCAAAAATACAAATAAAAAAAGAGAGAAATTACATATTACCATACTATTACTGTACTATACTATACTATTATTCAATACTACTCCCAGTACTAGGTACATATTTATAGGCGGTTATGTAGTTATGTTTTTTTTTGTGTGAACCTTGAAATATCACCATAAAATTGTTGTATATTACAAATCTATTATTAAAGTGTGGGTACATTATTTATAACCGAAGGGTTACTAAGTTATTCTAGAGCAAAACGTGACGGGGTGACGGGGTGGTTTTTACAGGGTGAATTTATTTATTAATTTCACGAAAGGAAAGGACACATACATACATTGATCTATAGATGACACATTACTTTGTTGCATGCATTTTTACGGGCAATTAAATATAATTACTTAAGGGATAATAATTATTATATCTTAGTTATTAAAGTAACGAAAATATTGTAATAAATTTTTAAGTTTTTCAGTTCTTAGCAAATATTAGCAAAACATGAAAAAGTAATATAAATTAAAAAAAAAATTAGATTCCAAGTTTACTTAAATTTTTACTATTTTTTTTTATTTTGTCATTATTTATTATAAGGAAGTTATCAAAAAATTGCTGTTTAAATATTCCTTAACTATAACTTTCACCATCCGTCAAGTAAGCTAACCGTCATTTAAAGACACCTGTCACCGGGAATAATTTAGCTGATATACCTTTGTTTGTACGTTAAAAGTCCCAAACATTAAAAATAAAATGGTTAAAAAAATTCGTCTATTGAAGGATGCACTAAACCGAGTGCATAATTTAATAAAACATAAAATTATTTCTAAAAGTAACTAATCAACGCTTAACTTAGGCTACAGAAGGCCACAGAATAATATTTATTATAATCTCTAATCGACAAAAAACTTCTTCTTTTTCGACTGCCGCATTTTTTTTTTAATAACTTGTTATTTTAAACTAATTTTTTTGGGACTCTTGAACCAAACGGAACCAACGGAACTGTAAGTTCCTTACAGTTTGGAAATATATTATTATTATTTGCTTGTATATTTATACTTACTGAATGAACGATGTTCTAATGGGGGTTTTATCTCCTCGTCTCTGGTACAAGCAGACAAGGAATGTCAACGGTCATCCGGTCTCAGTGACAATGTGTGTCGTGTGCGCGTTGACACATCCGACAGAAGAAGCTCCGACGTACCACATAACGTGCAACTTGTGTCCTTATTGAATTTATTGAATTAAGTTATTTTTAGTACAACAATGACACATCTTTCTTTACACGAATGGAGATTATATATTTTGAAGTACCATAGACAAAACTGATCGCAAACGATTACAGAATAATGATGGTGACTATGTACAATTTTGACAAATTTCTTATTACTTAAGTTTGTTGAGAATTTGAATTGAAATTAAAGCTATTCTTAAATACTTAAAAAAAAATGTAACATTTTTCTTTGACTTGATAAAATCTTTATTTGAAAGTCATCATCAATAACTTAATGGTAAGAGTTTAAAAATTAAATGTCTAATAATTTGTAAAAAATTATCAATCTTTAAAGGTAAATAGGTAAATAAAAATAAATTGCTAAATGTCTGCGGTCTTGCTAAGCGCAAAACGTCTGGAGCAATCTTGTTTTTTTTTTCAAATATTCGTTGGTCCAAGTAAGGTTCTTGTGAATAGAATAACTGGAATTTTTTTCCGGAAAAACGTAAAAACCACATTTTTCTTTTCGCGTCTTTGTCATTCAAATTAAACATCAACTGTCACAGACTAATGGCTTTTGACAGAAAGACATTTGTCGGGTCAGCTAGTTTCTCATTATATTTTTGTGAGGCGTATTATTTTTTTATTTAATTTTTAATTTTTAGATGATCCCGGTTAAGGCGTGAAAGTATTACAAACAATTTAACTTTAGCATTTATAATATTAGCTACGAGTTCATTAGTTCAATATAAAGGCAACGTTGTTATAAAATGGAAAAATAATGTGCTTGTTCTGTCTGCGAAAGCATTGTTTAAAAACAAAGGATTAGTATCTCGGTCGAGAGTTTCCACTTGCGTCTAGGACAGATACCTGTATCATAGAAGTCGAGTGGTTTAAAATGGGTCAGTCGATACAATAGATCGTCTACCTGCAATACACCTGCCTCTGTAGTTTCTATTATAATCCATTCATAGGGGACTGCATCGCTTGTGTGGCCCAAGTCATAAGCGGAAATGGTTCAAATTCAAACATTGTGTTGGCGCCCTCTACTTCGGGTACATTAATTAAACCATTTTATGTTTAGCTCTTATATCGTCCGACCGATATATGTGTCGTTCATTGTAAAAGTGAACTATCTCCTTGTAACTGAATTTTAGAATAACGAGCTTTTTGCGAATTATAGTGTAGGAAAAAAAATATAAGCATTCATTCATTGTATGGGATTTTAATGCAACTATTGGAGTTACTTCACTTTTATATTAAATGTGATACCATTAGGCAAGAAAAGATGGTTTTAAAAATAGGGAGTTACACCACTTTTACAATGAACGACACAGTCATATCAGAACTACAATTCCAACAATAAGATGCGCGGACATACATACGACATCGACCTTTCTTCGCGAACGCGTTCGTTTAACTGACTGGTACCCTTTCATAATAAACAAAGACATGTAATACAAAGACATGTAATATTTAGATAAAAAAGGTCCCTGACTCTCGCCAGGAGAATATGTGACCCCCTTAACAGTAAGAAAATTGACAGTTAAGCTTAAAGTTGTAAAATTAAAATATACGGCCCGTGGGGCTGAGATAACCGCCCCGGGTGAAACAAATAAAAAAAAATATCATACCACCGAATGAATCTGAATGAATGAAGACCTATCTCTTTTGAAACGTCACAGAGCACTTTTGAATCAACTTTAGTCGACATAAATAACAGACGCTAACATTTGTTTCTAACGACCAAATATTACATGAAAACGGTTTAACTATTGTTAACTCTCTTATAAACGGCACTTGTTAGGTATGTAGTATCAATTTGAGTTTCCAAAAAAGTCAAATATTTATTTTTATTTAAATCAAGATTCATATGTGAATAAACAGTTTTTCTATGATTTACATTTACAATATTGTTTGTATTTTTACAATATCTGTCTGTACATATAACTGTTGTCTAAGTGAGAAAATATCGAGGGCAGATCGAGAAGTTTGTAACTGAAGTACGAACATTAGTTATAATTGTAGCTTTTTCATGAAGAAGGTAGATAATAGGAAATAGAAATATGTAAAATTAAATCCTCCAAGAAGAATGTGAACTTTTTTAAATAATAATATATTACCAAGAAAAGCCAATAAAACTAATAGGAATACGAACTTTTACCGATAGAAATATAACAGTCAATGAAGATCATTTTTTCGCTTGTAACTTGATCGCAATAAAAAAAATTACGACTTATAACGGAAGTAAATTTTAATACCTGGATGAAATTAGGTTTCTTTCCATTGCGCTGATTATATCTACTTCTTTTATAATCTAATATTTCTATTATTTGTCATCCTACTTAAATGTTTAGAATTACAGTAAATAGGATTTTTGTATTAACATATTTGTAATACCTTATTTCAGGCTTTGAAAGCCTGAAGGCTTAAAAATGGCTTAAGGCTTAAGATATTTGGCTTAAAAAAAAAACTGTTTGGTTAGTTTCGTCAAAACTTAAATTCGAAATAATCTACGTATCGATAAGACAATATTTGTTGTCTAATGGCCATCTCTTGTCACCTTTAAAATAGCTTAGAATATTTTTGTCGTTCCAATGCTTCGAAATAGAAAGTTTCATAACCTTGAAAGGCCGAAACATGTAGACTTCTAAGATCGATAATTTTGTTAGCGCTTGCTTACGTATAACCTAAAATTCAGGTCAAGCATAATATTTAAAACATCTTTTTGCAAATAATACTGACAGGTGATTCGATATTTAATTATTCTCGTTTTTAAACTGAAGTCTTCAACAAGTGTTGGATTACAGACCCCATTCCTCTATTATTTACCCCTTATAATTTATTCTGTTAAGGATTACTATCAAGTGGACCGTCTGACGATCTCAATATAAAAGCCCTATTTGTGACAGCAGAAGGCATTGTGCCACTAACCGATACGTCTGCTCAAGTAGTAAAACAGAAAACACTCACTCTTCTGCCACTAATGTGTACAGTAACAACCTGAGTTACCGTAGCGGTACATCGACCGCAAATCGATGCAACGCGCGATTGTATCACACGATTGTTCCGCCTGATGCATTATCGATTCATTCCAATCGGACAATAATAATTTGCATGAGTGCTCATCAATTGCGTGTTAATTTTAGTTATGCTTTCGTTAGGTTTCGTGTTTCATAATTTTCATATATTGCAACCGTTAAACATTGACAGAAAAGGTAATGGGACATTTTAAAATTGTGGAACGTGAAATTTTTTCCAAGAATACAGTAAAGAATGAAATCCAAGAGTAGCATTGTCAAATAAATGGTAGGTATCACATAAACGTATCAGATAGGGGTATTAGATAGATTTTTTAAAGTAACATCCAGCAAACTCATGGTCTACTTGTTGGTACATACTTAGCTCCTCTCTTACTTTCTGACCTTTCTTGTGGATTCGATAGGTGGCAACCAATGCTTAAAAATAAAAGCAACGTTATAGAGCTTCCTAGTTTAAAAATTTAAGATTATTAAAGATAATAAATAAGAAGGGAATAAAAGAATAGGCTTTGGAACCCTTTACTCACATTATAGACCATAGCTTACACGTTGTATTTAGAAAAAACTTTCTTGTAAATAAAAAACTCTTGAAGTATAATGATTGTCTACAATACTAAAAATAACTGTGTGTAATGAAATTTAATAAAAAAAGTTTTAAATATAAGGGAAAACGAAATACATCATTACAGACAAAGCTAAGTCCAAGTCGCTAGCCTTATTCTTGAAAATCTCGGGGCGAAGCACACTACAATAACTGCATATGTCGTAAGCTCTTGATCCAAGAACATCCCTCGACGGAATAGGGAGCCCACGCTGTCCTGTTTTCTGAAGAACACTTAAAAGAAATTTCGTCAATGCTAGTCCATTGGTGACTAAATAGAATGTATAAAAATATCCATAAAATAGATAAATTAGGTATTCTAAGAAATTATACAAAACTTCAATTCAAAAATCAAAAAATATAGAAAGAACACTTTGTTTTTTATACAATTTAGGCCATTTTCATATTTTTCCATTAAATATATTTTGAGTTGAGTGAATTAATGACAGTGAAGTAAACTGAAATTTGCAATTGTTATCCCATTTTTTTAAATCACTTTTGGATTTTCACCAGCCACCAGCCACCGTTCAACGAACGCAGAAGGCTCTCAACTAAAATATCCTTTCAGAAGCAGCATCTAAAAATGACGCGAGAGCTTTCATCAAAGCTTTACTATAATGTATGGCCTCATCTGGAAACCTTAGTAGAGTGTACGTGACGACTTCCAGCTGACTCGTGGTCACACTAGTCGGGGGTTTTATTTTATGTGCTCCACTGAAATTGGGAATATTGCGCTTCACAGAGGATGGTGCAAGTTAAAAGTCAGACGCGAAAAGCGAATTCTATTAATACTATATACTGATTATGTGTGTATTCTAACTAATATAATTATTACCTAAGAGGTACGAGATGATGTCGTTTTTAAAAAATACTAAAATACTCGAAACAGTTTATTATCGCGAACGAAAAAAGTGGTAAAAAAAAAGAGTTCTAAAAAGGGTCGAATAAACGTTTGTCATTTGAGTAAATATATTTTTGTATGAAAAAGTCTTTTTAAATCGATATTCTAAGATTAACTCAATAATGCGAATTTTAGTAAGAGGCATGTATTTACTAGAGGACTAGGTCAAAGGCCTAGTCCTTTAGTATACTTTGGAACTAGCTGTTGAGTTTTGATTTTTTGTTTGGATTTGATAACCCAACTTTTGAGGAAAAACGAAGTTAGAAAAAGAACTAAAAAAACCTAAAGCTTCTGCTTTAGATTTGCGATGCTTGTACACGATAACTGAGTGTGGCCTGCTAAAAGCGAGAAAGAGAAAAAAGTAAGAGAATTGGGATTTCTTTTACAAATTGAACGGTTGGTGTAACCGCGGGAAACATAGTAGTACGAGTATAATGAATATGAATTCGCTTCCGCTTGTAACTTGTTCACTGAGTCGGGGTCGTGCGTTTTATTCCCGGGAACAGTTCTCCGTTCTGTTATTGGGCAGGCAATAAAAGTAAGCACTCAACCGTCGGGACTTTGCCGGGAATAATCATCTGCTTTGTTTGATAATGCCACCGTGATATTGCTAAAATAAATAACACGAAGTTGCCGGGCTGGATCCATTCCTTAATGTAGAAGAAGTATTTTTTTCTGTTAATGTATTTTTTACAATTTTGTAATGTTGTTTTTTGCTATGATTATTTAAGTTAAGTAGTTTCATATATTTTTTCTTTTGAGCATTTTATGTGTAATATTTTGTGAACACAAACGCTAATTTATCTTGCAATTCATTTGGTTTATGGTCTTACAATGCAGGTCATACGTCGTGTGGGTGCTAACTTACCTAAGTATATCTCCAAAAGATACATGTTTTAGATTTTTTTCTTTACATAAAATCATCTTTCTTCTTAATTTCATAAAATCGAACGCTTCGGCCGCTTTGGAAACCAAAGCGAAATAACGTTATGGCCAAATTAATTAACATACTATATTAAAGCATAAACAAGGTTCTTAAGACCGATCGGCATTTTTTAAACTTTTCAACGGAAATGGTATCGATAAACCGTCTGCAACATTACAAATATATATTTGATAATAAATCTTTAATAATATGAATTTGTATGAAATACATTTACAATACTTATTTTATATAAACCCCTATAGGTATTTATATAAAAATAAGGGATTATTGCTTTGAGAACTCAAACTTAAAACACTCTTGAAAAAGACAAAGTTTAAAAAGCTCGTATAGAAGTTTCGACAAGCAATTTCGAGTAGTTGTATGTTGCAAAGTTTCAAACTAAAAGTGTCATATAAACACGCGTAATACATTTTGTTGTCTATTTATTGATCTTTTTGTTACTTATATATATTTTGATATATATATTTATATGCTTACTAGTATAAAACGGCGCTTTTTAAAAAATTATAACTATCATTTTAAGTATAACATTCTCTGTTAGCATTGTTTGAAGTAACTACTTAAGTCGATGTCAGGTTTTTTGAAAAATGAAAGGGTTATCATATCACATACAATATTATATGATAACAGTTTTGATTGTGTAAGCAGAAGCAGATGTAGATGCAGTTATCCAATGAAAAAGTAATGCAAGGTTTTTAGAACTAATTTTAATAATCATCTTGGCGTTTTTCCAACAATTGAAAGAATTTCTTGGAAACCTATTAAAATAGGTTTCCAAGAAAAATGAAAATGAAGAAAAGTCATAAATGACTAAATATTTTGATATTGATTTTGATTTTGAAATCCTTACTAATATTATATTATAAATAATAATAAATCTGTAAGTGTAGGTATTGTAGTTATGTATGTATGTTCCTCCATAACTCTTAAACGAATTGAGTGATTTTCTTGAAATTTGGTAGATAAACATTTAGACGTACAGGACACAGGATAGGCTACTTTTTTTCTTTTTCAACGCTGACGAAGTCGCGGGCACCAGCTAGTTATATTATAAATGCGAAAGTTTGTATGGATTTCGATGAAACTTTACAATAATATAGCTTATACATTAGAATAAGACATAGACTATTATATAAAACATAAAACGCGGACGAAGTCGCGAGCACCAGCTAATGGGTTTCATAATTAGACACAATTCTGTGGTTGTTTATTGCATTTGATGTGCAATTTCTTTTCGCCATTAATTCAGGCCGATTTTGACACAAGTGTAAACATGAATGCACAGTAGAAGCAGGTGTATAAAAAAAGCATATTGCCGTTACATAAACCGTGTTGCAAGCTATATGTGCGTGACGTCACGCGCCAGTGCACGCCTCTGTCTTGGCTTAACTAGGGAACGGATGTATTTCCTTTATACGGACTGTGAATCTTATATTATTCATTATAATTTTTTGTAAAAAAAAAAAATTTTTTTGTACAAACTGTTTACTAACACGACTTAATATAATAATATAAATAATAATTTACTAATATAAATAGGCTTGATAAAAAGGGTGGAAAATTATTTTTAAATGATTGTTGATATTGAAGTGACATTACCTATAAAGAAATAATAATATAAAATTAATTTTTTGATTAAATATTGAATTTTTGCGATATAGATGACGCCTCTTCCTTCCGATAAAAACCACATAAGTCAATAGGTTGGCTGTACAATACATCCGACCTATCATATTATATAATCATTATCATAAATATGATATAAGTAGATAAATTATAATCTAAAATTATTGCTTGCAGTAGTAACTAAATTTAATATTCGGGCGAATGGGACATACTTTTTCGGGCCAATTGGGAAAAAAATAGTTCGGGCGAATCTTGCGGGCCAATTGGGCCTAAATCGTAGTTTTCAGGAGTTATTTTTTACATTGAGGGAAATAATTGTAGAATTTTCCCGCATTGTTTCATTATTCCTTATGAAAATCTAATTGGTAATGAGATGAGTGATGAGATAAAGTTACAGTTAGGTGATGTTACAGTCACGCCAATGTTAACCTTATTAGTATGTGTATTAACGTTGAATTTTGACATTTTCCAGGCCCCGTAGACGATCGGGTTCCAGCATCGTAGTGCTAGGCGCTGAAGAGGAGAAACGACCGCCACCGGATGACGACAAAGAAATGCTTACCATGCTCTCTTTATCCACAGACACTGGTCAGTAACTTTGCCTTAAAATATTTATTAGCTGTGCTTACCACCCTCATCATCCCTTTTTCGGACCAAGCGCTTTAAAACATCAGCGCTTTAAAAGTGCGCACTGCCAAGGTTTCGAACTCCCTGTCGGTGTCTGTATTTTCGAGCTCATATAACCCTAATCTTTTCAAAGTTGGAGTGAATAGGCATCTTCTGGGTGAACTCGCTCCATCATAGGCCTCATCTTCGCTACACAGCTGGATGTTGGCCAAGAGCAAACCCATCTGTAATAAAAAAACCGTATGAGCTGAAATATTTGTTCAATCTTTACTGCTGTTATAATTTTGCCAGGCGTTGCACTTTCGTTTTTATGAACCCTCGGAAACAGTACCTTTTTTTTTTATTAGAGATGGGTTTGCTCTTGGCCAACAACCAGCCGAGTAGCAAGGATGAGGCCTAAGATGGAGCGAGCTCACCCAGAAGATGCCTATTCACTTGAATTTTGAAAATTTACCAACCCTATATTATGTATCCTTGAGAATTTGTATGCATAATTTCTTGATGAGCAGTGAAGGCGCGAAAAGGTGACAGACATACATACAAAGGACTTTCACTTTAATAATATTAACCCAGACAACTCAGTGTATGCATATGTCTACGACTCAGACACTAGGATAAAGCAAGGATGAGGCAGAAATCAGTTGAGACTTAGGGCCTCTTTCACAAACTACATGTAAAGTGTTGATTAGTTACTTTTAGAAATCATTTTCTGTTATATTGAATTATGCACTTTTTTTTATTATTTTCTATTTAATGTTTGGGACGTTTACCGTACAAACAAAGTTATATCAGCTCCATTATCCCCGGTTACCGGTGACTTTAAATGACAGTTTGGCCTACTTGACGTTTGTGAAACAGACGCTTAGTGTGATCTACCACCAAAAATTTTTGGTTTTCTAGTCATATTTGAAAACAATCGCTAAATTTATGTTGTAAAAATATAATTAATACTCAAGCTACGTACGTACATAGTTACATAGTATTTAATAAAAACATTAAAATATACATTTTGTTGAAAATTGAATGCACGTTTACTATCTGTAAAAGTACTTTATTGAATCTCAACAACTCAAAGAAATTTGAACTTTATTACTTGAGAATACAGTTTAAGGTGTGTTGGCAGAGGGGGTAGACGTTAATTCATAGCCCTAATAAAAACATGCTCCATTCTCGCAGCGAACCCTTCTCTCATTAATTTCTTGATAAATGTCCTAGTTTCTTCCAGTTTTTAAGCTGCTTTTCATTATTGTCGAATAAATTTTTTCTTGGCAACATTTCGCTCTTTTGTTCCCCTCTCGAAAGAGGTCAATTTTTGTGAAATAATCCCGGCTCGTCATTTGTGGCGAAATATTTCATTTACAAATTTTGTATACTTCTGTTCACAATTATTGTCTCTTTTACATTAAATTTTCGTTGCTTCTGCAAAAATGATTCTAAAAAAAGGAATACACTGGGTTCAGTTTTGCATAAATGGGTTACAAGGCAATATCAGTACTTACAATATTAAGAATATTGTCTCTTATGTTTTGTTTTCCTATTTATTCTTATTAATAATCTAAATATTATTCTAATTTTCCAACACTATCCTATTTCATCTGAATCCGTTCAACAGGTTATGCACGATTGAGTAACAAACATCCAAATATCTTACCAAACTCTTATATATTTCTAAGTTATTGTGTACTAATATAAATTTGAACAAACTACTTTGGTTCGATTTCAAAAACTTCAAGCGAATTTGGTTTTTTCCTGTAATTATACATAACATCTTCACCTTCATATTTTTTTTAAGCGAGTTGAGCGCTAGGCGATACTAAGAGCCAAAACGGGATATTCAGAGGCTAACTCCTCTTTCATAAATCAACATAAATTTCCGAAAAAAATATATGCTTTTTATTGATATTTTATCTATTTAAGGTACAAATAATGCTGCTCAAACTGTTTAACTACTATGTGAAAAAAAAATCTAAATGGAAGTCGTTTTTGGCTGAAAACTTGTATCTTCTTTTAAACGACAAGGAATATTTACATAATTCTTTTTTTTAAATTTTGGTATGGATTAGACCTATATACTGTACAATTAATGACCTAATATAATAGTTTTTCAAGTCATTATCCATATTTATCTTATTTTACCTAAACAAAGATTTAGCGGGTCCGTGCGCGGGCGACGGGCGGCAGTGTAGCGCTGAACGTCGTACGGGGAGGTTGTGCGTCTCGTCGCAGCGCCGGCTTCGAATAGTTTTTATCATTGAGCAGGTGATAAACAGATACGACACTGTTTTGAAGTGAAGTTAATAGTTTGTTGTGCAGACATTTTTAATAATTTGGACAATATTATAATATTGTACATATTTTTATATTGTAAATCAATATTTACATATATACAATGTAAACAAATTTACGTTTTAAATAAAATCTTTATAAAATTATTTGTAAATGGATTTCCTCACCATAAAAACTATATTTTTACAAAACTTACACATTCCTAACGAATTTAGTCTTCAAATACCCTAAAAGCTTTCCAAATGATTCTAAAGATTTCCCCACAACACACATAGTTTTTCAGGTCTAAGTCACAATAGATCGTGGAATAGGCCTACCGGGGAAACCACGTAAAAAAAACGCGCTAAATACACACTACCTCACTGGTGGCGTGGAAACTTGTGCATATTATGAATATGGATGAACAAAAACTTTGTAAGCAAAGATCACAATAAATGAATTTCAATTTCTAATTTGTGTTTTCATATTTAGTATTAAAATAAGCTTTTTTGATAAATTTATTACATACCTATATATTTTTTATTTTTATATTTTACGCTATATCCCCGCTGATTAAGAACCGATTTTAATCATTTATTTTGTTAAAATTTTAATCTCGACAACTCCCTTAAAAAGAACTCCCTGAGAATTATTCAATTTTACTTCTAATTTTTAATATCCAATATAAAATTAACATGGAATCCATAATTATGTTTTTTGATAAAACCGGTCATTACTATCTGCTAAATATGTCATAGTTGGTTTCAGTAAATATTAGCTGTCTATTTACACGCCATATGATATAAAACTAGAATTGTAAATAAAATATACTATTAAAATATATAAATAAATATAAAAGTTAACCATTTTTTTGCTGACGCACCTCAAAAATGCTTTGTGAAGTTAGGCATAATATGTTCAATATCAAATGTTACCACTCTACTTTGTTTAGTCTTTGACTCGTTTCACGCGATCTCTAAGTACGGGTGGTGTGGGGGCTACATCTTAGCTCCGCCTACTCGCGCAAAATCCATCGGCTCTTAGAATCACCTTAACCAAACAATAGAACAAAAACTCTGAATGGCCTGGAAATATTTTAATTAACATTTTCTGTCTAGTTTTTGTCTAGAGTTTTCAAATTAATTTGCTTTTAAATACTAATTTAACTAATGTTACTAATAACACTTTTATATTTTCACTTCCTCGAGAACCACTCTATCCATTGGTGAAAACAGCACGAAAATAGGTGCAGCAGTTTTTGAATTTATCGCGAACAGACAGTATGTAGTCATACCTATTATTGTGTCAATAGCTGACCATCCATATCTTTCACCTGTTGGACAGAAGTCATTTTAGCCGCCGTTATTTAAATTAACAGAGCAATAAAGTCTATATAAATATAGGGTATATTTATATAGAGCAAAAAGCCACCTCAATCAATCAGCAGAACCAACCATCCATAATAATATTCATATTTGGCTCAATAATGTTATAACTGTTATGAGATGCGGCCCCATCCATCGGTCACGTGAGGATGATCGATAGGTTGCCGCACGATGTATTGCCATGAGACTTTGGCCGAGTCATTCTCCACACTCAATGAGTTACGAATTCATTTTTCATTAGGTATATGGGCACCGTCAGCGTTATCCGTTTTGTTGGAGTGGTGTGTACTGAAACTTTATAAAATCTTTTTCAACTTTTAAAAAGGAAATCGGACGGCCCATTGGTCTATCTATACTTACGAACTAAGTTAGTCTATTATTTATTATTATCATCAAACTACTACAACATGGAACACGCGTGCCATACAAAACACTACGAGTTTTATGGAACATTTAAAAGTGACATATGCGTAGAGCATGAACTGTCATTTAAAACAAAACAAACATAATAATAAGTACGTAATATAAAGAAAATGTGACTTTACGTCAACCCATTAGAGTTTAAAATGAAATAGTATAAGTTGATCGTTACTACCTTTTACTATTGACGCGTGAAGGCAAGAGTCCGCCATGATTCTGTCAAAGGCGTTCTTTTTATGTGCCGCTTTGGCATTTGTGACGCAAATTCCATTGTAGTATTTCGATGATTATTATATATTATTTAATTTAGCGCTTCTTTCACAAACGTTAAGTCAGTCAAACTGTCATTTAAAGTCACCGGTAACCGGGGTAAATGGAGCTGATATACCTTTGTTTGTACGGTACACGTCCCAAACATTAAATAGAAAATAATTTAAAAAAATCGGCTATCGAATGATGCAGTAAACTGAGCATAATTCAATAAACCAGAAAATTATTTTTGAAAGTAACTACTCAACACATTACTTGTAGTTTGTGAAAGAGGCCCTTAATCTATTATTTACTTGTGCGTTTTGGCAATACTTAGTGCAAATATTTGATTCCTCATGAAGTTCGACACTAAAAAAATCTTAAATTCTGATTCGGAAATAATTTGACACACAGATTGTCTATTAAATGCAAAAATGTTAGATTCCTGTGGGATTGTCTAAAAATATTTAAAAAAAAAATTTTTAGACGTCATATAAAAGTCATATCTAGTATAATATTTTATATTAGAATTTTTTACTCAATAAGTACCTGTCGTAAAAATATAAACATGAAACGTTGACAATGACATCTAATTTTATATCCAATACAAATTATTGATTGATCTAAATTCCAATTATATATCGTTGTCCTCGGGCGTACTAAATATTAATGTTGCTGACATTACCCGTGTTCACGCCAAACTTCAAACTGACTATCTACATTAGTTGTAAGTAATTTTAATAACAAATGAAATATTAAAATTAACTGCTCTCTAAGCTCTCTTAAACCATGGAAATACATATTTAAACAAATCTTGATGTATCAAGAATCTTGACGTATCAAGACGAAGTGTTGATAAGAAAATTTTCATCTAATCATGTATGAAATCTTTCTCAGCTTGCACAAATTTAGTCTGAATATTGAAATACAAAACTTATCTTAAAATCAGGTGTTACAAGGACAGAAAATTTTCTAGTTTTTTTTAATTTATATATCCCATTGCTCAATAGCCTAATCTCTCATACCTACTATGTTCCTAATAATTAGTTCATCTAATAATTCACAAGCAAGTCTAGAATGTTTATTGCAATCCCTGGGTGTCGAAGAGGCACCAAAGATCACGCAAGACACAAGATGAGGAACGGCTACTTTCTAAACAAGTGGAGTGTCGAATTACAGTCCAGACCTCTGATTAAATTTAATTAAATTTTGTGCCGAGGTAAAAGAAAAAGGAGAGTGTCGTCTATTAAATGTGCGTGGACCAACACAACATACTTACTACTAACTCATAAAAAAAAATTAGTCTTCTGCAAGAAGTTGGAATAGCCCTCACTCCCCACATGGTCTGTTCAGTTTATGGACATATCGCCCCTTCGCAATAAAATTGTACAATTCCCAAAAACTTTCAAAATTGAGTTAATGTGCGGAAACGTTCGGTATCAGCAGTAGAAACTTTTAAATATTGATTAAGAGCGTAGTTCAACCAACATTCACTAGAGAGCGCTATGTATAGTTTTAAATTAGCCGAAGTATGTAATTTTTATGTATATTGTCGCGCGAATAGTATGCAATTTTTAGTTACGATCGTTACGATCAAGCGACCGAGCAGTTCACGCGCTGTGTCTCTTCAAAAGTATTCAAAAACGAAAATTTTAGGCAAGAATAAGCATTCTTTTTCATTAATATTATACAATCTCAAAATAATACACTCTTATTGCTTTAAATATTTTGCAAAATTTGAATCAATTTTCCGTTCAAAATTGTATAATTAGGTAATTTTACAGTTTTTGTGATAGAATAATGAATAATACTGCCTTATGTTTTTCATCAAAACTATGCTTGGCAACATTTTATCAAAAAAAGTATTTAAACTCAAAACGATTTTGTACTTGTAAGACTACTTTGTAAGATAGATAACGTACCTAGCCAAAAATTTTAAATAAACATTGAAGAGCTCATTATTATTAAAACTATTACACGTTGAATCTTTAAAACGCTCTCCTGTAAAATTAGTAGATTTTGAGATTATACACTTTTAATGCGAAGGGGCGATATAAAAGTATCCATTTTGTGTCAGACGGCACATTACATTTTCGAAATTTAACCGTGACGTAAACAAAAATAAATCACTGAGTCAATATTGACCAAAATATATTGAAGTGGCTTCCCAGACCGTTGAATCGGTCCGCTAATTGCACGATAAGCTGTCGGAGCGAACGGGGAAAGGCTATGAACAAATTTATCCGGCTCATTTGCTTTGTAACCAACTTTTGGCGATATTTTCTGCAATATAATTCACCCTTTGGTTTCGTACGGGTCCATTAATTTCCTAGCAATTAACTCTGTATTAGGAGAAATCGTTATTAAAATTTATCACTTCACTTAATAAAACTGAATATTTAACCGACAAATACATAAACTATTAGAAAAAAAGGTCTTTATGTTTTATGAATAGTTAAAATAAAACCAAGTAGATTTTTTACTCATGTATAGCAATAATACAAGCAACGTCACATATCCTGAAAGTGGACTAGGATTGAGGAAGAGTTAGGAAGGCATAGGGTAGTGGATTTTGGCATCCATTGCTCACTCACCGAAACACAACAACACAATATGCTGCTATTTTACGTTGTATTTGATTTATTTTTAAATAAATGCCTTTTTTAACACCGTGGTAGACATTTTTATAAGTTAAATAAAAAAGTATCACTGAAAAACTTACCGGTTTCGTGTTCTAATTAAGTTTGCTTTTAAATTTCCAGGCCCCCACCGCGAGATGGCGGTGGACGTTCCGGATAGCTTCATCGCAAGAAACAAGACTCCACCCCGCTACCCACCACCCCGACCCCCGCAGGTACGTCTGCGGACAACCAGGGACGACGAGCCCCTTTTATCTTCAGGGGGTTCAGGCACCAGTTTTGGCAGCAAACAATCCACCATACAAACCATAGACATATCCGGGCCCAGTTCAGAGGGTTCCGGAAGTTTCAAGAACGCGTCCGGACCTCAAAGCTCGGAGGGATCGAGGGTGAGCTTTGGAAGCAAGAAAAGCAAGAATTCCTCGGAGACAGCTAAATGCGGAGACCTCTTGTCTGTTAGATCGGAGTCAGTCGCTTCGAACGCGACGCACACACTGAGCGATCACAAAATACAGCTTCTTATCTCAAACGGAGACGATTCTTTATTAGATTGCAGAGAGGGTGTTTCTTACTCGGCGAGAACTGACTCAGTGTTGATCAGGGAAGCGGTTTATGCTTCGTATAAGCTGCCACCTGGTTTCGACACAACGCCAGTACTGCTCGGAAGAGAGGTGGCGGTGGATGTGCCCGAAACCTTTGTCCAGATAGTGAAAACGACACCGAAGTACCCTGGTACCGCGGACAGAAAGAGCGTAGTGTTTCAGGTAACGCACATTATGCTACGCATGCACACCATGGCGGAAGACTATGAGTTTAATACCTTCAGATTAGAAGCATTTTATAAGTAACTAGCTACACGCTGCCGGCTTCGCCCGGGTTCAAAATAAAAACTGTCCTACCTTTTAAGTTGGACCAAATTACACAGTTTAGGAATTTAGGAGTTCATTGGCGTCAAACAACGTGACACGTAATTTTTATACATAGAGAGATGGCACGGCTTACGGCACTGGGAAAGTCCTCAATTTTGAATTCCAATCAAAAAAATTAGATTGATAACATTAATCAATCTATTGAATTTATTTTTTGAAACAAGAACTTATATCATGAGACATGAAATTTATGTCTTTGAAAAAGATGATCAAGATATTATATTTCCACACACTCTAGACTCTAGACACAAGAGAATGTAATATTACTTAAGAGGAAAGAGAATTGTTATAATTAAAATACTTTCTAAATATTATGACTTAGGTTAACGCCTTAACGGTTAAATGTTTTATGGACTCCAGTACATAAAACTTTTTGTGTTTGTTATCTTTTGAAGAGTGTTAATGTTTGTTATGGCGTTGCCATTAAAACCAATATGTGTTGTGGTAAAAACGATTTTATTCATTAGTATTTGCCTCAAAAACACCAAAAAAGCAATAGAATATAATCAACTACATAATATAAAAACAACTTTTATTCTTGTCTCCCATCTAGCTATAATTGAATTGAAATAAAAATTTAGAAATAGGACATTCCCACGAATTATCAATACAATAGTATTCAATTATCACATATTTTGTCAAATAATTTATCAGTGTACAGTACTGTTGCTTAAAATTCTATATTAAAAAAAAATTAAATACTGCTTGCTATCTGAAGGTGTTAAATTTTTACGACTTCCGAAAATCTGGTGATGGTGGGTAAGGGTATGATTAACATTAACAATAATACTATCATTACAAAAAAAAATCATATTTTAAAAATTCATCACTAACTCGGTAATGGTAGTTTCACACATGCGGCCATACAAAATATCTGTGACTAAATTTTGGCGACATACAATTTTGTCTGGAACTTTTCTATTTTATTTAATTTTCAACGTGCTAAGTGTATGATTTAGATGTGGAAAAACCTAATTAATTCTCTGTATATTGATTTAGGTCTCTAATAAAAAAAAGGAACTTAAATATAGTAGGTAAAACAAAGTAACTTCATTGTGAAACTCGTGTTTGATACCTGTGACGTCACAAGTATGCACGAAATGTATTCTATTAAATTTAAAAGCTGTAGAGAATAATCTAAAAAAGTTAAATACGGAAAAATCCCCAACAATTTGAATACTAATTGATAGTAAGAAGAAATTAAAAATTCAGTTAACAAAAACACAGTTCGATATTTTTAATTTTTCTGACAATTTTTTAGTTGTTAATCAAATACTTAATAACAACTAAAAAATGTCACAAATTTATTTTATGAGAAGCTTATTCTACGATCGTGTTTTTATTTTTAAATGTAGAATATAGATGTCGCCACTTGAGTTTGAGTTTATTGTTTAATCGATACAACATATGTTTTTGGTACAAATAATATAATATTTCAATCAAGTTATAATTCATTGCTAGATAAAAGACGTTTTCAAATTTATTGATTATTGAAATCTCATGACATTTTACAGAAAATCATTATATTAATTTCATATTTCAATCACCATTACGATAACGATATCATCACAATAAAAGTCATTGTCATTAACGATCATGCTTTTGCACTGAAGCTCTTCTGTCCGCGGAGACCGTTTTCAATTGGTATTGTTTTAAAGCACTTCCTTATAATTTGCAGATTCGTTTATATTTTTTAAATAACTTTGAATATATTATATATCTTATACAATGATATGTATGTATGTATTTATATGTATATATTTTTTTAAAAATATTTTTCTTTTAATAACTCTAATGAATTCGTCAATTTGTTTAAAAAACATTTCAAATTTAGTACCCATTTCCTTATTTAAAAACGTACGCTTATTTTCCTAATTTTATTATAGGGGTGCCTTTACATAAAGTAATTTTTTTCATGGGTATCACGAGTACAAGGTGGTCCCACTCAAAGATTTAAATCGAAGATGTCCTCGCGCCATACTAAAAAAAATTGTTAACAATGGGTTGGGCGCGGGCACTCAATTCAACTACAGTTGCACGTCAGCTACAGTGAGTGACGGACGTTTGTTGAGAGCGTCGCTATCGTCACAGTCACGTTTGAAGTAAGGAATGTGTTATCTGTGTTTAAAAGTGTGTTTAGGCAAAAGTATATGTATTTTATACTTTTGTCTTTAGTAAATGTATTTTGTAACACAGTTTCGCTAGTAAGGGCGCATCTCTTGATTTAAATCTTTGGTCCCACTGATGGTACAAATAGGAACCATGGGCCCAGAAAATTTTCACTGATACAAGGTAGTCAAACTATAATTTTTGAGTGTTGTATGTTATGCATAATTCTATTGTAAAGTCAAATAAGTACTTATTGAGCAGCTAAAAAATTACTAATAAAATTTTCCAAAGTTCGAGTTCGAGCTATCAATTTATCAGATTTTATTTAATTCTAAGATATTAAAATATTATTTAGTTTACTATACTTAGAATTATTATTGACATCAGATTTTATTAAAATCGGTTTAGTAATATAAACTAATATAATAACGAGAAAAGATTTTTATGTTTGTAACGAATAAACTCAAAAACTACTGGACCGATTTTGAAAATTCTTTCACCTATAGAAAACTATATTATCAGCGAGTAACATAGGTATATTTTATAAAGTTACGCGGGCGAAGTCGCGTGCAACAGCTAGTATAAAATAGAGAAAGAAAAAATGTATGGAATTTTGGTTAATGTCCAAATTTATTGACACTACAACCGACATTAAATAAGTCAGTTGAGTACAAGAGCTTTTGGTCATAATTCACATCATTATGTCCATTATGGGCACTTAAAAGGAAAATTATTTCCCATACAGCTTTTTGTCTGATTTTCCTTTTATCTTAATGTGGCTTTACTACTCTGTGGCTATTTGAGCTTTTCGGGCCCATTTTTTTAATGGTAAAATTATTATAAATTTATTATAAAAATAATAAAAACAGTTTAAATACAAATTGGTTTTAAAGTTTGTTGATTAATTGAAGCCACTTTTTATGCAAAATAAATGCGCGTTCATTGGTTCTTCCTATTTTAACACAAATTTTATGGAAATAAAATAAATAGATAAAAAATAAATATTGTTAAATATACTAAATGTAACTACGAACAAATTACTTAAATATGTGAATGTATGTAAGTATGTATTTCAGTTTATTTAATTTATTATAAAAAAATTTAGTTTTATATAATAATATATAACAATTATCATTAATATTTATTTTACTTATACAACACACTTAGCTCTCAGACAACTCAGATTCTCAAACGAGTTGTGTTTTAGTCTTAATGTTTTAAAAGATATAAAAGTTTTATCTACTTACATATTTTAAAAAATAAGTGCTTGTAAGTTTTGTTTTAAACTTTAAAACAACACCGAATTGTAAAACAAAAGGTAGTTATTTCTTGTCAAAATAAAATTGTTTTCAGGTGTTACAAAATATTGTATGTCGTTTTTACATATACATTTACAACGGGGTTAATAATTATGTATGTATATGTTGTACAGTGGACCAAATATTCAGGTACACTCGCTCACTCATTTTGGTTAAATCTAAAATGGTCTTTGTGCTCGCGTGTGTATCTTACTTTTGACCACAATTACTCGTACATGTTTATCGGTCGCATGGAATGTTATCGAAAAACAAGGGTAAAGTTTTTTCAATAAAATTAATGGATTTTTTCGATAATATTTAAAGGCATATTTTGAATTTTTGCATGATAGTAAAAATACTGCTATGTAAAATGGGGATAGTTTAGTAAATAATATACATATTATACATACTCGTAAATATTATATGTGTATGAAAAATTTGTATTAACATTACAATTAAGAGAAAATTTAATTAACCTGGGCAAATGTATTGAAACTATTACATAGTATGTAACTATAAAAATTCATAGTATATAAGTGTAGTAAGGAGGCTAAATTTGACGAAGTATTTTTAAAAGTATTTTAAGACATCATCGGAACCAAATATCGCAACCGAATAAAAGAGAAATAAAAGAACTTTTTTTTTTCACCTTAAAGGTGAAAAAAAAGAATAGAAGTATGGTTTTATGTTATGATAGTGACATCATAAAAATAGTCCTAAGTATATCTATAAAAAGAGTCGGTTAGAAAATCTTTAATATCTTCAAAAGTACCTAGCTTTTATGAAATAAAGACTAAATTAAAGCTAAACTAAATAAATTTTATTTTTATTTAAACACATTAAAATATTCTTTTAGTCTTTATTTCATTAAGCTAGGTAAGGTACTAACCTAACCGACCCATTTTCTTTGCGGTCCAGTGTATTATAATTAAAATATTTGTATTTTTGTATGTTTGTAATGAATAAACTCAAAAACTACTGGGTCGATTTTAAAAATTCTTTCACCTATGGAAAGCTATATTATCAGAGAGTAACATGGGCTATATTATATAAAGTTATGTGGACGAAGTCACTTTCAACAGTTAGTTTATAATGACGTTATGAAGTTTATATTGACGTTTAAGGAGAAAGAGAATGGAAGTGCTAAGAGCGATAAAGGACAGGAAGCTGCGATATGCTTATTTATTTATTTATTTACATAATCACAATATACAACTCTCACAAGCATGAATTTAAATTATAGGAAAGCACAACATTATTAGGGATGAATTAAATTATATTACACTAGCTGCTGCCCGCGACTTCGCCCGCGTAACTTTGTAAATTATGTACTAAAACCTTCCTCGAGATCCACTCTATCCATTGGTAAAAACACCAGCAAAATCGGTGCAGTAGTTTTTGAGTTTATCGCGAACAGACAGGCAGACAGACGCGGCGGAGGACTTTGTTCTATAAATGAACAACCTACCATATTATTATAATAAATCAATACTCGTAACATAAAATCAAATCAACTCAAATACGAATGAATAAAAGAGAGAAAAAATTCAATAATGTCAAAATAAAAAATATATTCTTGCGAGATACAGTACATTTTTCAAGCAGCGAGCAGAGTTAGGAGAAAGGCATCTTGGTTGAAAATTTTTGCTCGCTCGCTAATTTCCTCTCGCCATGATGGTCACCAACCTTCAAAATAACGGAACAATAAGAAGAAGAGGTCTTCTATGATGGAAAAAATTTCTTTTTTTCTAATATAGAAGAGGCACATCATATGCATAGGTTAAGTGCTGCTGCTACATTTCCTCCTAAAGGTTTTAGTGTTCTAAAAAATTAGATCCTGAAATACTCGTATATTTAATAGTCATTAGGGACTTAAATTGCACAAAATCGTACAATTAAAATTTTTATTTTTTTTAAATTTGGAGCTAATACTACAGCAAATGGTTGCGAAGTTTGGTTGTAATGTCTGTTACTTGCCACAGTACTTTCCTGACAGCAAGCTTTTTCACTTTGATTGGAAATGAATAATATATGGCATGAATATACACACACTACTGGCTAAGAAATTAATATCAAAATATTTTATGAATAAATGATAACGATTCTATGTGGGATTGTTATTGGTTCGAATAGTCATAAAATACGGTCACTAAGAACTTCCAAGTCATAAAATTCGGTCCTTAGCATAGGTAAGTAAATATTGCAAAAATGTAAAATTTTATTATAAATAATATTATAAGTATCCAGTACAATTCCTCATTATAAGTATCCGGAATACAAATAACAAGATACTTTTAAGTAAAATGTGTTAGATATCAGATAAAAGATATTTTTTATTAATACTTTTAAAAAATTTAAATATTTCTGATAATCTTAAGGTTACATTAAGAACTTATTACATTTTTTTTAACACTAACTGCGTAAATGTAAGAATATTTTTAAGGTTTTAAAGTTACATTCTTTCGACGAGGTCTCTATATCATCTCATCAAAAAAGAAGAGTGCAACTCAGCAAACTGGTGTTATATTTAAAAATATATAATACTATAGCGACCCGCTGGAGTCACATACACACACATCGCCTTTTATACCTATATTAAAAGAAGATAAAAATATTCATAAGTAATTTGTAAAAGTATTCTAGTAAAACTATTTAAAAATATTAATAATGAAAGTGCAATTATTTTTTATTGTTCAACAATTTCTAACTTGCGCCTAATTTATGAATTCATTAAAAGACTGAATTAATATTAAGTTATATTTTGTGATATATTTATTACAATATAGCATTCATATCCTATGATTACAGGACATAGATTTTCTAGTATGGTGCCAAGTAAGCCAAGTAAGATTTATTACTTTTGTAACATCATCGGATAAAACTTTAAAAAGTCTAAGGGCCTCTTTCACAAACTACATGTAAAGTGTTGATTAGTTACTTTTAAAAATAATTTTCTGTTTTATTGAATTACTAGCTGGCGCCCGCGACTTCGTTCGCGTTGAAAAAGAAAAAAGTAGCCTATCCTGTGTCCTGTACGTCTAAATGTTTATCTACCAAATTTCATGAAAATCAGTTAATTCGTTTAAGAGTTATGGATTATTATTAGTATTAGTATTAATGCACTCAGATTTATTATTAGTATTAATGCACTCAGATTTATTATTAGTATTAATGCACTCGGTTTACTGCATCATTCGATAGCCGAATTTTTATTATTATTTTCTATTTAATGTTTGGGACGTATACCGTACAAACAAAGATATATCAGCTCCATTATCCCCGGTTATTGGTGACTTTAAATGACAGTTTGGCCTACTTGACGTTTGTGAAACAGGCGCTAAGAGACACAAGAGAAAGACTAGTAAAAGGAAGTAGACTTTAGTAGACTATTTGTGATATCCTAAGTTGAAGTTATCATTTATTCATATACATAATTTATTATATATTACATTAATAATATGTGATAGTATACAACTTAGATTGCTGCTGCTGATTCTATTTATACATAGAATAATTAATTAATTACTGTCAAATTAATTAAGGCCAAGCAAGTTGTTTTGGCATAGTTAAATTGTTGAATTGTTTGTGTATCTTCCAGTATTAAGTTTTTTTTTAGGTTTTAGTATAATATATAAATCTAATACTTAAAGTGGGACGTTTTGGGAACAATAAAAATATTCATTTTCGCAAATTCCCAAAATATCCCAAACGTGACATTTCTTGTTGGACGTAATGGGAATAGACGTATATTTCTTAATAAGTTAACATAATATTGACATTGTTTTAAGTACTAACTTAAAATTTATTTCTTTTCAGGCAACTGGACCCATATTTTACATTTTTTATACATTAGTTATTGATTTTTATCTAGACAGTCCCTAATTGAATTAATTAAAAGCAATTTTTTTTAATATAATATATCTACTATATAATAGTAAAGCAAGTCATGTCCTTAAAATATATCAATTGCCTAAACGCATTTATACAATTGGTTGTTTTTCTAACAAAACAGGTGAACGGCACAGCAAAGACTACGGCACCTGCTGTGCCCCCAAGGGAGACGCCCAGAGACGCACCGCCTCGTCCTCCGGCCCACGACAATGTCACCAAGGAACAGATGGAATCCATTAGAAAATATAAGGTAAGTCATTTACAATATGTATATAAATATGTTTCAGTGAATTTTCTTAAACAAATTTACACTGAATGATTTATGTATCTGGAGCTGCATGAGCTCATATCGCCTTCCCCTTTCTTCCATCGGATATACAGGCGGACGTACGGCTGGTTGCCATTCTCATCTTATCGAAATCTCTCTTTGGCGGACCAAGCGCTTTGAAACATCCTTTATTTAGCGCACTGCCAAGGTTTGGAACTCCCCGCCGGCGTCTGTATTTCCGAGCTCATATAACCCTAATCTTTTCAAAGTTGGAGTGAATGGGCGGTTTTCCATTAGCCACGGCACGGCACGGCCCGACACGGCCCGGCACGGCACGCCGGGGCTTCGTTTTTCCACTGAGCCGGTGTTGATCGGCCGGTTTACGTCCTTGGTAGGAATGTCGCCTTTTTTTTTTTTTGTCGAGGAGAAATCGTCTTATTGATCCCCCACCGCTGGCTAGGCGGTAGGGGTATGTGGGACTCGACCAGTCTACTCCGCCGCATGCAGGTTGCAGGCGGAACTGGCCCATACCCACTAAAACTCCCCGGTGTCTCCTTGCCCTTGAATGGGGGGTGGACGGGTTCTGCCGAGGCAATTGCTCCGACCCACCCTCCTCGGGCAGCCTAGCCATTGCTGGCTAGGCTAACGCCAACGAGAGGGATTGCCCGGAGACACCCGAGCAATCCCCAGACGGAGGGGACCCGTGCAGGCACACACAGCTAGCCAGCTGTGTGCGCAGGTCCCCGTGGGCATTTGAAGACGGGCTGGTGCCCGCCTTCTCCTGCCCAGCCATCTGCTTTGAATTATGGGAGGACTCAATGGACACCAATAGTGCCCATTGGTTCCCCCCCCTGCAACGCGGGCGAAACCTCCCTCGAACGAGCAGGGGACCAGAAGCCACCCCTCCAGGCCTTCCTGGCTCCCTGAACTCTAAATCCCTGACGGCAGCTGACGAGAGAGGCATAGAGAGGGATACCAAGTCCCGCCCCAGCCGCCAGGGCAACACCAACAAAGAACAAAGGAAGTCCCGCCCCATCAACACAAGCAGGGGACCAGAAGCCACCCCTCCAGGCCTTCCTGGCTCCCTGAACTCCAAATCCCTGACGACCGCTGACGAGAAAGGCATAGAGAGGGATACCAAATCCCGCCCAAGCCGCCAGGGCAAACTACAACAAGGAGAGAGCGCTCCTGTGAGCACTCCTCTCATTCGTGCACTCCGCCCCAAGCTCCGCAGAACGGAGCCCGCTCGGAGCACACGGGTGTGGGCCTTTTTGGTCCCCAACAACAATCCCATGGGACGAGGAAAGGCCAGTGAGAACCACCGGCCCCCGCGACCCCATCGGATTGTCGAGGGTAAGCCTCCCCACCACGATAAGGTCATGGCCCACCTAGGGGGGGTGGTAGGGATGTCGCCTACCCGCCCCGCGCACTCACACACGCACACGGTTACAATTCACATTATACAACACACATGCAGTTACGCCGGTGCCGGCGGAAGTCAAATGCCGGGCCGTGCCGTGCCGTGGCTAATGGAAAAACGCCCAATGGCATCTTCTGGGTGAGCTCGCTCCATCATAGGATCATAGCAAGGATGAGGCTACACAGCTGGTTGTTGGCCAAGAGCAAACCCATCTAATAAAAAATAAAAAAAAGTATCTGAGTACTTAGTATCCATTCAGATAAGTAAATAAGTACGGGATCCGAAGAGAGGTCGTCCTTCATTCATCTGTTTACCAAACAAGAGTATATTTTATCAATATGAGTTATATATGAGAAAATTTAGTGAACAAATTTTCGCAGCAACTATTATACTGTCAAAGCTAATAATTTTACCATTTGAAAGTCGGAGAAAGCAAAGATGTGCGACAAAGAAGCAATAAGCGTACTGTGCAGTATGATAGAGAAGGACGCAGCATATCAGCCAGTTTTTATTTTAAATTAAGAATATCCATGTGCATATTTTATTTAATAGACAACATAATGTAGATTTATTTTCTCATAGATTATACTCGTAATTTATAAAATATATTTTTCGTCTGGTAAAAAGATGGGCGAAGGTCGACTCTCTTAGACCAATATAAGATAAGATTTTTATCACAATTTTGTTAGAAGTAAATTTTTAGAATAGAAAAATTAAACTTTTTCAGAATTTTCTTAAAAGGATGTTTCTTTAAAGGGATTTTGTATTTTTTACAAATACAAAATCCCTTTATAACCAAGTTAAAAGGATAAAAAATAAATTTAAATGATTTTTGAGATGTATTCATTAAATGAAAAGCAACCATCGCTAACAAGTGATTACTTGGAGAGAATCATTCACCCGACACGTAATGAAATATGAAAAGCTTCCCGGCTTTGCATGCTTACGTACCTAATGTTACTTTTTTAATTCAAAAATTCGTTTATCATATAGATATATTTCATTTATTATACACTGTATTTCCGAGCTCATATAACGCAAATCTTTTCAAGGTTGGAGTGAAAGGAATCTTCTGGGTGAGCTCGTTCCTTGCTACACAGCTGGTCGTTGGCCAAGAGCAAACCCATATCTAATAAATAAAAAACACAGTTACATTACAGTTACATTGTTATTGATTATTTTTAAATGTAGATAATGCTACCAGTTCAAAGCGACGCGGCAATGCCCTGAAAACCTAATTCAGACCCTTATCACATCGCATTAAAAATAACTCCGGGGTTCTCTCTGCGTTTATTTGTGGACAATCTGTGCGACCTAGTTGCTCAAAAAATGAATAGTCACTAACTACGAGTATAACGGTAAACTCCACGAAACTTGTGTTTTGAAGCAGGAAGCTTGTAACAAAACATGGTGCCTGCACTTGTGTGTACGGATGGACGAAACAAATACTATAATATACTATACTATAATATATATATGTATTATGTATGTACCCATCCACCCGTAAACTCTTGCTAACAATACAATGAAAAGTTTCATACAATTATTCCATTTGGAACGTCTATGTTGCGAAGCCACGATGCTAACATTCGCTCTCACAAAAATGTTCCTCGAAAATATTATAGTTAAGTATTTCTTTTTAACAATATTTCACTATTAGCTGGTGCCCGCGACTTCGTCCGCGTTGGAAAATGAAAAATAAAACACCTGAGAGAATATAAAATGAGTATTATAACGGCAGACATCTTTATCGCTGTGACGATAGTGGCGAAGTCACAACGACATTGGTACCCTAATTTTTTTTAGACGAAACTTTTCATTCTTCCAGGATAATATGATAATAGGTAAGGTAACAAACTATCTGTGTGCCAAGTTTCATCTAGATCCGTTGAGCCGTTTTGGCGTGAAAGAGTAACAAACATGCATAATATATCCATCCTCACACTTTCGCATTTATATGAAAAATAAAAAAATATCATGAGACCCTAGTGTCATGATAATCTTTTATATTATAACAATAGTCAACGTGTTTTTTTTTTCCAAAACTATTTTTAAATTTAATCCAATGAAAAGTTCAATATAATTTTATATCAACGTGAAACATTCAAAAAGCTCTCAAATGCTTGAGATCTTCCGTAGAATGTAGGTTTGGGGCTGCTCAAAAGCTCCATTCCAAAGTGTTCTCAAAGGCCAACGAAATGCTCGTAGTGTTTGTTCCACTTTACCTCATGACCAAATTACTGATAAAACTGTGCATCTCAAGAGGCATTCATAGCTGAGTCTTTGTATAAAAAAAAATGTAATACGACAGCTTTCAGTTTTACCTGTAATTTAACTCTTCAGGTTTTTTTTAAAAGCCTCAGACTCTTGTCGTAGATGCAGCAAATGCAGTCGGTTAAGTGCTGCCTACCAGTCGTTCAAAAGGCTAAAATGTATGTAGGTACAGTCGCGTTGAAAATACATACCACTTTTATATGTGGATTAAAGATTTAGGTTATTTACGAAAGTATGGAAATTGTTCTTTTTGTTTTGTGACTTTGTAGATTTGAACACTTTATTGAACAAGTGTTCACCGTCTTGTGAGGTTATAGTAATCTTATCTTTTCTTATAATAATATTTTAATATGATACTTCGTCAAGATACTAAGTTCATAATGGGTCTGACCGATGGGTTTGAAAATGACTATAAAACACACATAATATCAGAGCTATGGTTATGTACATGTGAAAAGTTTTTGTTTCATCAAAATCGATGCAGTATTTCCGAAGTTATTGACACCGAAACTTCGGTCACTATTCAAATTTTCAAGTTCGCCCGTGCTAAGTGGATGACGTCACAAGGGCCGATGCTAGACGCAAGTTCATAGTAAAAAGATAGATTTGTATTTTGTAATTAATTAACTCAAAAACTACTGGACCGATTTTAAAAATTCTTTCACCTATAGAAAGCTACGTTATCAGCGAATAATATAGGCCATATTTTATAAAGTTACGCGGGCGAACTCGCGTGCAACAGCTGGTAACATTATAGAGAGAGTAGATTTCTATTTTTGTTTACGAGTATAATGATTAAACTTAAACACTACTAGACCGATTTTAAAAATTATTTCTCCTATAGAAAGCTACGTTATCAGCGAGTAACTCAAGCCATATTTTATAAAGTTGCGCAGACGAAGTCGCATGAAAACAGCATGTTGATTATAAATAATAAAAATATTCTTAAAATGATTCTTGAGCGGGACTTACGACAAATATTTCCTCAATACTTTCTGAAGTTATCGGGTTCAGAATATCTTAATGAAGTAGGTATCTTGCGGGTCAGTTCTTTTTGTCTACGTTTCTGTACTACAGATCATTCATTTGTTTTAACTGCCTCTCGACACAAAATGTAAATGTACGTTTTGTTGTATCAGCTAGGTTGCGGTTTGCAACTTTACTTGCAACTTTGCTTTGCAAGCATATACTTGGTTGTAAGTCATCCTCATATCATAAAGAGTGTAATAGGTATTTTTGTTAGTATACTAGGCAGGTAAGTATATTTTTATAGGGAGAAAAGTGACGATGTCTTACACACACTAAAATAAAATACGTGTGTGACGGGCTTCATGGACATCCACTTTTTATGTCTTTTCGTATCCATTGGCACTTGGAAAAATAATTTAGAAGGTGTGTGGATGGTTGAATTTGTACATAATATATAGGCACTATATATAGGCACTATATATTTTGTACAAATTATTAGTATCTTTTATTATTTTTATTTATTATATGGCAAAAGTAACGGTCATTATTTAAATTTTCAAATGCTCCGGCGCCACTGACCTATAATAAGCACTGGACTTTTTGTACATTTTGTACCATTTTGAATTTTTTTTAAATTTTGACGTATTTTTATTCCGAACCTGATAACTTCAGAAAGTATTGAGGAAATCTTTGTCGTAAGTCCCGCTCAAGAATCATTTTAAGAATATTTTTATAATTTATAATCAACTTGCTGTTTTCACGCGACTTCGTCCCCGTAATTTTATAGTCTATGTTAATAGCCTATGTTACTCGCTGATAATGTAGTTTTCTATGGGTGAAAGAATTTTTAAAATCGGTCTAGTAGTTTTTAAGTTTATTCATTACAAACAAAAATAGAAATTTACTCTCTTTATAATATTACCAGCTGTTGCACGCGACTTCGCTCGCGTAACTTTATAAAATATAGCCTATGTTATTCGCTGATAACGTAGCTTTTTATAGGTGAAAGAATTTTTAAAATCGGTCCAGTAGTTTTTGAGTTAATAAATTACAAACAAAAATAGAAATCTACTCTCTTTATGATATTACCAGCTGTTGCACGCGACTTTGCCCGCGTAACTTTATAAAATATAGCCTATGTTATTCGCTGATAACGTAGCTTTTTATAGGTGAAAGAATTTTTAAAATCGGTCCAGTAGTTTTTGAGTTAATAAATTACAAACAAAAATAGAAATCTACTCTCTTTATGATATTACCAGCTGTTGCACGCGACTTCGCCCGCGTAACTTTATAAAATATACCCAATGTTATTCGCTAATGACGTACCTTTTTATAGGTGAAAGAATTTTTAAAATCGGTCCAGTAGTTTTTGAGTTAAACATACAAATCTCTCTTTCTTCCATCTAGAATAGGCACTTGTGACGTCATCAACGTTCGCGAGTAGTATTAAAAAATTTGGGTGGCGCGCGTACTTTGAACGCTTATAACTCGGTCATTTTTTAAGATATCAAAAAAATAAAAACACTGCCGTATTTGTCTAGTGCTATATTTGGGGGATATCATTAACTAAAATCGATGGTCAGACTCATTGAAACTCTTTATTCTAGTAATATGATAATTCACACTTTAGTGTCCGAATACTATGGCTATTTAGGTTTTAGTTATCCATTATTAAACTAGATAGCGCTATCTGTGCTATAGCTTCGTTTCTTTCATTTATTCTGATTATAATTATAATCAATTTTAAAAATTCATAAGGAATATACAACGTCAGCCAATAAGCAACCTTTTTGGACATACAGTGACATAATGAATAAGGAATCATTTGTAGTAAGTACTTTTTATCCTAGGACTCTGTCCGTCGAAAAGCGTATACAAGTAATAGTACCTTTACACTTTTTGCCTATTACTTGTTTGTTGTTGTGTTTGTTGCCTGTGTTTGTTGTGTAAGGTATGTGTTTGTTAGAAATTCGTTTACTCTTAATCAATACAAGGGGAAAACGTGTAATCAAACATATCACTTATATTCCTTCTCTTTGATTTTAGAACAGTTATCGTCGACTGTACGTTGGCTCACTTGAATTCGTAGCGAAATGCAAAAATACGTTTTTCTAGTGAATTTCCCAACACGCATTAAATTTACATATTTTTTCGTCCTTAATTAGTACGTAGACTGAAATTTATTTGTTTCATAATGGACCAGCAACTACTTTGGAGTTAATTTGTACTCCATTATTTTTTTATTTTTTTATTTACATTGCCAGGTAGCGCTTTGCGTATTTTCTAGTAAGTGCAATTTTTTATATTTATTGACAGGGGTGACCAATTTTTTATATTTTTTAGGCGATCCTTTAGGAACCTAACATTTTTCCAGGATTAAAAATATCCTCTATGTTACCCCGGGTATTCTACATGTAACCTATATAGTACTCTATTATGTTAACTATATATATGCCAAGTCCGTTCAGCCGTTTTTGTTTAGGATGTTGAGTAACAAACATCCTCAAAAATTTTCGCATTTATAATATTAGTAAGATTTTACCTAAAACCTATACTTTACCTAATAGTTCACCTACTTGGTAATTAATTAATATTACTTTATTTTAAGTCTCGTCAAAAGCGTACTAAAATAGATGTGGCAATTAAAACAGATATTGGAATAATTAGCGAGATTTAATATTATAACAATACGAAATGAAATGAACATCGCTCACAGAATATTAAATGAAAGTAATTGAGTGCTTTTTGTGAGACTAAAAAAGTATAATTTATCACTTCATATGCAGCTGACGTGAAATACGGATTTAGCTTTTATCGTCCGCGAACTCCGAACTTTGAATTTTATTTTAAACTAGCCATTAGTCCGGGAAAAATTATTAGCAAATCTAAATTTTACTCACCCATCATGAGTATTTTTGTTATGATATCAGACAGTTGATATATATACATTACTTTTTTTTTGTAAATACATACATATTATAAATACAAAACATCTATGACTCAGGTACAAAGGTAAATGTTAACACATAAACATTTGCCCCTAGCGGGATTCGAACCCGAGACCGTTTGGTTAACAGCTAGGGTTACTATCCACTAGGCCAAACGTGTCTATTGGATATGTTAGCAGATATACAGACAGACGGGTATTTAAATTTGAACCTACTTCTAAAGCCACTAGATCCTAAAATTTGTCTCAGTAGCAGCATAAAAGAATGATAGAATTTCTCGCAAAAGTCATAGAAATTATATACGTTGAAACTTTTCTTGTTTATATTTAAATGAACATAATAAACATGAAGCTGACCGGGGTTATTTCAAATAAACAACAATATTCCTGACTCGTTATACTCGATTGTTTGCTTTTTAAATAAAACTTTTTCAATATATCTTTATAATGGGCTCTGGACAATAGAAGAGGAATTTTTATTGTGCAAAAATTTAGGTAAATAAATGGTCCACTGCACATCTTTAATATAATAGAATATATATATTATAATTATCCCAAGCAGTTTTATTAGTTAAGAAGTGACCACTGTTATGCGTTACCTTTTTTGTGGTTTGAAGTTTGTCTATTGCTTTATTAAAAAGAAATACTCGTAGATATGTTCAATCTTATAATACGAGGAATTCTTGTATGCCACGAACGACGACGATCTCGCAAACGGCTCTAACGATTTTGACGAAAATCTAGGGTTAGGGGTTTTTTTAGGTATAGAAATCGATCTGACCGGGGTCTTATCTTCGAGAAAATTCGTTATAGGTAGTTTTTTTTTTAAGGGAACAGTTACAAAAGTAATAGCCGCTTGCTCGTTTTAAAATTATTTTGAATTTTTCTATAATGTTTTCATAGACTTTCTTTCTTACATGTAAAAAAACTGTGAACCTTTCATTGGCCCGAGCGAAGCTCGGTCATCCGGTCTAGTGTAATAAAATATATGAAAATTTTCTGTTACTATTATAACATCGTTTTATTTCCGTTTAATTATTTGGGTGAAGACAATATAGTCTTACATTAATCATGAACCCAGAACATAGGCACTATTCCTGCAGAATCGGCACCGCACTAAGTATACAATACAAGTTTTGTTTGTGTCCTTAGGAGACGGTAACCGATTACCATCAAGTGGGCCGTCAGCTTGCCTGCCACCCTACACATATATATACATGTATATAAAAGTTAGTGCCAATTAAGAAATCTCTCCGTATTTCACACAGCAATTTTCGTTGAAAGCTTGTTATTCTCACTAATTGTTACACTTTGGGGAAACTTAATTACCATCCTAATAATATTGGCAAATCGGGCGAAATGGTGTTAGTATAACGTGAAATGTATTTTCCTTATTTGCCATAACACGATCCGCCCCTACACATTTTAATAAGTGCTATGACGTAAATCCGATATTCGCTTATCGAAATTTATATTTTCATGAATAAAGTGATATCATTATTGGCTTTGGGAGTTATTTTTGGAATAAATCAATGAAATGGAAACAGATGTTTATTATATTGTTATATTCAAATTTTTATATTTATAAAGTCCCACTCCACTACTCGTATATCATATAATAATCGATATATCGATGCATCGAATAGTCAGAATAAGCATAAGAATTCTATTAATATTCTTTTCAAATAATTTCATATTAATAAAAAAAAATTAAGTAAGAAATTAATGAATTGTTATTATTTTTTAATAATATATATCGACTATATTTTATGAAAGTTTTGTGAACATTAATAGACATTACATACATTAATAAACCATGTTTTAATTAATGTAACTGACTGGAATGACGCTCTTTTACAAAGGCATATTTTTAAAGCGCTAAAAAAAATAAAAGAAGTACCTATTCACAAACAAAACAATAGTGATATTATTTATCTTTACGTTTGCAATCTATAATTATAAAGTATAAAGTGTTCTGTGTACCTGATCTGTCATTTTCATTTCATTATCAAATCGCGAAGGAAGTGTTGATTGTCGAAATAATTTTATTTTATATCGTTTAGTTTATACATATGAATATAAGTTTATATAATACCGAGATGTGAATGTTGTCCATTCGTTCGTACAATTTTATTCAAAGAGCCTGCGAAGCCGGTTGTAGAGATTGTCAAGCGAATGGATGCGATGGTTGGCTGGCGTGGCATAGCATTGAATGAGAAGGCAGTATACCGCGTTCTGTCGTTGCGTGTTGACGTCCGATTTAAAAAAAAATGTGACATTTACCCGCCAAATTAAAGTGACGTGTTTTAAAAGAAAAACAATGTTGTGTAATGGTTGGAATCAACGAGTCGATAGAAAGGTTTTTTTTTAAATTATGACTCAGTGCGTTAGGTTGTGTGTTGTTTTCTTATATATGTAGTTAAAAGTCGATGATCATACGTAATCATTGTGAGGTCAAGCAAGTAATTAATCATTTAATAAAATATTAGACCGGTAAACACGTTTTATTATTAATAGTTTAGTGTACACAAAGGCCTCCATGTTTTTCTGTTGTGGCCAAACTTATACTGTAATTATTTGAATCCAAGCTATAAAGTGATTTAAAAAAATGTCAGGGTTATTTTAATAATTTTCTCTAGATTTTTATTAGGTACTTTAACACAGTTTAATATTTTTTTTAAGTAAGTTTAAAGTGAACAAAAATAATGACAAAAACAAATATCTCGATCTCTTAGAAACAATAAATGATAGTTGTAAAAATGCGTATTAATTTTTTTATTCAGTAATGCCTTGTTATTCATTTTCTTGAATAAGATATTCGTAAGATTACAGTTCTTAGGTTATGTAAATATACTTTTCATAAGTTAAATTCCAATAAAGATTCTTAATGCCAATGTTAATGGACTGTACGAAGACAGTTAAAAGAAAATATTAATGACATTTGTAATCATCAATACCTACATAATTGTTAATTAATAGTTATTTTAATATATGATTAATTCTACCATTCGTTTCTATTGTTAGCTAATTAGTCATACAATGTGTCAGTGGGCGTTTGTGAAATATTTATCATAATATAATGCTTTTTAATATTTGGGCAATACCCTCCGGATTCATTTTTAACTTTTACTTTATCAAAGCAATGTACTTTCTTTCATCTCCTCTTGGAGTTGATTGTGTTTATAGACAACGGTAGCCACAAAGTGGACTATAAGGGCCGCCACATACAGTCGGAATTCCGTTTCGAAATTACTATTTGGGATTCCGAACGCAGTAAATCCAAAGATTTGATTTAAAATCTTTGAGTAAATCCATACTTGGGGTCGCCACATACAGTCGTAATTTCGATTCGGAGAAAATTTCGAACGGAAATTCCATAGATTTGTATGGATTTACTGCGTTCGGAATCCCGAATCGATATTCCGAAACGGAACTCCGACTATACCTATGTGGCGGCCGTAAGTTTGTCTGTCGACTTTTATTCGAAAAAAAAAAGATTTTTATTTATTTACCACAACTTTGCACAAATTCCTAAAGAAAATATTATCCTCATACGTATTAGGTAATTTGTTTTTTAAAGAGCATCCAATATGTTACTCTCAGAGCGCCTCTTGAATTATTGAATACGCACGAGGCCTTATTTCGGCGCGAATTTTAACCCTCGTCAACGTGCACGTAACTTCAAAGTTAACCCTTCCCCGGTGGTCAGTAAAAATGTCTCAATCATTTTGTTCTTGACCGAACTCGAATGGAATATTCTCTCACCCTATAAAAAATATTATTGTATCTACTTTTTGTGATAGATACTCAGTGGTTTTTTTTTATACACTCGACCTTTATAAACAATCCTCTTCTTTAAAACAACATTAGTTATTTAAGAACGAGATTGATACAATATAAATAACTATTTTACACTGACAATATGCAAAAATTGAGTAGGTAGTTAAGGCTTGAAAAATTAACAGACAGACAGTATATAAATGTATATAAATAAATATAGGTACATGTTGTTAGAAATAAAAAAAATGTATGAATAACTGATTTGTAATAAAGTAGTATGGAGTGGACACTAGAGGTCTTTTGATAACAATAACATCAAACATTCGGTAGGTTTTATGAGAGCCAATGTAGTGGCCCCAAATATCTCAAGATATATCCGGGAGGGGATAGAGGGGTGCATGACGACAGTAATCCGCTGTTACGTAAGTGGCATATGTCCTCCATTCCTCTGAGAGAAATATCTGTCGTCTGCGATGTAAGGCGTGGTGTAAGATGAAGAAGGTAGCGATAGCGATAGCGATTTACTAAATTATCATTAAACATGCATCATTAGCATCACTTATGTGCAACGCCGGGTTGCACATAAATCTTAATATACACTTTAAGTATGTATCATCACGTGGATGAAGTCGCTGGCAAAAGCTAGTTATGTAATTAAATATGTAGGTATTATTACTTTAAATTAATTTTTATTTGTATATGAAAGTCATTATTTATAATTATGAAGAGATTTTTAATTACCTACCTATTTTATTTTATAAATAAAATAACTGCGTAACTTTGTAAATTATATACTAAAACCTTCCTCGAGAACCACTCTATCCATTGGTAAAAACATTATGAAAATCGGTGCAGTAGTTTTTGAGTTTATCGCGAACAGACAGACAGACATACGCGGCGGAAGACTTTGTTTTATAATATGTAAGGATAAGGATTTCAAATGATTTATTGGTCGCACCCATTGTCTGCGGATTTTTAAATCTGCATCAGTGCACGCGGATACATTTTTAATAATGAGCCATACGTAAGTACGTAATTTAAAGAAAATGTGACTTTACGTCAACCCATTAGAGTTTAAAATGAAATAGTAGAAGTTGATCGTTACTACCTTTTACCATTGACGCGTGAAGGCAAGAGTCCGCCATGATTCTGTCAAAGGCGTTCTTTTTATGTGCCGCTTTGGCATTTGTGACGCAAATTACATTGTAGTATTTCGATGCCTATAAGGGTCAGTGTCGACCGGCGGAGTGGCGACGAAGAGACTAAAGCGCTATCAATTGAAGATCGACTTTAGTTTCTTTAGCTGAAGGTTCACCGCGCGCCGCTTGCCCGTGCTTGCCGACACGAGTTTTTTTTTTATTATACCATTTTCAATCACACACTGAAGTTACTAAAGTCGATTTTCAAATGAGCGCATTAGTCTCTTCGCTGCCATTCCGTCCGTCGGCGCTGACCCTTAATGTTGCCATGGAATTTAGGCAACAAAGTAGATACTCGTAGTCATCGCTCATGCTTTGCGTCAAGCGCTAATTCGCACGATCGCGTGAAACCTTTGAACATCGAAGCCCCCGAAAGCTTACGCCTACACTATATTTTCTCATTTCACATTCATTTTAATACTTATTAACTACTAGAGACCCGCCCTTGGCTTCGCCCGGGTGCAAATTTTATATAAACAAACCTTCGCTGTTAATCCCTCCTACCATTAGTGAAAATTGTATCAAAATTCTTTGCGTGATTTAGAAGAAGTTAGCGGAGAAACAACAGAAAATACCACTTTATCAATACTAATAATAAATCTGAAAATGTAGGTATTGTATGTATGTATGTTCCTCCATAACTCTTAAACGAATTAACTGATATTCATGAAACTTGATAGATTAACATTTAGAGGTACAGAACACAACATAGGCTACTTTTTCTTTTTCAACGCGGACGATGTCGCAGGCACCAGCTAGTTTTATATTTGCCTATAGATATAGATCGTAAGTAAGAACAATGAATGATTTTTTTTCTTTAATCTGCATTATATAATATACTAGCTGTTGTACCCGACTTCGTCTGCGTTCTCTATAGCCTATAGCTTTCCTCGATATATGGATTATCCGACACAAAAAGAATTTTTCAATTCGAACCAGTAGTTCCTGAGATTAGCGCGTACAACCAACCAAACAAACAAAAAAAAACTCTTCAGGGCCCCGATTCTGTAACGCCATTTCGCGATTTCTTACTTCAAAACCACGTCACTCATCAGTGGAATTGTCAAATAAATACAATAGTATACTGTGGTTTCTGTGAAATCATCACGTGCTATAGATAAAAAATGTCTTGGGGCATACAAAATAGAGACATAAGAATTTTGTGACACGACAAGGCAAGACATTGACGTGGTTTGAAAAAAGTAAGACAAGAGTGTGGAATCGTAGTTGTCATACAGAATCAGGGCCCATCTTTATATGTGTCGTTCATTGTAAAAGTGGTGTAACTCCTTATTTTTAATATCTTTTCTTGCCTAATGGTATCACATTTAGTCACATCTTTCAATATAAAAGTGAAGTAACTTCAATAGTTGCATTAAAATCCCATAGATGAAAACAATGAATGAATGCTCATATTTTTTTTCCTACACTATAATTCGCAAAAAGCTCGTTATTCTAAAATTCAGTTACAAGGAGATAATTCACTTTTACAATGAACGACACATATATTGGTATAGATACTAGCTATCAAATGTAGCCTATGTTACTCGCTGATAGTATAGGTTTCCAACAGTGAAAGAATTTTTCAAATCAGTCCAGTAGTTTCGAAGCCTATTTAATTCAAATAAACAAACAAACAAATCTTTCCTCTTTCCTTTTAGTATAGATTTAATAATAGTTAACATTATAAATTGTTACATACAGTGCGAGTGGTTGTGTACTGTATTTAGACTAGGTCAGTTTCTCTTAGGTCATGGAAAAAAACCGGTTCGATCCGGTTATAGGTCCCTACCGCTACACTTGCTTGGCTTTTAGACAAATGTTTCACGAAACGTGCGTGTGCCACTTTTGAAAATAATACTTTAGTTAGATATGAAGAGGTTCTTTACACAACTTGACTATTCCACTTTTTGTGTTTTTATACAATTTGAGAAAATAGTTTTTTAGATATGCAAAGAACTATGTATTTAACCCGAAATTTTGATGCATTTATTATAGATGACAAGATTAGTCAATATTTTGTACAGGATTCAAAAATTTAGCAATAATATATTTTGAATAAATCTAAAATTTGAAATGGAATAATCTAATTTTGACGCGGCTGATTGGAATAATCAAGTTTTGTTATGTGCTCTAGAGGTAAAATCATGTAAAAATAAAGACTGAAAAATGTAAGGATAAAACATGTTTTGTTGCAATTTAGACTAAAATAGTTAAAATCAACTTCTAGATTAATGATTGTACCAAAATTATATATTTGAAATGGGTAATGTCATTTTGAAGTGCAAAATCTAAGTACTTTTGACGAAATCATGCCTTTTATTTTTTATTTTTCTGATGTAATTATCGAGTTTTCACCGAAATTTATTTTCGCAGTTTTAATTTCAATGTTACCAAACAAAAAAAAAACCAGTTCTGTCAAGAGTGGAATAGTCAAGTTTTGAAAAGAACCTCCTCATATCCTACTTATAAACTCACTCCTTTCGACAACTTAGGAGAAAAAGGATACATATTTTTATAATATTTTTACATAAGTAAAAGCATATTTTTATTTTTCGAATACTCTATAAATTAATTATCCTATAAATTTATCCTAACACGTATTTTTCAAAAATGTGGAGGAACCTGTAAAAGAATAATTGTAGAAATTCATCAGTATGCAAAAGTCCTGAATATTTTCTCATTCATAGATAGTCTGAAATGTAATGAGGCAGATAATGACTCTAATTTTCCAAATTGTTCTTTGTATATAAACCCCGAATTGTAATATTAACTTTTAAATCTTTACATGTATGCAAAATTTCATGGTGAACGGTTCAGTAGGTTTTGCGTGAAAGCGTAACAAACAAACAAACAAACTCGCATTCATATTTATAATATTAGTAAGGATGTTACTCGCTGATAATATAGCTTCCTAACAGTGAAAGAATTTTTCGAATCGCTCCAGTAGTTTCAGAGCATATTCAATACAAACAAACAATTAATCTTTCCTCTTTATAATTATATTAGTATAGATTATTAGCAATATCATGAAAACAATGTATTATTATGAGTTTAAAATTTAAACTCCTAACAAAACAAAGACTTTGTTGTCAATGTTGTGGCAGCGTTAATAATAATAAAATACATATCTGTTAAAATATCCTATAATAGGAAGGTATTAAAATTAAATATCACTAACTGCAAATGTCATACTAACCGTTGTTATTATTGAGTGTTGTTATTCGATGTGCACTCCCCACCGGTTCTTCCTGTTTGTTCAATAATGACGAAACTGCGCGTGCGTCGTATATCACATTGCTTATGATTACAAATGTATGTTTGCCACAAGAGAAAAACTAATATATAACCAGCACCCCCCTTCAGGCTTTGCGCGGATGCATTTTTTTTTCTGCAAATTATGGACTTAAAACTTCCATTTAGGGCTCTTTCCATTAGTGAAAACTGACGTAAACGGACAGCTACTTTATATCACATAGCTTATGGTTACAAGTGTATGCTTGCCACAAGAGAAAAACTAATATATAACTAGCAGCCCGCTTCAGGGATGCAATTTTTTTCTGCAAATTATGGACAAAACTTCCATTTATGGCTCTTTCCATTAGTGAAAACTGACGTAAACGGACAGTTACTTTATATCACATTGCTTAAGATTACAAGTGTATCTGCCACAAGAGAAAAACTAATATATAACCAGTAGCCCGCTTCAGGGATGCAATTTTTTTCTGCAAATTATGGACTTAAAACTTCCATTATGGCTCTTTCCATTAGTGAAAACTGACGTAAACGGACAGCTACTTTATATCACATTGCTTATGGTTACAAGTGTATGCTTGCCACAAGAGAAAAACTAATATATAACCAGCAGCCCGCTTCAGGGATGCAATTTTTTTCTGCAAATTATGGACTTAAAACTTCCATTTATGGCTTTTTCCATTAGTGAAAACTGACATAAACGGACAGCGACTTGATTTCATGAGTAGCTGTTGCACGCGACTTCACCCCACAATTCTTAAGGCGACCATTCACGCGGGCGCTCTATTTGGCAGCGCTCCATTCCATCACTCCAAATTCATGCATTATCTCATCGTGAATGTAAAAACACGTGAATTGTGTGTGAATGGTGTGTGACAAGATTTTGGATGTTGTCTTATTAATATTTTGTCCAATCACGTGACCACTCCAGCGCCATTTTATCTGTTTTTTGTCTCGCCCAAGCCGGCTGGTCACCATTGTCTTGGACTATCACCTTCCAAAGGCGAGGTTCTTGCCACCAAATTAATGAGTTCAAAACATGATGCTACTATCTCGTAATAAAAGCCAAAAAATTAAGTAACGATCTTCAGCTGTGTTCAAAACACAAAATGTATTGCTTTTCTAGTATAGCCTAGTCTGTTTGTAACACATTTATTTTACCACGTGACATTTATATTGTACCTTAAATGGAAAAACAGATGCTCTTGGCTCTGTTGGACAGTGAGTCATTTTGCCTTTTTTTGTCCGTACAATTTTCTGTTCATGGCCATTAAAGTGTGTTTAAAATTCACCAATAAGTATTTTGTTGTCGTCAGTACAATACTCGTATGACATTGAAGCACATTGAGTAATAACAAAACAGTTGTTACTACAACAAAAAAAATGTTCATATTCAATTATATTCATGCGTAAAATAAGCAATTTCAAGGGCTCGAATAAGTAATTTTCTTAACAAAAACCACAAAAAATATTGCCTTGAGAACATTTTGAACAGTACTCGTTTTATGAAATATACGAATAATATATTAGCGAAATATCATTTCTTCTTTTTCTTTCACGAGAACACATTTACCGTTTCACTGTTAACGTAGAAAATATCTGTGCTTTTGTAGAGTACAATTGACGAATTATTTCGTCAAAAAAAAAATTTTTCACCAAGTAAAACTGTGAAATTTTTCACCTATGAAGGTTATGAAAACAAAACCACACACACAAAATAAATCGGCACCCATTAAATAGCGCATCTTATAATCCACTTTTATCAATATTTTGTTGACACTGTTTTATTGTTTTTATTTATTTATTGTTTTGTGCAAATATCTCTTCGATAGATCCATTTTTCCTTTTATAGACACCTTAATAGCATCTCGTCAATAGAATAGGAATGTAGTTCTACTTTAGTGTCTCAAGGCTTTCCCCATCTAAAGCGAGTAAAAAAAAACTATTTTTTTAGATAATTATTTAGACTGTGTCTTCAGGTTGTATATAATTAATGCAATATTAATTAGTTATATCTAATATCAAGTGGGCATGTGATTTTTTTTATCAACGATCAAACCAGCCAAACGTCACAGTCATCCATTGAAAATCAATGTCTGAACTTAAAACAGGAAGTGGGAAGTACGTGACGATAAAATTGTAGTCACCATAGCGACTCGCACAAAACACCGGACAACGTCCGGGTATCTATTCAATCAATGGTTACCCTACTTGTCTCCTGTCTCTTTCATTCCAACGACGGACTCAGCGGGATGACAAGGACGGAGAGAGTGCATTGGAAATGCATGCAGGTGAATGCGGGCTTTTTATTTTGATTGTGGTTTATTGACTCGTTCGCGTTTTCAACAGTTTTTGTGACGAATTTAAAAAAATGTCTTTTGAATATAGAATGTTGAAATTAATCCGCCATGTGTGCACGTATAAATAAAGTACATACTTTGAGCAGAGGCAAGTTGTTGAGAAACACATTTGAAAAGGTCAAGGTTAAATGCGTAAGGTTTTAGTGAAAATGACTTAGTTTATAATTTACTATAGTAGTGGTACTATAAACATTGCTATCCACAGTCAAAAACGGCCCATCTGTTTGGCAAAAGTAACCACTCTTTTACAAAAAACCATAGTGAAGTAACAGCATTTGAACTGTTTTTCAAAAGTGACTTAAAAAAAGTGACTTAAAAATAATGAACCCATACAATATTTAACATTTTTAATATTAGAATTGTATTACAAGACCTACAAAATAGGTGAGTTTACTATATCGTTCGATATAATTAACTACGCTCTAATTTACAAATGTAATCACACCCAGATAATGAAATGTCGGCACACCACATAGGGATATATTTTCACGCGTACTCCCACAGGAATGCCTAATTTTGTTTGGTCCCCGTTTTATCGCATATTAAATAGATACGAATGATTTTATGTAGTGTTAGCACTCGAGGGAAATAATGCTTATCCAGCATATAAAGTCTCTTTCTAGTTAATTCTAATCTTTTGATGTATAAACACATAAGTGCATTAACACCAGGGCCCTGATTCTGTATGACAACTACGATTCCACACTTGTCTTACTTTTTTCAAACCACGTCAATGTCTTGCCTTGTCGTGTCACGGAATTTTATGTCCCTTTTCTGTATGCCCCAAGACAAATTATCTATGGCACGTTATGATTTTACAGAAACCACAGTATACTATTGTATTTATTTGACAATTCCACTGATGAGTGACGTGATTTTGAAGTAAGCAATCGCGAAATGGTCAGATATACTAAATGTCTAGGTATCAGTTTTGACTTATAACTTTTGACTATTTTCGACTTAGGTATTAATGTATTTAGCTTTTGTGTGCAGATTGTGTGATTCTACTTTCTTCTCTGTATATATGAACAAAAGATGATAAATCTCAAATAAAACAAGGATTTCTTCGGATAACATGATAAAAATAGGAATCTGAATATTTTTTAACTAACTAAAGAGAGCCAATTAACGTTGGATTTAGAGAGAAACTTTGTATTGTATACAAAAATAAAGTTATAACAATTAATTGGAATGAAAAATATATTTTGGAATTGAAAAAATTCGTTTGCATTAAATCTTGATGATAAAGTAAAATAAACCTTTTAAGTTAGCGCTTGAAATTTGTCTTTGCTTATCATTTCTATGTAATAACTTATGTCTTAACTTTTTTATTATTATTCTTTTAAGCCATGTAAATTTATTTTACGGGGACTTGGTTGCTAAATTACCTGTTACCGTAATCGGTATTTTTTTTTTCTACTCACATAAAACTTAATTACGTTTGTTAATATAAACCTTCCGTGAAAAATTATCTATAGTGAAAACCGCATCAAAATCAAAATTTAGGAGGAATTAGCGGATATACAGACAGACGAGACTGATTTAAGTATACTAACTATAATGAGTAGAGATATTCCTAAGCTAAGCGCCTATTTCACAAACGTCAATTAGGCCAAACTGTCATTAATGTCACCGGTAACCGGGAATAATTTAGCTGATATACCTTTATTTGTACGGTAAACGTCGCAAACACTAGGTAAATAGAAAAAAAAATCGGCTATCGAATGATGCAGTAAACCGAGTGCATATATTTCAATAAAACAGAAAATGATTTCTAAAAGTAACTAATCAACACCTTACTTGTAGTTGGTGAAAGAGGCCCTAAGTGTTTCTGATATGAAGTAAGTAATTTTAAATTGTGAATTAGTATTCTGACACAGTATTTGCCCGTTCAATAAATAATAACGCGGCCTGTGTCATGTCTCACAGAATATGTAAAAAGAAAAGCAATGGAATACATTGTTTATTTATTAACGTACTTCTTGAAGGTAGAGACTATACCTAAAAGAATACAATTTGTGTTCGGGAAAAACTCGATACGGAAATACGGAATTTCTTTGTGAGTAAGGTTTTTTTTGTGTAATTGTCATGAGACATGCTGTCGGTCTACTTGAAAGTATCACTTGATCAAGATGTTATAGTGGCTAGCGTCGCCAATAACCCAAGCAACGGCACAGGCACTGTAAGTGAGTTGAGGGTTAAAGCCAAGAAAACTTTTGCATTTATAAATTAGTTACCTACCTACAGTGTGTGAAATTATATTAGCACGTGTGCTGTTGTGTTTTGGTGATGCCAAAGCCCACATATACACAGAAAGAGACAACATGGTTTTTTACCGAATCCTATAAATTATTCATCTTATAGTATCCACATGAAAAAACATAATCTCACGGGCTTTGTTTATACAATGTTTTATTTTTTTAACGGTTACAATAGAATTGCTGTTTTATTACTGCTCTATCCCTTTTGATACATAAATAAAACGTAATAATAAATATTCTTGGAAGTTATATGTTCCTCTCGGGAATTAATATTACTTACATTAGGGTTAAGGCTTGGCCGCTAGTAAAATATAGCAGGATCTTTGAGTTAATCCTGTTTACGTATTAAATTCAAAGAAGATTATGTAAAACCTCGGGGAATTACCTGCTAAAAAATATTGGCATTCTCTATTCGGCTCTAACTATTCAACCGGTTAACAATGAAAGGACAAAAAGGACATCTAAAGTTAAAATAAAAATAAATTAAATTCTAGAAAAATATATTAAAACTAGCTGGCGCCCGCGACTTCGTCCGCGTTGAAAAAAAAGTAGCCTATCCTGTGTCCTGTACGTCTAAATGTATATCTACCAATTTTCATGAAAATCAGTTAATTCCTTTAAGAGTTATGGAAGATACATACTTACAATACCTACACTTACACATTTTATTATTAGTATTGATGATAAAATACATATGGTTTAACACCAAAGGAAAGACTAATTGGTGAAAGAATTCTTTATACCTGATGAGACTTCATACTGTTATATTTTTACAGTGGCCTTCTTTATTTGAGTGGTTGCCCTCTGTATTTGAGTTCTTCTAGGTATGTAAGGTACTTACATAAAAAAAAAATTGTGGTCTTGACGTCTCAAAATGCTTCAAATCTTATTATCTCAGTTAGCCAAATCTTTTTTAGTAGTTATAAGATTAGTTTCTTGTTTAAACAAAATTTATTACAAACTTGGCGAGTCTATTTACGAGTCTATAAACCACATCTCCTTGGGGAAGCGCTTTCGGGGGTGCTCGTAATGGTTCCGCTGTTTTTTATAGCCGCAGAAAGCCCGCAAGACATGTTAACGACGGAGTGAGTCTTACATTTTAGGTTCAATTATTTATACAGACTTTTTCGTTAGAACCTCGTCTCACAAACGCGTTGTTATGCAGTGAACCTTGAGTGAACCAAAAAAAAACTACTTGTTGTAGTAATTGAAAACGCAACCATTTGCTATTTTTAACCCTCGACGCCTGACGCAAAAACGACGTGTATAATTTGACGTGTGTGCCTGTGTATCTGTTGTTGGAATCGTAGCTCTCCCAAAACGATGGGCCGATTTTGATCGTTTTTTTTTTTAATGTTTGAAAGCTCTTAGGAACCTTCCTATTTATAATTATACTAGTTGCTGCCCGCGACTTCGCCCGCGTAACTTTGTATACTATAATTTATAGTACACTAAAACCTTCCTCGAGATCCACTATCCATCGGTGAAAACAGCATGAAAAACGGTGCACTAGTTTTTGAGTTTATCGCGAACAGACAGACAGACAAACGCGGCGGAGGACGTTATTTTATAATGAGGTACTTAAGGAAAATGAGATTTAAAAATGTTAGTAAAAAAGGTCTCGCTAGTTTTTCAACGGTAGGTAGGTACTACTGGGAATAACCCAGGACTTCTGAAGGATTATTCCCAGTAGTTCCAGATTAATTTTTTTTTATAAAAACATCAATTTTTTTTTTATAAAAAAATCAATGTTTTTTTTTGTAAAAAAATTCAATGTTTATATGTGTTACTTATACGAGTATTTGTGTCGTTCAAATGCTAAAAATTGACGTTTTTAATAAGCGAATTGCGGGCGGTAAGCGTGTTTCAAAAGTCGGTCAAAGCAGTGTACCTATACGACCTAGAACTAAATCGTGTTCGCTGTGCATTGACTCGGTATGCCTACTCAGAAACGACACATTTCCATACAGATTTATAAACTAGTAGATTTTGTTTTACGGTGCATGGAAAACGCAACGGATTTTCAATGAGACTTGAGTATAAGAATTCCTAAACATCCATACTAATATTATAAATACGTAAGTGTCTGTTTGTCTGTCTGTCTGCTACATTTTACGCCTTAACTACTTACTCAACAGATCATCATGAAATGTTTCATACACGTTGTCAGAGATACAAGAAAGGACATAGGGTACCTTTTATCCAGAAAAAAGTACTGTCGCGTGGCGCCACCACCGTCGTCACAGCAATAACTATATCAGGCGTTATTACTCATATATTTTCTTTTTCAACGCGGACGAAGTCGCAGGCACCATCTAGTATTAATATACTACTTTACCTTTTATGTAAAGTTCATCAGACAGGCTGACCAACCAAACAAAACAAAGAAAGTTCCAGTTAAAGTGGAGCAAAGAGATCATAATTATACTGATAGGTGGACTCCGGGCAATAACACGAAAATTAGGACTACATTATTACGAGTATATATGTAGTTCAAGACTGTCCAAAGCACGGCCCGCGGTTTATGTTTGTGCGGCCCGCGACGTGTTTTTTTATCTACCTATCACAAATACTAACATATTTAAAAAACAATTATTTGGTAAATTATTTCACTTTTGTGGTATCCCAAATAAATGAAAATGTGTTTTCTATTATGAATTTTATGAAATATAAATAGGTATATGTCTTCTGCGTCTAGTAATTACTAATATTTATGTTGATATTACAATAGTAGATCGTGTATAAATTGTAGTTGTATCTGCGGCCCTCCAATCCATTTAGTAGTTCGAATTGGCCCGGGATCGTATCCGGTTTGGACAGCCCTGATATAGTTAATTGCGAAAAGAAGCAAAATTGTGTATTAGAGCAGTAAGTTTTGACATCATAAAGTGATAGTCGACAATCAATACTTATTTGATCTAATCTATTTTAATGTTATTTATAAAGGAAGAGATACTTACACATAATAATATGTGTGTATTAATTTCTGCACTTATTCCAAAAATTATTTTAGTATTCGAAAGGTTCCCCATTATCGATGTGCCTAGGTCATGACGAGGCCAATGTAAGCGCACATGAGATTAGTTGATTGACACCATTTCAGTTTGACTGACTCCTATGAGTTAATTGATTGATTGACTCCTTGGAACTGGAGATAATTCTGAGGTATCTAGATTCTAGAATAGAACATTCCGTATTGCTTCCTAACTCCTTATCCTCAATCCTAATACTGTGATCGTCAGCGTACTCGCAAGCACCTGTTACGTTGTTTATGTTATAGGCGACGGTAGCCACCTCCCACCAAGTGGACCGTCAGCCTGTCTAACGATCTTAACATATAAAAATGTATACTCTAGAATAGAACCGTCATTTATCTATTATAAACGCTCTATCAGAGCTTGTATTTATAGTTCAATAGCAGGTCGTTTCGATATGAAACCTTATAAAACAAAAACGCCCCTCGTAAAATACCTATCACCGTTATCGTCATCAGAATAATATATCGCATGTAACAATATCTGCCGTGACAAAACCGAGATAGCCAGCCTCTGATAACAGGCCAGTGTTTATACATTTTTCATACTGCGTTCACGTCTTTTTTTTTTTTTTTTTAAAAAGAACGCTCAAATTAGAACATCTCCTTTTTGCCGCCAAAATGTGACGTTTCAGTTTCGACGTTTTAGTTTCTTAAAAGTGTTAGTGAAAAATGGCAAAGGTTTTGCAAACTCTGAATGCCTACTTGTTGGACACGTCAAGATGTTGCATGTCAATAGAGCGTCTCAAACATTTTTGTCTTTGCCGAAAATATGAAGGTGAAACAGAGGTAAATTTATTTATGTAGGTATTTTAATTGTTCTAAAATGTTGAATGCATGCATATGCATATAAATATTACAGCGACTTACATGACATGAACTGTCGTCTAAGCTGCTGTCATTGTCATCGTCCGCCCAAAAGCGTCCACTGTTGGACATAGACCTTTTTATTTGATCGCCACCACACTTGGCCCTCCATTCTCCGCATTGAATTGCTTCCGTGATATCGTAAGCACCCCTTTTCTTAGGTGTTAAAACATTAATGCAATCTTCATTGCTTCATTGTTAAATCTTAATTGTTTAGTAATTAAGTAAGTAATATTAATAAAGTTAAATTCACGACAGATATCGCACGCGAGCTCCGAGTAATCGCGCGCTGGGATATATTTCTGTTTTTTTAATGCATTATTTAATTTTTATTTAATGCAGAAAACATTTAAAAATCTAGGCATGTACCTTCTAGAACATTTATTTCATCTTATAATACCTACACGAGGAATTCTTGTATGCCACGACGATCTCGCAAACGGCTCTATTTGACAAAAATCTAGGGTTAGGGATTTTTAGAGAAATCGAGAAAATCGTTTTAAATGGAACGGTTACAAAAGTAATACCGCTTGCACGTTTAATAATATTTGGAATTATTAATTCTTGAATTTTTTTCTATAGTTTCATAACCTTTCTTTCTTACATGTAAATTTTTTTAAAAACCCTGCATTCGGTCACCCAGTCTAGTGATTACCTACTTAAATATCGATAACATAACTGCGCTAGATCTTTACTTTAACATTCTTAATCCCGTGCAGAGTATAGTAGTATTGATATATTGATAATATTTTGATCTTTATCCACAAAATCACACTGACTTTTAATATATTATTTCATTTGTATAAATCGATCACCCAAGTCTATAGATTTTTCCAATTGCAATTGAAGTTTCTATGAACACAAAAAGTTTGTCTACAACAAGTGTGTCACCGCTTTGTATCGAACATTTATTGTCTCTTAGTTCTTCGTAGTTATTATTCGCACGTCGATGAATAGGGAAACATTTACGTATTGTTGCCAAACGATTACATCAGTACCTACTGTTTGGTATGACATTGGCAAACTATTATAAATATCACTCGATATATATATATATAACTTTGGTCAAGTAGGTATACTAGATGCAGTCTTATACAAAATTAAAACCAAATAACGTCTTTGTTGCATCAAAACTTGCCTACATAATGTGTGATATGATAGGCTATTTAATTTTTAGATTCTATAATTATATGTGAAAATTATATGATAATATGTCGATCGATGCAACTCTTTTATGCTACATCGACCTTTTCTGAATATCTTTGTTGCATCAAGTGAGTAATTATAATTATATCAATCGACAACGCCTACATATTCATCCATTGCTAGGTTTTTGAAATGGACAATAAGAGAGAAAATCTCTTTAAATATAACTACATTTATAGATACAATACAATACTTAAGTCTGATAAGTCTCAGATGATCTTATTCGATAAAAATTCTCAAGCTCTCGAGATTGCTGTTATCTATCGTGTTCGATATATGGGCCATCTAGGTTTTTCACACAATACGTAACCAGTTTATTTATTTTCTCTTTACTTAAGAAAATTGAAGAAATTTAAAAATATTAAATATATATTTTTTAAACTTGTTTGGTTTATTTAAATACTCCAGACTATATACTTCTATACTAATATTATAAAGAGAGAAGATATGTTTATCAATACTAATAATAAATGTGTAAGAGTTGGTCATAGAGTAAGTTACTTTGTTTTCAGAGATATCGTGTTTATAGGCTCTATACATGATACTGAAACTAAATTGACCATTTTTTGAATTTTTTTCTGTATGTATGTATGTATGTATGTATGTATGTATGTATGTATGTATGTATGTATGTATGTATGTATGTATGTATGTATGTATGTATGTATGTATGTATGTATGTATGTATGTATGTATGTATGTATGTACGTATGTATGTATGTATGTATGTATGTATGTATGTATGTATGTATGTATGTATGTATGTATGTATGTATGTATGTATGTATGTATGACGCGGACGAAGTCGCGGGCGCCAGCTAGTATTTGTATAAAGTTACGCGGACGAAGTTGCGTACAACAGCTAGTTCAATATAACTATCGACAATCAATGTCTGTTCATAGCTATTGAAAATATGTAGTATCGAAGTAAGCTTATGTGGCATTCAATTTAAATTGAAATTCTTCAATTTTTTTTTATAAGAACCTTCCTCACACCTCAAGGAATATTTGAATAATAATAATATTAGGTAATCTATTAGGTACAACTCGAGTTTTTTATTTACTTTAGATTTTGATTATGACTGTACCCCAGTGCCCCCATAGGACTTACTTTTTTATATTGTTACTCACCCAAATATAAGTTCACGTTTTATTTCCAAAGATTATTATGTTTTTAAACAATAAAAAAATTATTTACTTCTAATTTTTCCTCAAAACATTATGGATTTACAACTTTCGAGAAGTAGCTTGCCCCAAAAAAGAAGTGACAAAAAAAGCCTGACTACCTATTTCAGTAACAATTAATCGCCATTTCAGCTAAATAAATAAATATAATGAAATACGCTAAAGGTTATCATAATAATTAATACAACAGATTCCTTATAATTTAATATTGAATCCAAACTGATACTTCAAAACCCCTCTTGACCTTTCCATTCGGAATATTTTAGTTACTATTCGTAGGTATTTCTCTGGATATTAATTTTCTTTAGCATTTAATTGAGATTGCCCGCTCTCGTTTCACAGTGAAATGCCGGAAATTGAGGAAAAGATTTATGTCTTTGAGTGGAAATGAACAACGTACCTCTTACTTTATTAGATAACTAGGTTTCTCAAACGTCCTAATAAGTGCCTATGGAACATCACATGTTAGCTCGTCTACACTTTCTGCTGCTTAAAAACTAAAGAGCCACAAATCAAAATTACACTTTTTACAGGAGAGCTAATCGAAAAAAATTAAATTATTTTTTGTCTATTTTTTCTTATTAGATATATTATATCAAATATATGCATATTATACATCGATAGAAGCGTATTTTAAGTAGCATTCAATGTTTTTAGTGCTTTTATAATAAACTGAATACTAGAAGAGATATAAGCATATAAGTTACTTTTAATATAAAAAATATATATCAAAACATACTAAATATTATAACCATAAGTCTTTTTGCAACATACTAACTATATGAAGGTTGTATTTTGTATTGTAACTATACAAAAATTGTATTTTTGCAATAAAAACATTTTTGAATTTTTTTGTTTTATGACCCTTTAGTTTTTAAGCAGTGATTTGTTTGTTATTTGTTACATATTTTAAGACAAATGTATCGACAACAATTATTTTTTAAGTATCGCCTTAATAACAAAACATTTAGTTCTTTGACATAATTATACAAGGTTATCGCAAGAAACTATTCATATCTATAATAACTTTAGCTTCTACTATCTAACCTTGGTATCGATTTATCGACATTAAAAATGTCAATTTAAAGTGCAACACTTCACTTTGTATATTTCAATACGTCGCATTTTTTTGGCATTAAACTACATAATTTAAATTTTGTATGAACTAGAGAATTCAATTCCTAAAGATATTCGACATTCGACATAAATTGTCACACGAATGCGTTATGTTATGCGTTATAAGTTACGTCCTATTTTTTTAAATATTTTAGAATATCTGAAATTTCAGAGATATTGCGATATCTACACAATATTATTTAAAAAAAGAACAATGTTGTTTCGGCGTGTTCGAATTATGAAAATTTAAATTTTACAAGAGTAAACTACAGTCGGAGCTGACACACATTTTTTTTATTTGGGTAACGACACCATGTGATTATGAAGGAGTTATTTATTTATTAGTTATTTTTTATCTATACATGATTAATTCTAATGTAACTTGTGCGATTAAAATAGTAATCAAAGATTTTAGTAGATAAATGAAACATAAATTCAGACCAATTGTTATTGTAACGTAATCTGTATTCGTATAGTCATAAAAAAGGAATGCTTTTAATTCTGATAACGGTCAAAGTGTAGGTATGCTGTTGTTAAATTTATTGAGATTTTAGTGAAAACGCAAGAATTGAACATTTCACTCTTTCGCATACTTTAAGTAAGTTAATGAGCGAGATAGAAAAAACCCTTAAGGGGTTTCTCATGTAAGCCTCTTGGAGATCGCTTCAAACGCAAACGAGGTCATGGATAGGGTTGTCACTGCATGTGAAATATTAATACATTCTCAACTGTGTGTTTTTTTATATTTCTAATTTAATTTGTATTTAAAATTAAAATAATAAAAATACTTTTGTGGAAGAAAGAAAGGAAATATTTTTAACAATTAGATTCAAACAAAACATTTAACATGTGTGGAGCCCACACCAGGCTATGCCTGTATCGTGGGATCAATTCGTTATGTTATAAGTAATGTATTTGCAATAAATAAAAATCAAATTGCACTAAATTAAATAAATAAACTATAGTCACGCATTAAAATAAGTAAATGTTCAAATGTGTTTATGTAGTCTTTGCGTTATTCGTGTGTGATTAGTGTGTGTGTGTATAAATTTTCAAATCAATTCAGAATTCAAAATATTATATCAATCACCTTGGTGTAGCTTGTATTTTAGGAGTCGAGGGCCCTTTCTTTAAGAAATCTGTCGGCCTGTTTGATGTCCTTTATTATATAAAAACAAATTAATACACTACTCCTTTATTTTGCAAAAAATACATATAAATATAAAGAAAATATAGTTTCGTTTGTAGCACGTTGGCAACCCTATGGCAGCGCACCATGAGCGCATGAGAGCTGCACTTCGAATAAGAATTGACACGAATCGAGTCGTAGAAACGCTCAGACAGACTTCCACATAATTAGTTCATTCTGCTATGAAGAATTATGCTTACAGGGACTTTAGAATATTAAATTTTCGTTACATTTATCTAAAAACTGTTGGCAGCGGTTAGCAGCGGATTTGCTACACCTTTGGCGGTGCAACGGACCGTCGGTCTGTCTGACCAGTTCTACATTAAGAAAAGTTTACCCTTTTTATAAATAATATTATGTAGATGGCGCAATTTCTCTGAAACTTTAGATATTCTAAAATATTCAAAAAATAGGACGTAACTATAACGCATAACATAACGCATTCGTGTGACAATTTTGATTTTACTCCCATAAATTTTTCCATACCACGGGCTTATAGATGTGCAAACTCCAAAAACATCCTTTTAAAACATGACATAATAAGTTTGAGAATTCCTTAATTTTTTTTCTGTACGTTGGTATATTGATACGTTACGTTGTGATAGATTCTTTTCTCGTTAAAGACTTACAAGCAGACTTATTAAATGTTCTTAATCCTTTTTATATTTAAGTTATTAAAATATACTTAGTTACATAAATAACGTAATCTGTAAATCTGTGGTTTGTGGTTTATGACTTAAACATAAAACAAGTTTACCTTACCTGTAGCAAGAATTAATTATTCATGCAAAACACTTAGTTAAACCGTTTTAAACATATTTCATCTATAAAAATATACCGTTAAAATGTATAGTTGCTGTTCAGGTTGTATATTCGTTGATTCCAAACAAGATTGTGTTTTTATTGTAGATGTTTCGTTATTTTAACTAATTTTGTTTATTCAAACGTAAGTAAGTGCAAAGCAGTTCTAAAAGTAAGACACTTTTTGGTATGGCGTTCAGTGTTGTGTTGTGTTATTGGATAAACCGTTAACGGGGATCTATAGATCGTGTCGTGATCCATAGATCATGGTGTCGTCATCGCCGCGCGCGCAGACGAGGTCGCAACATGATGTTGACCCAGAAAGAATTAAGGCCTACTCTGTAAGTATAGTTGTATAATTATGTAAAATTTATTTGTTTTTATTGCACATTATGTAAGTAGATAAGAAAAAAGAAACGGCGATTAATTTCTAAAATAAAAAAAAACAGATCTATTCCGTCTATTCTCATTGTATTATATCGATGAGGTATTCTAGTCTTATTCTAGACAGTAAATGCAGTAAATTGTAAGACGTCATCAACTAGTATTGTAGTAGTATAGGCTTCCTAGAATTCTCTACACTCAGATAAGAATGAAAATGTGCCTATTGATTCATTTGTACCCTGATTCAAATCCAGTTCATTTGCAGTACAATATATAATACTTAGAAATCTTTATTTAAACACAGTACCTATATATATGTTGCCTGATTATTTATGTGAGAAGCTTCAAATTCGCTCAGCCATTGAAAAAGCTTCGCTCGATGTTGACAAATATGAAATCATTGCTATATCAAAGCTCGTAGAACTGATTGACTTTGGGGAAGAAATGTTCTCGAGTGCTAGTCACGTCCCGGAAGAAGGCCTATAATCTAATGATGTGTGTCTTTTATCCACAAAAAATAAAATCATAATGAATTTTTTATTTACATAATAATTGCCAGTGGACCAATCGTGATTAGGTTGGGTACTGACCAATAAGAAAAAAAAAATTTAGTCCTTAAAGTAAGTAGTTATTTAAATTATGATCTAGTTCGCGTCCGAATAAATACATATTTTCCTAGATTGCGACAAAAAAAGTGGAAACTTGAAATGATGGCTCACGCTATGAACAATGTTCTCTCAAGCGACGTACCAGTAAACAGAGCAGCAGCAACATTTCACAACAAACGAACCGTACAACACGACCTTTAGCACTGTTTCATTATGTATGAGATGATGTCATCAGGTTTTTAGAGTTTTCGCCAAGTACTATTATTGAAACTGTGTAAATGGCGCGTGTAATCCACGATGAACTGTCCACGAGTACCTACTTTTTTATCAATACTAATAATAAATCTGTAAGGGTTGGTCATGGAGTAAGTTACTTTGTTTTCAGAGATATCGTGTTTATAGGCTCTATACATGATACTGAAACTAAATTGACCATTTTTAGAATTTTTTTCTGTATGTATGTTCCTCCATAACTCTTAAACGAATTAACTGATTTTCATGAAACTTGGCATATAAATATTTAGACGTAAAGGACACAGGATAGGCTACTTTTTTCTTTTCCAACGCGGACGAACTCGCGGGCACCAGCTAGTATATATAACTCGTGTCACAGTGTGTAACAGTGATTTTTATGAAATTTGTGTATATTCGGTATGTCTGAGAATAGGTTGTAAACTACTTTTTATAGACAATTTTTTTTGGCAAAACATTGGCAAAACGGGGTTAGCTAGTAAAACTATATAAACAAGGTACGAGCGATGCGAAATATTTTAAAGTTTCCAAACTGTTATAGTTTGCATGAAATTCATGAATTTTCCCGCATTACCATAATAGAGCGCACGCCTCAAACGGGATGCACTAAATTGTTTGTGAATTCAAGTTATTTGCGAGCAATTTTAGTTGAATAACTAATCTAATTATTTTAGTGAAACAGGCGTAATCGGTTTTATTAGGGCGGGAATACTTTGTAAGACCAGGGATTACTTTTGTTTAAACTGTTTCCAAAGTTAACAAAATGTCAAATTATTATTAGGTACTTAACATTTTCTCGTAAAAATTTAAGACGTTTATACAGGCTTTTGAACAACTTTTTTATCCAAGTCCCTTCTAAATAGCTGTTCTCTCAAATCCTGTTATGTACCAAAGCAATCTGAAGAAGCTGAAGAGTCTGATTTTTTATGATATTATCTATGTATTTGTACAAATTACTCCACCGCCTGCGGTCTGCCTGACTCTAGAGTTTGATGAACTATATTGTGTGTACCAAGGAACTCTATGGACATACCTACGTTACTTTTCTACTGTTAAAAAAGATTTTTAAACTATCTAATGATTTTAATTTAACAAACACAATAAACTCCATAGAGAGTGCAAACGCACTCTATACATTAGAGTATAGGTGGGGGGACAAAATGTAGGATTTTTGTAATAATTCTGTAATTGTGTATCTATTTAAAGTAGCTAAATTAAGGGCTTCCTTCACCATCTCTGAGTAAAGTGTCAAGTAGGCTAACCGCCATTTAAAGTCACCGGTAAGAAAGCGTATACGAGTTTCACTATCTTCGAGTAGCATTACTCAAGGGTAATATCAATGAAATGAAACAAGATACTCGTAACATTTACTCGCCAATTAGCGTTAATTGAAAAGTAACTAATTAACACTTTACTTGTAGTTGGTGAAAGAGGCCTTAACCTTAAGCATACTAGACAATATGAAGACTGTTATAGTTAAGGTCTGCAATCAATATAAAGTAACTAAACTAAATGTTATTTACTTGATTCGAATAGGTACTTTGTATTGTTAAATTTCGTCATTCCAAAACAATAAAATTGGTAGAAAAAGCCACACAGTTGCTACTGCGCGGTATTAATCCATTTGTAAATTTGTTTTCCCACTCGCGTCTGTGCAAAACAAAGGTTTTACACGTAATTGTTCAAACGAGACTGCTGTTTTATTTAGTTCACTTTATTTGCTTAACAATTTATGCTAACCGGTCTCTGCAGATCAATTTAACAAATTTAACTTAGGGTCTACAATGAAAAATGATATTTCATTATCAAGTATAAAGAAAAGATCAAGTATACAGGGTGTCTTTTCTGTATCCTTGATAATGTGTATGCAAAATTTGATTGCTTGTGAAACTATAACAAAAAAACTCACTGTCCCATTTATAATATAGTTTAGGATCCCACGAACAACAATCTCAAAAATGTTTATGTTACTCATAGCACAAAAACAAAGAAAGATAAGGAGGAAGGAGGATGTTATGGCTGTCAAATAGCAGAAATTAAAATCAGTTTACATAAACCAAAAAAATATCTTAATCCAGTTGTTATATCATACCAGTGTGTCGTAATGTCTGTATTATATAGTTGAGTTCTGTGGCATTTATTTTTATTTATATTTTTACATAAGACTCACCAACATTTGCTCACACATATACACTTACACAATCAACCAGTTAACAAGAAAACTATAACAAACATGTGTGGCAACCAATAACAGCTGAATACCACTTTTAAAGACAATAATTTGACATATTATATACAAAACATAAAAAAATAATTAAAAAACAAAATAAAAAAAATGGGAGGAAAATATACATATAAAAAAGTATTAACAAATTGTATTTCTTGCATAAAATGATTCCAGTTGCACACTCGCTTCTGGTTCCGATTCCGACTTTCCTTTGATACTCGTACTCGTTACAGACATCGGGTTAAAATTCGTTTGAGTTGCTAAGGAGGCTTTGTAAGCTTTAGACTTGCATATACCATGGAAACTGACTGGTGGGTGTTTAGTCTGGATTCTAAAGCTTCGCTAACGATTTATGTAGGAAGTTTTTACAGACAGAGTGCTTTGTAATGCAGAAAGGAAATCTCATTTAAGCTCGAAACTGTATGTAATTAGAATTTTTTAGCTTTAAACACCACTGTAGAATCTATGATGTTTTTCGTTTTAACAGGCGATGGTAGTCACCTACCAAAAAGTAAAACGTCTGTTTTGCATGCCGAACTTAACATATAAAAAAATCTGATACCTTATCCCATATCCTTCTATGGTCGGCAGCGCACTTGTAGCACTTATGGCGTTACTTATGGCGGTGTTATAGCCACCTACTATCAAGTGGACCGTCAGCCTGTCTGTCGACCTTAACATAAAAAATATATATATTAATCTTATTCCGTCTTTGTTCACAGGAACAATTGCGTCAAAGGAAAGAAGCAGAGGAGAGGATCGCAGCGCAGAATGAGTTCCTCCGTACATCACTGCGCGGTTCGCACAAGCTGCAAGCTCTCGAATCGACCCCACCGTCTTCCGGAACCGCTTTCGTCAACGACGCTTATGAAGAGGACGCCAGCGATGATTCCACACAACTTTATGCTCTTGTTGGTGAGTGGAATTCAGCTTAAAAGTATTATGTCTAAATGCGTAAATTATTAAGAGCTTTTTAAATTTGTACTCCGCTTAAGTAGGTTGAATATGTGGACATTATTTAAATTACAACTTATGTATAAATATAATCAGAAAATTAGTTATATTAAATTTGAATTTGAAGCTCTAAGACAGATGTAGGCCAACCAAGACGAGCTGTATTCTGCATAACTCCAACATATGCACGCGTGTTATGCAATAAATTTTAATGTTCTTGTATATATCGCCTATAATATAGTATAGTAATATCGCCTAACGTTTAAAATCAGAATTCGGTCCCAGTAACCTCAGAGAAACTGTAACAAGGTTTTATTCGCCCTTTAAAAAAAGAAATGCTGAACTAATCAATACTAATAATATATCTGTAAGGGTTGGTCATGGAGTAAGTTACTTTGTTTTCAGAGATATCGTGTTTATAGGCTCTATACATGATACTGAAACTGAATTGACCATTTATAGATTTTTTGGCAGTATATATGTATGTATGTCCCTCCATAACTCTTAAACGAATTAACTGATTTTCATGAAACTTGGTAGATAAACATATAGACGTACAGGACACAGGATAGGCTACTTTTTCTTTTTCAACGCAGACAAAGTCGCGGGCGCCATCTAGTATTATATGTCAGTTTAAATAATTTTAAATAGTTTCCATTGACGTACAAAGGAAAGTTAAAGTTTAAAACTATTAATGACAAATATTTTAATTAAAAAAATTTTAATTTAATTATTACATAGAATTTTAATGTTGGCACCGTTTAGCATGCAGAATTTTCTATTCGTCTTATTGGAACAATAACAAAATGTCATCTGGTCATTTCAAATAATTATTAATATCGCACACGTAATGCAAAACAAACACATGCTAATTGTCATTATTGCAGGAAAAATTAAAAGTTCTTTTAAAAAACAGAATTTTATAATTTAGTGATATTACTGTATTATTATAGAAAGGGTTATTTTATAATCTGATAACTACTATTTGTTTAAAATACTTGTAGTTTTTTTTTTTATTTTTTTTTGATTAATGTAAAATAATTTTCTTTTGCATAGCGTTTTTGCAAATATGGTGGTTTTGCATTACGTGTGCGATATTATTATCATTAAGAGAACAATGCAAAATTGTGAATTGATTCTCTATAGAACACTAGTGTAGGATAAAACAGTGAGTCTACTACTCGATGAGTCTATTCTATGAACTCGATCACGCTGACCTGTATTTGTGAGATAGGCTATTATTTTTACAGATGACTGATCAAAGAGTATCAAATATATTACATCCAATGACCACTCACACGGAAATTTATATATCGACATAAAACAAAACTGTACTTAAGTCATTGAGCAGACAATGATCATGTTTGAAGTTTCTTCAACATTCCCTCGACTCTTTCTCAACAAAAAAAGATTGTTGTATTCTCAATTTAAATTTATGTCATTTCGCATACTATCGGGTTAGTTTTTTTTTTAATAGCGTGGTATCTCTCTTCTTAGCACCTGCAGCACCTATGTCGTAAGGCGTTGCCATCAAGTGGATCATCAGCCTACCAACCGACCTTTACATAAACAAGATACTTAGATCTGAAGATTTCTAACTTGGATTAATTAAAAATCGTATTTGTTTTATAAATTTTAGAATTAAAGAAGTAATTTCTAATTCATAGCACATGTTCATGTCGATTCCATAATTCACCAACAAAACACGTTGTTGTGGTGAACCTAGTATAAAAGGGGCTACTTAAACTTAACATAGCATTTAGGCATTCAAAAACTTCCTAAACATTTGAAATGTTATGTCAAAGCGTGTTTTAACAAAATAAATTGTTTGCAGATTATCAAGAAGTATGTGCGGCGCTCAACCGGGTTCAAAAGGCGCTGAGTTCAAGCGGCGAGTCCGCTCTGGCCGCAAGGGTTGCGGGGGCGGCCAGTACTTTACAATGTACTGCGCTACGAACCGCCCTTTCGACTAGGACTGCCGTTTTAACCGCTACCAGGCATAAAAGACTAGGTCTCACACCACCTTACACGCATCGCGCAACTGATCGACTGAAAGATGTAAGTAGCAAGCAGATTTAAGAATGGGTATAAAGCAAACAAAATTTGTAATTTCACTCGCGTGGCCCCTTGGACATGACAGTGACACAAAATACGTACAACTACGCACATGCGACGGAAGATAGCGCATCTCACTCAATAAAAATGTTATAAGTGCCAAGAGTATTAAATATTAATTATTCGTAAACTACAATGTCAAATGAAAAATTGTTACATACAGCCTTAGATAATATGTGAAGTGAAATTACTGATACACTTTTAGCTTTGTAATGTGTGTCATTTTGAAAATAAAACTAAAATCGATGGAAATGAGAGCTCACTTGGTCATTTTTTTCTATCGAGAAAATTTCATTATATTATGTTTTCTGTTACAGTCGTCACTTTCATTTATAATGTATTTATCTATTTAAAAAAATAATTAAATTAAATTTTGTTTACTTAGATAAAATTCAAATCTAGGATTGGCTATTTCTCTTTATACCCGCTCTTAAGTAGTGGCAGGGCACACTGCGTCGCGGTGGTTCTTGGGGCCTAGCCAAGATGCAAACGCTTCGTTGCGTACTTCGGAAACGAAGAGAGAACGTTAAGAGAAAACTGTGATTGGTCAAAAATTTATTTTGACGTTACAACAACCGTTGAGTAATAAATGAGAAATGTAACGCCTGGGTCAATCAACTATTTTACCCACACTTTGCTGTCCCCGACCATTTTTTATTGAAATACGTTAATTGGTTATAGTTACACACATAACGAATACAACAACGGTATCTAAGATTATTAGGCACCACGGGAAACTTGATTACGTTCTCGAAAATCTTTAATTTCCATGAAATTTTATGGTAACTCAGTAGACGAAAAATTTGGTCCATACAAAATATTCCTGTCCGAAGACCACATTCACCATGTGAACTTTCATTTTAAATAACCTTATTCTTCTTGCTTTCGGTTAATTTTTATTATACAACAAGTTAGGATATTATAGTTTATCGTGTGCATAACAAAATAGAAATAGGTCCAATCACTTTTCCAGAAAAAAATATCTAAACTGTGTCCCTTACTCGAATGATTTTACCTTCGTGTGCTGAGTTACCCTCGTAAATTTCACCCGGGAACACATAGATGGCACTGTTTGCCATAGGTAGCTTCATTTGTGTTTGCTTTCGCTCGTATGGCGCGGCGGTGTCCTTTGATAGCGCCGTTGAGCCGCCAGTCCTCGAAGAACGCTCAGAGGGAGTGCGTGCCTTTTTGTGTCGTCTACTGAGTGACCGCGATTTTTCAATGTAAGTTTATTATTTATTTAATATAATCAGATGTTTTTGCAGTACCTAACATATGTTTTCGATTAAAGTTTACGCCGAGTACCATAATCAAATTATAATGTGCTCTTTTCGTAAAAATACTCCGATTGTCTGCTGAGTTACTTGTATACTGAGTTACTTTGGCGGTAACTCCATAGACATTCTTGGTAACTCCTAAGACATTTACGTACTTAGTGAGATTAGCATGTAGCACTTAAAGTAAAATTGACTCCACAATTGTCTCTCCCTAGTCCCTATACAGCATATCGAGGGACCGTGACATTTTTTACTAGGTATATGGAGAGGGTACCTAACAGAAAGAAAAAATATTTTATTATATTCAATTAATGATTATATCGTTGATTGTTTGTTTACCGACTCGAAATTAGTTACTTACATTATTTTAGGAACTTACATTATTAATATGAAAAAGGTTCATTTTATTTTTTGCTTTTCTGTTTTTTTTTTATTGTACATTGACTTTGTTTATTATGACTAAAGTTGTAGTAAAAAACCTATATATACAATTATAAATTGGAGATAATATTTTCAGAAATACTATTTGACCTGAAATGGCGCGACTATCGGCGGCTGAAAAACAAAGGAGGTACAGGGAAAGACTCAAACAGAACACCGAAAAATATGAAGAAGCTAAAAGAAAGCACCGTGAACACTACCATAAAGTTAAACGGCTTGCAAAAGACTTGACACCTATTGAAAAAAAACAAGCAAACGTCATCTGGAAGTTGAGACAAAGAGAATACAGAAAGAAGAGGAAGAATTTACAATTGATCTTAGATGCAACACCACCAAGTTCCCCAGTAAGCGTACTCAATTTTCACAATGCGTCACCAACACCATCGGTGGCATCAATAGCATCCCGAGAACGCGGACAAAAGAAAATAAGAAAAGATAGAAGTAAAGTACATAGAGTGAACAAAAAATTACAAGAAGAAAACAAGAAGTTGAAGAAAAACTGTGAGAAGTACAAGAAAAGGCTGAATAGATATAAAATAAAAGAAAGAGAATCTCAAGATCAGAAAGAGAAACAAAATTATAAGCTATTGACAAATTCGATTAAAGAGCGATATGAAAGGATTAAGAGCCATAAGGAGAAAGGATTGTTCAAAAACCTCTTGAAAAGTGATAATATAGAAAAATCCAGAAAGAAAACACAATTACTACGAGAAACATTGGGAATAAACCGACAGTACACTAAAAAGAAAACGACACTACGCACCTTGCTACTTAAGAAAAAAATTCATAAATTTTTCCTGCGTGATGATGTCTCCAGAGCTACAGCTGGGAAAAAAGAAACAGTGACGCAAAACCGCGAGAAAGTACAGAAGAGGTATTTGTTGGACACAATGCGAAATTTATACAGAGATTTTAAAGAAGAAAACATTGGCACGACTTGCTCATATTACTATTTTACAAAGAACCGACCGTTTTACGTCAAAAGTGCATCAGTCGATGCTAGAGAAACGTGCTTGTGTAAAACTCATGCCAACATCACGTACAAGGCTCTAGCACTGAAAAAACAAGGTATCCTCAAAACCAACGATTTAAATGCAATTATCAAAAGCACAGTTTGCAATGACCGGTCTAAGGATTGTATGTACAATAATTGTGAGACATGCAAAGACAAAAAGATGGAATATATTGAAGAAAAAGTAACTGGAGTCATAAAGTACAGTGAATGGATAAGAAAGGAAGAAAAGTATGAAAATGGTGGGAAAACTTTCAAGTCAAAGAAGAATGTGAAAGAAGAACAATCTGTTGATACTGCGCGTTTATTGCAAACATTTGAGGAAGATATTATCCGCTTTAAGAAACATGTTTATAATATCAAAACCCAGTTTCACAATTTTCGGGAGTGCCTAAACGATCTTCAACCTAATGAGTGCGCAATTATAGTTGATTTTAGTGAAAACTATAATTGTAAATATCACGAAGAGGTCCAGTCTCACCATTTTGGAGGCTCTCGAAACCAAGTGTCCTTGCATACGGTTATGGTTTATACGTACGATACCGAAAATAAATATGTAGTGAACCCTTTTTGTACAATTTCTTCTTCAAATTGTCACCAGCCTGCCGCCATCTGGACACACTTAGACCCGATTTTGCAATGGGTAAGAAATAAACATGAAGTTGTGGATACAATTCATTTCTTTTCCGATGGACCGTCAACACAATACAGACAGAAGCAAAATTTTTATTTGCTTTGCACAAAATACTTTGACTATGGATTTGCTGCTACCACCTGGTCGTTCTTCGAAGCGGGCCATGGTAAAGGTCCTGCGGATGGAATCGGAGGTTTTCTGAAGCGCACTGCTGATAAGATTGTCGCCACAGGTACGGACATTCCTGATGCACAAGAATTTATGAATAAATTGAATGGCGCCAGTAAAATCAAGCTATTCCTAATAGAAGAAACAGCTATTAAACAAATTCAAGATGAGCTGCCAAAATCGATCCCACGACTTATTGGAACTTTACAAGTCCATCAAATATTTACAGAAGAACGAAATTCGTTGAAGTACAGATGGCTTACCTGCTTTTGTAAATCGTCGAAAAGAGGTTTTTGTGACTGTCTCAACCCCAAAACATATAGACTGAATATCGAGTCTGTGAGTTCCGCGACAGAAGTGACAGTCGAACCTGTAAGACCAGAATGCGTGGAGATCTCGAAAGAAGTGAGTTTGGAACCTTCTGGATATTATTCTCCAGATGATGAAGTGCCGCTTGCCGTACTGAAAAATATTCAAAATATACCGCCTCGTCCGAGTATTTATCGAGCAATTTATGGATCTTCATCTGATAGTGATAGTGAAGAGCCAGAAAAAGAGCATGACAAAGAAAATAACAAACATAGATCGATGGGCGATGCTAGATTTGAAGATTTTCATTCAGCAGGACCACTGGCTACGACGAGTAATAATGGAGCTCCCCCACTGGTGTCAGCTGGTGATTTTCTGCACGTGTTTGTGTATGGCGTTAACAAGAAAAAGAAAATATATTCTTACGTGTGCAAAGCCTTAACTTCTATTGAAGAAGACGGCGAAGTGAAAGTTATGTTCCTACGGGTTGCTAGTGACGATGCAAAGGCGTTTAAAATTGATATTAATGATGTGAGCCATGTCAGTTATGAAGACATTATAAAAATCTTGCCAACACCGGCCTTATTGGGAAAAGGGCAATACAAATTTGAAACCCCGATTGACGTTTTCGAAATGTGAGATTGGATCCGAAATTATTGATATTGTTGATTTATGTTAATTTTTTAATTTTTATCATGTTTTCCGTAATTATGTTATTTTTTTAGTTTTTATCACAAATTATCGATAAGTTTATTCAATTATATGCCGTCCATTGGTAAACAACCAATATTTTTATAGTAGTATGTCTTAGGTGTTACCCAAATTTGTCTCTGGAGTTACTTACTGTCCCAAATATTTTAACATTATTTACGATCATAATATGCTAATTTCTTTCCATTATATCTTTATATTACCAGTACTTTATTCTAACAATTGGCTAGCTTCTATAAATAGTTCATTTGTATTTGTAATTCTTTTTTACTTAGTTTTATTAAGAAATAGCTATTATTTTTTTGTATAACGGTAACGCAAAAGACCAATGTTAGTTAGTTTTGTACTTAAATTTAAAAATACTATGAAGACTGATTTTGCCAAAATATTTGATTATGCATGCAAGACCAAATAAATAATAATGAATAATGTTTTCGTGTTTCATTCACCATTTATGTAACGCTGAATGCAGGTAACTCAGGTGACAGTTTTTAGGGTATCTGTTGTAGTTTTTTTCTAAAAACTGTCTTAAATACGAATTTTCGTCGCTGCCCTTCTAGGTTATTAAAGGAGACGATATATCTAATGCCCTAATCAAATTAAAATAAAGGAATATTAATGTTTATTTTTCAAAAAAAAATATTTCTGAACTGTCCTTAGTGTGGGTAAAATAGTTGATTGACCCGCCTATAAACAAAGACCGCCATGATTTTTTTGTACTAGAGCTCACTTCAATCTTCATTAAAGCAACGACTCTACTCATATCCTTCTAGATGTTGCACGCATTCCTCGGTGGCGGTAGTCACTAAAATGAAACAGGTTGTCAACCCGCCTGCCTCCCTTTACTATTAAAATTTGATAATTTAAACTTTACGGAATTTAATTACATATTTTTTTCAGTGTATGGACGTACTGTCAGCGCATACTTCTTCAAGAGGTGAATCGTCGGCCATAGCTGCAGAATTGCTGTCGATCCTCGGCGGACTCGAGTTGGAGAGTTTAATTCAAGCGCACGATCAAGCCGCTGCTCTACTCGATCCCGCTTCCTTTAGTAGGGGCAAGAGGCAAAAGGTAAAAAAATGTATTTTTACTACTAGTAGTTTTATTTTTATTACTACTAGTACTCGTATTTTTTCTAAAATATTTAATTTAGTTAGTATAAGAAGTGGGCGTATTTAAGTAGTGCAGTGTTCTTCACAAAAGAGCTGAATACTTCCTACCTGTTCGATCAAATTCAATTCCCAAAAAAAAAAAAAATACTACCAGTATCATCACACACACAAAACTTAATAAAACGAAATTTAATAATGAATATTGTAAAAGTTGTTATCAATACTATTGTCATATCTAATTAATAAATTAACTACAGATGAAGGTAGGATCACAAAAATATATAAAAAAAATACACTTTTTAAATATTAAATTCGAAAAATAATAATATTAAAATTTATTATAATAAAGAGAGAGTATTGTAACTGATATAATCTTTTTCCTGCAAATTATCCGCAAAAAAATCTGAACTTTCCTCATTTATTGCTTTTTTTCACACATCAAAATTAGTTGCGTTATTTATACCTATAGACATCGAAATACGCATTGCATTGCATGGAATTTGCGTCACAAATGCCAAAACGGCACATAAAAAGAACGCCTTTGACAGAATCATGGCGGACTCTTGCCTTCACGCGTCAATGGTAAAAGGTAGTAACGATCAACTTCTACTATTTCATTTTAAACTCTAATGGGTTGACGTAAAGTCACATTTTCTTTAAATTACGTACTTATTATTATGTTTGTTTTGTTATAAATGACAGTTCATGCTCTACGCATAAGTATGTCACTTTTAAATGTTCCATAAAATTCGTTGTGTTTTGTATGGCACGCGGGTTCCATGTAGTAGTAGTTTGATGCTTATAGAAGATAAAAATATGAATTAATTTTGTCTACATGTTTTTTTTTTTTTTTTACAATTTTAGACTGGTAACAACATAAACCACAAGGGTGAAGAGAAAACGCTGCCGCATTCACCGGAAGACCCCGGCGAACAAATCAAGGTCATCACCATTGAAAAGACTAATGAACCACTTGGTAAGTCTATTTTCTTGAGATCATCGTTTGACGACACGTTTGGCCTAGTGGCTAGTAACCCTAGCTGTTAACCAAACGATCGCGGGTTCGAATCCCGCTAGGGGCAAATGTTTTATGTGTTAACATTTACCTTTGTACCTGAGTCATGGATGTTTTGTATTTATAATAATGTATGTATTTACAAAAAAAGTAATCTACTATATCAACTGTCTGGTATCCATAATACTGTGCTTTAGTTGCTTACTGTGGAACTATACATGGTGTTGTGTGGAATGTGTGAAAATATTTATTTATTTATTTATTTATCTACGATCCATATCGCTGCTTAAAAACTAAAGGGCCATAAAACAAATAAATTCAAAAATACAATCACAATCCTTCATATTGTATGTTTCAAAAAGACTTAAATGGTTGTTTTATTCCATATTTAGTATATTTTGATCATTTTTTATATATTCAAAAGTAACTTATATGCTTATATCTCTTCTAGTATTCAGTTTATTATAAAAGTACTTAAAACATTTAATGCTATTTAAAAATACGCTTCTAACGATACTTGAAAATATGTATATATTTGAGGAGCTGGGGAACAGAAGCGGACTTGTCCCTATAATTGATTTTTACACTAGACCAAAAATTCTGAATTTGATAGTTATATGTTAGCTGAAATTTGTGCGTTTTTATATAATGTAGTCTATTGTATAAAAAGGCCAATAGCCTACTTTTAGTCACAGAAATGCCATAGCTTTTTTTAAAAAAAAAAAAGAAATTTAAATGGACAAGTCCGGTTTTGTTTGGTAACGATGGACAAGTCCTGTTATGATTGAAAAAGCCAAGGACATGTCTGGTTATGAAAAAAAAAAATTGTATCATGGTTTTTTTTTGTTAAAATTAATTATACAATGGACTTTTTGATGGACCAAAAAAAGCTTACATTTTTGTCCGGTTTTAATTGAAAAAAAATTCCTTCTTTGAAAATTCTTATTTGAAAAAATATTTTCTATAGGATCTGACCGCTTTTGATTGACAATATATCAAGGGTCGATAGATATGCACTCATAGAGCCAAAAAAAAAAAAATAAAAAAAAAAAACAATAAAATAGGACAAGTCCGCTTTTGTTGCCCAGCTCCTCATTTGATATAATATATATATCTAATAAGAAAAAAATAGACAAAAATAATTTATTTATTTTTTCTATTAGCTCTCCTGTAAAAAGTGTAATTTTGATTTGTGGCCCTTTAGTTTTTAAACCAGCGATATTGTTTGATTTCATTATATTATTATGTATGATGTTGATTCCAGGTGCTACAGTGAGGAACGAGGGAGAGGCGGTGATAATAGGCAGGATAGTGAGGGGAGGGGCGGCGGAGAAGTCTGGTCTGCTGCACGAGGGGGACGAGCTGCTCGAGGTGAACGGAGTGGCGATGAGGGGCAAGTCGGTCCACGAGGTGTGCCAGGTGTTGGGCGCGCTCAGTGGCACGCTGAGCGTGGTGGTGGCGGCCAGGGGGCAGCCCAGGGTCCCGGCTGCCCCCGCACACCGAGTGCTGCACGTGCGAGCCCACTTCGACTACGACCCCGAGGACGACATCTATATCCCCTGCAGGGAGCTAGGTAACATATATAGCTAAAATCAAATCAAATCAAAATATTTATTTATCAATTAGGTTTCTACAAGAAACTCTCATGATCGTCATTAAAAATTTAAATTTACCAGGGTTTCGGAAAAAAGCCAAGATGACGATCTTGAGAAGATTAAAAAAAAACTATTAGATTAAAAAATGTTTATATTAATTTTTAACAGAAATAAAAACAAAAATATAATTAGAAAAAAAAAACATATAAATTCCACAAGCGTAACCACAGATAGATATACTTACATATTAGAGAGTTAAAATTAATAACAAACTATACAAAAATTAAAAATTAAAACAGAATTTAAAAAAAAATAATTATACAAATCATTTATTATAAATATTAATTATAAATAAGACCGCATTTCTCAAAGTATGGGATGAGCCCTGAAAAATAGAACTATATGAACATAACATTCTAATAGGATATTATGTAGTTCTAGGACTATATCACACATTTAGTTTTAGCAGCTTTACAATACCCACTTAATTTCTATTTTTTTACTAGTTGTGACGTCGCTGTAATCTTTTATGACTGACAAAGATATAGTCATGAGTCAGACAGAACATCTCTCTTTTCAATGCTTGAGACAGTGTCTAATCTAATAGGTATCATGATTTATCGAAATCAACATATAAAAGTTTCTTGTAATAAATAGGCAAATAACAGGTAATTTTATAATAAATATTAAAAAACAATAATCAGGTAATAGGTATATAATAGGTAATTTTATGATAAAATTAAATGTATACTGAATAACATGTTTTCTTGTTGAAATTAATTAAACCGGTTTTAGATATTTATACTATAATAACAATGATGCGGCAAAGTGAACTCTTAAGGAAGGTTCAATATTATAGTATATAATATAGTACTACTCAGTATAATATGTACTTATAATATTGAACTTCAATTATAGTACTCAGTATGTAGTAATAATACAACATAGTAAATCAGTAGCCAAAAAAAAAACGATCAAAAGAAAATTATAATACTTCCATTGAGTTCTAAAATATCGGTTCAAAAATATAAAATATCACTCTTCTAAGTTATATTTTAATTTATTTTACAGGAATAAGTTTCCAAAAGGGAGATGTGCTGCACGTGATCAGCCGGGACGATCCAAACTGGTGGCAGGCGTTTCGCGAGGGCGAAGAAGACCAGAGTCTAGCTGGTCTCATACCAAGCCAGGCTTTCCAGCACCAGTGAGTATTTCTTTTCGTATTGAAAATGGATAAATAGAACTGTACTAATTTAAGATTTGTATTTTTGTTTGTAATGACTAAACTCAAAAATTACTGGATCGCGGACGAAGCCGCGTACAACAGCTAGTTTCAATATAATGTTAATTATCCCTGCAACAAAATTGATCTCCCTTCACTTTGTGTGTCGTCTAATGCTAGTAAGTGGTATGCGATGTTTCAGACGCGAATCGATGAAGATCAGCCTGGCGGGCGAGGCGGCGGCGAAGGAGAGGCCGCGCAAAGGCGGCACGCTGCTGTGCGCGCGCAAACCGCCGCGCAAGAAGAAGGGCAAGAAGGCGAGCAGCGAAGCGGGCTACCCGATGTACGCGGCGGACGCGGACGAGCCGGAGCCGGAGGAGATCCTGACGTACGAGGAGGTGTCGCTGTACTACCCGCGCGCGTCGCACAAGCGGCCCATAGTGCTCATCGGCCCGCCTAACATCGGGCGGCACGAGCTGCGGCAGCGGCTCATGGAGGACTCGAGTCGCTTCGCGGCCGCAGTCCCGCACACGTCGCGCCCGCGCAAGGAGCTCGAGGTGCCCGGACAGGACTACCATTTCATCTCGCGCACGCACTTCGAAGCGGACATCCTCGACCGCAAGTTCGTCGAACACGGCGAGTACGAGAAGGCGTACTACGGTGACTATTTTTTTTAAATTTTTATGTTAATTTCGACAGACAGGCCATTAGATGCTGCAAGAGCCCATATGTTATTTCATGGTAGTGAAGAATTTAACAATTTGCTATTAATTATTATTCCATTACAAAATATGTCAAGAATATTTACGAAGTAAAAGGAGTCTAAGAAAGAGTGTTGTTACAGTAAATTCCATTCGAAGGTGTATTTTTAATATTCAATATTAAAATAACCTGAACTGTCGTTTTTATGTGTTGTGGTTTACAACAGGCATTTCTGTGTTTTCAGGAACATCGTTAGAAGCGATCCGAGAAGTGGTGAATTCGGGGAAGATATGCGTATTAAATCTTCATCCGCAGTCGTTGAAAATACTCCGGAATTCCGACCTCAAGCCGTACACCGTGTTCGTCGCGCCACCTAGCCTCGAAAAACTGCGCCAGAAGAAGATTAGAAACGGAGAGGCTTTTAAGGTTGGTTCATTGAGATTGGTTTTTACTTTACACGTAGCTACAGGTGAACTGGACTTTACAAGTTTATTGGAATAATTAAATTAGGTACTTCAATTAATAGAAACCTAATATTTTGGTCCTTCACGACGGATACTTTATGGTAGGCGGCTGCTGTCAACAAGTAACGCCACAGGTGTTGCAAGTGTGCCGCCGACCATAGTAGGATGGAAGGGATAGAGATCTGGTATCCCTTACTTACAGAAACATTACAGCACACATGTCATTGTGTAAGGGCGTGGTTACTGCCAATGACTGTGTTGCTGTCACTACTAAAGCGCAATGTGGCCTGCCACTACTAAAATGCTCCTTACTGTTCTCACACCGGATTATTAATGTCTATATGGAATAAATTATGTTAATAGTTATTTTTCAAAAGACCTAATATTTCTTATAATCAGTGGAACTACAATTAAAACAACTGCTGTAGCTGTGGACTAACGTTAAGCGCTCAATTCTAACTCAATTCTAAGAGGTTACATGAATCATCAGCCAATGATTACTATCATTGTTTTTTCAGGAGGAAGAATTGAAGGAGATAATAGCGACGGCGAGAGACATGGAACTGAGATGGGGCCACTTGTTCGATATGATAATCATAAACAATGACACACAACGTGCCTATCAGCAGCTCTTGAACGAGATCAATAGCCTGGAGAGAGAACCGCAATGGGTGCCGGCGCATTGGCTCAAGCACACCTAGCGGACGATCAACCGCGTTGCTTGCGACCACACAGAAAGACTGACCCGACACGAACAACACGCCACAGGACAGGAAACTGTAGTAGACTGTGCGAGGACAGATGATGCAATTGTTACTAAACGCGGTGACACGTTACTGGAACGAGGTGTTTGCGTTATGATAATGTTGTGGGAGTTGATGGGGCAAATGGTTTTGCGCTTGTTGGTGTCCTTCAAGGACGCGAGCGAGAATCGGTTTAGTTTAGGAAGGCGGTCGGCGATTGAGGGTATGAGTATTAGTATTTGTAACGGCGAAGCGAGTAGTGAAAAACGTATGAATAAAGATCCTGAGTTGGTAGATCAAAATATAGAATTTAGCGAAGTGTTCCCTGATATAGCTTATTTAGTTAGGGATGGTGATCGATTTGTTAACGTTGACAAGAAAACTAGATCGGTCGCTTGAATTCGATGATTTCGGTGATTCGATTTTCGAAATATTCCGCAGTAAATGATATGAATAAATCTGACCCCCCATTTTTTTTTTTTTTTAATGTGCGAAAAATTAATTATGAATAATAAAATATTGTTGCGTCGAGAGAAAATTTTATCATTATGTAATCTAATCATATTGACTGTAGTATCAAATATATTTGGTTTTCGTATCGAATATAAAAATTTTCTCGTCGTTTATACTGGCAATACTTAATAAATTATAATAATTTGTCGTCGACAAAATGTTAAGTTGGTGTATTTTTGAGTTAGTAATTTTGTAAATAAATGATGAACTCTATGTGTGTTTGGCTGGTTTTTCGTTTTGAATATAATATTATAAAAAAAATGTACTGCCTTATTCGTAAATGTTATGTAATTATAAATTCCTAAACAGTTTTTACACTTGTTAACATTTCATTTGGAGGAAGGTTCTTTCTTTTCATTCATTTTAAACTAAAGTTGAGTTATACATTAATATAATGTATATTTTCCGCATAAACCTAGAAAAAACAACGGACTGAGTGCTGTCATTAAAGTGAAGCACCGTAAGAGCGGCTCATTTTTATGTGTGCGTGTGCGTTTTTACATGTGAAAAGTCATTCCTTGTTCTTTTTTATCATGTAAAGTGCTACAGGAACAACATTTCACGACGCAGGTGGCATAATTAAATAGTTATTTTAATTACTCATTACGTGTGCATTAATCAACGCTAGCAGCGTAATGGCGGACGCCGAGCTTACTATGGTTTGTATGTGTAAATACACGGTACCGAGCTTACTACGGTGCTTCACTTTATTAGTACCTATTATATATGGAATTCCGTCCGTTGTTTTTTCTAGGTTCATGATTTGCCGTTAATTTTGTCAAATAATTCTTGTGACTATTGTACGCAAATAACTATTGTACGCAATTTTGGCCTGTTATCAGTAACAAGTGTCTAACGACTCCAAAGACCAGCTGTAATCTATGGTAGTTTTAGACCATTTTAAAGGTCAGTGAGGTATTACTGATATTGGATAAAATGATTTACATTGTATTCTTTACACTGTGTGCTAACTGTCCTTTCAGATTCTATAAGATTCTACCTACATTTTCTTTAAAAACTGACACAAAACTTTTGACGTTCTAGAAAAAGTTTAACACAGAACAAAAAATGTTGGACACACAAGTTAACTGTCATATTCTTGTTTCGAAAGATATCTAAAGAAAGAAAAATCAAATGTAAAGATTAAAGAAGTAAATTAGTGCTTTTAAAATTCTCTAGTCATTGTTGACAGTCACGAAAATACGCAAATAAATCTGATATTTCACAAAATTATTTCTATACGTATTATCTAACTAAGGTTTGAACGAAGGTTATTTTTTTTTTTTTCAAAAAATAAAAAAAACTAGCTCAATGAGATTCGTATTTAATCTGCTCAATTTAAAAAGAACCTTATAACTATTGTTACTTTTTGAATAATATAATTTTATATAACCTATTTTTATGTGTAAACTTAAAATGAGCACTTTCTCTTATAAACTTCAGATAAAGTCCAAATTTTTCTATTTAATTCAAACTAAATAAATAGACATTAGTCGTAGAGATGCTATAACAGTTAATTGATAATGAAACGCCAACAATAAATGAATGGAATTTATGACTTCTACTTATTAACGATAAATAATTAGATAGTTAAAAAAAAAACTTAATAAAATTGCGTGAAAAATACTTCTCTGTCGCCTTGATAAGTACCTAGTTCTATAAATTAGAACGAAATTAGTATTCTCGACATTTTTCTATTACAAGAATTCAGTAGACGAATATTTAGAAAATGTTTATTAAGGTGGTGTTTCATCAGAGGCGACTTTTGATATGAAGATAAGTTCGCGATGAATTAAATGTCAAACGACAAAGCATTTCATTGGAAGTCGCCTCTAAGGAATGATCATCTTTGAACCGTGGAGAATAGAGGTAAGGAGTACCAACTTAACTAAAAAAAGTGACAAGCTAAAAGCATTAAATAGTGGTTCATAAATTGACCAGAATGACGCTAGTGTAGCATTGGTGGATTGATATGATTGGTTGGTTTCGTAGTTCATGAAACCACCGTAAATAAAATGCTACTAGAGCGTCACGCCCCACAGCGCCCCCTTTATTGAGTGTATTCGACGGACGCGTCGGACACTTTCTCATGGGCCTCCTTACCTTTACCCTCCATACTTTGAACAAAGTCCAGTTTAAAAGAAATTCCGCTAAGTATAGTGCGTAGTGTGCAATGTTAACTAAACATGTAATCAATACCTACCATACAATGACATATCTGATTTTTATAATATACCTATTTCAAATTAATATAATCCAATGAAAAAAAAAAATTCCTTTTTGGCCAATTTACCGTTTAAACGTATATAGACATTTTATATAGTGAATAGACGCAACTTTGGTGTTTATCCGATGTTTACCGCTTTTCAATTTTTTCTACGGTTTATAATTGTAACTTACTATGAAAAAAAAAACCGGCCTCTTAAAATTATATGGGGTGTTTGCAATAATCAAAATACTATGCATAATACTAATCATAACTGGAAAAATAATAATTTATAGCTATTAGCGAGGATGTAAAAAAAGTGCGGACATGTAAGACTCAGGACTCTTTTAGACACTGACCAATTTCTATAGATCACAAACTAACCTATGTTGCCAATAAATCCAATGTGCCAAGATACTTAAAAAAAATCCATAGCTAGCACCCAGAATTCAATATAAATGTTGCTATATCTTCAGTTGTTTTACATATCGCACCTTCGGCAAGACAAGGGCATAACTGCACTTTTTATACTTTTACAGGCGAGCTATCTAAAGTTAATTTTTTTGCTTTCAGTATCGTATTATTCTGCTTATATTGCTTTTAAATAATTCTTCATCAAATAAGCCCCATAGTCTTGTAAATATTTTTTTTAATTTAATAATGTTTTTAAGACATTTCGGCATTTATTTTAAGTTTCTCATTTTAAAAAAGTTATGCCCTTGTCTTACCGAAGGTGCGATACCTATATGAATTTAAAGTTGTGTACTAAAACGACATAATATTACCTATGCCTTTGAACATTAGCCAATGAAATGTTAGTATGTTACACAAATATATATTACCTTAAAATTTTTACTTTTTAAGTTGTTTTTATAAAAAAAAAGGTTTCGCTTCTCTTACTATCAGTACATAATATTTTGATTTATTATTATCTACGAGTAAATTAAGATTTTGACAAATAGAGGTAGATATGTCCCCCATTTAATTTTGTTACGAATTTGAAATTTTTATAGCGATTAACCCGCGAATTCCATTTTCATTTAAAGTTCTCAAATAAGTACCAATTTTTTTATGTATAAAACTGAACTTTATAAGTTAAAATTGTCGCAAATGCAAACAAACATACGATACGGCGGAGTTACAATAGTTTTATACAAGATTCCTCTCGCACAATTTACGTGATAATAGGTAAACAACTAGCGAGCTGAGCTGAGCTAACTCTGAAGCTGAGCTGAGCTGTGCTGAGCTAAGCTGAGCTAAAGCTGAAGCTGAGCTGAGCTGAGCTGAAGCTGAGCTGAGCTAAGCTGAGCTGAGCTGTGCTGAGCTAAGCTGAGCTTAAGCTGAAGCTGAGCTAAGCTGAGCTGAGGCTGAGCTGAAGCTGAGCTGAGGCTGAGCTGAAGCTGAGCTGAGGCTGAGCTGAAGCTGAGCTGAACTGAGCTGGGCTAAAGCTTAGCTGAGCTGAAGCTGAGAAAAGCTGAGCTGAACTGAGTTGAGTTAAAGTTAAAGGATTATTTATATTATAATATGTCTACTTCCAGTCCAAAAGAAGAATATTTATAATAATTAGCTAACTTTCATCAGAGTTCTCGCTGACGTGAATGATAAAAACGTAGCTTATGATGCCTCGCCTCTCCTTGCCTAGAGTTCAAGCTATTTCCACAGAAAATTTTATCACAATCAATTCAATAGTTAAAAAGTAAAAATACACAGTTAATTTCGCGTTTACCATATTAGAAATAAATAGATTATTTTATTCGCTGTTCAGCTAATGTAAGGTAGTACATATGTTTTTTTTTTTAAATAGACTTGCTTAAATACTTTTTGGAAATAATTTATGTCAGTTTTAGTACGTAATCATTGAAATATTTGAATTAAAACCTGCAGTGGACGCTTCTAATCATTCCAAAAAATTAAGTGCCAAATATAGGTGGCCACTAAGAATAGTGAGGTCATTGTTCTTTTTTTTAATTAATTATATACATACATATGTATCACATTTTATGTATATTAAGTGTATAAATATATATAGTATGATGACTCATTACCATTCCGTTTTCTCTATTAATTTTGTATCGTGTCATATACGTATGTGAGTCGAAATTTGTATTCATCTGTTAGGTATAGACTAGGATCAGTAGTAACCTGTCAAGGTGCTAAATCGAACTTGTTTGTTCTATGTTATTTTTGTGTAATTTTTCTGTCCTGTTGACGATGTGCATGCTTGAATTCGAATTTCGAATACATTCCAAACTCAAACAACAATAATAAGTAATGTTATGAATTAAATCTTTCGTAATTTAAATTCCGTGCACATAATCAATAAATAAAAGTAAAGTGGATTTGTTGAGACTTCACAGAATTGATATTATCTTATTTATAAAATAGTCCTGTAAATAATTTATTAACATTTGAAGAAATGAAAATATTATAAATAATTTGTTAATAAATAGGAGCAAACAATTTAATGTAAATAATAGAGTATTAAATTTAATATCAGATAAAACGTTTGTTTTATTTGTTTTTTTTTTTACTAGCTGAAACCGGCAACGCTTCGATGCGGTGAACGCGTGGGGCGCGCGCGTTTCTGGACTGCTTTATATTAAACTAGCTGCTGCCCGCGACTTCGCCTTCTTAACTTTGTAAATTATATACTAAAACCTTCCTCGAGAACCACTCTATCCATTGGTGAAAACAGCATAAAAATCGGTGCATTAGTTTTTGAGTTTATCGCGAACACATACGCGACGGGGGGCTTTGGATTATAATATGTAAGGAATATAATATATTTTTTGTTTTCTAAAATAAAGGAAGGCTAAGTTACTCCTTATAATAAAAGCTATATTTTAGTGAAAGTCCCGTCAAAATGGGTCCAGCCGGGGTAAAAAGAGAGACAGAAAAAGAGAAATTAAATTAATTTTTTTTTCTATTTAAAAATAATAATAAAAAATTCAACGCCTGACAAAGTATTATGAGCAATAAAGATTGAATAAAGGCGAAAGCTTGTTTCAAAATAATTTTTCTGAAATTAAATTATTTCGTGAATTTCTGACATTTAGTACAAAAGCTTATAGCAAAAGGAAATCAATCAATACTAATAATAAATGTGTAAGGGTTGGTGATGGAGTAAGTTACTTTGTTTTCAGAGATATCGTGTTTATAGGCTCTATACATGATACTGAAACTAAATTGACCATTTTTAGAATTTTTTCTGTATGTATGTATGTATGTTCTGATTCTACTGATTTTCATGAAACTTGGTAGATAAACATTTAGACCTACAGGACACAGGATAGGCTCCTTTTTTTCTTTTTCAGCGCGGACGAAGTCGCGGGCACCAGCTAGTAATTATATAAATGTGTAAATGAAGTTTGTTTCTCATAATTTAATTTGAATTTACCGCGTTTAAACTTTTTAGTAGGTATACTTACGAGTATGTAGTGCGTTTCATACTCCGACCGAGTAATTTGATATTTCTGTGTCGCAAGTTTTTGAACATACCAAAATAGTGATGTCACTTATTAAAAATTAATTGGACTTATTAAAAACCTTCGGTTTTATAAAACCGTAATTAATATTCTATAGAACATTAATTAGTTTAGAGTTAATAGTTTTATTAATAACTAGCTGCTGCCCGCGACTTTTTTTCCATATATGGTGGCTAACGCTCGCGGTTTCTGACGACACAAACTGTGATCTATACTTAGGAGACAGTCTCTGGCATAATCCAATCGAAAAATCAATTACCGGACTTTTTACAGACTGAATATCTAAAAATCTTTAGACTAATAAGGAAATTCGAAATAATTAAATACAAGCTCGGTCGACATTTAAGTACATTATTTTTTTTATTTCAAAATTTACCGATATACTCGTAAATAAATCTATATAAAATACTAACAAAAATCTAAATAAAATACTACTATATAAAATCTATATAAAACTAGCGACCCGCACCCGGTTACGCTCGGGGTGCCACTTCTATATATGTATACAAACCATTCCCTGATTATCCCTCCTTCCATTAGTGAAAACTGAATTTAAACCCGTTGGATGGTTTAGTTTAGAAGTACAGTAGAAACCGGATATAACGACTTCGGTTATAACAACATATCGGTTAAAACGATATAGGCAAGGTCCCTGTTGAATGCCTATAACGTTTTAATATTGCTTATAATGACTATCCGTTTATTACGACCAATATTTGTATTCAATTGAAGGTCGCTATAACCGATTTTCACTGTAGTTAGCGGACTAACGCTCAGCCAACGCTCAGCGTTTGATTTTTATTCATAAGGAGATTGCAGTTCCGTTTCCGCAATTATTTTCATATTACCAATGAATGGTAGGGCGCTATGTCCTTTCCTGTTCCTGTATCTGTGATAATGTGCAGATGCAAAATATGATGATCGTAGTTGAGTAGTTTCTTAAGGCGTGAAATGGTGACAGACAAACAGACAGTTAGGTACTTTCTTGTTACTTTTGATACACAAAGCTCCTATATCAAGAACTTTCACATTTATAATATTAACTAGCAGTTGCATGCGACTCCGCCCGTGTAACTTTGTAAATTATATACTAAAATCTTCCTCGAGAACCACTCTATCCATTGGTGAAAACAGCATGAAAAACGGTGCAGTAGTTTTTGAGTCATCAGACAGACAGACAGATGCGGCGGAGGTCTTTGTTTTATAATATGTAGACATGGAAATATGGATTAGTAAGTATAAATAAAAAATATATAGGTAAGTACATACCTAAGTAGTTATTTGCACGGCAACGTGTCGGACCACTGTGAATGTGCAAGCGTAGCAATAAGCATTATTTTGCTTATGCCATGTCTGCATTAAGCCATAAATACGATCCGTGTTTAACTAACTACAGCAAAATGTATGTATACTTCTATACATATATGTAGGTATCTACATATATATGTTAAGTTTAAACTCTCCAGTTATTCTTAACAAACCCGTAGGTACGGACGCATAAATTTAGTTTTACCCACAATAAGTTTATTAATTTATTTACTTACTTAGTCGATACGATAGTGCAACGTGTTTTGTGCATAAATTGTTTTGTGAAAATACTTACATTTTTGGAATTTTTGGATATCTTTTTTGTTAATAATAGAAATGAGTGAAGTGTATTCCCTGAGGAAATATCGTAAAAACAATAATTGTATTTTTCCACACGTGAATGCTGCTGTTGGATTTTCTATGAACTGGCCACGCCGAGCCGCTGTCGCTTCCGAGGTATATTATTTTTGTAACTAGCTGCTGCCTGCGACTTCGACCGCGTTACTTTGTAAATTATCCTTTCCTCGAGAACCACTCTATCCATTGGTGAAAACAGCATGGAAATCGGTGCAATAGTTATTGAGTTTCAGACAGAGAGACGCGGCGGACAGACAGGTACTGTGTTATAATATGTAGTGATGAGACGGTTAGGCGTACTGACTGTCTATTTGATGGCACAAGGCTGCTATCAGCTAAATACTTACAAACACGTGGTATTGTGGTGAGGATAGACTCTAGTCTAGCATCCCTTACTCATGTACTGAAACATATTAGCACTCATGCTGTAGTAGATTTCTTCTATAACAAAGTGGCCAAAAGAATGTAGGCTACCTATTATGAAATATTGTTACTAAAAAATATATAGTTTTACCTACTGCCTAAACATAAAAATACTTAATTTTTGTATGTTCATATGAAGCATAATAATGTGATTACTTCTATAAGGCAATAATAATAATCATCTGTTTCTGCAAGATGGGTAAATACAAAGAATACTTGAAGATGAAGACAGACAATGCATTTTTCATCTATTCGAAGTTCGAATAAATAATAAGTGTTGCCAGGTGTGATTATTTATCAGGATTCAGGATGCATAAACAATCGGTTTGCAAATGTAGGTAACGTAAATGCACGTAATGCGATATTTCATTTAATTATAATTAAATTACAATTTTTTTTATTAGTTATTACTATTTTTTATTGGTTATTTTCACTACGAATTCACCCACACCTTCCCCAGATTTTTTTTTATATTGAGCCCAACCATTCATATTTATTGAGTAGTGTTTGCAACACTGCTATCAAGTGTCATACATAATTTTCTTTCACAGTCAAGTGTCAACTACTGTCAACCAGCTGACATGACACTTGACTTGACACTTGACAGTGACATTGCTTGAAATGAAAGTGAAATAAGGAAGCCACATAATATTATTTCAATAAATTAATGTTGTCATATTATTATTAAATATACTTTGTTTTTACGAGTGCAAAAGTAAGTTAAATAATAGAAAGATGCCTTCCATGAAGGTTGAAGGAGACAGTGATCCCGATGGAGATATCTCTGGAGGAGACACGGAGAGATCGGGAGGTTCATCTAGAGGTCCAGACCGTGACTCCAGTGGGGAGGAAGCCGATGAGCCCGATTCCGATGACTCGTCCGAGATGGACGAGGGTGAATGCGAGCGTAGGAGAAACGATTGCCTGGACACTTTGGGTGGGTTTTTTGACGTTTAGAGGTTATGTTTACAAACAATTTTGGCAAATGTCTTTATTTTATTTTGTTTATTATTAGCTGCTGCCCACGACTTTGCCCGCGTAACTTTGTAAATTATATACTAAAACTTTCCTCGAGAACCACTCTATCCATTGGTGAATACAGCATGAAAATCGGTGCAGTAGTTTTTGAGTTTATTGCGAACAGACAGACAGACGCGGAGGAGGACGTTGTTTTATAATATGTAAGGAAGAAGCCAACACAGTATACAACAATCCATACACTTATTCACATTTGAACAATCTTATAATATTGTATACTCTACTTATAGGCTAACGTTAAAAATGAACACAAAAGACGACATTTTCTGTTTACAAAATAATGCAAAGAAAAAGAAAGTAAAAGCCTCCTTCCACTTGATCCACAGCTTGGCTCCACATGTGGATCCGTAGATACCTTTATCTCCTCTTAAATCTATCATTGAGGGGATTCAATAATAAACATAATTTTATATGCCACAAACGAGGGGATCCAAATATAATATTTTTCTATGCCACTTGAATCCACAATCCGCTAAGTGGATCCAAGAAAACCAAACCATACAGAACAAAAGAATAATAGTACACAAATAGGCACACACTTTTGTATATGCCCATTCACACACCTGTACACTCATATAAAAGCTGATTTTTTGTAAAACGTTTTGTTGGATATCATTACAAACTAATATTCTGCACTACCATATGCTTTATAGACCCTTTTCATTCTACAGTGCGAATGCAGTGCAAATTTTTACTTGTATTTCTCACTTGATAGCTCTAAATTGGCCGTCTACTCAATTTAACAGATACCTATAATAATATGTTCAAAGTACATAGCAACACAATTTGTCTGTAAGGGCGCATTCCCACTGTTTCGTAACCTCGTAACGATCAATTATCGTCGGACGACTTGTCGTCTCTAGCTGTTCCCATATACCATCGTCTTGATAATTTATCGTCACAATGAAAAAAAGTTTTAGACGACTGTTATTCGTGTCATCCTATATGTGAACACCTCCATTTAAATATACAAGCCACGACGCTTTAAACTGTATGACTATATGTCGTATCGTATCGCCAAGACATAGTGGGATCGTGCCCTTAGAAATGAAGCTATGTCAGCAGCCCTGGGATCTAGCGTAGAATCTTGTATCTTGATTAAATTGTCTTTGATAAGACTATGATATTTGTTTTAGCGCTGCAGCATATTTAGTTATAATATGAGTAAATCAAGCTTTGGAAGAGGCCTATGTCGCAAGAAAAATTTGAATTGTTTGAGTTAAATAAATTTTTTTTTTAAATTAACTTCAGAAATATTTTATATTTAATATTAAAATAGAGCAAAACTTGTACTTAGGACAGCTTTTTTAGTAACATACTAGAAAAGCTGTCCTAAGTACAAGTTTTACTGAGTATTACAAAAGTCTCATTCAAGTCTTGTGCGAACCTTTGCGTCTAATTGTGGACATTTGTGTCTTAAATTCCAGCTAACCTGGAGAGGCAGTTCATCATTCTCCGAGACAATTTGTACACGGAGAGAATAAAATATGTGGATTACCAGTTGGCTGAGGTCCGCGGCGGCAGGTCTCAGGAGTACCTCGGACCCTTGCGGAGACTTCAAGAGAATATGAGAAACAGGTGTGTGGGGACCAACTGGTAGATTGTGGTGCATCAATGACTGGCTAGCTATTTTCTAATGATTGCTAATTTTCTATAATAAAATGTTATCAATGGTTTTTCAATTGTGTAGTTTGACCATCAATTGTGTAGTTTACTACAATGGAATTTGTGTCACAAACGCCAAAGCGGCACATGAATAAAACGCCATTGATAGAATCATGGCGCACTCTTGCCTTCGCACGTCAATGGTAAAAGGTAGTAACGACCAACTTCTACTATTCATTTTAAACTCCAATGTGTTGATGTAAAGTCACATTTTCTTTGAACGACATATGTTTGGTTGGTTTTAAATGACAGTTCATGCTCTACGCATATGTCACTTTTATTTAAATGTTCCATAAAGTTCGTAGTGTTTTGTATGGCACGCGGATTCCAGTTGTAGTAGTTTGATAAGTCTGACATTGACACTAAATACAAATCCCTCTTTTTAGGACCAAGAGCTTTAAAACATCCTTTATTTAGTGCATTGCCAAGGTTTGGAACTCCCTGCCGGCGTCTGTATTTCCGAGCTCATATAACCCTAATCTTTTCAAAGTTGGAGTGAATATGCATCTTCTGGGTGAGCTCGCTCCATCTTAGGCCTCATCCTTGCTACACAGTTGGTTGTTGGCCAAGAGCAAAGCCATCTCTAATAAAAAAAATACACCAGTTAACATACAGTTTAACACATATGAACAAAAAAAAATAAATTGAATTTTTAATGTGTTAGAAAGCAGTCTGTCTCACATACTTTATTGCTGAATTTCCTTAATAAATATGAGAATAGCAAAGGATGTATTAAATAAAAAATTCAAAATAACTAGCATTATATTTTAAATAACTCTTTTAGAAAAATTTTGGAACAAAAGTTGAACATTATTTATGAATTATTTATTAGAATCATAGTACTTATTGTAAATCTGTATATTCAATGTGAAAAGTATCTTGAAATACAATTTAAAATTTCAAAAAATATATTGTATGAAATAGAAAACTGTTGTAACTTTTTGGATAATTGAAAAACCATTGAAGTAATTGTTTGTGGTGTACCATTTTATTTTAAAAGTTTTTCCTGCCAACTAACTCCACAATGGGTCGTCGCTAGTATTATTTAGTCATATTTTTTTGTTTAACTTCACTAAAATGTTTCATACTTTTGTAATTCGTGTATTGAGTTATAATAAATAAAATCTTTGAAAAATTCGGAAGTCTTTTTTTTACTAAACTAGTATCTGTAAGCTAAAAAAAACTAGCAACTACCCACAGCGGATTACGCGAATAATGACCAATTTGCATTAACTACAAATTAATGGTAGAAAACCTTGATTACGCAAAACATACAAATAGATATAAATAAATAAAAAATGTTTACAGGATCTTAATTCATATACAGCAGTTACAATACAACCCATAACAATAACAACAAATAATATCTTCAAAAACAATATCAAAGAAAATGAAATTCACTAACTAAATTCTGCTTCCTCAAGCTCAAGATCCCTAAGTTTAGTTTTTTTTTGTTCTGTACCTTTTGACGAACGTTAGTGTTAAAAAAAATTTAAGCTTAAGATTTACCCCACAAATTATGATATAAGTGGAAAAAAAATCCATTATTTCTACGGTTGAACTAAATTAGTAGAACTTATATGTAATAGACAGATACAAGTTTGATTATGGTAGAAAACCTATGATAAAATAAATTTTAATTTTAGGATTGAGCATGTAATAGGGCCATTAAATAAAGCTTATTCTAATGAGTTAATGCCAATAAGGTTATTCGTGTCTCCTGTTAGATTGTTTTGAGACTATATTGTATAAGAGAGAGACTATATATCCCTTAGAGACTATATTGTTTAAGAGAGTGACTACATTTCCCTAAGAAACTATATTGTTTAAGAGAGACTACATTTCTCTTAGAGATTATTTTGTTTAAGAGAAAGGCTATATTTCCTTTACTTAGAGACTATATGGTTAAGAAAGTGACTACATTTCCCTTAGAGACTATATTGTTTAAGAGAGTGACTACATTTCCCTAAGAAACTATATTGTTTAAGAGAGAGACTACATTTCTCTTAGAGAATATTTTGTTTAAGAGAAAGGCTATATTTCCTTTACTTAGAGACTATATGGTTAAGAAAGTGACTACATTTCCCTTAGAGACTATATTGTTTAAGAGAGTGACTACATTTCCCTAAGAAACTATATTGTTTAAGAGAGAGACTACATTTCTCTTAGAGAATATTTTGTTTAAGAGAAAGGCTATATTTCCTTTACTTAGAGACTATATTGTTTAAGAGAGTGACTAAATTTCCCTTAGAGACTATATTGTTTAAGAGAGAGACTACATTTCCCTTAGAGACTATATTGTTTAAGAGAGAGACTATATTTCCTTTAGAGACTATATTGTTTAAGAGAGAGACTACATTTCCCTTAGAGACTATATAGTTTAAGAGAGAAACTGTATTTCCCATAGACTCTATATTGTTTAAGAGAGAGACTATATTTCCCATAGACTCTATATTGTTTAAGAGAGAGACTACATTTCCCTTAGAGACTATATTGTTTAAATATGTGTAACGTGACAGGATCGACGTGGCAGCTGTGCTGAGGAAGATGCGTATAGAGAATATTAAACACAAGTTCGAAGCTGAGGAGCAAGCAGCCCAGCAACATTTCAAGGTAAGTAATATTATATTAAGTAGGTACATTGGTGCCTTAAAAAGGAAAAAAGAAATAGGGGACGGCAACGAAAGAGATGGGAATATGAAATAGTAGAAGTGGCAGGTAGGACATGGTTAATGGAACGTTCAAGTATTACGTTACGCAATTTTTTCTTGTAAAACGTTACGATGCTCTACAGGGGTGGTAGGGGAATCCATCCAGTGTATTGTACGTCATTTTTATTTAGTTCTCCCAAGTTGGCAACTCTTTTCGTTGGTAAAAATGGTCACTTGGTAAACTTGGTCCTAAACGTAAAGGGAGGGTACAGAAAAACGTTCGGCGCATTACATTGGGTCAAGAATTTTCAAAAAATTGCGTTACGTAGTACTTTAACCCTCCCTAAGGATTCGACAAAGAAGAGTGAAAAAGATTGGGGAAGGCCTTTGCCTTTTGGCAAACAGAAGTGAAGAATAAAATATAGCAACATAAAAATTAACTTTAAAATTACTACTTATAATGTAATTTTAAAATTTGATTATGTAATTTAAGGTTTAAAGTTGGGAATTTTTTTCCACATTTTTCCAAATTTTTGATGTGCGAAAATGTTTTGATTTAATTCGATTTGAGTATGTGCTTGTTTTATTGAATATGTTTTTAACCTTTTTTTTGACAATTATAATACAGGAACATTATACTTACTCTGTTCATGTGACTTCATTTATTCAGTTTTTTTTAATCCGTCTATTTTGCTAAGTTAAAGGTTATATTTACTTAATCGTATCTCACGGGCAATAATAACGACAATAATTGTTATTTTGTCAAAAGTGCAACAATTGGAAAACAGCTCGAACATAGTACTTAACTTTGGGGCAAAATTACGATTTAAGTGAAATCAACTTCTCCTTAGAGTGAAGGCTTATAATTTTAACATAATTTTTTGCAACGTTTCGACATAAAAAGGCATAAATAACGTTCGTTATTAAGGGTTTATATTCTCATTTAAAGTAACAACTACTCAAATAAGAACTTACATTGAAAAATCTTAGCTGTGCCTGTGACTTCATACGCGCTGTAGTTTGTTTTCTGAAAATCCCACGGGAACCTAACATATTACCATAATAAAAAGTAGGTATCCTATATATCTTAATCCAGGTACTTAAACATCAATGCATCTGTGAAAACCGCATTCAAATCGGTTATGCCGTTTCTGAGATTAGTTATGCCCGATAATAATTATGTCGACAAGTTATCATTGCTACATCACACATTTGATTTATTAATTTTAATATGTATGGATAAATTGAACTAATATTACATTTACAATTTATACATTTGTAGAAAAAAATTAGTTTTTAAACATTAGTGTAAACTTATTGAATGTTTGTTTCTCATTTTTCATATATTAAACCTGTTTATTGGGAAAATGATACTATATACTCGTAAGTTCGTAAGCTAAAATCTCTAAATCTAAAATAACCTAATAAGGTTAGGATAGGACCATTTTAGAAAAGCCTATTGCTGAATTTTCAATTAAGTATGTAAATTTTCGTTTTTGCAACAAAATGTACGTTTAAAATGACACAATCTAAGAAAATATAATATGCACATTTTATAGGTACTGCATTCTTATAAGTAATTTTGAAATTGATCTAAGATTTTTACGTAAATCCGTAATAAATATCACGCCTTACTATTGCGTGACTATGACACTATAGATCAAGTAATACTGGTCAAGTTTGCTACGGGCTACGAAGTCAGTTGAGTCATAGATTTTTTTTTAACAAAGCTCGACATACTATTGTTTGTGATACAAAGTACTTTGATACTTCATACATTATAGCTATGAGCGTTCCATATATAAACACTAGCTACACGCTCACGGCTTCGCCCGGGTTCAAAATAAAAACTATCGTATCTTTTAAGTTGGACCAAATTACACATAGTTACGAAGTTTTATCAAAATCGGTCAGTAGCTTAGGAGTTCATCGGTAACAAACATGTGACACGTAATTTTTATATTATATAAGGAATAAGGATAGATATTAAGTATACCTGTCTCTATACACCGGCAATTTTTTTAAACTAAATAAAAAATTAAGGTGAATAATTTTATAAGGTGTACTTAGGTAAATGAAGATTTTTTTTCTTGTGTCAATTCGCATTATGTCTTGTTACTTGTATAAAAGATGGCAGTGTAGTGTAGTAGGCGTCTCGCCAATCGGTACATGAAGGAAGCTACGAAACGAAACGAATTTAGTTGGTTCGTCATTTCGCCAACAGATGGCGCCACTATACTCACAACTGACTATAAAACTCTTGTCACGTGTCGTGTCAAATCATACGATGATTTTTTTTTGTTTATTTTCTCTAGCAATGTTTGCAAATTATAATTTAGGTTTTGTTCGTAAACGTAGCAAATTTGAATTTAATTCAAAAATTAAAATTTTACAAAATAATAATTATTTTCAATTACCTACTTACATATTTTGTTGTCATTTCTTTTATGTTCTTTCAGCATTACATAATATGCTGAAGGCATGCTGAAGGTCATAATGTCAAATAGGATCATAAATACAATTTGTTTACATAAAATTGATAAAAAATCTAGATTCTAAGTGTAGTATTTTTTTAAAATAGGTAAGTAATACTTAGCAATATCTTAAGATACAAATGTTTAATTTCTTTACCTCGAAATACACATCTATTTGCAGACATATTAGTAAACTAGCTGTTGCACGCGAGTTCGACCGCGTAACTTTATAAAATATTAGCATACCATAGGCATACCATAGGTTATTTTATAAAGTAACCTATGGTTACCAGAGTGGGTACTTGTTTATATTTATTTGCTGAATTTTTAAAATCGGACCAATACGTACCTATTGTTGTCTTTCCTGTAGACCACGGTAGATAATAGTAGTAATAATACTCCACATAGTTGGAACACTTATTTATTTGTTCTTGCTTATATATACATATCTATTTGTTACAAAAATACCGACTAGGTAAATCAATCGTCTTCACGCTATCACGACCTAGCGCAGAATGGCGGTCGCTCCCGCTCGTTGGTATTACCATTACCGATTCTTTTTCGAACAAGTATTCTTTTTCAATTCTTTGCTCATTTAATTTTCTAACAGACGGCCATTCTGTTCTAGGAATGTCCTCATTCCGGAGCCAAGCTCGGTCATCCGGATTGAGTGAGTAGGTCCTCATACTTAGTTCGGAGTAAGAAGAAAAATACATGAGTTCGAGATACAATATTGAGTAAGAGTTGAGTAAAATGTTAACAATGAATAATAATAGCTATGTACATAATTATCAAATATACGTCAGTTAGAAATACATCACATAATAAGAAGGAATAATAATAGCTATGTAGGTACATAATTTTCAGATATATATCTGTTGGAAATACTGTGTAACATAATAAAAATGAATAGTAACAGATATGTATATAATTTTCAGATCTACATAAGTTTGAAATACATCACTATGTAACAATAACAATGTATAATAACTGATATGTACATAATTTTCAGATCTACATCAGTTTGAAATACATTACTATGTAACATGATAACAATGCATAGATAATAACAGATATGTACATAATTCTTAGATCTACATCCGTTTCAACTACATCACTATGTAACATGATAACAATGAATATGTACATAATTTTTAGATCTACATCTGTTTGAAATACATAGTGAATAATGCTGAATATATTTTTGTATAAATAAATTATTATTATTGGGTTTGCAATGCACATAAACTTTATATTCTATATATTTATTAATAGCAATATGATATAGATTCAAGCTAAGTTGTAATTTCCAGATGTTACACAAAATACCAAACAAAACATTCTGATATTCTGAATGCAGAGCTTATCTTAATTAGTCATTAAATATAAAATAATCTGTAAGTACTACAGTACCTTGCAAGCGACTTGCTTAACAATCACATTGGGTCGCTTGTTAAGACATATTGTAATTGTAAATTTATATATATTAATAAAAATTTAGGGAAATATCAATACCACCAAGTACTAAAATGTTTAAGTAATAAAATAAATTTAGAGGTAGACTATGATGACTATTGTGACACATATTGAATGTAAAAAAGAATCTGAAGATACTTATTAAAACTACTTACAATGAATATTGTCTAAAATCATACGCTAAGACTCAACAATTACAAAAGCCACCCTCAAATTAATTAATTAATTAGAGATCTATTTATTGGAAAATTCTGGTTTTTATTTCAGACTAGTGTCTAGTTATTAGTCATATTATATCAAACTATATTTAATTAATTACATACAACGAGGTAATGCGACTGCATGCTGACTAGCATGCCTAGGACCCTGCCAAAGGGACCGATACTCTTTTTTATATTAATATAATGTGTAAATAAATATAACTATTCGGATTAAGTTATTTTAAATAAGCTTTAGCAGTTTAAAATATACAGAGTACTGCAATATGTACTTAAATCGTACTTAGGTACTTTACAAAATCATTAATCACATTATATCAAATTCAATCAAATTATTTACCTTAATTACATAAATGCCTCTCAGCATAATTATTTATGATTTTAGGTGCTAAACGTCTTTATTCTATAGAAGAAAAGCTTTTCTGGTTAGGTACATTATAACTACTTAAAAATTGGATTGTTATGCATATTTCTAGATTTAACTCGCTTACATTCTACTATTTGACACATTTGACACTCCACTATTACAAACAATAAAACTAACATTTGGCATTAAATCACTGTAGTTCAAGGGGACGTCGTGGAACTAATATGTAGAGCTACCGTTTGTCACTCACAGGGTACGCTCAACTCTCTTCTCAATTCGAGTATGGCTACCGTTTGCCTCCTGAGAGACCCGGCCTGCCCATTACCCAACTATAGCCGCTTAGCCACCATCTTTACTGCTCGCTATCGTTGCCCATCCGAGGCTCTTCATAATTCTATTATGGCTACCGCTTGCCGCCCGAGGGACACGGCCTGCCCATGCTACCGTTTGCCACTCGATGGACACGGCCTGCTCATGCTACCGTTTGCCACCAGAGGGACACGGCCTGCCGGGATAAAATTGCATCGTTTTCATTATCAATAGTCATAGCAGCTGATGCCCGTCCCGATCAACACCAGACTGCTCTCACTTCGCATCTAAGCTCTGTATCTGTAAATATAGGTATAGGAAAATAGATTTTGGAATTTAGGATTGATAGTTCAACTTCGCCTTTGACCTTTGACCCAAATGTTCCAGACTCATTACTAGTACTGGTCTCGTTATCACTGGTTATCAATGATGATGATTGACATGTCACCCACGCCTTGCATTTATCTGCTGAAATATATTTTTGTATTGCCTATCTACAGGAACGCCCTTCAATATTCTGTCTTTGTCTAAAATTATAGTTATTTTTTTTTTAGGGACCCCAAAGTTTAGCTGCCAGCTTCTTGCTTTTCTCTTTTTAGAATAGAATATCATTAGAGAACATTTACTTTGCATGCACATGACATACACGAATACATTCAAGATAACAAAACAAAAATTAAATATATACAAATCTCTCCCATTTAAGTGAGAATACACAACCAAAATCCCATTGAATATGTGCCATTGCTCAGCATAGGCTGATGCAAACCATAGCGCCGATCCCACGTCAGTCCCACTTGAAAGATTCTCGCCGTCAGAACACGCGTCGCCACTGCAGTACTGTGACTCGTAGGAATTTAAAGTCATAGCTATGTTTAGCCTGCAACTAATCATATTTAAAAATAACAGTACACTACCCTCGATCAGGTTGTCTTTGGTTATTGCTCATATCACAAAGTTAATCACTTGGCTCAAGACCTCATTCTCCTTTTGTCTCAATTAGTAACACAGTATATTCAATTTTGGAAGCAGATTTAGACATGAGAACAAAAGAAATATAATTCTGACACTTAAGGTGATACAACTCAGCCTTCCTCCATACAAACGTAGAATGATCATTACTCCGCTGTTTTATGTTTAATTTACAAAAGTAAGCATGGTACCGATTTATCTTGTCGTTAACTAGGTTCGTTTACATACAAATTTAAAAAACATTAATTTAAAAGATATGATCCTTGAAAAATCCATATTTTACCACAAGTCTTGATGCAACTTTGTGGGTAAATAGGTCACTCTAGTGTACAAAAACTCCAAAGTACTTTGAATATAAACATCGATCAATAACTAGATAATTCAAGAGTTCAAATAACTTTACGCGAAATAGATATATGCAGTAGCTCTGTCAAAAAGAGCATATGCCCTAGGGTCTGCTTATAATTCCTTTTTGGTACGAATCATTACGTATCCCATTCGTGCTGTGTGAGACGGAACGAATTCTAGCCACGCGCACCGATGTTTTCGAGCCGCCGACCAGTTTGCACTTAAAAGTCAAGTATTGGAAGCTACCACAGCGTGCTGTTGTTTGGCAAAAATTTACCGAGGACATTCAAGGGAACATTCAATGTATCTGTCGGATGTCTGCTACAAAGAGAGGATCACGCCAATTCAATTTTTGAAACAAATACTCAGGTCTGTTAGTATCAGCCACTTCGAAGATTAGCGTTGCATAGTAAAGTTATTGCCTGACATTCATATGCCAAATGATATATTTATTTAAGAAAGGTGTTATGTGCGATCTAAGAGGCACCTTCACGCAGAAACGCAAATAGGAATTTTGCACTCGTTGAATTAATTTGTATAATTTCTTAAATAACAAGTTACCATATTCAACCAAACAATAATTCAACTTGGATGAAATAATCGTTTCACAAAGTTTAAGTTTAAACACAAATCAACACAGATAAGACATCTATAATTTTATACAAGACTTTCAAAAGGCAAAAGCAGTTTTGAACTAGTTCAAGCACTTGTTTCTCAAAAAGGTAAATTACCGTCCATCATAACTCCGGGGTTGCGCGCTAATCTAATTTTTTTTTTTTGCCTAGGAAATTCAGTGACCGCCTGTATTTTGTTTGTTCCAGGCCTCAAAGGCGGATATGAAGATCTGATATCCAAGATAGTCTATTTAAAATTTAAAAAAAAAGGAAGCACTTCCTCAGTATTTCCTCTAGCTATTAGTGATATCCGTATCCGTATCCATTTCTTTTTTGGCGGATCTTGTATGGATCTTTTATCTTATTAATTTTCAATTCATAGATGAAATTCTAATTAATTATTAGGTGATTAGGTAGCAATAAAAACTATTAAATTCCATTGAGATGTTATTATTATTTTAAATTCTTAAAATGAAATATTTGGCACCTTTATATTGCAAACATTTATCGTAGTGAGTTACCATACCAATAGTACATATTAAGGGTACTAAATAAACTATCTTTATAATCACAAATCTTTGTGACAAGCTTATTAAAATAATGAAATCTATATACATAAAAGAAAGTCGTATTAGTTACACCACAGGTATAACTCGAAAACGGCTAGACCGATTTTTATAATCTTTATTTGAATAGCAGAATAACCATTAAAATATCGAAAAATTAACGTAAATAAATAAAACAATAACCAGATAATCACTTTAGAAATAAATTGTACTTTCAAATCGACAGAAACTGCCAAATCGATTGGTCTCATGTTGTTGTGATGTGCGGGTGTTATTAATAAATATTATCCAACAATGATTTTATAATGAGAAAACCAAAACTTAAATCTTCGTAACATTCCAAATTCTAATTAAATGTAGAATTAATGCACAATGCAAATCGAAACATCTCCTGCCTGTCACGCAAAACTTCAAGTGGCGGGCGTCAACCATCGCTTCAAGATCACGCGCACCTACACCGATTGAGTATGAAAGTTAAAATCCGTATCCGGATCCGTATCCGCGGATATACATTTTTAACGATACGGCTCATCACTATTAGCTTCTTAACGCCATCGTTATTTTTCTTTGGCACGAGTAAGTACAATAGGGCTGGCGTACGTGGAATAAGAGTTTCTATTATTATCCAGTCACTCGTCTACCATTTTCCTGACTACATTCCGTTCGCTGTAGGGAAGACGATACGGTTCGAAGAAACTGTTGACGGTATATTCTGTTGTTGTCCTTATTTAACTTAAATTATTAATTCATCAAATAACTAATTAATCAATTAATTGTTTAACTTTAGGGCCAATATTTAGCCCAATATTTAGTATGAGCCAGGGTGATTCGTTCCTGTTTTTTTTCTTGCCTTACAAACAAAATTAACGGCAACCCGGAAAGATATACAATAATATTTTGTATACACTGTAGCGTCGCGAATTTAACATTAACCTTCATACAAGCGTTTCCAGGTATAACCAATGTCTTCTTCTTTTTCGGCTTCACTCTTGACAGAGTGGTCGTGGCCATCACTTCAGGTGTTGGTGGCAAGCCTCACAATACGCCGCCATTCCTCTCTGATGGCCGCCTTCCTCGTGCACCCCCCTGCAGTGAGCCATTCAACGCAGCTTTTATTTGATCCGTCCATCTCATAGGCGATCTTCCCCGCGGCCTGGTACCCTCAACCCTTCCCTGGACCACAAGTCGCTCAATAGCCACCTCCCCTCGGCGGCAGACATGGCCAAAGAACGTGAGGATACGGGACTGTACCAAAGATGACAAGCGCTGCTTGATGCCGAGTTCTCGAAGTATAGACTCGTTGGTACGGAATTCAGTCCACGATACTCCGAGCATTCTCCTCCAGCACCACAACCAATGTACCGGTGATATTATCCGAAGTGTACGTTTTATATAATTTGAGCCTTCTAAAACGACATCTTCAAACTTACTTACGCTCAAGTCCCGACTCGTCGTAGTATAAAACTAACTCCGAATGAGTCTTACAAACGGTAACCGATGTTAATTCCGTGAAGGATTGACCCACTTTGTGAGTCTCATCCGTCGTGAGAAGCTCGTCCCTCACCGCCGAAGCTTCAATGTCAGCCTGAACAGCCTCAACACCCAAAGTTACCAAAACCCGACCCGACTAGACGTCGACTGAAGAAGTAGGACTTTTGAGGGTTACTTATCAACCCCTTATCAAGACTTAGATTTGGAATTTTTTTTTTTTCTTTAACTACCCTCTCTTTGATCAGAGTACACTGACTACCAAAATCAATGTATCTGGACTTCTCTAACTCCGTTAAGCTTAATAGTTTTCATGGAAATACGTCGCAGATACAGTAGCTGTGACGGACGCTTAAAACTAGACCCTTGTCGACTATTATTTATCAAAAATGCTGTTAATATTGCACATGTACCTTAATATTACTAATGGTACCTTTAATATTTAATATTGACAGTCTTTCTTTGTCGTGGTAGAATTTTTTACTTATACCTACAGCTAGTGAATACTAAATATAAAATAATTTGACATTTGAAAAACTATGTATCTTTTCCATAGGAAGTACTTTTAAATAGTTCTGTCATGATCATCACATTTGAAATTACGAGTGTAGGAGTATAATAGCTAGTATACGTGTACTGTATCAAGCGGGGACATGTGATTCCACAAAATAGCACAATTATTATGTTTTTTTTTTTTACCCTATCACTTTAATTATCAGTGGAAGTCAAGTGTAAGTAATAACTAGGTAATACGTACCCACCTATTTAAGACATCCAAATAAGTAAGGTATTTTACCAAACGAAACGGATATTAGTATTTTAAGTAAACTTTTTATGAATTCCAATAAGTAAACTTAAGTCTATTAATTTGTAAATGTCTTTTATTTTTATGTAAATGAAGTGCATAAGTAGATTAACTCGTACTGAACAGTCAACAAAAGCATATTTTTTTGTTTATACGAGTATAACGCTTCACCCATAATTACAGATAAAAGAAACATGCAAATGTTCCATGCGAAACTCATAGGTAAAATATACGTACCTAACTGAATTCAGGCTATAACGTATCTCGTATAGATATTCATACCAGTCAATTTATAATATTAATAAAAACAATACAATGTTATTAAAAATTAAATTAAATAAAAGTATATTATTACATCATCATACTAAAATAATAATACGATATTAACTTCATTGGAGTCTCAGTCGTACATACGTACGACATTTATTGTTATTATGCACGTAGGTAGATAGAATTTCGTTAACAAAAAAAATTACAAGTACATACCTCAAGGGCCGCTGAGTACTTACCGCACTTCTGATTTGTTGTCTTTCCTGTAGACCACGGTAGATAATAGTAGTAATAATACTCCACATAGTTGGAACACTTATTTATTTGTTCTTGCTTATATATACATATCTATTTGTTACAAAAATACCGACTAGGTAAATCAATCGTCTTCACGCTATCACGACCTAGCGCAGAATGGCGGTCGCTCCCGCTCGTTGGTATTACCATTACCGATTCTTTTTCGAACAAGTATTCTTTTTCAATTCTTTGCTCATTTAATTTTCTAACACTATTATGTTTTTGTCAAGCGTTGAATATGTTTTGTTTGGCGTTGTATATGTTTTTCTGGGGCGTTTGATTATTATTTCTTATTTTGATGATCCCCTGAGATCCATAATTTTTTTCTGGATGAATGAACTAGGGTAAGTAGGTATAGTTCTTTTTCTGTAAGCCCGATGTAGTGTATGCAAAATTTCACGATAATCGGTCGAATCATAGTATTATATGTTACAGGTCGAAAAGAGTTTAGGCCTTTACGATTTAACAAACGAACAAATTCACTATCGCATTTATATATAATATTACTGGGTTTTGCACGCGACTTCGTCCGCGTCCGATTGCTACCAAACTTCATACTCGTAGGATTACCTGCTGGACTTATCTGAAGGTTGTCTGAAAATTTCATCAAAATTGGTTCGGAGATTTTGGAGTCTATAGGGAACATACATACAACACATTGCCTTTTATACCTATATTAAGAAGATTTAGGATATGTACAAGTACATTGGTTACAATACATGTTTAATTCCAGACTACTTGTGGTAGTAATTTGAGAAATAAGTTCAGTAATAGTATTTTACTGGTCAAGTACCTACTATTACTTGCTGTATGGTGATATTGGTGATTCCCCAGCGCCGGGAGTTGAGGGAGGCGCTGGTTGGTGGAGACGTCTCTCTGTCAAGCATGGTTGAAGCCATGCTTGACAGTGAGACCACCCGGAAAGCAGTTGCCTCATTCTGCAAATCTGTTATGTCACAGAAGGAGGCAGCTTAGAGGGAGCGAGAGGAAGAGGCAGGTCTCGCTTTCCTCAGACGCAGGCGGCAGGGCAGGAGAAGGCGGCCATATCTGGCCCGTCTTCAAATGTTCTAGGGGAGCTGCGCACATAGCTGGCTAGCTACTGTGTGTGCCTGCACAAGGTCCCCCCGCCTGGGGATTGCCCCGGTGTCTCCGGGCAATCCCCCACTGACGTTAGCCTAGCCACTGTGGTGAATCGGAGTTGTTGCCTCGGCAGAGCCCGGTCCATCCCGCTCAAAGGGCAAAGAGGCATGATGGTGATATTGGTGATAATAACGTCGAAAGAGAATTTGTTCAAAAGCGTTAGGTTCGAGGATCACAACGCACCGCTCCGACTTTGAGATGCTAACATTAGACAGACTTAGCTATTTATCCACAGGTCAATAAATTGGCTAAAACGATGTTATACTTACGGTTTAAAACAATTAATGTATTTTTTTTTTTTTGAATATTCAATATTTTCATGTGCATCCAACGTTTTTCGAAGCGAGAGCTCGTGGCGTTGATGTCTTTTATGAGTGATAGGGAGGGAGAGGATGAATAGGACAGAAATTCCCAAAGCCTATGAAAATTGGTTTTTCTCTTTTTCGTAATTCAAGTTAACATTGTATAGTATAAATGTCACGGTGACGAATAAACCTTTAATGTATAATAAAAATGTAAACCAAATTCAAACCAAGATACTAAAGAAGATACTACGAAGACTATAGTACTAAAAGTTGATGTTAGTAAAATCATCAATGTTTAATCATCAATACTAATAATAAATCTGTAAGTGTAGGTATGTATGTTCCTCCATAACTCTTAAACGAATTAACTGATTTTCACGAAACTTGGTAGATAAACGTTTTGACGTACAGGACACAGGATAGGCTACATTTTTCTTTTTCAACGAGGACGAAGTCGCGGACGCCAACTAGTATTTTATAAAGTTACAAGGGCGAAGTCCAGTGTAACAGCTAGTACCTACTTAATAAAATAAGGTCGCTGACCGCTTGTATATATGTTTGTATACGTTTTTATTAAATATTATGTTACTTTGCATACAATGTCTTTGTAAATATATATTTATTACTAGCTGGCGCCCACGACTTCGTCCGCGTTGAAAAAGAAAAAAGTAGCCTATCCTGTGTCCTGTACGTCTAAACGTTTATCTACCAAGTTTCATGAAAATCAGTTAATTCGTTTAAGAGTTATGGAGGTACATACATACATACATACAATACCTACACTTACAGATTTATTATTAGTATTGATAGTCTATGTTACTCGCTGATAATATAGCTTCCCAACAGTGAAATAATTTTTCAATTCAGCCCAGTAGTTTCGGAGACTATTCAATTCAAACAAACAAACAATCAAATCTTTCCTCTTTATAATATTAGTATACATAAAAATGAATCGCTATAATATGTTTCTAAGCGCAAAATTCGACAACGAGTCCAATTCGGCTACTTTTTAAAAAAAAAAATAATTTGAAGTCCGAGGAAGGTTCTAATGGAGAGACATAAATATTGGAAAAATTGCACGCAAAAACGTAAAAAACAAATTTTTCTTTTTTTCCAATCAGAAGAAGTTCCTAGCTGACAAGTAGGGATTACGATAACATACAAAATTACAAAATTTACTGAAACGTCAAACTCTTTTTGAAAAGTCACAAATACAGCTGATATCTTAAATTTCTGTTATTTTCCCATTACTTACGTTGTTATTGAAAAGCAATGTTGCCGTCTCGTGCACAACATACAAAATTACAAAATTTACTGAAACGTCAAACTCTTTTTGAAAAGTCACAAATACAGCTGATATCTTAAATTTCTGTTATTTTCCCATTACTTACGTTGTTATTGAAAAGCAATGTTGCCGTCTCGTGCACAACATACAAAATTACAAAATTTACTGAAACGTCAAACTCTTTTTGAAAAGTCACGAATACAGCTGTTATATCTTAAATTTCTGTTATTTTCCCATTACCTACGTTGTTATTGAAAAGCTATGTTGCCGTCTCGTGCACAACATACAAAATTGCAAAATTTACTGAAACGTCAAACTGTTTTTGAAAAGTCACAAATACAGCTGTGATTATCTTAAATTTCTGTTATTTTTCCATTACTTACGTTGTTATTGAAAAGCAATGTTGCCGTCTCGTGCACAACATACAAAATTACAAAATTTACTGAAATGTTACTCTTTTTGAAAAATCAGAAATACAGCTGTGATTATCTTAAATTTCTGTTATTTTCCCATTACTTACGTTGTTATTGAAAAGCAATGTTGCCGTCTCGTGCACACGTCATACATAACAACGGAATAGTTTGATAAGTTTGTAAGAAGCTATGTTCTCCTTGTTCTTATCTTGTTTGGGTATAAATACTTATTCCAAGATTAAGGTTCGAATAACTTGAGTTTTTATCTGTAGCTACCTACTGTCACAATCAGCATTCTAAACTGGTTACTGACGATTGTAAGTGGCTGAAATTTGGCGAACATTAGTTATTTGTAATTATTAACTGAAAGCAATATTCGTCTAAACTTTTCAGGTGGAATTCGTAACTTAATCAGTGATAATCACATGAAAATTCCAATGTGTAATGCCATACTATGTGCTGCAAGTGTATTGCCTACCTATACGTAATGCAACTAATGCTTAGATAAATTTGTATCATAATAAATTTTACTAACAAAAAGTTTATTTCCTATACAAATTTCGGTAATGTTGGCGTTATTTTCAGTTTAACGGCAATATATCTTGAAGTCACACTAGGGCCCAGCTTTACAAATCAATAGTCTCGAATGACCTTTTACCTAATTACGACCGTAAAAGCGGCGTAATAAAATACATATTTGTGCGCACTTATTGTTGCCTGGTGGTTTTTTTTATAGACAACTTTATGTCCTTTTAGCCACATACTTAATGTGTGCTTTAGCTTGCTTCATTACGGTTCTTGTTTACATGGATGACATGGATCTGTGGGACATCAGCAGTACCACATTTATGCTTTTGCATGCATTCGGATGTAGCCAAATGAAATACTTAATAGCTTGAATCGTATATTAACTGATAGAATTGACAATAATTACATTCTTAAATTAGCCTATGTACATAGCAAAAGTCCGGTTGAAAAACTATAGCACAATAATCATTACAAAATGTTGACCACCCCTTTTATACACAAATTTGACATGACAGTTTATTCGTTTTCATAATTTCGAATCTTTTCTTGAATTTTCAAATCTTCTATGCCAGCGTTAGTCGAAGAGGTTGTATAACTGTGGAGTATCGCCACATATTCCCCCTGGCCAGACCATGACTATGGTCGATAGTAGTCCGGAAATCTGATTCGACGACCACTGCGCGACCTCTTCTCCTCAGGCACGGCGTTAGGTACGACGACACGACTTGAAGATGGCTCATCGGTCAGGTCACATGTGTCTTCGTTGAGGTGCGTCGCTTCTCTCATGAGAAATGCCGGTTTCAGCCTGTCGACGGAGATGTTCTGAACCTTGCCGCGGACATCGACGGTAAAGAATTTAGGCTGCTTCTTCACTATCTTATAGGGTCCAGCATACGGCGGTTCTAGAGAACTTCTGACATGGTCTTGACGAATGAAGACGTGTGTAGATGTATGCAGGTCTCGGGGTATGTAGAAGGGTGAATTGCTGTGCCATGTGGTAGGTTGTGGAGTCAGTTTCGCCATGTAGGAGCGAAGTCGGTTTGCGTACTCGGTGACATCTCTAACGTTGCAGTCGTTACTGGATGAGAAGAACTGACCCGGTAGACGCAGGGGTTCACCGTAAACAAGTTCAGCTGGAGACGACTGTAGATCTTCTTTCCAGGAACTACGCATTCCCAGAAGTACTAAAGGCAAAGATTCAACCCAGCTGGATGTGTTGTGGCACATAATGGCAGACTTGAGTTGACGATGCATCCTCTCGACGATCCCGTTTGCTGCAGGATGGTAAGCAGTGGTGCGAAAGTGGCGCGCACCAATCAAGGCAGTGAGGGCCTTGAAAAGACTGCTCTCGAACTGTCGACCACGGTCCGTAGTCACTCGAGCAGGACAACCGTATCTGGCTATCCAGCCAGAGACGAGGGCAGTTGCACAGGACTCTGCTGTTATCTCCTTCAGAGGAAACGCCTCAGGCCAACGAGTAAATCTGTCGATGACTGTAAGGCAATATCTGAAATCATAAGACAAAGGTAAGGGTCCTATGATGTCGAGGTGTATATGAGAGAACCTCGAGGAAGGAGTTTGGAAGCTGGAAAGAGGTGATTTAGTGTGACGGAAAATCTTGCTTTTCTGACACTGTAGGCATTCTCTTGTCCATTCTCTGCAGTCCTTTTTTATTCCTGGCCATACGAATCTCTGCGTGACCAGTCGCACAGTTGCAGATGCTCCGGGATGATGCAGACCATGGATCATGTCGAAAACTTGTCTACGTAGCTGAGGAGTGATATACGGTCGAGGAGTTTGAACAGAAGTATCACAGTAGACAGGTAAGTTACTTTCTATACAATTCTTCTTCTGTAGTTTCAGTGCTGAACCGTTTAGCAGGAGGTCTTGCAGTTCAGGGTCTGATTCCTGATATCGTGCAAGTTTCTCGTAATCAATTGCAGTTGCAATCTCTTCCACTCGTGACAGTGCATCAGCGACAATGTTTTCTTTCCCAGGCAAGTATCTTATGTCAGTTGTAAATTGTGAAATGAAGTCTAGGTATCTAAATTGACGTGGAGTACATGTGCTTTTGTTCGCGGAAAAAGCAAATGTCAACGGCTTGTGATCAGTGAACACGACGAACGTTCTTGCTTCCACCATGTATCGGAAGTACTTGACTGCTTCATAAATGGCTAATAATTCACGGTCGTAAGGACTATATTTCTTCTGTGAAGTAGAAAGTTTGCGTGAGAAAAAGGCTAAGGGTTTCCAGTCTTGATCAGATTTGCAACGTTGTTGGAGTACAGCACCTATAGATGCGTCTGAAGCGTCCGTGATCAACGCTAATTCTGCAGACGGATCCGGATGGTTGAGAAGGGTAGCTTCTGACAACGAAACTTTACAGTCTTCGAATGCACGTATCAGTTCCGGAGTCATTTCGATATGCTGTGATCCTTTGACTTTGGGTCCGGCGAGCAAGGCATTAAGTGGAGCTTGAACTTGTGCAGCGTTGGGCACAAATCGGCGATAAAAGTTAAGCATTCCTAAAAAACGTCGAAGTCCCTTTACAGTTTTAGGAATGGCGTACTCTTGTATAGCTTGAACCTTGGCATTCAGAGGCTTAATACCAGCTGCCGATACAGAATATCCGAGGAAAGTCACTTCTGATAGACCAAATTTGCACTTGGCTGTGTTGATCAGAATGCCGTATTTTTTAAGTCTCTCGAATAATTCACGCAGGTGTTCCTTGTGCTTCTCTGGAGAAGGTGAAAATACGATTATATCGTCAATGTACCCGTAACAGAATTCGAGACCACCCAAGACTTCGTCGATGAACCTCTGGAAAGTTTGTGCAGCATTCCGAAGTCCAAAAGTCATATACGGGAATTCGAACAATCCGAATGGTGTCGTGATTGCGGTCTTGGGTATATCCTCAGGATTGACGGGAATCTGATTGTATGCCTTCACAAGATCAAGTGTGGAGAAGACTGTAGCTCCAGCAAGCTCGTAGGTGAAGTCCTGTATATGTCGGATGGGATACCGGTCAGGAATTGTTCTGGAGTTCAGTGCTCTATAGTCACCACAAGGTCTCCAACCGTTGTCTTTCTTCTTGACCATATGCAGTGCTGAGGACCATTGACTTTCTGAACGTCTAGCAGTTCCACTTTCCAGCATGTCTTCAAATTCCTTCTTGGCTGCTTGGAATCGAACTGGATCGAGACGTCTTGGCTTAGAATAAACTGGAGGACCTTGCGTTGTACGGATGTGATGAAGAGTGTTATGTTTTGTTGTAGACTGTAAGCCTGCTGGTCTAGTAATTTCGGGATAGTCACGTAAAATATCGTGAAACTCTGTTTCTCCCGAAACTACTTTCACCGATGAGATGCCATCTGAACTTTTGGACAGTTGGGCGTTTGCAGTTAGCGACGTAATACTGTCGATCAGGCGCTGATGTCTACAGTCCACTAGTAATCCATAGTAGCTTAAGAGATCCACTCCAATGATGGGTTTCGAAACGTCAGCTATTATGAAGTTCCACACAAAATCTCGTCTCAACCCAAGATTTAAATGAAGCCGGATTGGTCCATATGTGTTTATCACCGTACCGTTAGCAGCTACCAACTCGTACGATGTTTTGGTACAGGGCGTCTTGACTGCTGCTCGCGGAAAAACACACAAGTCGGAACCAGTGTCCACCAGGAACTGCATTTTTGATGCGCGATCAGTTACATATAGACGGCCTGTAGTGGATGATGGGCAGTCGCTGGCCGCTACTTCCGACTGCCCTTCGAGTTTCCCGACCCGAAGCTACATGGTTGATTACATTTTCTGGCTCTGTCAGCAAATGTGTAGTGGTAATAACAGTATGGATGATTCGGTGGTGGCTGTCGTGGACAAGAGCGACTTCTTGAGCGAGTCCGACGTATATCTGCTTTCTGGCAGTAAGTGGTGTGACTATTTAGTTTGGCAGAAAGGACTGAAATCTGTTTCGCGAGCTCTGTGACTTGCGCTTCAAGATCATTTTGGACAGACGGTGTGGGCTTGGATGTACTTGCCACTTGTGGACATGGAGAAACAATCTCGTGAATCTTGTCAGCTAGTTCTGCGATTTTCTCCAGGGTCAAATCGGACTGCGATGCTACAACCGTCTGAATATTGATCGGTAATCGGCTAGACCAAATAGTGGAAAGGAAATCTTTCGGGACCGACGGACCAGCTAAATCTTGTAGATGACGCAAGAATTGTGATGGCTTCCGATCTCCAAGCTCTTCGTGCATCAACAACTGCTTTACTCTTTTTTCTTGAGATGCTGAAAGGCGCTTAATAAGCTCAGTCTTTAGCCTTAAATATTTATCGGTCTCCGGCGGGTTAATTATAATATCCTTCACTTCAGCAACGTAGCGATGCTCCAGTTGTCCGACAACATAACTGAATTTTGTCTCGTCCGTAGTTATTCTGGAGAGCAAGAATTGGCTTTCAATTTGAGCAAACCATAGTGCAGGTTCTTCTGGCCAAAACGGAGGTACTCTGGCGTTAATCCTGACGATCTCTTGCCTATTATCGTCTGCTGAGGCCATCCTTAAATTATGCTGAAAAAACGCTCCGCTTATGGTGGCACCATATACCAAGTTTCTTCCTTCCGAATGAATCTTGCGGTTTCTATTAACTCACAACTATTCTGTGAGACGACGGCGGTTATGTATATGTATAACCAATATGTGACATGGTTGTATCTGCGCGTCGTCGGTGGTCACCAATATGTGGGACATCAGCAGTACCACATTTATGCTTTTGCATGCATTCGGATGTAGCCAAATGAAATACTTAATAGCTTGAATCGTATATTAACTGATAGAATTGACAATAATTACATTCTTAAATTAGCCTATGTACATAGCAAAAGTCCGGTTGAAAAACTATAGCACAATAATCATTACAAAATGTTGACCACCCCTTTTATTTATTTATTTATTTATTTATTTATTTATTATCTAATACAAGTTTACACACAATATAATAACAACATCTGTAAACCATTACTGGTTTGTCTAGACATTTCATTTCATGACACACTTATATAATTATTATACATTCCAATATACATAACAACACTTAACAACACTACACCATAAATATATTTCAAAACATCAACATGCCTAACCAACTGAATTGCATAAAAGATACAAAATGCAATAAAAAATGAAGAAAACCGCTCGAGCGAGGCATCGGTACGCTCCGTGTGCGCGCAACTCGCTACACAGGGTGTCCCATTATGCAGGCATTTATATTCAGATCAGAGGATAGTTATATTTTATTTTAGGTAAAATTTTTTTAAGGTAAGCTTAATGTTTTTTTGTGTAATTTCTTTTTTTAGATTAATAGGTAAATTATTAATTAAACGGGGAATTATATATTGCGATGTTCTTTTGCCATACTCATTAACAAATTGTGGTTTATATAATAATTTATTTGTGACCCTTCTAGTGACTATTGTGTGACTTTTGACTACTTGAATTTCCTCGCGAAAGTACTGTTCCGTGAGTAATGTATAGTCGACTTTTTTGTGAATAGGAATCACTCCACAGTACTTAAAGAGTCCCATGGGATCCTCACTATATTTATTTTTAATTTTGAGAGGTACTATTAATTTTAGCAATCTATATTGGATGTTATATATTTGATCTAGGTACGTTTTATAAGTGCGACCATATACACAAATTTATACACAAATTTGACATGACAGTTTATTCGTTTTCATAATTTCGAATCTTTTCTTGAATTTTCAAATCTTCTATGCCAGCGTTAGTCGAAGAGGTTGTATAACTGTGGAGTATCGCCACAGATCTATTGTGAGCTTTGAACATTTTTCCCGTAATGACTAAACTCTTCGACATTCTGAATATATATTTTTTACAATCTTTTCATCACTATAATAAATTAAAAGAAAAAATTGTCATTGAGAATTACTATCATTATTACAATCAAGCCAATCGAGTATTGTGTAAGTATTAGGTATATGTATACAATACTCGATTGGCTTGATTTCCATAATGATAGTAATTCTCAACGAGCATTTTCTCGTTGATAGTAAACTAGCTGTGTTGCTCGCGACTTCGTCCGCGTTCAAAATGTTATATAGCCTAAAGCCTTTCTCGATAAATGGACTATCTAAAAATAACAAAAAGATTTTTTCAATTTAGACAAAAAGACAAAAATAACCAGTAGTTCCTGAGTTTAACGCGTTCAACCAAACAAACAAAAAAACCTTCAGTTTTATAATATTAGTAAGTATAAATTGGCAGGTAAGAGCTCAAAAGTCTCACAAAGGTTTGCTAAGAATGTTTCTATGGTGACTACTTTTTAAAAAAATTCATAGAGATGGCATTAAAAGATCGGTAACTCACTAAGGAATCAATAGGCTAATATTATTATTAAGTTTAGTTTAGGCAGAGTCGGTGTCTACAGCTAGGGGAGCACCCCTGTTTCGGTTTTTGTCAGTCAGCCGCCCTAACGCAACAGACAGATGTACATATACTGAAACTGTATTTGGGGTGACACTAGGGTCGGATAACCCTCTCGCATTCACTCTCATTTCATAATCTCCAATGCGTATAAAACGCAGACTGATTTTTAAATGCGTATCACGTATCGTTCGTCAATTTTATATATTCGCCAATAATTGAGTGTTAAGTACAGTCGGGGTAAGAAAAGGTTCGTCACCTTAAAGTCGACATTTGCTTGCACAAATTTCAGTCAATTATCAATCAATTAAATCAATTGTCAAAGCAATTGTCAGTCGTGCATAAATTTCCTTTCAAACGTCTGCCAGTTGCCTGCTTAGTGCTTCAGTTTCAAAAGTCTACGACCTGATAAAGGAATGAGTTTTAAAAATTGACGAACGTTTTCGTACCTCGACTTTACATTGGTGGGCTTTCATATCTGTGAAAAAATGGGTTAGCCCAAACAGTTCTACTATTAGTTCTACGATAGAACTGTATGGACAAAAAAAATCCAACTAGTTATAATCTGTGTAATGTTTTTGATATAATTCACTGTTACTCTAGTAAAGTGAAATGTTATATTTTAGATGTCTATAAAAATTGTAGGTAATCTAGAAAATATGATGATCATATTCGGAAATTTATGTCCGGAACTAATGAGTTTGGCTTAATATTTATGCTAGTCATTCATATAGGTGTTAAAAAATGGTTTTATTTAAATACAAAATACGTATTATCTTCAAATAAAATAGTACCTATTGTTCAAATTGCCCAATATCCCAAGCTTGCCTGACATAACTTATTTTCTAAAGAAGAACATTTGTGTGGAATCGAGTAAGGTTCCTATTCCTATATTGTACTTGAACATAATATGGGGTCAGGTCAAGCGAGAAAGTAACTAAAAATAGGACTATCTTCGCTTATTTACTAAAGGCTGATTTTTATATATGTTTTGTAGGATATAATATCATTCTTCCAGTTGGCCATAAAGCTGCTTAAAATAATTAAACTATTGAACTTTACTTATTTTTTAAAGGCTGATTAACGAAACACCACGACCGTGTCCACGACACGGGTACACTCCATTTTTTTTTAAATCCTTACATATTATAAAACAAAGGCCTCCGCCGCGTCTGTCTGTGATAAACTCAAAAATTAGTGCACCGATTTTCATGCTGTTTTCACCAATGGATAGAGTGGTTCTCGAGGAAGGTTTTAGTATATAATTTACAGAGTTACGCGGGCGAAGTCGCGGGCAGCAGCTAGTAATGTATATAGTAATTCAATAAGTTCAATCGAAATAATTTTGTATGAGTTATTGCATCTTGGTTTTTCTTGATGCGTGCACAATTTTATCTGCTTTGTTTTGAGTTGAGCGTTTGCCCGCGCGCATAGTTCGCTTTGCGCCTGCTCCCGGCGAGTCGCCGGATGTGACGTCATATCTTCATGAATGGCCGACTCAGTGTCGATGACACAGCGGCGACATTGTTCAAGCGTTATGTGTGGTTGTTCTTTGTTCGCTTAAAATAACAATATTATATACTTTAAATTGTATTTATTTTTTAATAGCTGTCGTAAGCGACTTCGCCCACATTACTTTATAAAATACACATTTAGGTAGCCTATGTTACTAGCTGCTAATGTTGCTTTTTATAGGTGAATTTTTTTTTTTAAATTTTGTTCATAACAAATTAGTATTAGTACATATTAGTACTACATTTATCTGTTTAAATCTATTTTAACTATACGTGTCTTCTTTCATATATTTTTATGTTAAGCTCGAAAGACAGGCTGACAATCCACCAGGTGAGCCATCAGGTGCTGCAAGTGCGATTGCCTACCTTAGTAGAATAGGATAGGAGGGGATAGGGAATTTGTCTGAGGCATCCCTTACTCACTCATTTAAAATACAAGCAATGGGGTTTTAAAAATCCTTTTTCTTTTGCTTTCTTAATTTGCTAACCTGAGCATAAGCTCTAATCACGTCTTGATACCTGTTGTTCAGTTTACAGTGAATTTTGAATTTTTTAAGATACTTAAAAAATAGTATTTACAAAACTGTTTAACATGATTAAAAATGGACATCACTTGATCGAACAGTGTACTTGACCATTTCTTCTCATATTGAAGAGAAGCCTTTATCTGGCTGTGAGACGTAATATATATGTATTTTTATTTATTATATTAGGTACATTATTTAGTAGTCGATAAAGGTGTTGTGTTGTGTTGTGTGCAAATGTCGGTATTTTTAAAGTATCAACATGTACATAAACAAAACCACTCTATAACAATATATGAAGTCTCAGAAAATATTATTGTCCATGTAATCAAGTATAATGTCCTAATGTACTAAGTCCTAAGTGCTTGTCTTTATGTTATGATACTATTTGAAAAATTAGTTTTTTCTTTTAAATATTGTGTAAAATATGAAAAAAGAAATAAAAGTAGCCGATTAAAACTTTAGTGCCGGACTTAAATTATTTGATAAGTCCAAAAACAAATTATGTAGGTAGATGTCGCTGAAAACTTTTATAACCGTGACGACAATGGTTTTTTGAGCAGTAATTTAGTACCTTTTTTTTTCGGAAAAATTAATTTTTTTGTATAAAACTGCCCGTTTCAAACTTATTTCAATAACTAACGTTATTCACTGTATTTTTATCCAAGTTTTAATTTTACTCAAATATAGTCAAACTAGGAGTCAAAAAGTGACACTTTTCTGCTAAGTAATAAAGTATAATAAACTTAATTTAAAACATATAACAAGATTACGCGGCCAAATTCATCCATACAAATCACAAATGTTGTGGCCTTTTATGTGGACACTGTAACATTAGACAGGATGTGACGTCACCCTTTAAAGTTGGTTGTATTATTCGCGCTCAATAAACGAAGCAGGGTTACCTTGAGGTGTGCATTAGCACACCTCAGAGGTGGAGGTGAAGACACTTTAAGGACACGTACAGTACTATATATTACTTATAGGACACATTATCTATCTGTATTTATAAACTAGTTATATGTATTTATAATTTATAAAGTCACGCGACTTCGTCCGCGTGACTTTATAAATTAATATAGGCTATGTTACTCGCTGATAATATAGCTTCCCAACAGTGAAAGAATTTTTCAAATCGGTCCAGTTGTTACGGAATCTATTCAATGCAAACAAACAAACAAATCTTTCCTCTTTATAATCTTATTAGTATAAATAAAAATGAATAGCTAAGCGTAAAACTCAAGAACGGTTTACCAATTCGGCTATTTTCATTGACTTACTATATTACTTTCTAGGATCAATGGCTATTTTAGTAATTAGTGGTCCGGTTAAAGTTAAAAACCCGACTAAATAATCTGATTTCTTTATTTTTTGCTTTTTAAATATTCAATATCAAAGTATAAAAGATTCAGATTGTCTCAAGGACATTTTTTGCAAAAAAAAATTGTATCTTTGAAAATATGAGGGTTGATTTAGCCCCACTACTCCCCAGCTAGGTCTGTGGTTCGGTTCTGTGTTAGGGTATTGTACAAGCAAGAGATATAGGACAAGTATTTTCAGCTTCCCTCAAATACCTACCCAGAAATGTCTACCAGCTCTCATACCATTAGGTTATGGTGACCACTTATCATCAAGCCATGTAAGCTCAAGCATCAAGCTCGCAAGCCAAATCGTCGAGACTGACTCGCGAGCCTGTGCGGCCGGTGTAGACGCGGAAAGCGTCCTGTGAATAAATAGCTAAGTCTGTCTAATGTTAGCATCTCAAAGTCGGAGCGGTGCGTTCTGATCCTCGAGCTTAACGCTTTCGAACAAATTCTCTTTCGAAAATCGTCCTGAGAATCTTCGAACTACTGCAACTTTAAGTTGCACTAGTTCGGTCAACCGGACAAACAACCGAACTACTGCTACTAGACAGAATTGTTCAATAGCTTATATTAACACATTTTATAGATTCTAGAAGGTTGTGAATTAAAACAGATGACGTGGGTCCGTGGTGTATGCCCCTAGTGGTGGTCGCACCTGTGGTGGATGCCCCCGATTCGAATAAACGTCAAGTAGGCTAAACCGTCACTTAAAGTCACCTGTCACCGGGATTAATTTAGCTGATATACCTTTGTTTGTACGGTAAACGTCCCAAACATTAAATGGAAAATAATAAAAAAAAATCGGCTGTCGAATGATGCAGTAAACTGAGTGTATAATTCAATATAACAGAAAATGATTTCTAAAAGTAAGTAATCAACACTTTACTTGTAGTTCGTGAAAGAGGCGCTTAGTACAGTAAACCAGAATTTAAATTATTAGTTTAAATTACATAAAACGGTTTTTATAACGTTTGTTACCCTGAATTCTGAATTCGATATGCGCGAATCGAAAAATAGGAGAAAACATGGGAAAAGTTTTTTGTTCTCCTAAATTGTTCAATAATTAAAATTACGGTGTCAAAAGATCCTTTTATACATTCTTAAAAAGACTTGACAGGACTCTTTAATCTTAAAAAGATCTTCAGAAAATGTTAACAAACATAATCTTAATAGTTTTACCCATTTTATGCTTACGCATTTTAGGTTTTAAAATTAGTTACTTATGTAAAATATCCTTTAATTAAAACATCCTTTATTTAGCGCACTGCCAAGGTTTAAAACTAGTGCACGATCCCCATGCGTTTCTCTGTATCCCTAATCAACGTGCATGAAAAAATTTCACGATAATCGGCTGAGTAATCGGTAGTTAAGGCGTGAAAGCGTAACAAATCAATAAACTCACTTTCGCATTTATGATTGCCCACGTTTTTGACGTTATAACTGTTGGATTACTTTTTTACTTCAATTGTCATTTTCTTCACATATTGATAAAAATCTTCGGTTAACATAGATAAAAAAGAGATTATTACATAACTGGTTCCTATCGATTTGTTAAATTAAATTATTAAATATCTTCACACATTCCACACAGCACCATCTAGTTCCAAAGTAAGCAAGTAATGGTTGTATTATGGATACTAGACAGTTGATATAATACATAGATTACTTTTTTTTTAAATACATACATATTATAAATACAAAACATATTATAAATACAAAACATTATAAATACAAAACATCCATGACTCAGGTACAAAGGTAAAATGTTAACATATAAATATTTTCCCCTAGCGGGATTAGAACCCGCGACCGTTTGGTTAACAGCTAGGGTTACTAGCCACTAGACCAAACGTGTCGTCAAACACTACTTAAAGATTTTGGCTATAATTTTTTTATTGAGTTTTTAATAAAATCCAGTCTGCATTAACTGTAATCCTAGTTTAATATAAATTACTAGTGTTTTTGCCCGCGACTTTGGCCGCGTCCGATAGCTACCAAACTTCACAAGAAGAGTCTATATCTAGGAGACATACATATACACACATCGTCTTTTATATATTAACACTAGGAACTATTTCAGTTTATTTACATGACTATAAATTTATCTACATGTATGGATAACTTTTATATTCAACTATAGGTAATCCGAAAGACGTTGTTCTGACTAAACTTTGTATGGTAAAAAAATTGAGGTTTTTAAGTTTTTCTGTTCATTTTTTCAGTAAGTAATTCATATGAACCTTCCTTGAACTTCAACGACTATTTAAAAAAAATGGCCGCACCAGCTCGATTTAAATCTTTGGCACCAGCCTAGGTACTAATATAGTTTTGCGCATAGCAACACATTGAGATTTGAATTTTTATTGATATATACTCGTAAATAAATTATATGTATAGATAAATTTAATTTTATTTATAGAAGAGAAGAAAGTGTACAATAAGTTTTAATTAAAAATAAATCCTAAATAAAACTAATCTAAAAGTAAATAAGCTTAAAAGCATATAAAAAATTGGGCGCCCGCGGCATAGCTATTGATATTTTCAAAGAATAAATAGTTTTAACAGTTCTCTGAAAATATTTTAAAATTTGTTATTTACCTACAAAATAACTACAATTATTGTAAAATCTTAATAAGTATGAATGAAAGTAGGTATAACACAGGTCAAGTGAAATGCAAGTGGTACGAGGAGGTACTCGTACCTACTATTTCACCGCTCAACGTTCCCACGCGGGAGTAAAACGTGAGTTTGGTATGTGACAGATATACATGTAACTGAAGAACCGACAATTAGTCGAAAGGTAAAACAAGCGGCGTATAAAATGACCCCTTAAATTATGAGAGTAGCGTTGTATATCGGAGTTGCTCCGAAATGAGTTCAACGCCCCCCCCGGGGTCGACGACTTTCCGCGCAATCTACGTTTTCACATTTTAAAAAAGCTTTTCATCAACATATTATTTGCGTGTTACTTATTTCAGAGGTAAAATTTTATTACATATCAAAGTAGATCATTCCCATGTTATTAACTTTAATTACTAAGCCATCATCATCTAATAAAGTGTTAGATATTCTTTGTTCGTTTTCATGTACGAGTAAGTACCTCTCGTCGATTAGATTAGATTAGATTAGATTAGAATAAAAAAACATTTATTCAAGTATTTATTTTATTTTCAACATAAACCCTACAGCAAAACAAAATAACATACAATATATTATACCGTATTACTGCCAAAATTATATTACCTAGAAGTTAATTACTAGCTATTAATTCTAAACCATGGGGAAGGGATCTAGGGTAGGGTATGAGCAATTTGTGTGCGTGCGTGTGTGTCTAAAAACATTAATTATTTTCAAAAAATTGACACACATTCCATGTCTAATTAAGAGCGGGCATAAAGAGAAATAGCCAATACTAGATTTGAATTTTATCTAAGTAAACAAAGTCTAATTTAATTAATTTTTATAAATAGATAAATACATTATAAATGGAAGTGACGTCTGTAACAGAAAACATAATATAATGAAATTTTCTTGATAGAAAAAAATCACCAAGTGAGCTCTCATTTCCATCGATTTTAATTTTATTTTCAAAATGATACACATTACAAAGCTAAAAGTGTATCAGTAATTTCACTTCACATATTATCTAAGGCTGTATGTAACAATTTTTCATTTGACATTGTAGTTTACGAATAATTAATATTTAATACTTTTGGCACTTATAACATATTTATTGAGCGAGTTGCGCTATCTTCCGTCGCATGTTGTGCGTAGTTATACGTATTTTGTGTCACTGTCATGTCCAAGGGGCCACGCGGGTGAAATTACTAATTTTGTTTGCTTTATACCCATTCTTAAGGTATACTGATAGTCGGCAGTCATTTTCTTAAATTTCTCCTTGTCCTTCGCGAGTTCACTCTCTGATGTTGAGCCAAGACAACCTTCTTCTTCCTACTTTACGTTTTTCTACTTTACTGTTGTATTATTGTATGCAACAGCCGGTATTTGTCACGTCGCGATACATGAGTCAAGTACACGACTTTTCTCTTTTTTTAATACTCGTAGGTACGAACTATGATGATAATAAAGTCGACACGGCACGTATCGTCAGGTTCATCATTCTGCAACCCTAACCACTGGTAGCTTGAGCCTTGCCTCGCTATTTGCTGCGTAGGTACTACATAAGTTTTAAGATTTTTATCTATACTAATACTATGAAGCGGAACTTTTTTTTATGAATAAAACGGAAATGAAATAGGTACATACTTCGGGCGTTTTTATTTGAGCGCCATCACTGCTATTAGCATTATTATGGAAGATTAGCACCCTTTTAAAATCTTTGGCATCCTCCATATTATATAGCCGCTGGGGGTTAAAAAACAAATCTCTTAAAAAATATAACCGTGAAATAATTTCCACTTGTTCACATTTGTTGTTTTGTAGTTCAGCTACTTGTTGTTTCAGCTGGTTTCAGAGCTTCGGTAAAAGACTCCACAGTTCATTTCCCATACCCAAGCCATCTCTTATATTTCTGTATCGTACTTGAAATAAATAAAAAATCCGTACAATATCACATTACAATAGCAAATTTCTCTATCACCTCACCATAATATTTATATAAAATACTATAAAAAAAAAACCGCCGAAAAAACTGAAAAGCATAAAATAATCTTATTATTTTACTTAAGTAATTTTGAGTCGCCGCCGCGCATCACTCTTTACGTAATTTTTGCTTGTTTGGCACCGACTCAAAATTACTTAGGTAAAATAATAAGATTATTTTATGCTTTTCAGTTTTTGCGGCGGTTTTATTTTTTGTTAAAAAGTTTTATTTTATATTTTTTTGTGGCTCTAATCTAATATTTACTACATGCTTAATTTTTCACCCCCATTTTTCCACCCTTAGGGTAGGAATTTTTTTTCCAAAATTATACGAGACCAACTTTGAGGTATATATACCCTATCCATTAAAAAATAATTATCAAAATCGGACTACTCTGTAAAAAGTTATGCGTGGTTATACGCTACAATCGGTGAGTGAACAATCAATCATCCCCTGTTTTCCTACCCTTAGGCTTGGAATTTATTTTTCAAATTAAAATGGGATCCCCTTGTGGGTACACGCTTTCAAATAAAAAAATAATTATCAAAATCGGACTACTCTGTAAAAAGTTATGCGTGGTTATACGCTACAATCGGTGAGTGAATAATCAATCATCCCCTGTTTTCCTACCCTTAGGGTTGGAATTTTTTTTTCAAATTAAAATGGGATCCCCTTGGGGGTACACGCTTTCAAATAAAAAAAGAATTATCAAAATCGGACTACTCTGTAAAAAGTTATGCGTGGTTATACGCTACAATCGGTGAGTGAATAATCAATCATCCCCTGTTTTCCTACCCTTAGGGTTGGAATTTATTTTTCAAATTAAAATGGGATCCCCTTGGGGGTACACGCTTTCAAATAAAAAAAGAATTATCAAAATCGGACTACTCTGTAAAAAGTTATGCGTGGTTATACGCTACAATCGGTGAGTGAACAATCAATCATCCCCTGTTTTCCTACCCTTAGGGTTGGAATTTTATATATATATATATATATATATATATATATATATATATATATATATATATATATATATATATATAGTGTTTAGTGTAATATTATGCTGAGTTGAAAATAGTCCTAACTCAGCATAATATTACACTAAACACTAAATAATAATAAAAATAATAATTTGTGTTTAGTGTTTTATACTTAGTTCTACATTTAAAATAGATTTGTTATAATAATGTATTCTAGATTCTTATCATGTAACTATTACTACCAAACAAGTCACTGAAAGGGTTTTATTTTTCGTTAATAATGTAAAATCTCCTTTTTTGGATTATCATAGGTATGTATGATCTAGGATATTTTATTATACTAGCTGGTGCTCGCGACTTCGTCCGCGTTGAAAAAGAAAAAAGTAGCCTACTATTCTGTATCCTATACGTCTAAATGTCTATCTACCAAGTTTCATGAAAATCAGTTAATTCGTTTAAGAGTTATGGAGGAACATACATACATACATACACTTACAGATTTATTATTAGTATTGATTATACTCTCAAAATATACATTGTTACATCATAGATGTAGTATTCCTGTTACGATACAAGCGATGGTTTTCAGTTTCAGTGCACATAATATGAGATCCGAGAAAACTAGATGTTTTTATAAATAAGTCGTAAATAAAATATATTTCTAAAGTTTGGCATATGCACAATATCCCTTTGTCTAGACTAAAATTTTCCTTTATTAATGAAATAAATTTGATATCTAATCACTATATCCTCCATATTGCTACAAGATTAGCCAATCTACAGATATAGTAGGGTATATAATCTGGCCAGTCGCCAACAAGAACATTTAAAGCGTCATCCAAGATATAATTTGTCTCATTATTTTAATAGATACAATTTGAATACGTACCCCAACATTTTATTTTATTGACCTTCGTTTGGGACTAAAACTAAAATTATTGGTGGAACTAGCCGGTGCCCGCGACTTCGCCCGCGTAACTTTGTAAATTATATACTAAAACCTTCCTCGAGAACCACTCTATTCATTGGTGAAAACAACATTAAAATCGGTGCAGTAGTTTTTGAGTTTACCGCGAACAGACAGGCGCGGCGGAGCACTTTGTTTTATAATATGTAAGGATAAGGAAGGATGGTTATATCGTGAGCAAATATGGATATCGTGGGTTACAAAAATATATTATATATCCTATATGGCATGCTGTCGTAAAGTCACATTGTTGGATGATATTCAGCATCATTCGTAGTCTGAAGAGTAATCCCCTCTTAATGGAGGCCACACAGACATAGTCTGCAGAACAAGCCCTTGTACCGCGAGCTCTGGCACTGCTCAACGACACTTTAGGAAGTACTCGTACCTACTCATCCTAAATCTATGTATATCACCTGGAAATTAGATATTTTTAGTTAATAACCTAATAACTTAATAACCTTTAAAAGATAGAAAAGATAAAATAACCTTTTAAGTCGACCCTTTAAAAGGGTCGTCTCCATCTTTGACTTTTCTAAGATTTTCTAAGGTTTAACCCAGAAACCTAGAATAAGGTTACCACACCCTAAGGCGCGAAGCCCACACAAGAGTCGCGTCGCGTCGCGTCGAGGAACGGGCGCATTAGCGGCGCGCCGCCTCTGGCTTTCCTATAGAAATCAATGGTTGTGCGCCCACATACTGGAGAGGCGGCGGCGAGGCGAGGCGCGAAGAGTCGCGGCGCGGGCGCGAAGCGTCGCTGAACGGGCGCGACATTTTGTTTGCGGCTGTGTTTAGACGTGGTCGAGTATTTATTAAATAAAAGTAAAATGTCAGACGATCTAGATCTAAATATAAAAATTATCGAACTTGTTTGATGTAACCCGTGTCATTATGAAAAGACACGTTCCGACTATAGCAATAGAAACAAACAGGACCAAAAATGGGGTGAAATAGCGCAACAATTAAACGAAACTGGTAAGTGATTTCTTGGTAAGTGAAGTTGACTGTGTAAAGAAAGCATAGCCGCCTCCGCCGCAACTCTTCACGCCTCGTCTACGCCGCGACGCGCCTCGACGCGCCTCGACGCGCCTCGACTTTTCATGTGGGCGTAGCGCCTAAGCGCTCCCCTTCGCTTGACCAACGTTTATTAATCCTTTATTTATTTTAAAAAAATTAGAATTAGAACGTTTTTATATCGTTACTAATATTATAAATTCGAAAGTATGTATGGATGTTTGTTACTCTTTCACGCAAAAACTATTGACTAGATTTCAATGAAACTTTACAATAATATAAGCTTATATATATCAAAATAAGACATAGGCTATATAAGACATAAAACGCGGATGAAGTGGCGGGAACCAGCTAGTTGGTAATAATATTGGTAAAATCACTCTCATAGCGGGTTTATTATCGTATTCATCGATGTCCTATTATAATAAGATCATTATTCGCAGTCAATCAGTTTACAGTGAAACTAATTAGTTGGATATAGTATAGATAATCGATTTATATTTTTTGATATACATATTATAATAGCACAACAGTTTGTAGATATATTTAATAAAATACCTATACTGTTTTTGTAAAATATTACTGGGTTCCCTTCAATCGCGCCGAGATATAATAAATCTCAAAATGAAATATTAACTGCGTCAATGCATACCTATTTTAGCTGAAATTGTATTGAAAGACAAAGAATCTTAGCTCCAAATAATGCAAACTAGCTGCTGCTTGCGAGTTCGCCTGCATAACTTTGGTAAATTATATACTAAAACCTTCCTCGAGAACCACTCTATCCATTGGTGAATACAGCATGAATAACGGTGCAGTAGTTTTTGAGTTTATCGCGAACAGACATGTAATACGTCCATCGATGTAAATACGTCACTCCAACTATTAGGATATCGTTGCGTCACTCATATAAAAATCTGTTATTTAAAAGCTCTTTGTGACACAGCGAGTTGAAATAGTACACGTCTTACTAATTGATTATGTAAATATCCGCTTTGATAAGCGATAAATGTTTTTATTGACATATTATAACCTTGAAGTGGTTCACAAGTTTACCAAGTTACCCGATAGGTGGCGTTAGTTGTATCGAACGAAGTAAAAACTTTTCAGCTATAAACGGATTTTTGTACCTACGCTTTTTGTTGCATCTGCATTCTTATAGAATGAAATTATTTATTCAATATTCAATTCAATTCGAAATATAGAGTGAATAAATGAATAGCGAATTCTAATTTTAGTAAGTAGGTACCAAACAAAATTCTTTATTTCAAATCTAATGTTCCGTGGCGTTATCTTATCTTGAGTTATTGTGTTCATTACATACTATTATAAAACGTACATATAAGTAAATATACCTGCCTATGTTGTTGCATAATGTTATTTTAAAATTAACAGGAAGACATTACCTTCACGTTAACCAATACATTGAATTATTTTATAAGTAAAATAGGTCTGGAAACATCGATGTCTAGAAATTATTAATGAGTAGAAATTTTTAATTTAATAAGCATTATTTAGTTCTTTAAAATGTCTCAAATTAGGTTACTACGTACTTATTTCTGCGCTAAAGAATAATTAAAAGTAAAATAATAAGTAATAATATATTGTAATTTGAGCTTAGACCTCCTTATCGACAAACGCCTAGTTATTGACACTTGAAAGTAGGGGTGTGTGAGTGAATCTAGGTATCTCTGTATACGTGAGGATACCTAAATGTATATCTTATATTCTTATATCATGAAAGGCGATTTTGATGAAACATTTAGACAATCTTCAGAATAATGTAGCGGGTGTTCCTGTGAAAGTTTGGTAGCGATTGGATACGGAAGAAGTCGCGTACAAATACTATGTATGTATGTACTATGTACTAATACTATGTAGTTAATCAATAATGCATTAAAACAATAGGTAGATCGATTTTAATTCGGTTTTCACATATGCGAAGAAGGATAAACGGGGAAGATATCCTCCTTCCTATAAGTATGTAAATATAAAAATTGCACCCTGGGCGAATCCGCGAGCAGGTCACTAGGTAGTTATTATAAAAAAAATGTTGTTGGTTTGTGTCTTTAAAAATTCTAGAATGGGTAGACCGATTTTAATTCGGTTTTCACATATGAAAATAGGGATAAACGGGGAAGATATTTTGTTACACATAAAAATTGCACCCCGGGCGAATCCGGGAGTAGGTCGCTATAGTTATTTATATAAAGTATAATTACCTACTCTCTTAAATATTGAATTTAATTAAGTAAAGGTACAACCTACATAGGTAGTAGGTAGTTATGTATAGGTAAGTTTGTATTTTTATTGTCTAACTGACCTAACTGAATAAATAAAATATCTATTAATAATCCGTGGCCACGCGCTAGAAGTTCAGCTCTGACGTAAGTCGTCCGCGCAATTAATAACAATTAAACATTGACATTTACAATTAACATTATACAACGTTAACAATAAGGTTGATACTTTGAAATTTTCGTTTTAAAAGAGAAAATGTTCCTTTTTTAAAAAGCGAGTCGTTGTATTGTAGTGCTGGCCGATAGTAATATAACAATGCAATGCAAGTATTTGTCGTCGAAAGGTATGATAAAATGGCGGACGTTCCGTGCTGTGCTGGCGCGCCGCGTAGCGTTCTGAAAGCGTCCATCTACGGGAAACGTGCGTTCCTTTCTCTCGTAGCGGCTACGTGAGCGTGCGAAAGAGACGGATGCTCGGTACCCTGTGGGGCCTCGTGCCAAGGTGACGTACCCTCGATGCACGGCTGGCAAGAGAATTAGCGCACTGCGCACGCGCACCGACCAAGTTTTGCGTTTTAAATTGCGAATTCACAGATCTAAGACGTTTGCTCTTTGATTGATTGAGCTGTTCTTGTAGCCATGACAGTTTACATCCACGATTTTTATCAACAACGAAGAAATATTTTAGGTATTTTACAAGTTATAACTTTACATTTTTATTATGTAAAGATTTTAACTAACTTTTTAACTAGGTACCTAGGTAGGTACATACTTGAGTATACATAATTTAGAACAATGTTCATCACACATTCCACTCTTGAAAATATTTAACTAGGTAGGTATCAACAATGATCGTATTACTTACTAGTTGGCGCCCGCGACTTCGTCCGCGTTGAAAAAAAAAGTAGCCTATCCTGTGTCCCGTACGTCTAAATGTTTATCTACCAAGTTTCATGAAAATCAGTTGATTCGTTTAAGAGTTATAGAGGAACATACATACTTACATACATACTACATACATAATGTACAATACATAAAAAAATTCTAAAAATCGTTAATTTAGTTTCAGTATCATGTATAGAGCCTATAAACACGATATCTCTAAAAACAAAGTAACTTACTCCATGACCGACCCTTACAGATTTATTATTAGTATTGATAACATCGTATTATTAGTTAATTGTATTCCGAACCTATTCCATTCCAAAGATTCCATTCCATATAAAAAATGTTTCGCACAAAATTCAACACACTGCGCACTATTTCCATCCTGAGATTTCAGAATTTGAGATTTCCTTGATCAAATTTCACACGAATCTGTTCTGCCACTTTTAAATAGCTTTACATTTTGATACGTACCTAAGTACCTACTTACTTATTTTTGACGAGAATACAAATTTGCTTTCATAGTTTGACATTATATTACAATCATCTACATCCAAAGTTTAATTACACCATTAAAAGAAATGAAAATGATTAGCTAAAGGATCAAATAATCCTTTGATAATACTGCTTATACGAGTACGCTATTACTCGTAACATACACGTACGAGTATTCACGTAAAACACACGGCCTTGTCCACATTATATATATTTATTTATTTTTTAATATAAAAATACCTATTACAATACTTACTAAATTATGGGTTTCACATTTATATAATTTTCTTATTAAGAAATTTAAGTTAACTTCATGGCTTGCAGATGTAGTTTTATGCTACATCCATCGTAATTAGAGACACATTCTTGATAAAATTACGGTTTTACATCTGTATAAATATGCAAGATTTATCAAAGGAGCATTATCACTTTGGGCGATTTAAACAATATATAGGTAGTCTGTGTTGTCGAAGATAAATAAAAATAAAACTTTTTAACAAAAAATAAAACCGCCGAAAAAACTGAAAAGCATAAAATAATCTTATTATTTTACCTAAGTAATTTTGAGTCGCCGCCGCACATCACTCTTTACGTAATTTTTGCTTGTTTGGCACCGACTCAAAATTACTTAGGTAAAATAATAAGATTATTTTATGCTTTTCAGTTTTTTCGGCGGTTTTATTTTTTGTTAAAAAGTTTTATTTTATATTTTTTGTGGCTATAATCTAATATTTACTACATGCTTAATTTTTAATTTTCCCATCCCCATTTTCCTACCCTTAGGGTAGGATTTTTTTTTCCAAAATTATACGAGACCAACTTTGAGGTATACCATTAAAAAAAGAATTATCAAAATCGGACTACTCCGTAAAAAGTTATGCGTGGTTATACGCTACAATCGGTGAGTGAACAGTCAATCATCCCCTGTTTTCCTACCCTTAGGGTTGGAATTATTTTTCCAAATTAAAATGGGACCCCCTTGGGGGTGCACCCTTTCAAATAAAAAAAGAATTATCAAAATCGGACCACCCTGTCAAAAGTTATGCGTGATCATACATAAAAAAAATAATTATATACGCGTCGAATTGAGAACCTCCTCCGTTTTTGTTTTTTCGTTTTCGTCGGTTGAAAAAGGATTTTGTATCCGATTATGAGTCTTCAGAACACTTGTTTCATCAAGTTCAGCAATCAAGTGGCCTTGATCAGACTGCATGTTATGTGTCGTTTTATCTGAAAAAATGCGAATAGGAATAGTATTAATATTTATTTGAAACTAGTGACATGCTCCCGGTTTTTTGACCATAAGTGAAAATCGAACTTAATTCGGTGAACGGTTTTGAATTCCATTGAGTACGAACATTTTTAGTTATATAGATATTTGATTGAAATCCACACGGTACACGCAAGAAGGAACAATAAAAATAAATAAAATTAAAAAATGAAATTTTCGATATCTGATTACAATAGTATTTTTACTCTGCGCCCTTTGCTGCGCCCCGAATTCATTTGACAGCATGCAGATCAGACCGGATTCAATGGACCAGAATCTTGACAGTACCACTGATCTGTTGATCAGTCTTACACTATCTCATCCCTGATACCTATAGCCAATTAAATAATACTGTAAGACAATAATTTTTAAACACGTTTCATATAAACTTTATTTATTCTTTAATGTGACACACATCCTTTTAGATGATCCTCTTAGATGGCTATCTGTGACCCTCCGCCGCCATAGGAGTTTAGTGGTACTATTGACGTTATTAACTTGTAGGGAGAAAATAGGACAAAGATAAAGGAATAAGATGAGCATAGGGAAATAGGTTGGAATCCTTTCCGCAAAAGCGCACGTGCTTTTACTGTAAAGGTTACTTCATTCCATTGTATTCAATAATTTTAATTGTTGACTTGTGGGATTAAAAGGTGTTCTACTAGTATATTCCGCCCTCAGACCGGTCACAATTATAAACAATTATCTCATAATAATGAGCACAAAACTAGATTTTTTTTTGCATTCTATGAATTTTTAAAAATATCTGGATAGTTAAATTATATTAAAAACCGGTTTTTTTGGTCACTACATATTATATTTCACATAAAGTTATTTTTGACAATTTTCTATAGGAATTATATTTCTCAAAGTTTTGGTATAATAAGTTTTTCTGGAATAAAATACAGGATATAATACGTTGCGCTTATAACACGAGTAAATTGAATGTAGAACCTAATGTAAATATTACCAACTAGCTTGTCTTCGTACAAAAAGGGTTGTACTTATACTTCAAAGTTGACCCAGTGCCGCTCGGGGGTTGCTTTTATCCCGAGGACGGATGCCATCCCTTCTCGGATATGAAAGATGTCCCATTGATAATAAGTCCAGGAATAGACAGATTGATCAACTTTTGTACTGTATATCTACAAATGTTCCTGTTGTTTTTACTAAAAGTCGACTTATTCGCTAGTGAAAGTGTAAATTTACAACAACAAAAAAATAACACGTTTTCAGACGGTTTCTCACAAATAATTGCTGGTTGAATGTTGATTCTTATTCGTCAAACACCAAAATCGAAATTATCAACGTGAAATAACCAAAAAACAATGAATTTTATGAGGAAAACTCATATATAGAACCTTTCTTAAAGTGCTTAAAAAGACTTTATTTTTGTTTGGATAAAAGGCATCAAAACTAAGCGATTTATGACGAAAATAAAGTTAGCGACAAAAAATGTAAAAATCACCACATAACTCAATTGAAAATAATCGTTAATTCACTTTATTTATGTACTTACTTGTATAATAATGCTCTAGAAGTTGAACCGGTTTAAAATGCTCAAAACCGTTTTTGTTTTTTCGATAAAATTCTTACTTTTTTAGTTATTCGGGGAAAACCGTCTGAAAACGTTGATTTTTTTTTCGTTGAAAACATGGGGATGTTCAAGTATTACTTCTTGATCAAAAACGTAATCAAAAATCTTCAAAAATTGCGTAATTACTTGAACGCCCCCTAAGTTGAAAAGTCGAATATGGACTTTCAGTAAAAACTTTATAGAACAAAAGTTGCATAGAATTAGTCAGTCTATTCATTACTCATTATTTTCAATAAGACATCGCACCTTCGGTAAGACAAGGGCATAACTTAAAAATGAGTTAAAATATATTATGCAGAAATGTCTTAAAAACATAATCAAATTAAAAAATATTTACAAGACTATGGGGCTTATTTGATGAAGAATTGTTTAAAAGCAATATAAGCAGAAGAATACGATATTGAATGCAAAAAAATTAACTTGAAATGGCACTCCTGTAAAATTACAAAAAGTGCAGTTATGCCCTTGTCATCCGCACATATTGGTGGACTGCCCCAGGTTCGCACGAGTCAGGTTCGTGCTGGAACACGACATTTACCTAAATTTGAGCATAGACAATGTGCCGGAAATCATTAAGAATATTGGAAGCTAGTTGGAATTAATAAGGAAATGTAAACTTTCTTTGTATATTTTCTATAGGTACTTAATTATAGAATAATGTGTAATAATATTTACGTTGGACAAGGTACCTTGCAAGGAGTATAATTATACCTCTTATATGTAAAAATTCTAAATAGGTAGAAAAAAGGTTGTTATTTTCAGAAATAATCTAATAAATTTCGCCCTTCTGAAACATCGTGTTTATTTCAACAATATACGGAATCTTTTATTTGTTTAGTTACCTACTTATAGAACCTATATGTATTTGTAAAATAGGTATGAAATATTTCGATTCAAATCTTTGAAATATTTTATATAGGTAGGTAGATATTGATGTAGGCAAAGATTTAAATCGGATGTAGGTAAATAATTATAGGACATACCTACCTACATATATAGTACCTACCCTGATATGGCATTAAGATTAGATAGGTAGGTATCTAAACTGCTATAAAATACTAAACGAGAATGCCCACTCAACCGCGGGGAAAGCAGACTTTCCACCCTCGAGTTGTAAATAGCTGTGCGTGCGCAATTCCCATGTGCATTGTACCTACGTATGTGCCTATGCTGTTTTCTATCGATTTCCATCCACAAATCTAACGCTAACGCCTATCTATATGCGCTCTGCGAGTGCGACCGGACATGGACCGGACATTTTCGCATTACATTGCAAACGTTTTATATTATCATCGTTGGCAACGTCATCGCAAACGACAAAGGCGCGGGTTGTGATCGCGAGCCGCGTGCGACGTTGCCACGCCGTGCGTAGGAATGCGGACGCCGCGTTGCCAGTTCGCCTCGCACGATATTATGTCGGCCGATAAACGCGCGAGTGCATTGGGCGGCCAGGCCAGGCCACCCGAATCCGCCATTTTGTTTATTAAATTTTGTTAAACTAATTATTAGTTATGTGCGCATAAAATGAGCATGAATGTTTTCAAAATTCTGTTCTGTAGACTTTCGTTTTATTAAAATTGAGTCTATGAGACTTTTTTCAAAGGAATATTAGCAAATGCAACATGCACGGTATAGCGCATTCTATTTTTAGCGTATGAAAGGTTGAGTTGCATGATTTAGTTGGATGTTTTATACCTACGTGTTTGCAAAACACGTGCCAAATGTTATCTTGATTTCAATTGGTATGATAAAATACCTACTTGTAGCAAGTTTGAATTGTTTTGAAAGAGAATCGCTGCTCTGCCATTTAACGATACTTACCTTTGTTAGGTAATTATAAAATGGTCTTTATCGAGTATTTTCAATTTAATAAGTACTTACCTACATAATAATTTGAGGCGTAGGTGTGATATAGGTCAAAGCTGTACCTAAGTAGGTAGGTACCTTACCTATAGGATTTTCACATTTTTGAAGAAGTAAAAGAAAAACTTGAAAGTTTTCTGTAAGAGGGTCTTATTGCGTAAATCATACACAGACTGTTGCAAATTATGCCAAATTATACTAATAAAATTATAAATTATACTTAACTAGCTGTTGCACGCGACTCCGTCCGTTTAGGTAACTTTTATGAAATATAAATAAAATAGCTTTCTATAGGTATGTGAAGGAATTTTTAAAATCGGCCCAGTAGTTTTTAAGTTTATTCATTACAAAATACAAAAATCAAATAATTTAAAAAATAACTAACTAAGTAGGTCTCCCTTAGCTTTTTAAATCCTCTAAGCCTCGCAAGTGATGAACGCAGTTTTTATTATGTAGGTATTTATTTGACGATTTAGGTTACCTACTTAGACCTAGGTACCTACCCAATAGGTAGTTAAGGTACATTCTACAATCCAATAACCTGTACGAGATGATTATAAGTAGGTACCTATTGAATTGGACATCTGAATATTTTTACTGTAAAGTTTTGTTTAAAATACGAGTATAAGCGACAAATGTACTTAGGTAGGTTAGATTTGAAAGTTGAGCGATTTGTCCATTCACCTTGGAATGTGTTGCAGCCTGATTCTCATAGAAACGTCACTGGACCACAACTGTATTGTTTTCGACCTTTCATTATATTTCATCGCGATAATCCGTTATGGAATAAAATAGGTACTTAATTTAAAAAAAAAACTGTTACTTTTTAATGAATCTAGTTACTGTAAACTTATTTATTTCATATATTTTCACCATAACGAACTTATAATATAAAATCAGTATAAAATGTATATAAGTAATGTACTAATTATTTGTAATTTTCAAACCAAATTTCATTTTAAATTTTATTTTATTGACAAATCTTTCTTAAGAGCTTCGCTCGGACCAATGAAAGGTTTAAAGGTTTTTACATGTAAGAAAGAAAGTCTATGAGACATTATAGAAAAATAAATTAAGAATAGTTGAATTAATAATTCAAAATATTCTAAAACGAGCAAGCGGTATTACTTTTGTAACCGTCCCATTAAAAAAACTAGGTACGTTTAGGTCCTCGTGATTTACAAGAATTCCTCGTTTAGATTAAGATATAAGATATTGAAAAATGTTTTTAATTCTACAATAATGAAAACGGTACAAATGCCCGTCTAGCGGCAGTAAGGGAATGACCACTAAAATAATTGTGAAATAACCGCGTATGTTTCGGTGAGTAAATAATGGATGCCACAGTCAAAGACTTTATAAGTATATTTGGGAGTATAGACACGGCGTAGCCCGTAAGTAGTGGTAGTAGTACAATTCGTCCACTCGAGATTGTCCACACGAGAGAGAAAGAGAGAGAAGTGGACGAATTCGCACTGTCGCTCGCTAGTGCGAGTAGGATTTTAATACTACCAAAGATTTCGGGGCTTTCTGCTTGCTTCGCCGCATCTATAGTTCAGATCAATGGCCACAGTCCCCCTGTTTTCTAATCCTTTATCCTACTAAAGTTGCCAGCGCACTATTGTAGCACCAATGTTAGATAGGTACCTACTATTGAGTGCATCATCTGCCTATAGAAAGTCAATAATATTAGTACCTATTACATAACAATATCAGCGCCTTCCACCCTGACCGCGACCCGGGTGGTGGTCTTGGGGGACTGTCGCCCGTTGTAAGGTCCCTCGAGATGGCCGGCGTACCTCCACTTTCGGGTACGCCGAGGTTTTAACAGTGGGCGTACCCCTCCCTGGATAGCCGTGGCGGGGCATCGATGTCGTGTCATAACGTTCCTGCGACCCCGCCCATCAACGGCCGCGCTACAAAGTCGTTTTAGCCGGTACCTATGAATCCTGCATAACCCCGCAGTGTCCCCTACACTGCCGGGCATCCAAGAGGATTTTCCAACGTTAAAAAAAATGGCACACTGTATGCTGCAGCCTCTAGGCTTTAACTGAAAGCCGAACTGGTTACAATATCCGCTCAAAGATAGCCGTGAAAAAAAAAACCAACAGCCCACGTGTTCAGTGGACAAATAGGAGAAGACGATATCCCCCTTATTTTTTTTTAACTCTTATTTTTATCAGCAGCGTCAGCTTGTCTGTCGATAATCATATTTAATAAAAAAAATATATAACACTAGGCGGCAGAAGCCCTCCATTTCATTTTAAGGCTACAAAAAATTAAAATGTTATTTATGCAAAATATTGTTTATGCAAATCTTCCAGAGAAAATTCTGAAACTGGTGGCGATAACAACGATACTTTCATTTTTTTTACAATACGTACCCTAGCATATTTTAGAAGACTTCATAATTTGGCCATAGATTAGTTCGAACACTAGTGAATCACTGAAATTTTTACGAGTATTTATGATGTGGTCCATCTTGTCAAATAAATGACTTCCGTCATCATTATCACCAGCATCCTGGGTCCACGGTTATCTATCTCTTAATCCTTCCTTATTACTCACTAAAATTGATTTCACTACAAAAAATATCACTGCTTCTTCCTTGCCCAGTAATGAATCCATTTTTCATCCCTAAAAGTTTAGGGCAGTAGATAACGAAAATAAATAGGTTGTATATTATTTATTTTTAAGTACTTAATATTATTACGTTTCGCCTGTAAATTTTCATTAATTTATTTATTTTAATGCTTAATATTAACAATATTTAGTGAATACGACCAGCTTTCAGTCCGAGTATCTATACTAAACGCAACAATTAAAGGATATAAAAAAAAATTCCAAATTTTTAGGTTATTTTCAATGGTTGTACAGTGCTCATTAAAAAAGGAAATTGTAGCTTAAAGTCTCTAGTTTTGGAATCCGAGCTTTAAATATTCTCGTTAGCGGTTTATGAGTAATCGTCAGAAAACCAACAAAAAAATTTGTTTGCTTGTCTGTAAATCGGTGTAAAAGCCGTAATATATATTTTTTTGTAATGGCACTATAAAGCTCTTTTAGAGAATTTAATTCCCTACAATTCGACCCCCTTATGAGCTCTGTCCGATGAATTGTCACTGAGTTATCGTCGATCAAAGCGAAAAAGTCATTTTTGACGGATAAATAATTTTTGAGCTTTGAATAAAGAATATACTTACCTACCAAGATTTTTCGCTATTTTTCTAAAGCGACCGAACGGAAATAGGTATGTTTCTGTATATATCAATAAGCTCAATAGTTTATGTTTGGGCTCAATAGAAAGTCGCGGTAGCTATAATTAAAATTATCTCCTCTTATTTTCTATTATTGTCTAATCAGTTTTTCCCTGCACTTATAATAATTGATCCCAACTTAAAAACTTAATTTGTAAGAATTTTTGTCGATAATTTATTAAATTTCCAGAAATGTCAAACCCACACGATTTTTCACATTACACGATGTTATTTTATACCTTCTACTTTAAGAGTGATAATATTGTAAAATAATATTATAAAAATAAATAAATATTTTTTTGCGAATTACGCACTTTCCCCTGTTTAATTTTATTGCTTTAGCTTAGGGGCGTTTCGTCACATTTTTTTCTTGGTGTTCCGATTAACTTGTCTAAAATAAAAATCATTAGTATACAGACAGGACGAATTATCTCGTCTGAAGGCAGTATCATTATCACCCATTTTATTATCGCGTGTTGTTCAATACGTGAGAGAGATGCCAGAGTCGGAAACGCACTTGGCATTTTTCTGGCATTGTCTGTGTTATATAGTCACTTATCAAATTGTCGATCAAAATATGACGAGTTGTCATTTTCCCGTGAGCACGTTCTGCCCTGCAGCCCTTTATTAAAAATATAGCGAATATTATACTAACTTAACATGTAAGTTAATTAAAAACTAGCTGGTGCCCGCGACTTCGTCCGCGTTGGACGATGAAAGGGACCCTATGTCTTTTCTGGTGGCCCAGACAACCTGTATGCAAATTTCATGGTGATGGGTTCTTGGGTTCAGTAGTTTTTGCGTGAAAGAGTAACAAACATCCATACATCCATCCCGTAGAGGGACTATTAGGTATGTTGGAATTATACCTTTATGATCAATCCATACATACTTTCGCATTTATAATATTAGTACAGATATAGCGAATTTTATATTAACTTAACATGTAAGTTTATATGTACACATAAATATATACAATAGGTACTTGATGCACGTGACAAGCGTGTTAATGTTCAAATTAAGTATTCACAGAGTGAATTTGTGAATTAAATGAATGTTTCACATGATACGAAGCTATTATAATGTGTAAACGAGTTAGGGCCTGTTAACTGGATTAAATTAGTATACCTACGTATATATGTGTAGGTTTTTTTTTTATGATTAAGGCGGGCGGACAGGCTTATGGGATGGGTGGTTCCACTTAATGGTAGCAAAACGAAATGGACTCTGCAATACTCGGCATCCCTTCATCTCATGGTGGTCTAGAGTGGGGGTGGTCACGTCACATTATGAGATTGCATTGCGAAAATATTTGAATTTTTTGTAAAAAAATAATCTTTATCAATAAAAAAAATCAATATTGATAAAACGCTCAACATGTTGTTCAGCGAGTTGGGTGCTGATGCTGATATTGATATATACAGGGTGTCCAGTAATTAATGGATAACCTTGCACGTACTTGTAGACAAAGGTAAAGTACCCCTACAAACTGCTTTTATTTTTTTATTATTTGCACGGAATTTTGAGTTACACTGTTTTTAATTCTTTTTTAAATAAATCCACTTTTTATCATAGTTTTGCATACGACAGTCGTAAACTGTCTTTTATTTCTTATTTTATTCTCTGAAACTAATCTACAATAGTAGATCTGATGATAACACACATATCACAATATTTAAGATACACACAGCTTTCAAAAAACTACTTTGAAAAATAAAAAAAACAGCGGCTCACATTTAACTCCAAAGTTTGAACACCTCTGGTCTAAAAAAAATGTATGAGTACCTAAGTGACAACTTTGTTAAAATTTGGCCTATTAACTGGAGATTCTAAAATGGTAAAATACATGGTGCTTATTATCTACATAATAAAAAGTTATTGTAACATAAGTGTCATGTCAGCCTCTTTTACCAGACAGAAAAAATATTTAATTTGAAGATGAGACTGAGTGATGACTTCATAGATTCCAAATTACTTGTTTATGTACCTGCCTAGTATTTCTAAATTTATTTTGATATACAGACCTACTTAAAGGCGATTTTTGTCAATTCTGAAGAGACGTCAAAACACATTTAAAACAAATAGCCACTTTTAAAGAGTTCGCTTATTACTTGTTGTTTTTTTTTTTGAGAAAATTAATCATCATCATGATCTCAGCAGTCCCATATAAAAGTTGCTTCTTCGCACAATTTGTACGAAACAAACATATGCGAACCCACTACTAAACCAATTTTTCAGTAGGACTGGTCAGAAGCAGATTGGATCTAGCATCGTCCCGTGGCCCTTATTAAATCAGTTGTGGCCACGGTTGCCACAAAAAAAAAAGTAGATACTTAGCTACCTAGTTTTAGCACACGCTAGCTAGATGTTATTTCAACTTCGTGAAATTACAGAATGTCGTCTTCTCAGTAGAAAACTATAAAAAAACTAAATTAGAAATACTTCAAATGTCAAGTCTGACGTCAGCGAGATGTGTCGTATTAGGACGACAGATGGCAACACTTGCCTCCTCCCGAGCAAAATTCCTTCGACCTTACAGTAATTGAAAACATATTTTATCATCACAAAAATACAGAAAAAAATAATATATAATATAAAATCGTTTTAGATTCAATTTCAGATATCGCACAGCTATATCTGAAATAGATATTTGTAAGTGTACTATTTGAGACATTAACTACAACTCCCTATAACTGAAACAGATATTTATTGTATGTTTATTTTTTAATATAATTTTTTATACCTACCTACGCTTAATAATACAAACTAATTTTCGCCTACTAGTAATAACAGAAACTGTTTCAACTCAGAACTCAAAAATCGGTTAAAAAATGTAAACACTGTGATGTCACCAAATGCAACGGACCCCCGAAGTCAAATGAAATTCCCCTCGACGATAATTTATATGTAAAAGAAAAAATTGCAAAACTTTTGTACTATAATATATAAATTATTCCAATTACCTTTGAAGAATCTTACGAGAAATAATTATTGTATTATATGTGTAGGCAAGAACTATGAACACAAGGAAATTTAAAAAAATATATAATAAATACTATTATAATATTAATATCAAAAAATCAACATTATATTATAATATAATAAACCAAAATTACGGTCTTATTAAACGAATCTCAAAAAAAATAAAGTTTTCAGAAACGTCTCACACACTTATAAACGAAATATAAAAGTCCAAATTAATCTGTCGAATCTTACTTCGATTATACTAGGACTTCATATTAAGTTACCTAGAAATTTAAATTAAGAAAGAAACATTCCCCCCACCGAAATTCAATTTCGATGAAACCAATGATGAAACAAACCCTAAATGTTGCTCGAAGCTTAGCTTATCCGACCGAGTTAATGGACATATCGCCCGGATTTATCTCGCCCGAGTCGGAGCCCGAGTCTCGCCCGAATCGTCATGTTTTATTTTACCTATAATTTATATAGACAACTCGCCCACTAGAATAATGTACAGTCCGTTACATAGAGGTACGTATTAAAAGAATTTTTCAACTAGAAATCCGACCGCATGAAAACCAGTTCAGTACTTTCTGAGATTATCGTGAAAGCGTAAACGTAATCATCCAAAATGATCGAAAATTTACAGAGAGCAAGAAAGAAAACACATTTTATTTGTTAACGTATAAGTACCGGAGAAGTGCTTACAAAACAAGTTTCCAATACATAAATAATAAATGGTTTTATATGCCAATTAAATGGTTATTGCCAGTGCATCGCCTCAAATGGGCGCCCAACTCTATGATTGACGTAAAAAATAAAAGAGAGAGACATAATTCTTAATTCTTAGAGATAAATAAGAAAATATTCTCTAACGAGGACATATTTAATTTTTTTTGATCAGCCCACGAGGATTTTGATCGGGATTTACGAGGCCAATACAAATTGGCCTTGTAAATCCCGACACTGTCATGTAATGTAACGTAACCATTGATTAGCTGATATTAAATATAAAATAGTTTAAATAAAAGAATAAAATTTGAGATAGGAAAAAACCATTGAACTCGCGACCTGTTCGGTAATGTAATGTAACCGAAAACTCTGTAAGTATACTTTCCTGACGATTAAAATAATACACACGTAATTGTACAAGTTTTCACTTCTGTCGGCACTCCCGGAGTGCCACTGTTTTTTTTTAACTATGAGTAGTTCCGGAGATGCATTTATGCATAACCACCTCCAGGTGTTAACTCTTTAAAATATTAGTAAAGACATACGAGCACTTGTGTAGAAAAATAAATAAATAGAACAAACAACAACAAATATATATTTTTATACGTAGTTGAAAGGTCTCTCACTAATAAAAAGGCAACTGCTGCGTAGGCGTGTGAACGTAGGTTGGTACTGACGTAGGTTGTAATTATTATATTGTGACATTACTTTCATATTCAATGTTCATATATTATATTGATTCCTATCCATCAAACCTTGTAAATTTAAATGAAAAATTAAACGCGAGTTGACGGTCACCACAATAGATTGTAATTGTAGCATATTCGAGACAAAAAAAACATTCAAAACATATTTATGTGGATGGTCAATGAAAAATATATTATACTAGCTGACCCGGCAAATGTTGTTTTGCCATATAATTTTTTTTTTGGGATGGACCACACTTATCACTTAGGGGTATAAAAAATAGCGACCTATTCTCAGATCTACCGAATATACAGGGTGTCCCAAGAAGTAGTGATATAAAAAATCTAGGAGGTAGAGGACCTCGAGGGGTATCCGAATCACCCCCATGTATGTTCTGCGATTTTTCGTATTTTCCGAGTTATGATTTTTTTTTTAATTTTTTACCTAACGCCGAGTACCACGAGGTTTTTAATTATAATGTCATGAATTATTGTGATAGATGCCTGATTTTTTTTTTTTATAGTAAGCTGATGGACAGGCTAATCCGGCTCAGTAACATTTACTATCATTAGATCTTGGCAAAGGGTCAAAAAAATTAAAGTAACAAAATAAACAAAAATAACGCAATATTTTTCTCAACTTTAAAGACTTTTTAAAAAAAAAAAACTGTAGTACAGATTTCAAAAACTTCCTCTATCTGTGAAGTAGCTATGCTGCAAATTTCATTGAGCTACTCATAAGGCTTCATAAAAAAAATGAATCTAAATGTAGTAAGTGAAAAATTCAAATTTTCTGAATTGACAATACCTATGCTCGGAGTTTCTTTAATGGATAGGATTAGAAATTCTGAAATTCGATGAAGAATCAAAGTTGTCGACATAGCCGAAAGAAGCAACAAGCTGAAGTGGCAATGGGCCGGTCACATCTGTCACAGAGCGGATAACCGATGGGGCATAGAAGAGTTCTCCAATGGAGGTCACAAATTTGAAAGCGCCCTGCGGCCCGACGACCTGAATTTCGGACGAGTTGTCTATAAAAATAATAGGTAAAATAAAAATGACCATTCGCCCGATTATCGGGCGAAAATAAATTTGGGCGATTTGTCTATTAACTCGAAATATCTGAAGCCTTGGGAGAAACCTACATCCAGCATTGAAGAAACATAGGCTGATGAACATATAGGTAATTAGGTATTAGTATGCCTGAAAAAATACTTTAGTTAAATTTGATTACCTAGGTATTTATATTTAAGAAACTAGCTGGCGCCCGCGACTTCGTCCGCGTTGAAAAAGAAAAAAGTGTCATATACGTCTGAATGTTTATCTACCAAGTTTCATGAAAATTCGTTTAAGAGTTATGGAGGAACATACATACGTACAGAAAAAAATTCTTAAAATGGTCAATTTAGTTTGAGTATAATGTATAGAGCCTATAAACACGATATCTCTGAAAACAAAGTAACTTACTCCATGATCAACCCTTACAGATTTATTATTAGTATTGATTGATATACAGTCATAATTCGCCACACATGTGAAACTCGTTTGAAAGTTATATATCTAAATTATTTATGCAATCGATTAATTAATTAATTAAATATAATGAGAAATCGATGGTGCAAATAAAATCAATACGAGCGAGTCGTAAACATGACTTAATGTCGTCTGTGCCCCATTATGTTTACTTACGAGCCGGACCTTGGACTTTCATTATCTAATGAGAACATGACTTATAAAACTTTGACGTCTGCTTCAACGAGTATTTGTTTTGTTTCGTATTGTTTTAAATCTCTATATGAACTAAACTGAACTAACTAATCATAAACTGGCTGCTGCCCGCGACTTCGCCCGCGTAAATTATATACTAAAACCTTCCTCGAGAACCACTCTATCCATTGGTGAAAACAACATGAAAATCGGTGCAGTAGTTTTTGAGTTTATCGCGAACATACAGACAGACGCGGCGGAGGACCTTGTTTTATAATATCGCACCTTCGGTTAAGACGAGGGCATAACTTACAAAAAAAATTAAAATGAGTTAAACTTAAAATATATGCAGAAATTTCTTAAAAACATTATTAAATTAAAAAATATTAATGGGGTTTATTGAAGAATTGTTTAAAAGCAATATAAGCAGAAGAATACGATATTGAATGCAAAAAAATTAACTTTAAATGGCTCTCCTGTAAAATTACAAAAAAGTGCAGTTATGCACTTGTCTTGCAGTTATGCGATATGTAGTGAATGTATATATGTATATGTTATGTATCCGTATAGTCCAAGATATTTTAGCTCCAAATCCAAAAATCCAGGGTTTGGTCTGCAAAAAATCCTGACAATTGATTTTCCGATTGGATTATGTCAAAGACAGTTTCCTAAGTATACTCGGAAATCCAAATTTGTGACGATCTTTTTGCAAATATCTCGAAAACGGTGAGTTTAATCGACTATATTTCGGAAAATATTAACAATAGAGAAAAAAGCTTCAAATAAAAAATATGGGAAATTAAGATTTTACTTACGATTTTAACGTAAAACTTTAAGCGAATATCTAAAAAATCTTGGACTAGTATACGAATACTTTATTAGAGCAGGCACCATCTAAATGTGACAAAGCACAGTTATCATACACTATACCTATAGCTGAAAGAGATAATATATTCTTGGAGGGAGATACAAAGCAACAGAATCTATGACGTATCGTCAACATCTACTTAGTCCCTATTTCCGTTCTTCAGTAATAATCGTCAATGTATTTCGCCAATCAACAAGTTGAGTTTTTAAAGAAAATTTGATTTACGAAATTTTGATTAGTAGTTTTGAGTAGCTTTTGCGTGAAAGAGTAACAAGATCTTCTCTTAGATCCATACTCAAAAATCACGTTTATTAATATTAGCACGTAATATAAAAAAATAATTATATTGTAACGCAATATGTACTATATTTTGTTTATTACGGCTTGTATGCAAAACTGGATTTCCAAAAAAATATTTAAACACATGAATCATCCAGAAAAATATTTCTAAAAGAGAAAAACCTTTACTTCAATAAGCATTCAGGGTGATTCATAGAGATACGTTCAAACAACTTGTGTATAGGTATCATGTTCCTTTCCCAACCGTCGGACTGGTATTTTCCTCAAATATTTTATATATTGATGGTTACAGATGAATAAATAAAACAAGGTGACGCCATTTTAATTACTAAATAATATAATATATTTATGTACAAACGTATTCCTTCCTATACATTTGTTAAGTTATACAAGGTAGAATATTATTTTGATACCTATTGTATAATTTCAAGTATATGAGTTATAGAAAACTTTGTGATTCGAAACGAAACATATTCTAATAATACCACTAAATAATATTGGTGATAAAGTTTACTATGATATTTATTGTTACACTATGATATTTACCAATTCCATATAAAAATGTCATCCCAATTTCCTAATTTTCTTGTGAATTTTCCAAATTTTCTTTTTGTCATCTGAATTCGTTTTAACTTTTGCAAATTTTATGTGCTATTTTCATTTTATACATTTTTCTACATACATAATTCCGAATCCAATATACGTATATTTTTAGGAGCTTTAAGTATCAAGAATTAACACTTATTTGAACTTGTGAATTAGAGTAAAAGAAATGTATCTAGGTACGACAATTCTGTAATAATACTCTACGAAGTGCAACGAAGTGTTACAAAAATTGTCATAATACATTAGGCATACTTAGGCAACATTAGGTACCTGATGGGCATACCCATCAGCGCGTAGGCTCTTAAGCCTACGCGTCACCACATTGTCTTGAACCCTACCATGCGCAATTTATTCATCCAGTCCAGCGGACCAGTTTTTGAGGTTATTCCTCAGTCCAGCTAGAAGGTGGTCGGCCTACGAGGCATTTATACCGTGATCTACACTCTCAGTGGGTACTAAAACAAAAAAGTTATCAAACAACAAAAATGTCCTGAAAAAAACGTTTTTCAAGCTGAAATTCTAAGGGTCGTTTTATTTTACTATCCAAATCCGTATAAACATATTATCAGAGACGTTGGATACGTGAAGAGACGTAAACTTAATATAAATTATTTTTTTGCACAGTGGGTTCGATTCTATATATGTAATTACTAGCTTGACCCGGCAAACGTTGTTTTGCAACTATTACTTAGGGGTATAAAAAATAGTTTACAACCTATGCTTAGACCTACCGAATAATACTTTTTTAGAAACAGACCAAAGAACCAAATCGGTCCAGCCGTTCTCGAGTTTGAGGGATACAAACAAACAAACAAATTTGAATTCTATATAAAATATGCCGATAGTACTGATATGGTTTTGATGATATTTATTTGCTATAAGAAGAAAGAGGGTGGCATCCCTGTATCATTAGTTCTGAAAACATTTATGGATAATGTCGACTGTACATTCTATGTTCATTTTATTTGCATAAACAATGAACATAGTTAAGCAGTTTTATAGTAAGTAGGTATATAAAATGAAGTCGCTTCTCTCTGTGTATGTCGGTGTAGCCTTAAAGTACGCAACGGATTTTAAAGCGGTTTTCAATGGGGTTTCCACTTTTCACTAATAGAAAAATGTTTCTATATATATAATTGCAGAAAAAAAAAATTGCACTTGTGCGTAGCCGGGATTTGATCGCTAGTTATTACTATAAAATTCTTTAAGGTCATAAGAACACCTTGTGAATATAAATTCTGATAATTTTATCAATATATCTGTCTAAAAATCACGGCAATAAATATAAAGGATGAGTATAAAGCATCCCAGTCAATCAAGCATCGCAGCAACAGCACACGTGCTATTATTTCAAGTTATTCTTCTGCTAGTGAGTGGAGTGTTGACATACGTTTATGACTGCACGGAAAGCAGTGTGCACTGTCATAACACATCTACGAGAAAGTGATGATGATTCGCATTTTTTTATTGTTACAACGTCTGAAGCGACAGATGGAGCCACATACCTACTCGTGTCGTGTCTACATATCGAGTTGAGACACGTCCGCTATATAACCTCTAATAACAATCAGCGATACGGCTAGATGCATGACATAATCAAATTCACGTACGTAATACACATTTCTCCTTATTCTCAAACGTAACCTGAACTAAGGAGAAAAGTATCTACATACCTACATAATATTATAGTACCTACATACGTAAGTGATTTACGTTGGTATTTTATTCGCTCCTATCTTTCGTTTGGATATCTTTATACCTACCTATGTTTTGAAAGCCCAACTTGACCTTTGACCACCTATTTGTATTAGACTACAATTAAGCGTCAAGAAAATTACTTAAGTGAATGAAAACAGAAGGATTACTTAGTACTTACGTATCAACGCAAAAGATTTGTATAAATAAAAGAGCTCATTGAGGACTGAAATCAAATGAGACCTTCATAAACACTGTTTATAATCATCTATTTGGTTAGTTAGTTAAATTCTTATGAGTAACAGATTTTTCTAAACCAAGTCATTAATAGAACCAACAAATTCTAAATTCTTAGGATCTTTGCTTCTTTAATTTTTTTAAATCTTTGCTAATTATAATAATGAACAAGCAGAAAATGAGTAATCGCTGCATAATAATTGCATTACTGTACCATCATTCTGTTACAGATCTAGTCTTAGGTACATCAGAAAGCCCTGGGTTTTTAGTGTTTATATAAATACATTCTAAATGATCTTACTTATACATTCTAACAAAGTTATATAAGAGGCCATGTAACAAAAATATATATAAATAAATTATACCATAATATAATCAAAATAGGTAAATAGGTACCTAGGTATTTAAAATTATTAAATACCTACATAAATATAGATTTCTGTAATTATAATTAGAGTTTAGAGGGTTTCATATAATTTTAATTCAGACAGTTTCTGAACTGCTTCATAAATCTGTTATTATATCGCTAATAAGTCATTTTCAATAGTTTTTACTCATAGAACGACAGCTATGTACATTGTAGATTTGAATAACTAACCAACTCCATCAAATACTAATCTAGAAAGTGATTAAGTTAAAAGCAAATCAATACACGTTAACCCAATAAACGAAGTCACTAAATAACCTAAGTATCGTATGTACTAAAACTGCCCATAAACACGTCAAATATCGTTAAAATCCGAAGGCTCGCCTTGATATTCTGCCAAGGAGTGTTTATTTTTGTAGCGAAAGTCAGCGCCGGCGCAGACACGGGGAAAAGAGCCGTTAGCCGAACGCTCACGGAAATGCACGAACACAGGCCGAGCCACTCGCCTCGTTGCGACTTCAATACTGCGCATGTGAACAGCCACGTGTTTTCTCTCCGATATATTCGAATATCACATTTAAAACTTGAACTTTTTAACATTTTTTCACAGATCCAACGTTGTCGCATTGAAATATTTGCAAAATCGTACTGTAATCTTGATTAGTTTGTTGTAATATCGTGTATATAACCGGTGTGCACATTGTCGCTTTTGTAACGGCCTGTCTATTTACATTATTGGATGGCTAACCCCTCGGTTGTCGGGCGCGTTTTTTCTTCCTTTATTATTAGTAACTTGGCTCGGTTGTCCGTGCACACTTCGAGAACGTATATGTATGTACATTGGTGGCTATGTGTATTACGTGCCTGTGTGCAACGAACGCTTTATACTTGGCTTCGGTACTGTGCGTTTTGGTTTGGAAGCGTAGAACGAATATAAATGACTTCACCACGCGTTTCAATGCATCTGCATTTTATATTACTTTAGACTATATATTTAATGTTCTCGCTGTGTAATTGGACAGTTTTCTTACGGTTATCTATTATGATAAATGTTATTTTTTTGTCCTTGATTTTATACTCAATTTATAGTTTATTTTCTGACATGCGTCATTGAAAATATAGATTAGGTTATCTAAAGAAAGTATATTATAAATAGGTAACTAACGAGTTATCTGGTAGATAGAGGTACAAATATAGAACCAGCTTACATTGCTCTCTGTTTTCCTATAATTAGGTACCTATCGTATTTCTACGTATCTAATTCCATAATGAAATATCGCAATGATGGAATTCAAAACAAGTTATGGTTTTTATGTAAAATTACATCGGTGTTGTAGGTAGGTAATAAGTATTTTGGGTAACTATCTATTTAAGCTACTTAAATAAAACTTGTACAAGTTCACAAAGTACCTAGGTTTGTCATGGTTTCACACCATCGATGTATTCACACAGATAAACCATGGTTTCGAGAAGCACTGTAACATGATTGTAACTGTTTGTTATTGTTAAGTTTTTATTAATTAATTAAATAATTATTATAATAATAAATCTTATAAATATATAAATCTTATAATTACCTTATTATAAAATAAAGTAAGTAAGTAATAAATCTTAAGCAAACAGCAAAGATTTAAATCACAGATTTGCCTTACTTGCCTTGCCATACTTCAGGCGGCCGAAAATGTGTCATCGTTGGGAAGAGCGAGCTCACCCTTATAGGTCCCGCCTTCCCGCCTTATAGGCCAGTCATACAAGACAAAAAAATCCCGTTAGGTCGCAATAAATTGCACTGTCTTGTTTTTTTGGGATGTTGTTAGGATAGATACCAGTAGTGTAAAACCATGTTTGCAGTTTCTAAAGGCCTGTGCTAACTGCACGGTGGTCGAAAAAGCTCGAAATTTTCAGACTTTTCAGTTTTTTGCTTATAAATTCTGAAAAGTGCATTCTACAGAAAAGTCATCTTAGACACTCTTAAAGAAGATAAAATTTGCTACAATTTAAGTGTAACCGCAGCTCTGTATGTCGAACAGATCCCGAGATAAACTACTTCAAAAATGGGTCATTTTCCCCAAAAAAGTTAGAAGTTTGTACTTTGCCGTTTTTTGAAACAAAATATCGTCTAAAATAATCATTCTACGAGGAAAATGTGGCAAATGATGTTGAAGAGCAGTTACTTAGCATTAATTTAAGCACAAGCACAACTCTGTAGGACCAATAGTTCTCTTGTTATCAAGTAAATTTGAGATTGGAACCACTATATTTTTATAAAGTCCGAACATACAAACTTTCACATTTATAATAATACTCGTATTATAATTAACTAATTAACGATCATAGTACCTACTTACAAAATATATTTAGTACCTGAGAAAAAGTACATACTAAAGGGCTATCACAACGCCTATAATTCTTACATCAGCTCTAATTACAAAAATATAACATAATACCTAGTAGGGATTAAAAATACACATAGGCAATTAGTATATTCTCGTGCCTACCTATGTTTGTTATGAAAAAAAGAATATACGTAATATAATTATCTAAACAGTTTCCAAATATGGGATAATTTGATCCCTTATGTTTTTCCATAACATGACTCACATTGGTATTTGTGTAAGTAATGAAGTTCCTAATTTGTGTTTGATGAACATTTTATCGTCGTCACCATTAAGTGGGTACGTAGTAAAATACGTCTCTAAGTAGATATTTATCATTTATTGTATCTGCCTTTTGGATGCAAAAAGATACGTAGTTTAGTAGTCATCTCCCACAATTTTATTTCGTACGAAATATGCGAAAAGCACTTTCTAAAAAACCGTTTTTCTCTTAATGCTAAATTACTATAATAAAACTATAATAAGGTCGTGTTGGTGACATAAATTAAGTATATTTGGTGGTACTAGTTATTGGTCGAAAATCGACCATAAACATTGCAAATGTTGAGAAAAAGTTAAAAAAAAAATTTAACACTAATTTTTTTTTCGTCAATAAATACTAAATAAAAAAATTTATTACCAAACAAATGAGGAAAAGGGGAACCGAACTGTTTTGTCTTTACCTATTTAATTTGACCATAATGACTTGTTAGTAGGAATAAAAAAAAAATTGTTTTGTTTTTATTTTTTCTGTAAGTGCCCTCTGTCAGGTTTCCCCGACGTTGGCGATCACCCTCGAATCTCTATCACGCGCCACTCAGAACAGCTCTCCCAATCCCTTAATTGGCTATTTGACAAGATTTAAAATATACTACAAATTGTGGTTATCCTATCAGCAAATATCGTAAAAAACATATGTCACTATATTTGAAGCTAAATTATGTATATTTTTTGCAAATTATATGAAAAAAAAATCATAATTTTTGAAATTTTATCTTGGCGCCGAAACGCCCTGTGGCTGGATGCAACTCTGATGACGTCATACGCTAGTAAATATATCAGACATAGAGTAATAAATAGTGTTTATTCACTTAATATTAGTTCTCTGTGTCATTATTGAATTCTGTTTGTTTACTAGCGTGTGACGTCAATGACCAGTGCCATTACAGAAACAGCGTTTTCGGCGCGGTTTTGGAAATTTAAACTTTAATATTGATTTTTATTAAAAATACAGTAGATCTCCCGGAAATATCAATGTTGTGTGCTTATTATGTAATATAGAATAATTTAAAACGATTTTCTAAAATTAGTTAAATAGCGGATTCCGATCCATTGACGGATGTTCCTCAACCAAGACATCTGTCTTCTGCCGACTCCTCTTCGACCCTCAATCTTGCCCCCCATGATAAGATGAAGCATAATTATGGTACTTTTCACCCCTCAGGATATGATCCAGATATGCAACTTTACGAACCTTAATATTCGCCAGTAGCTCTCTGATTTTTTATTGATAAGTAACACTAAAGCTCGTCAATAGCCTACTGTACTATGTAAACAAAAAGAATAAACTAGGAGGAAGAAAATGGTGTCACAAATAATTGAGAAAAGGGTAGGAAAAGTTTTGTCTTCACATATTGTTTTTATCATATTTATGTAGATATTATAGTATAAGTGTTGCCATTACCGTGACTTATTTTTGCTTTTAACATAGAGATGCCTTCGACAATGAAAAGTTTTTTTAATAAATAAAATTCTTATCATTAATTAATAAAAAAATGTATCTAAAGCCAAGTAAATTACTGAGCCTCTTTTCTATCTTCCGCGTTGCTTATTTTTGTCAACTTTCCCGATTATTCGGGTCAAGTGGCACTCCTTTTAAGTCGTGTTTGCCGGCCTAGGTTCCAGATAAAAAAAAAACTATAAAAAATGAAGAAATATCCATTTTTTCTTGTCGCAACCTACAGACCTAATGAAATCATTAAAATTAATTAAAATTAATTTGATAAAAATTATTGTTATTAATAATTTAATCACAATGAAAAGGTCAGTAATGTAATATTAAACGTGTTTAAGTGACTTCAATCATAATATTATATATAGAATTAGACTGACAATGAAATGCTTGCTAAATTTGGGAGATCTTACATGGCTAGGGACTGATATTTGGAGTAGAAAAAAGCGATTTTCGGAAATAAAAAATATTGTGATGTAAATCAAAATGAGTGACCTAATTACATGGACTTTATATTATCGCCTAATAGTTGCAATTAATGGATAAAATAGATGTAAATATGTAAAAATTGCTGCTACCATCAAGTAAACCAAATTTTGAAGATCCACCCATATATGTAAATTTTTAAAACACAACATCTGAAGTTATGTCCGTGATCGCGATGACAATAGTCAAAAGAATCAAGCTATGTCTAATGTAAGAGATAACTTTCTTCTCGTTGTGCGTTCTCGTTCTCGTGTGCGAGATAACGTTCCATCTCGTGAAGGTTGGCGATCAGACTAGAACAGTACTCTTTGTCTTTTGATCTTCGGAACCGCTCAACCGCGTTAGCTATTCCGGTCCAATCGTTTATGTTCCTCAGCCACGACTTTTCTGCGCCCAACATTCTCTTTTCAACTTTTACAGAATATGTATAACACAATAACTTGGTAGAAAATTTACGTACCTACTTTCTTCTTTTACAATTTAGTAAATCAGATACCCATGCATCACACGCACTACAAACAAATACACTGAAATTTTCCCCGCTCAGTATAAATTGTATAATAGTTGCCAGGGCGCAGAGGGTTCAACAGTCATGAATTGAAAAACCCGTGTGGTCGGGCTTGTGAAACACCTAATTAAATAATAATACCGTGAAATATATTTTTATTAATGTTAAGGTCGGGTAAGGAATTGGGAAGGGAAAGAGAAATGGGGGAAGCTACAAGTGTGTTTGAAGAATAACCCATTGATATGGCTTGTGTATATAGGGCAATTTGCCATAATCTACCATCTAGTGGATAGTTAGATTGTCTGCTGACTTTTGTCATAAAAATGTCACAACATTGCGCTAATTTTCAGTGGAGTCAAAATCTCACTTTATACTTATACACATTAAAATAAATATCCAAATAAAAAAAGTATACCAATACGTATACTAAAAGATACTGCTCAAGTTTTTTTTTTTTATTTACTAATTTTACAAAAATAACTATGCCTACAGTGCAATATTTACATTTATTAAGGTATTTTTAATAATTTTAAAAATTTCTCTCCATAGGACCTTACAATGTAGGTACAAAAAATTATTTAACGATCCATTTCAAAGCTTAACATGACACTAACGAAAAATAAACTTACAAGAAGTAAAAAGTAAAGAGAAAGTGTACCTAAATAATTTAGATTACCACCAAAGTCACTTTTGTATGATTATGATAATCGAATTATAAATTGTCTTTTTCTTATTGTTACTCTTGTATTAGGGCCTCTTTCACGAACTACAAATAAAGTGTTGATTAGTTACTTTTAGAAATCATTTTCTGTTATATTGAATTATGCACTCGGTTTACTGCATCATTCGATAGACGATTATTTTTTTTTTTATTTAATCTTTGGGACTTTTACGTACAAACAAAGTTATATCAGCTCAATTATCCCCGGTTACCGGTGACTTTAAATGACAGTTTGGCCTACTTGACGTTTGAGAAACAGGCGCTTAGAGTAAATACCTACATTGTTGTTATAGTGTCTTGTTTATAGTACAAGAAGCTCAAGATTGCGAACCGAGTTCACACTAAGTCCGTGTACGCGGTGGGTACGCTTAACCGTTGATAAATAATTAAGATTCTCAGCTCGATCGCGTGCGAGCGAACGACCCGATTATTTTATGAAAACGTTTGCGGCCAACGAGCGACTTGCATGACGTCATCGCCAATTGCATCTCAATGGAAACTTCATTTTTCGCCCTAGCACATTTAATAGGACTAAAAATAATGTATGAATAGTATTTAGGACTAATATATCATGTCTTGTCACATACATACTATGTATTTCTTGGGCGCTCGTTGTTTTTTAAGCCAGTCGAATTACATACATCAAAAATTAACCTGCCTAACATTGCCCATTGACTTACAATGAATATTATTACAATAAATTACTTTTGTAAATTAGTTATAAAGTCGAGTAGGAATATTACACCTTGGAAAGTAGTACTTAATGTATTTAAAATTATAAAAATTCAAAAATCTGTACTTTTCAGTGAAAAATTATTATTTTTTATAAAACTATATTCAGTCTTATTTGAGTCTGAAGATAAAATATGTAATATTTTAAAGATTATATATACTCTATAATTTAAAAATATTTTTGAGGCATTTAATACCTTTATTTCTTGCACATTTATACATTCATTGAGGGCATGCCATGCCATATACAAATCGGGCCCATCTTTTATTAAATTTTTTGTTGACAATAATAATGGAATGTAGTAAAAAAATAATGGATTATGTTAAAACATTAAAAGATAGATTACAACGCATTCTGCTTGAAATGGCCAATTAACTTCTCGGGAATGAAGGGGCATTATTCAAGTCGAAATACTCATGACACACATAAATGAAATTTGTGTGTATTTATAATTATTAGTTAAATTTTAATTCGATTCTTAAGTCTTAATTTTTACATTAAGGGCCTCTTTCACCATTCGTCAAGTAGGCTAACTGTCATTTAAAGTCACCGGTAAGCGAGGATAATGGAGCTGATATACCTTTGTTTGTACGGTAAAAGTCTCAAACATTAAAAAGAAAATAATAATAAAAATTTGCCTATCGAATGATGCAGTAAACCGAGTGCATAATTCAATAAAACATAAAATTATTTCTAAAAGTTACTAATCAACACTTTACTTGTAGTTGGTGAAAGAGGCCCTAAATAAGTTAAGTCAAGTGATTGATACTAACACTTGACAATATAGCCAGATTCTTCAATGATCTTTGTGATTTTTTTCAGTGCTGAGACTGAACCAGTCAAAGTTTCCATTTAGCATTGTACTCGTATTCACATCTGATCCAGAAAAGACAGTCAAATTTAAGTAAAAACGTATACTTCACGTGACATTAGCCTTGTCCTCAGAGTAGAATTAATTTTGTCCTGCAAAACATCTTTATTAATACTAACTAGATGGCGCCCGCAACTTCGTCCGCGTTAAAAAAGAAAAAAGTAGCCTATCCTGTGTCCCGTACGTCTAAATGTTTATCTACCAAGTTTCATGAAAATCAGTTAATTCGTTTAAGAGTTATAGAGGAACATACATACAGAAAAAAATTCTAAAAATGGTCAATTTAGTTTCAGTATCATGTATAGAGCCTATAAACACGATATCTCTAAAACAATGTAACTTACTCCACGACTGACCCTAACAGATTTATTATTAGTATTGAGTATTGATAACCTATATTAAAAAAAAAACCCTAATAAGTATCCCTCATGGGATTAAACTTGAAGCTCTAAACTGACTTGAATGAAACCCCAAAAATCCCAGGAAGGTGTAAATAGAGTCACTCAGGTAGAAAAAACATTTAAAAGTCACCCCAACCTAATACCTATTTCTCATTGAATCTTGAGTATGTTGTCAAGGTTTGCAAGTCTAAATAGTGACGTCACTACGAGGGGTTGACGTCACTATGAAGATGTGTGATCTAATGACTTTATCTAAACTATAATATTATAAAGAGGGAAAATATGTATGTTTGTAATGAATAAACTCAAAAACTTACTGGACCGATTTTGGACGTGGACCTTGATTTAAATCTTTGCCTGGACCGAACATACATAGACTACATTTTTATAAAGTTACGCGGGCGAAGTTGGGTGCAACAGCTAGTTTAATAATTTTAAACTTTCCGTCTCTCTAGAATTACCGGAATAATAAACATCTTTTAATTATTGTTTTACATTGTAATCCATTATAATATATAGATATTGTTTTCATGAACACATAAATCATAATTTTTATATCCAGCATTTATTCATCTAACTCCTCCTAAACAGCTGAACCGATTTGGATGAAATTTTGTGTATACTTTGTGTAACCCTGGATGGTTTCCATTTGCAATTGACTTGGAATCGGGTTATGCTTTTTTTGTTTTTTTATTTATTGAAATTATTGAACTTACTACTATATTATCTATTATTACTATTATTGCATTATAAGTTGCTATATTATATTTATCTATGTATCTAATTATTTAAGCTATCAATATATCTATGTAAATTATATAATATATACAAGTGTGTATGGCGTTCGCGTGAGTCACACGGTGCTGGCTGAAAATCAGCGCTGCAGGTGCTTTCCCAGCGTCTCAGCACAATGCTGAGCCAGCATCCGATTCACTGCCGCGAGGACACACACATCTTACCTGTCTAGCTTTAATAATTTAATTGTGTCATTTTGTTTTTGTTGTTTCTGTTTCTTATGTAATGTCATGTTAATGTCCTTCGTGCAGTGAATAAATGTCTTTCTTTCTTTCTTTCTTTCTATAAAAACATAGCGTTTCAGCTATATATAACCCTACATTGTGTGTTTTTGAACTAGGTCACAGCATCCGTGTTTAAGTAAAGTGGGGTTACGAAAACCTTTGTTAGTTTTCAAATTCATTCCTTTATCATAATCGCAGACTCTTAGTACCTCTTGACACTAAAGCACTAACAGACAACTGACATATTATGTTTGAAATGAAATTTTGCCATGACTGACAATTGCCCTGGTGCAAGGTGACGAACCTATTCTTACCCCGACTGTACATAGATATGGGGAAACTAACTTTCAGTTCCAACAAACTGTAATATTATTATTCATTTAAAGGTTTACTTACTAACATTAATAAGTAGGTTACATTTATTATGTTAAAACACTACTAGCAATTTCTAGAAATCCACTATTGCATTGATCAGGCATTGATAAGCAGGTCATGACAAAGCAGATACTTAGTGAATCTGACTCATTGGTGATACAGTGTAAGTAGATATTGTATGTCATAAATATGAAAACGAGTGCAACCAAAGTGCATATTAACATAAATACATGCCGATGACGTCATCAACTGTCGTCTTTGTTCAGTTTTTTGGTTCTTTTGGTATAGTTGGTAAAATTTACGAACAATGTCGAAGTACTAATGTATGCCTACTCACAAAAAAGACGTATTTAAGCTAATGTATGCCTACTCACATAAAATACGTATTTAAGCATTGCTTCTGTGCTTATTACAATTGTCGCATCTTATGTTTTCGGTTACATCTGTCGCAGAGCGGATAACCGATGGGGTAGAAAAGTTCTAGAATGGAGGTCACGAATATGAAAGCGCAGCGTGGAACGCCCTGCAGCAGATGGACAGACAGAAAGGCATTAAAAATCAATAACTAAACTTAATAAAATATTGTTCTGAACCACAGTGGGTCAGACGAGCTGTTACATATAGCACTTCACGTAAGACGTAACAATAAAGTGGGCGTCTCTGTGCGTTTAGACTCTTTGTCATCCAGATTCTAGTCTTCTTCGATACAGCCCAGAATTCAGAACGTGAGGTTAACTCACGTTAACTCGCCGAACTCGAGTGAAATTTTATCTTCGCGCTATAACCATCGGCCCATAACATTCAGCCAGTCATTCAGTTAACAAAATGTTAACCGACTTGACAAAATTTTGAGACTGACGTTATGGATCAAACCATTCTATAACAAGGCCAAAACTTTGGTTGCCGCAGCTGCAGTAAAATCCATAATTTTTAAACAAAATTAAACAAACAAATTTAACGTAATTCAGTGTGACGATTAAAAACTCCAGTTCGCATAGGAATCAGGGCTTGAATGAATCCCGACGTAAACAATCAAATGGGCTGAGCTTTGTTATGTTTAAAAGTCTAATAAGTATCTTCAAGTGCACTATATGCTTTATGAAGTTTATGATAAACAAGTCTCAAACATCTTATCCGACATTAGAAATAAACAAAACCATTCAAAACCACTTAGGTATTATTAAAAAATAAATAACGAGTAAGTAGGTGTAGGTGGGCCGTTTTTCTCACGACCAGTGTAGTTTTTGTAAATATTTTGTAGTATTTAGGTATATGACCTTATACTTATTCATTTTATTATTAAATTGGTAATATTATGTAGGTATAGAGACTACTTAACTAATGAATTAATAAATTACTACCTATTACTTATTTATTATTATCAATATCTTCAATTTCAACTTGTTTACGTTAAAACCACCACAATAATTATTGTTTACCTAAAATCCGACCTTTCCCACCCACCAACGATATTAATATCGTTGTTTCCAATAAAAAAGTCGAGTTACATTTAGTGTAATTCTTTAGTGTGTTTTATTATTAAATTGGTTTCAGTTTTTTAAATATTAGTATGATTTTTTTAATTATTATTTTATATCAGTTTATCTATACTTCTAATACATCAATACTCAATACTAATAATAAATCTGTAAGGGTTGGTCATGGAGTAAGCTTCTTTGTTTTCAGAGATATCGTGTTTATAGGCTCTATACATGATGCTGAAACTAAATTGACCATTTTTAGAATTTTTTTCTGTATTTTTTTCATTTTTATAAGTTCCTCCATAACTCTTAAACGAATTAACTGATTTTCATGAAACTTGGTAGATAAACATTTAGACGTACAGGACACAGGATAGGCTACTTTTTTCTTTTTCAACGCGGACGAAGTCGCGGGCGCCAGCTAGTAGGTATATAAAGCTGAAGAGTTTGTTTGGTTGAACGCGCTAATCTCACAGGAACTACTGGTTCAAATTGAAAATTCTTTTTGTGTTGGATAGTCCATTTATTGTGGAAGGCTTTAGGCTATATAACATTTGGAACGCGAACGAAGTCTATAAAAAAAATGCTAAGAATTGTGATTCATGCCCTTGAATTTCTGGTTAATTTAGTTGAAAGTTTCACAGTGATGCATCGCAATCTTAAACGTGAAAATAACTTCAACGAGCCAAGAAATCTTGGCTCAACCCAACCAAACTGTTTTGAAAGCGACGACAACGCCCAAGGTTAATTTGTTGCAATTCATATTTTTTCATAAATAAAATAAAAATATACGTACATATTATTATTTTTTTGTTTGCCTTTTTAGTAGGAAAATTTATTTTCCTTTTTTTTTAGAAACATTTTAAGGAATAACCTTTTTTGTTGCTGTAAATTAACAGTTTTCTTAAATTGTGCCTGTATTCAATGAGTACATTTTTATTAGGCCAATTTTTGCCTACTTTGATGTATCTAGGTACTTACCTATAGCAAACTTTGACAATGCTCTGCTGGCGCGAACATCTTTTTCTTAATGCAAAAATTATTAATAACGAGTAAATATTTTAAAAAAAAGTACGATTTAAATCACTAAGGGCCTCTTTCACCATCTTTAAGTAATGTGTCAAGTAGGCTAACCGCCATTTAAAGTCACCGGTCCCAACATCCCTGGTGACCTGTTGTTTGTATCTTACGGTAAAAGTCCCAAACATTAAAAAGAAATTAATAAAAAAAAAATCGCCTATCAAAGGATACACTAAACCGAGTGCATAATTTAATAAAACATAAAATTATTTCTAAAAGTAACTAATCAACACTTTACTGGTAGTTGGTGAAAGAGGCCCTAACAGTGTCTATATACGCTTCAATTCAATAATACCAATTACCAATTGTATAATATTTTTTAATTTAATCTCCGAAGATTTTTCCTCATACACTGTTTCGAAGTTAAAATAGAGTTAAAAGATGATCTGTGTCAAAAAGCTTCTCGAAACTGTGGTTGTTGTATTTTACGTGAAATGGAGACATTGAAAACAAATCCTATGGAACTCATCAATGTTTTGTATGAAACGCACGGCTGTGGTTACTGCCAAGGTTTGGAACTTCCCTGCCGGCCTCTGTACGAGTATTTTCGAGCTCATATAGCCCAAATCATTTTAAAGTTCGAGTGAATAGGCATTTTCTGGGTGAGCTAGCTCCATCATAGGCCTCATCTTCGCTACACAGCTAGATGTTGGCCAAGAGCAAACCCATCTCTAATAACAAAATATTAAATACGTAATATGATACAGTAGAGACCGACTGCAGAACACCTCCACCATGAAACCCTATTTCATGGTGGAGGTGTTGTAATTATTCTAGATAAAATATGTTTGTCTCTTTCTGTAAGTTTATTATATATAAGTACTCGTATATGTTTTAGATTAAAACATAGAGTTTCCCAGGTAAACAGTTTCGGCAGGACGCAACGAGCTGACCTGATGACCTAGATCCTTGGCCCGGCCCGTTCCTCATTAATTGGACGTAAGGTCGTCTCGCGTTGGCTTCTACAGTCATAAACGTTTATTTAATCAACATCATTTTCTCTTTAGAAATATAGAAATTTAATCTAGACACGGAACGACTTTTCGCTTAAATCCAAAATAAAAAATGCCAAATGTTCAATATTTTTGCCGCAAATCTTTTTTAACACCTGAGGTCTGACGCAAAAACAGAGTGTTATAATTGTAACAAGAAGGCTGTAACTCATAATTATAATTAAGTTCGCTCTCTTTACGTGCGTGTGATGTCATCAAATGTTAATGACGTCATTTGAGATGAAATTTTTCTTTTACTCTCTTTGTTTTCTTGTTAACAACAAACTTTATTAATCTAATGATAAAATATACCTAATAAGTATAATAATGTTTAATTCGTGTTTTTAATTACTAATTTAATTTATTACTAATTTTACTGTTTTTAATTTATTACTAATTAAAATACGTTAATACGTCATTTAATAATAAAAAATAAAAATAAAATTTTTGTTTACGAATTATATTATATAAAGCATAAGAATATAAGAATTGTTGTTATATAAAGCACATAAAAAATCTCAAGTAAAATACAAAGAAAAGAACGAATGGACATAAGATACTAGTATAATATTATTAATATTTCAAAATCCAAACTACTTTTAGTAATTAATTGAAATTATCAATGAAACCGCTTTTAAACAAAGTAGGTATTTAAATTTAGGAAGCCATACTCTAAATAAGTCAATATGTTATTATTGTTTTATTACAATAGTGAAACTTATATAAGTACTTATGTCATTATAATATCGTTACCACCGGTTTTTAATGACAGTGAAGAACTGCCAAGAAACTTCACAATTTATCTTTTACTGTGAACTGACATCATTTATTACAATACTAGCTGGCGCCCGCGACTTCGTCCGCGTTGAAAAAGAAAAAAAGTAGCCTATCCTGTGTCCCGTACGTCTAAATGTTTATCTACCAACTTCCATGAAAATCAGTTAATTCGTTTAAGAGTTATTGAGGAACATATACATACAATACCTACACTTACAGATTTATTATTAGTATTGATGATGATAAACGCATTTTTACCACTGTACTGTGCGCTAAAGGTGCCAAGTTCATACGCATTGGTTGCATAATGTGTCCCTGCGCATGGTCCCATCTCTGCGCACGGTCTCATCCCTGCGCATGCTTCCATCTCTGCGCATGCTTCCATCCCTGCGCATGCTTCCATCCCTGCGCATGCTTCCATCCCTGCGCATGCTTCCATCCCTGCGCCATGCTTCCATCCCTGCGCATGGTCCCACCCCTGCGTATGGGTAGAAACTTTATCCCGCGTGGACGGGGAGGCGTAAATTTTGTAACAATCTCCCCTCCGAGGTTTTTTTTATTATTATTAGAGATGGGTTTGCTCATGGCCAACAACCAGCTGTGTAGCGAAGATGAGGCCTATGATGGAGCGAGCTCACCCAGAAGATGCCTATTCATTCCAACTTTGAAAAGATTATATGAGCTCAGAAATAGTTTCCAACTAGCTACAATATGGACTTCTTCAAGCGACCGTTAACAAATTCCTTTAGGGTTGGCAGCGCACCTCTATTCCTCGTGTTGCTTGTGTCCTTAGGCGACGGTAACCACATACCATCAAGTGAACCGTCAGCTTGTCTACCACCCTTTATACAATATAAAAAAACTTAAAGGTTATCAATTATTAGCAACTTTATGTGTCCAATTTGAATTTGTTTTATATTATTTTGGTTATTTTGTTTTTTGGCAAAATCGTGTCTATCGAATTTGAGATTGAAGGAACATAAAGATGATGATGAAAATAAACACGGAAATAATCTTTAACATTCCGCAATAAAACCTATATTGCTAAAGCAACCTCCACTTGTATTAAGTGCTAATATTTGTTCAGGGTTTGTGTGCACATAGATAATAATGTACACCATTGACCTTGTTACTTTTTTATAACTTACGGAATTGATTGATTTTATTATATAAATTAGCTGTTGCCCGCGACTTTGCCTGCGTAACTTTGTAAATTATATACTAAAACCTTCCTCGAGTATCACTCTATTCATTGGTGAAAACAGCATGAAAATTGGTGCAGTAGTTTTTGAGTTTATCGCCAACAGACACACATACAGACGCGGCGGAGGATTTTGTTTTATAATATGTAAGGAGGATTAAGCCATGGGCATTCTTTGAGAAGAATTATGACGGTTTATTTTATACAAATAGATATAACATTGTGAAAATTTAATATTCAAGTAAGTACCTATACAAAATAACCTTTTATTTGTTACTTAGCTGAAGCGTACGCGTGGGGCGCTCGCCTTCTTTGACAAAAACCATAATAACTCGGTAAATATAAGTAAAATGTTCATGAATTATACACACAAACCATTCTCAGAAATTCCTCTTTACATTGATACAATCACGAACAAAATCCGTTCACAACTTTTCGAGATTAACGCATACATACAGACAGACAGAGAAAAAGGAGGACTATCTACTTTATACTATGTACTAATGAATCAAAAATCAAAATTAAAATATTTATTTATCAATTAGGTTTCTACAAGAAACTCTTATGATCGTCATTATAAATTTAAATTTAACAGAGTTTCGGAAAAAAGCCAAGATGATTACCCCGAGAAGAAACCCCCGAAAGAAACTCAGGATACTATTCTTTTTGTCATAATCAATACTAATAATAAATCTGTAAGGGTTGGTCATGGAGTAAGTTACTTTGTTTTCAGAGATATCGAGTTTATAGGCTCTATACATCATACTGAAACAAAATTGACCATTTTTAGATTTTTTTTGCAGTATAGGTATATGTATGTATGTCCCTCCATAACTCTTAAACGAATTAACTGATTTTCATGAAACTTGGTAAATAAACATTTAGACGTACAGGACACAAGATAGGCTACTTTTTCTTTTTCAACGCGGACGAATTCGCGGGCGCCAGCTAGTTAAAATATAAATGTACAGAATGTCTGTTTCACTAGACTTCGTCCGCATAACTTTATAAAATATAGCCCACTAGCTGATGCCCGCGACTTCGTCCGCGTTGAACGGTGAAAGGTACTCTATGTCCTTTCTGGTGTCCCAGACAACGTGATCGGTTCAGTAGTTTTTGCGTGAAAGCATAACAAACAAACTCACATTTATAATATTAGTAAGGATAGATAACACAAGACACAATAATAACTTAGTTGTACATACATCGAACAGGGCTTCTTGAAAATCAATAAATCTTTTACATGTCAATGCGTACACTTCTATAATAAGGTCCCAAATAATATTCAAGCCATTTATACCAATTTAAAAGAGAAGTAGAACAGAAATTATTTCCAAATAGACAAATAATTTAATATTTGACCTATGGCAGATTACTTACTCGCCGATTGTACGTTGTACCTTTACGTAAAAAAAGACCTTGCCTCTACTAAAGACTTTAATTGGCATTTGGTGATAAATCTAGGCATGTATAATATCTAGCGTGTAGCCTGTATATTCTTGGTTTAGTGAATTTTGACATCGACATGATCTTGTCATAAGGAATGTATCCTAGACCGATTGTTACAGTTTTTGGGTAGCCAAAATAATTCAGAAAGACCTCAAGTGAAATTTTTTTAGAGTATTCCATTAAGGAGAAAAGGTACTTAAATGAAATAATTAGAATTTTAATCTTTAATTAAAACTCATACAATGCAGTAAGAACTGCTTCTTTCCTATAAACTGTTAAAAATATTCGATAATTGAATCGGATATTAACAGATATTGAGCCTAAAATATATGTAGTTTTAGACGAAAAACATTAGGATTCTTAAAAATGTTAAACTTTGATTCACTAAATTGATTTATATTACATAAACAAGTTTAAAATATATGATGTTGCTTTAGCAACGGTTGAAGTAAAGAAGAGAATCGATCGCGCCACGGCGCATGTCTGTGACGCGCGATGCAGACTTCTATGTACATAGGCTGTATATATTCACTTTATATACAGACTATATACTATACCCCAGAGCAGCGGGTACACTCGGCTACATAAAGCAATCATCAAAGTCAAAAGCAAAGATAGCGAGAGTAATTCTCTTAATTTTCCTTCAGTTTTTATATTACATTTCCTTTTGTTTACTAAGTAATTAATGTTAATTTTGTTGTTTTTTTTCCGTCCCTTAACTAAAATCAGATATAATTTTGTATGACAGTTCTCATCTATATCTTATATTAAATTACCTTTACCTAATTTTTACAAATTATACAAATAGACGATTGGTTAATGAAATATAATAAATTGATATTAACATTATATTAACGTTATATTGCTCGCATTTATTGGCAACGGTAGCCACTTAACGGCGACCAGCTTCCTGCACTTTCTCATAAAAAATATAGAAGTTTTCATTGTACATCCAAAGGAGATCAATCATTTTTGCATGGAGATCAGGCCATTAGCTTTTATTATTTTATTTTAACGGTTGAAACTTCTACTACACCATATAATAAAAAATAAATTACTGAGAAAATATCATGTAATTTGATAATGGGGTTTCACAGATATTTAAGCTTGAAAAATTTGAATGTGTAAAAAAGTGTTACAAATTCGGAAATATTCACAAGAAATTACTGAAATTGACTTTCTGAATTGAAGACTTTTATTACGAAATTCTCCATAGTCCAAAGTGTATAAATTAAATCCAGGTCCTTAATGTCATGCTGAAATGGCTCTACTCTAAATGGCTCTCTCTTTTTTGACGTTGACTGTACTTTATGCCCTCGCCCTTCTCTATGTATGGAGCCGGAGTTTTCAACTTATAATAGCCTCATCGAAAATTGCCGAGATCTTATCCAGGTATACTTTATGAACACTTTTTTCTACAATAAAATGTTAACAAGTACATAGATGTTGATAGATTTATTAAAAGTTATTATACTCGAATACTCTCGGAGTACAATGGACTTGTATCTTTAAACAAATGACCTAATATTTCTGTATAAGAGCTTCAATATAAATATGAAAACTTGACATTTTGAAAACATATGAATCGTCGTTTATTTGAGAAAAACAATAAATCTTAAATAACTCTTCTACAATAAGGTCTCAGTGATATTCAAGGCCTACACCATTGCACTATACTAACTTAAGAGTAGTAAAACGGAAATTATGTACAAAAGTCTGCTTATTACTTATATACATAGCCTATGTAACAATATTATTTGACTAATGGAGATGCTTGGTACTTATTGCTATTTTTATATCAATTGTATTTATGTACTCGTATACATACCAATATTATATAAAGAGAAAAGGTTTGTATTTTTGTATGTTTGTAATAAATAAACTTTAAAATTATTGAACTGATTTAAAAAAAAAAACACCTATTTCTATAGGTGAAAGACATTTTAAATGTAGTTATTGCTGATTTGACTATATATAAACTGAATTTTGAATAAATTGGATACTTTTCTGATGATTAAACATAAAATTTGCATATTTGTAGTTAACTCAAAAGAAACGCTTAGTAAGTGTTAATTTTTTTTTTTAATTCTATTTAGTTCCAATCACGCCCGCTAGAGGCGCTTTAAAAGTCAATAATGCACCGCATAAATTACGAAAGTTATGGGAAATTCCAAAACCACGCCCGGAGGAATTAAAATGCGTTTTATAAATCTCGTGACCTCGTAGCTCGTAGCACTTTCGTAGACGTGCTACGAACTTCAATAATTTACAAATATATATTATTTTTGTACCTCTCAATATATTGTGTATCTCTATGTAAATATATTGGCACTACATAATTTTCTAGTTGTTAATATTAAATTGTTATGAGATGAAAATTCACTTTTCTGTATTACAATTTGTTTTATAATTGATAAACAATGAAATAAATCGTCATTATTGAAGAAATTAATTAATTTGAAACCCCTTGCAATTATATAACAAATATGTTTTGTGTTGCAAAAAAAGTTAGCATGCCTCTACCTATTAATATTTGTATTTTAATAAAAATATATTAATTTAAAGATATATAATTATGTCTATTTAACGTGTAATAAAAAAAATATTTTTCACGATAAAATGCAGAATATTTGATGAAAACAAATGACATTAATTGTTTATTTGTCATATTATTAGTCAGCTGAAACAAATATATCAACCAGTTAAGTTGATCCACAAAATGTTTTGTTTAGAATGGGAAGAGGGATCAGCTTATAATGGCCCATTTGTCTATACTTTTTTTTATTGAAATAAACATAAGAATTACTACTACACATTTAGACTATTATTTTTTATATACTTATTACTTACGATAGTCAATTTTAATATAAATTTATATTTTGACCATTTAAAGATTTTTAATTTTGTCTATTTAGTGTTTAATTAAAATTTTATTTTGACGAAAAAATACAGAATATTTAATGAAAACAAATTACAAAAATTGTTTACCTATTTGTCATAAATATTAATCAGCTGAAACAAATAAATCAACCAGTTAAGTTGATCCACGAAATGTCTTCGCTTAACATGGGAAGAGGGATCAGCTTATAATGGGCAACGCGCTTATGCTTTTTTTCTGTTTACTATTACACGTTTCCCGAGCAGCTCTCCTCCAGTCTTTGGACTGGAGTGTTTTCTTCGTTCTCTAATTTGGGTTAATCGCTACTTGTCTTTCAATTTAATTCTCAACGTGCTCCTTTCAAGATTTGAAAGAGCCTTTAAATCTTCTACTTGAAGATATGCCTATGTCAAGGGACAGCCGGACTTAAAGATTGCCGATTTCAGTATTTAAAATTAATTCTAAAAAGAATAAGGGCTTCTTTCACCAACTACAAGTACCTAAAGTGTTGATTAGTTACTTTTAGAAATAATATTATGTTTTATTAAATTATACACCGGTAGTGCATCCTTCGATAGGTGTTTTTTTTATTATTTTCTTTTTAATGTTTGGGACTTTTACCGTACATACAAACAAAGGTATATCAGCCAAATTATTCCCGGTGACAGGTGACTTTAAATGACGGTTAGCCTATTTGACAGATGGTGAAAGAGGCCCTTGTCAGTGAATAAATTAAGGCTATTTCTAATTTTATTTCTTTATTTTACTACACATTTAAGGTTTTTTTTTATTGAAATAATGCGAGAAAATGCGAATTTACTTTGGCATCCACACACCACACATATTACAGCATTTCATCGCTCACAGAATAACCACATAATTGCCAGACATAATATTTCCAGAAAATAAAATATCGTTGTCATCACGTCACTATATAAAGAAACATTTCCTACGAGCGTAACTTTTAATAAGCTCTCAAAAAATCCCTTGAGATAAACTCGTTTGATACGGAATTTCTTTTTGAGTATTTACATATTATAATGTTATATAAGTTGTACATACTATCAAATCATCTACTTATGTATGTAATGGATTATAGAAGCCAGACGTGGATTTCGTCGTGGATTAGCCTCCGCCGAAAGAGACATTGTGATCTTGTTCTAAGTTTTTCAATTCAATATGAATATCATATTATACACACATCGACTTTATAATTTATAGTACACTAGCTGTTGCACGCGACTTCGTCCGCATGACTTTATCAATACTAATAATAAATCTGTAAGGGTTGGTATGATGGAGTAAGTTACTTTGTTTTCAAAGATATCGTGTTTATAGGCTCTATACATCATACTGAAACTAAATTGACCCTTTTTACTTTCTGTATGTAATGTATGTATGTAGGTATGTATGTATGTATGTATGTATGTATGTATGTATGTATGTATGTAAGTATGTATGTTCCTCCATAACTCTTAATTGGTTTTATAGTCACTGCTCTTAAACGAATCAACTGATTTTCATGAAACTTGGTAGATAAACATTTAGACGTACAGGACACAGGATAGGCTACTTTTTTCTTGTTCGACGCGGACGAAGTCGCGGGCACCAGCTAGTAAATTATAAAACTCTGTTACTCCCTGATATCGTAGCTTTCTATAGATGAAAGAATTTTTCAAATCGGTCCAGTAATTTCGGAGACTATTCTCCTCTTATAATCCTTATCCTTACATATTATAAAACAAAGTCCTCCGACGCGTCTGTCTGTCTCTCTGTTCGCGATAAACTCAAAAACTACTGCACCCATTTTCATGCTGTGTTCACCAACGGATAGAGTAGTTCTCGAGGAAAGTTTAAGTATTAATTTACAAAGTTATGACGCGGGCAAAGTTGCGGGCGACAGCTAGTAGATTTATAAAGTAAATGTGTCTTATCTCCAATAAATGTTGGAAATTTTGATTTTTACAATTTATTATTACTTTTTTTAATTTATTTCAAATAATATAAGTATATAATAAATTGTAAAAATCAAAATTTCCAATATTTCCAAACTCCAATTTCCAATATAAATAAAATAATTAAATAAATCAATTAAACTTACGTAAGATACCAAATCACATCGATTTGAAATTTACAAAAAAATAATAGTCGTAGTAATGAATAAAGAAAAACCCGCGATCAAATTGCTTGTCGAATTGCTTGAGTTTTATTAGTACAGCTAGTACAGCCTAAGCCTTCACAGGAAACTATTATCGAAATTTTTAGCATGTTAGTTTAAAATTTAGCAAAAGAAAAAATATTCTACCATACATCGTTTTAGGCTTCCGTTTTAGGTAACAAATCGTTTAATTCGATAAATATACGCTCAGTGGCCGTTATAAATAATTCGCGGTGTCAAGGTCAGCCTCTGAATGTTTTATTTTTTTATTAATTGAAAATAAACATGAATAACAAACCATAGTTTTTTTATTAGAGATGGGTTTGCTCTTGGCCAACTACTAGTTGTGTAGCAAGGATGAGGCCTATGATGTAGCGAGCTCACCCAGAAGATAGCCTATTCACAAAAACCAAATTTGGTTTTTATATCGGCTTTCCACTATATATTATTACTAGCTGGTGCCTGCAACTTCGCCCACGTAACTTTGTAAATTATATACTAGAACCTTCCTCGAGAACCACTCTATCCATTGGTGAACACATCATGAAAATGGGTGCAGTAGTTTTTGAGTTTATCGCGAACAGACAGAAGACAGACGCGGCGGAGGACTTAGTTTTATAATAGGTACCTATGTAGTGATAGGTAATCTGTACAAAATTACAGACAGGGCCTATTTGTTATACTTACACTTATTGAGGAATTATAATTACAAACACCGGCATCCTTATTTACATATTCGTCCGCAATCAAATCGTGCATTTACATAATCTGTAAGCTTCAACTTAGTTAGTGTTGAATGTTGAATAATGAATGAATATATACGGCTCGCCGCGTTCTGTTGCGAACCGAACGCGCGACCTCGTCGTCTTTCCCGGAAATGGCGGCCGCCATCTTGTGTTGCGGTGCGCGGGCGCACCGTCTCTGACGTGATCACAACTCATTTCGGTTTGTAATTAGTTCGCTGTAATATTATGTATTTTGCTTCCACGAATTTCGTATTATTGTTTACTAATAATTTATTATTTACTAATTAGCTTTTAATGGTACTAGCATAGGCTGTGCCCGTGATTTAGTATGCGTGTACCTACTTAACTTTCTTGTTTGTAAACCAATTGAAATGAAACAAACACTAAATATTACCGCAATGCACCATAAAACCGCACTCAAATCGGTTGAGTCGTTCCTGAGATTAGCATACACAAACTGAGAGCTATTTTTTTTATTATTATCTTTTTAATGTTTGGTATATCAGGTCCACTATCCCCGGTGACCGGTGACTTTAAGTGACAGTTAGCCTACTTGACAGATGGTGAAAGAGGCTCTTAAACTTATAATTCATGAGCAGGTCATTCCCCGTATAATATTTTGCCTTTTGCATCAGTTTCGCAAACATAACTCTTTTGTGCGTCGTTAAACTGCAACGAATATACCTGAACTACTTACCTGAAGGCTGCCGACCGTCGTGAACCGGTTTCTAAAGGATGTCTTCCTTTACAATTGATATTCTTTAAGCATAAAAGATGTAATACGAGTTAACAAAAAAAAACAAAGTTCTCTTTTGTTCATATCTATGAGAAGGCTTGGAAGGCTTTCAATCTATCGCTACCATTCAAAAATTTACTTAAACAATTTAAATTTTTGAATTAAATAATTTTAATTTTTAAATTTAGCCTTGACAGCTAAGTTATATCAAGTACATAAATCAAATTCTTCTCAAAGTTGCTAACGTGAATAGTTACGCACAACTTGGTAAGTTAAAAGAATCATTGAAAATTAAATCTCCATGTTAATCAGCCCATATGAAATAATACATACGAAATTCATTCTTTCACAGAGAAATGCTTAATACATATTCCAAATCAAAGACATATTGGGCCCACTCCTAGCCTAATATCTTAATCCAGGTAATAAATCATCTTCTTGTCAGATCTTGATATCCCTCTTTGACACACTGCCAAGGTTCGGAACTCTCTGCCGGCAACTGTATTTCCGAGCTCATATAACCCGAATCTTTTCAAAGTTGGAGTGAATGGCATCTTCTGGTGAGCTCGCTCCATCTTAGGCCTCATCCTTGCTATACAGCAGGTTGTTGACCAGCTCTAAGAATAATAAAAAAAGAGATGGGTTTGCTCTCTAATAATTTTTTATTATTATTAGAGAGCAACAAACCCATCTCTAATAATAATAAAAAATTATCCTAAATTCCTATATTTTAATCCAGGTAATGAATAGTTTTTACATGAAACAAGCCTACATCCACCGTACTTTCGCATTTTCTTTCAATTAACATAAAATGTTGAAGATTAAAAGGGAAACACAAATTTGTAATTTTTTTATATATTTCTTAAAACAAATTATTCCCACAAACTTAATTCTTCTTAAAAAAAGTCTTAAACTAAAGCACTTATTCCGAATCATTACACTGTCTTTTCATCTGAATTAATTATTGAGATCACTTTCAATTATCGATCTTTCAATATAAAGTCGGGGTACGAAAACCTTCGTCAGTTTTCAAATTCACACCTGAGTAGACTCTTAGTAAGTTTTGAAACCAAAGCACTAAGAAGACAACTGTTGAAATGAAATTTTGGCACGACTAATAAATTATTGCTTGGATGCAAGCAAATGTCGACTTTGAGGTGACGAAACTTTTCTTGCCCCAACTGTACCTATAAATTCAGTTCAGTCAATGTTATTCTCTTTAAATTGTCTTTAAGCTGTGAATCGTTTATTCTAGACCGTAGTGCCTTCAACTCTGCCTCCAATTTCTTCCTCTTCCTCTCACTTTCACGCAACTGCACCTCTAAACCATGTATTTTGATGTCATAGTAATTTTGGTCCGTTTGTGTCTTAACCGATTTCACTAGCACGCCTCTATTGAAGACCGGTTCCAAATTATATTCTACATCGACTTCTTGTTTTATTGCGATTTGAGATGTATCTATAGGATTGGGCATTGCTATGGGCACTTCTAAATAGTCTGGTGTGGTTGCGAAAGGATCATATGAAGACGTGCTGGCTGTTGCAACTGGTTCCGGTTCGATAAAAACTGGAGTTGGCTCATCTGGCTGTTTTGATGTACTGTAAAAAGATCAAAATATTAATTATCAAATCTATATACATAATTATATAAAAATGTTTGTGTAGGTATGCTTCAAAACCTTGGAAAACTAGCCTAACGGATTGATTTGAAGTTTTTACACAACATTGCATTTAAACAGAAAAATTTTATTTTATTTATTAGGAAGCCAATACAGTATACAAAAAAATCAACGATCATTTATATTATTGCATATTCCATTTATAGGCTAACTCAGCATGCATTAAAAACGAACACAAAAGACGACATTTTCTGTTTTTTTTTTTACTAAAATATACTAAAATAAACTATATAATAGCATATAATTAACAAAACAAACTCAAAAAACGACTATCAAGCAGCACCTGATGACAGAAACTTTTTGACTTCTCTTTTAAAGGATGCTGATTGCTGCGGAACATCGAAAAATATCTATGCCAGTACCAATCAGTAATCAATCTGCTATTAGGTCCCCGCCTAATCAATCTGCTATAGGCACCAACTATTCTGCGCAAAGGAGCGGCTTCGCCTAGGTTAGTTTTAATGATTCTAGGTCTGAACGTTAGCGTGAATATAATCTACTTGTTTTTTCCAAAATTCCAACGGAAACCGATTTTTTATAATTAAAAAAAACATAAAACATATGTTGACCGTTGTTAGGGCAACGTGGAACGTTGCTGACTGAGCCAGAGCAAGTCGCATGGTACAGGAATGAAACTTATTAGAGGTTTTAACTGTCATGTTAAACTTTCAAACTCCCATAAGTTTAGATGTAAAGATATTTTAAATAAGTTAAGTTAACCGAGCATATAAGTAACTCACTCACCCTGCTATTTGAGGTATTGACGCGTAATTCGTCGCATAGTCCAAAGGCGCGTTATTTTGTACTTGTCTGTAGAAACAAAAATAAGCAGATTAAATAAGCAGTGTCAAAAAACAATGAGTTGGAGCCCTATAATAAAATGTAAAAATGGATTGTTCATTGCAAAAATTTATGTACAATAATGCAACTGATCTCCTCAACTAGGTATATTTGGGCATTAGTTCAAATACTTTCAACGGAATTATAAAGTTTAGGTAATTTTACTAAGGAACAGGATATACCTGTCATAGGTAATGTTTTGCGATAGTGGCTCAATAGTCCTATATCCGTTAATATAATAATTATGAAGTAATAGTATGATCTTTATTTATCATAATATCATTTAAGGCTTATAAAATATATTTATTATAAAGATGAAAAACGAATTTTACAATATTTACACACAAATATCTAAACTTTATAAAAAAAGGTATGAAGTTATTCTATGTAGTAAGTTCTTCGAGTATACACACACTGTGTCTCTACCCTGAGTTATAAAGACCGCATTCGCTACGATGTCTGTCAACTGTCAATGTCAATTTGACAATTTTCCATATAAATAATTTTACGCTCTCGCTAGCGAATGCGGTGTCATTATAAAGTCATGGTAAAGATACAGGTGGCTCAATGTAGTCTTTGGTTCCGCGCATATCAGCGCAATCAGCTTCTTGGTAAAGTTTTTTTTAACTAATTTATCTATTTTATTTGTTAATTTTTATTACGTTAGTAGCCTTATTTTTAAAGTGTATTATTTAAATTTAAATTTCATCAGGATTTTTTATAAGCTTTTACTTATTTATATATTTTAATTACGATCACGGTTTTAAATCCCACAATGGACGATTTCAATTAAGTTCACACGTTTTAAAAATATACTTGTTCCCACTATCCATAACTTATCCAAAGATGGTGTAATATTTAAGTGAGATCACATTAATGTTATAACAGTTCTCAAGGTTGTCGTATGTCGTTGTCCACAGAGCGAAAAATGGCTAGCATACGAGTCACTGAAAGAAGAGATCCTAGAGAAGATTCGTAGGCTGGAGGAAGAGAGGCACACAGTTGACCTCTGGTCTGTTGGCTCCGAGTGGGGAGGCAGACGCCGGAGAAGGCAGGTGGCTGTGTCACCTCCGTACATCGTATACATGCTACCTGATTCAGACATTATGGAGGACTGGAGACTTGTTAGAAAATTACTAGAGAGAGCGGACTGATATTATTTTTGACTTATCGACTTTTACATTTGCGCTAGCGAATATTCCTTCATATGAAAGTTTTTTTTTTTTTACCAATCTTTGATTGAAAGTATTTTAATCTTTCAACCGCCACAGTCGGATTTATTTGACAATTATTTACGTGTCCATTTCGCCAGATCCGACAAATTCCTACGACGTCAAATTCCTCTTTATAAATTTGTATAAATGTTTATTTTTAAATAATTGCGTTGCTTTCTCTTAAAAAAAAATTACGAATCAACTCCTACAAAACCAAGCTAAAGGGTTAGTTAGATAATAAGGTCATGTGTGTGAAAAGATGTCTAGTATTTAAGTTTATTTGGAAACTAATTTTTGAATGGGTATTATAATTATATGCATAAAAACGAAAGTAAAATTTGTCCTAAGACATTTGTTGTATGAGTAAATTGATTCGATTTCTAGACTTTGGGTAAAGCACTGATTTTTTGCCACATTGTGCTTGTCTAAAATGTTGAATAGTACTTGTACTTCATGCAAATGTCCAATTCTTTTAGTACGTTGTTATAACACTTGTTATACTTCATCTACTAATTGATCTACTGATGATTATACTGAATAATATTTTTACTTAAATAAATCAATAAAATCAAATATCTTGAGTTTTATTGCCTACAAAAATTAAAACTAAATTATTCTAATATAACTAACTAGCACATGAAATCAAAAAATACATAAGACCTAACCGCCAACGAACTATTACCGACATAGACCAAAAAGGGACCAAATGTTATTTTTTCGGATTTTGGCCGGATTGATTCCCGAGTGTGGCAGTTGTACCTACTTATTTTAAAAAATAAAGAAATATACTCGTATATTTTGAGAATAATTTGCTATCTCCAGTATTTAGAGTACTTTCTCTCCTACTATCAACTTTTAAAAGAAGATTCAAATTCAGAGCAGTTTAATTTGGGTTCGTAAACAAAATCGCTTTAATACAAAAACGAAGTTGATGGTATGAAATAGCAAATGCAATCCAGTTTAGGTCCTAAATTATTTATAAATCGTATTAAGAGGCCACTTTCCAACTCGAGCGGCGTACCAATTCCATACTACGTAATTCCATGATTACTCATTAGGTATTATAGGTCGTAGTAATACATGAAAAAATATGACTTTTCTGAGACATAATATGAAGGTTACATCGAAACAAAAAACTGAAATTTATTTTATATCTAGTATAATTAATTTCTAAAATGTGCAGAATTTGTCACATTTTCTCTGGTTGAGATCTCGTAATTTTTGACTGAAAGCCAATAATGTTTTCCAATGAAAACATCCTAGCTATAGTGTACATTAAAAATTGGGATGTCAATAGTTACTATCTATAAAGGTTTTTCTAAAATATTGGAATTGCTGGCGTATGTTTCGCTAGTTGAATAAGTGCGCGAATGTGTTGCTTCGCATTCTGTCTTAAGTTATTAGCATTATAGTAAGTTGAGACAACAAATTCTCCCAAATACCTATTACTGAGTTCCCACGCTCGTCCAGCGCCACCTTAAGAGTTCATAGTAAGGCCCACAGGTGCGGTTAAAAAATCCAGCCTGTATCCCAACAAATCCAAATCCTAATAGGTGACAGGCAGGCCTACAAACCTACAACTACAAACTAACTGGAAACTAAGCTCAGTGAACTAAACTAAGCTAACTAGCAAATACGAGTATGTTGTCCGTCCACCGAAAAATAAGTGTACAAACATGTTTAAACATACAACACTAGCGACAGTTGCCAGAGGGGTAAGGTAAGGTAAGACTTAGTTGGGCTATAGCTTAGCTTGTGTGGCGATACTCCACAGATATACAACCTCTCCGAATAACGCTGGCATAGAAGATTTGAAAATTCGAAAATATGAAAAAGAATAAACTGCTTGTCAAATTCGTGTATAAAAGGGGTTGTCAACATTTGTAATAGATTTTTGCGCTATAGTTTCCCAACCCGACTTTTGCTATGTACATAAACTAATTTTAAATTTAATTATTGTAAATAATGTGTAATTATTGTAAAAATTGTGTGAGAAAAGAAATGAATACTTTTTTGTTTAATTTACCTAATATTGTTTTCACATTCTGTATTTTTCTTTCACGTTCATATTCGCAAAATATTCAAAGATATTTGCGAATGCGAATGCGGATATTCGTTACATCACTACTATTTATTCTATTGTTTTAAAAGTCTGTAAAAGTTTTTGATTCTGTTGTTCTTTTTTTTTAATCTAACTTGAGAAAAATATGATGGCCAAGTTTCAGATCGATAGGATTACGGAAAGTGCGTGACTAATCGAGCCAAACTTTTGTTTGTAGATTGACAGACAGTACAAAAATAAAGGTAGGCAAAATTTTATTATGTCCATTAAATATTTTTTGGGCCTACCAACCTGGTCTGGCGTCTGATTCCATGAAATAATTTTTTGCGTTTCACCATGCCAAAGGTACGACTTTTTCTTCCACGCGCCATTTTTATAGTCCTCCCTCTATAAGCGGTCTGGCCAATCTGGCCATAGAGTAACTTATAATATATACGGAAAGAACTGGCCGAGTGGCCGGCCGGGGAAGGGGGGTCTTCTAATATATCGCAATATTTGCGTGTTTTTACGATTTTTTTATATTTGTTTTATTTAATTAATTTTTTTTTTTTTTTGCTTATAGTGGTATTTTTGTTTCTAGCATACTATATTCAGTTTAATCAGAAAAGGCACCAGTTTAGGTGAATATTTTCGAAATGCTATAATAAAAAATTGTTTCATTCATTCCTTCGAAAACTTCTATGCCAATATACAGTATTTTTTCCGTTAAATTTAAACTACGATGTCTACTGAAAACTGCAAGGAGGTTTGGTGCCCGAACAGCAAATTTTATGAAGCGGATGTTAGAACATGGTGAATAAATCGAAATTACAGAAATAAATCAAAGATGTCACTTATTTATTCCATTACTATTGAAATAATCTTTCTGACATATTTACAAAAAAAAACGCGAGTGTTTTATCACTAAATTTATTGTAGGGTTAAAATAATAATTGGGATAGGATTTGATTTTCCCGATAAGGAAGTGAAATAGAACAAACATTCTTTGATATTTATTTATTTTACAAACATTGGTAGATATAAAATAAAAATAAATAAATAAAATACAAACACATAAAGTTCAAAATTAGTGTTGACGCCGTTTTACGTACACATCCACACACATCGCACACATACAAACAAACGCATCACACGCATAGTTACCTACATATTTATCTATTTTTTATTCCCTTTTCCTACCCTTCAAAAAGACAGACGCTTAAAAGTTGCCGCCGCGCGCGCATCTCGCTCCGCAGAATTAAAGATATCCTCTCTCGTGTGTGTGGTATGTGACATCGCTAAATCCTCGTTAATCAAAGTTGGATCCCAGCGAGAGAAATAAATTTGTCCGCTTAAATAATTATTGTATAAATTGCTTGGGATTTCACAATTTCAAAAATTGCAAATCAACAAATAAATGTTTTATTTGCAATCGTCCGCATCATACAAAGTTACACATCGATTTTACACCAAGAACTCAGACGCAACGACGCATCGAACCCGCGGCTGCGCGACCGTCTTCGACATCTCAACCACTGAACCATTCGGCGCGCTGCGTTCAAAGCGATGAGTCATCGCCTGCGCCCACTCACGCACTGAATGCACTGAATAATGTTTCGCTCGCCGCATCGAATAAAAATTATTTAACGAATTCAGTGAAAATATTGCCTACTGCTATTGTTTATGTTGTTAATAATAGTGGGGCACGCTTTCAAATACGAGCTCTTCTCGACTGTGGTGCGATGTCGAACTTTATAACGAAGGCGTGTTGCGACCGCTTAAATTTAAAAATTTGCTCCGCTCCCGCTACCGTAAAGGGTATAGGACTGACAGAAAGGTCAGTGCTAGGACATACGCAATTTACAATATTTTCGCGCTTGGACTCCCGCTCCAAGTATACGCTTAACGCACGGGTTATAGATGTAATATCGGACAAATTACCTGAAACGTTTGTAAATACAATTGATTTACAGCATTTACGCGGCCTGCCTTTAGCCGACGAGGACTTCCACACGCCAGGAGATATTGATTGCCTAATAGGTATTGATTTGTTTCCAATCCTCTTAGGTGCAAATAGGGTTACGGCATCTAACTCTTCCGTGATGGGTGTCGAAACATCCTTAGGCTACGTCGTTATGGGAACGGGTGACTGTTATTATCCCACTTTCCAAGCCAACAATAAATCCTTTCACTCTATTGATAATTCTATGAGTACATTAGAAAATTTAACGCAGCGGTTTTGGGAATTGGAGAATGTACCAGTCAAAAAACACTTGAGCCCTGACGACGTCCTTTGTGAACGCGAATTTGTTCAAAATTATACTCGCGATGACACCGGGCGTTACTCTGTAGCATTACCATTTAAATTTTCACCTACTGTCTTAGGTAACTCTGAAAGAAACGCTAGAATACGCTTAGAAAAATTAGAAAAACGCCTCGATTCAAATCCTATATTACGCGAAGGATATAACGCAACTATTAAGGAATATATAGACAGCGGCTACCTTAACTTAATTTCTACTCCCGCTAAAGGTCCGTGCTATTATATTCCACATCACGCTATATACCGACCTGAGAAAAGTACTTCAAAAATTAGAATTGTACTCGACGCTAGTAGTAAATCCTCAAATAATAATTCTCTTAATGATATTTTATATACAGGCCCGAACCTACAGGCGAATATATTCGATTTACTGCTCAACCTCAGACTTTATTCTATTGCTTTGGCCGCTGACATTGAAAAAATGTATTTCCAAGTAAAAGTAATTCCAGAACATAACCAATTTCAAAGAATCCTCTACAGGTTTAATTCCAAGGAACCTATTTCCACTTATGAATTTAACCGCGTGTCGTTTGGATTATCTAGCTCCCCCTTTCTAGCTATGCGAGTAGTCAAACAGTTGACCGATGATGAAAACAAACGCTGGCCTCTAGCCGCTTGGACGGCTAAGAGACATTTCTACATGGATGATTACGTATCTTCCGTTTCTTCTGTTGACGAAGCTGAAAGGTTATACCATGAGCTGGTACAGATGTTCATGGCCGGGGGGTTTAAACTAAGTAAATGGGTTTCTAATAGTTCTGAATTTATGCAACGCATACTTGCAGACCAACGCGCTTCTGAGGTCATAACTTTTGACGAAAACACGCATACAAAAATTATAGGCTTACGGTGGCTACCTACTGAAGACTTTTTCTCTTTCAACATTAACGCTGAAAATTTTAAATACACTAAACGCTCAATTCTCTCTGTTACCGCACGCTTATTTGACCCCTTATCTCTAATTGGTCCAGTTACCGCTTTTCTAAAATTGTTAATCCAAGACTGTTGGAAACAAAACTTAGATTGGGACGACGAAGTTCCTAATTTTATTAAAATTAAATGGTCTCAATTTCAAAATGAATTACCGCTATTAGAACACATCAAAATACCACGTCATGTAGGTATTTTATCCAACTCTAAAAATATTATTCTGTTGGGCTTCGCAGACGCTAGTGAAGTTTGTTATGGTGCCGTTGTCTATATAAGAGTTAGTCAGGGCGATAGTGACACAGGTCACGTGACACTTATGTGTTCTAAGTCAAGGGTCGCTCCGCTGAAAAACGTAACATTAGCCCGACTCGAACTGTGCGCTGCGCTTTTGTTATCGAATTTAATTGTTTCGGTAAAGGATGCTATAAGTGAACGCGTTCAGATCGATAATATTCTCGCTTTCTCAGATTCTACGGTGTCACTCTCTTGGATTCACGCACAACCATATAAATTTCACAGTTTTATAGCCAACAGAATCTCAAAAATTAATGACAATCTCCCCGCTGAACATTGGTATCATATCCCGGGAAAGGAAAATCCTGCGGATATAATTTCTCGTCCTGTGCCGCCTAGTAAATTAACTAATAATAAATTATGGTTTCACGGTCCATTTTGGGCAACGCTACCAATCGCAAATTGGCCAATACAGAAATTTATAAATAAGTCATTAGATACGCTTCCTGAATCTAAGCCCACCATTCTTCTGTCACACGTAGAAGAAAAATCCAAAAGTATTTTCTATGACTTAGCCACTCGCATGTCAAATTGGAATAAATATTTGCATGCTTGTGTATATATTCTACGCTTCACAAAACTCTTAAAGTCTAAAGGGTCTATAACAGTTCCGGATTTAGAATACGCTGAAGAAATTATAATACGCACAATTCAACAAAATCATTTTTTGTCTGAATTTCATAACATAAAACAAAGCAAATTATGCAGTACTGGTTTGCAGAGGTTAAACCCCTTTATTGTCGAATGTAATATAATTAGAGTAGGTCAACATCCTATTCTTTTACCTATTCTTTTACCCGCTACCAACTCAATAAACTCATAACTCAACTCAATAAACGCAATAACTCAACTTATACAAATTTATTTAATTTAATTTTATTTTTACTTCGCTATTATTCCTTAGATTTAAGTAGTCTCTTTTCGCTAATATAATGTTTATATTCTCTTGCATTAATGCCGCTTGTTCTGAAGGATACCTTCAGGCCGGGGGATAATGTTGACGCCGTTTTACGTACATATCCACACACATCGCACACATACAAACAAACGCATCACACGCATATTTACCTACATATTTATCTATTTTTTATTCCCTTTTCCTACCCTTCAAAAAGACAGACGCTTAAAAGTTGCCGCCGCGCGCGCATCTCGCTCCGCAGAATTAAAGATATCCTCTCTCGTGTGTGTGGTATGTGACATCGCTAAATCCTCGTTAATCAAATCTTAAAATCAACAAAAAAACTCTGGTGTATTGTGGTGGAATAGAACCAGCGCAGAAGGAGCAGGCGAACCTCAATCGAAGGCAAAGGTGAGTCTGTCTTTCCCCATCTTGTCCCCACCAATTAGCATATATATATATATATATATATATATATATATATATATATATATATATATATATATATATATATATATATATATATATATATATATATATATATATATATATATATATATATATATATATATATATAATAAATATAACTAAATATATATTAAATGGAGTTATTACGACTTTACCGAGATAATAAATATTCGTTACGCTATTTAATAAATATTCGTGAAAATTTATTTGTAATCAACTTAAGTTTTATAGATTTCTATAATAGAATCAGATTTAAAATAATAATATTTTAAATTGGGATAGTTTTTCAATCGTTATCAAAATATATATCAGTTATTTTATCCTATGCGTGTATAAAATTAACCAAAACCAGTGGACTCAAAGTTAGTAGAAGGAAGTAGGTAAACGAATGTGACAATATACCGGCCACAATGATGTATCCTTCACTATCATCAAACTACTACAACATGGAACCCGCGTGCCATACAAAACACTACGAATTTTATGGAACATTTAAAAGTGACATATGCGTAGAGCATGAACTGTCATTTAAAACAAAACAAACATAAATAAATAAATAATAATAAGTACGTAATTTAAAGAAAATGTGACTTTACGTCAACCCATTAGAGTTTAAAATTAAATAGTAGAAGTTGATCGTTACTACCTTTTACCATTGACGCGTGAAGGCAAGAGTCCGCCATGATTCTGTCAAAGGCGTTCTTTTTATGTGCCGCTTCGGCATTTGTGACGCAAATTCCATTGTAGTATTTCGATGTTCACTATCCAAGGTTTTGGTATATAATTTGCATCCGTGCGAAGCCGGAAACAGGCGGCTAGTTGGTACTAAGTAGAACTTACGTAGTTAGTGCAGGTTTAACATCTTCCTCCCCTAGGTGGGCCATGACCTCGTCGTGGTGGGGGGGCTTAATCTCGACCATCCCAGTCTTTGCCAGTCCATTATTCTTATTTTGAGACCATCTTTGCCGACTTATCTGTTTCGCAATTTTCGATCTGTTTTTGCGACGAGCAGATAGGCGTAAGCGTGCTTTTTTTCCTTTGCGATGATCCTGTTGCGGTTCTGTTTCATAAAACAAAGCATATAATATAAAAGCAGCACATACCTTGTTATTTATACTGTAAGAATTTTATTTATGGACCAAAAATATTAAGACAAAATTAACCGGATATCTGAAAATATGTAGTAAGATGTCTCAAGTTAGTTAGTTATTTATTTATTTATTATACAAGGCCCCTAACGAGGCAGACATCTAACTATAACATACTGTTTAAAATGCCGCCGCAATTATAGGGAGCTCAGCATGCACCAATAAAAGCTCCAAACAACATCCTATGTACTAATCTATCTATTAGATATCAGTTACAAATACATATTATAACAAAAATTAGATTAAATAGCTAATAAAACTTACCCATTGTTTTTATATTTTATAATTCGGTAAATAAGTAATCAAAAATTACACAAATCACTTCAATATAACAAGTCAAATGTAAAATGACAGCACGCGACGTAATTATACGATGTTGTAGACAGACTGACTCGCTCCCGTCCCCTCGTTTGTGTGGGAGCCCCCCTCCCCCCCCCCATCCGCCACCCGCGCGGGAAGAACAGTCGAGTGAAATGCACAGACCCTTGAGAAAATTCTTTTTTGACAAAACTACTGCATGTATCTATTTCGTGTAAAGTTATTTGAACTCTTGAATAACTAATCAATGTTTGTATGCAAAGTATTTTGGAATTTTTGTACACTAGAGTGACCTATTCACCCTCAAAGTTGGGTCCTTTAAAATTTGTGTTAAAATATGGATTTTTCAAGGAATATATCTTTTAAATTAATACTTTTTTTATAAGTTTGAATAACAACGAACCTAATTAACGACAAGATAAATCGATATCATACTTACTTTTATAAATTAAACATAAAACAGCGGAGTAATAATCATTCTACATTTGTACGGAGTGGAGGAAAAGTTGATTTGTTTTAACCTTAGGTGGCCATCTCGAAAATGTGATAAGGATATGGCATAGGCAAAAATAAAATCGTTTTGTTACGCGCTCCGCAAGCGTCCTTACCATAGACATATATCGAGTATAACAAATAGATACGGCCAAAGTTTTTGTTTTTAAGAAGTTGAAATTTGGCGTCCAGCTGAGTAATTATGTTTATGTATATTCGCTTTCACTGTGAATATATAATTAAATGATGTGATAAAGAATTGTGTAGAATAAAATGATACATTTAAAAATCATTCTAGGCTATTTATATTACAATCATAAATAGCCTGTGCGACCCACTAGTTCTAAGTATATAATGTGTATACTATATAGTGTGTATAAAATCAAACAAAAATTAAATAAAGAAATTTAATAGTTATCTTTTTTAATAATATTGATGAACAACGTAGAAAACAATGACTACAATTTTTAAAATACAAATGAATATCGAAAACTTTTTTAACTCCAATAACTCTTTAAAAAAAATAAACCGTTTCATGGTCTTTTCTCATGGATCGGTTAAAAAAGACACCTTCAAAGCCCCTTAGCCCTCAGCACAGCCCCCACCCATAAACCGACTTCCAAAAAAGGAGGAGGTTCTCAATTCGACTGTATTTTTTTAAATGTTTGTTACATCAGAACTTATGACTGGGTGAAACGATTTTCTAGATTCTTTTTTTATTTGAAAGCTGGTGCTTCCCGTGTGGTCCCATTTCAATTTAGTCCAGTTCTGACAATGGCATCCATGAGAAAACGGTTTGAAGTGGGTTTTTTTTTTTTTGTTAAAAAGAGTTATTTTTCTTACCAAGGAGTGTCTATTTCATTCTATGAATACCCCTCATACAAAGCATATTAAAATTCCTAAAAAACTAAATATGTCTTTCATAATTATTTTTAACAGTTTTCAACAATTCACTATTCAATTATTTGATCTATGGACATGCTCTTGTTCATAAATATTTAAGTTATTTATGTTTTCTTTCTCTTCGTCAAATTCTTGTACTTCAATTATTTGTTTATCTTGCCTCATTTTTATTATTCTTTTTTGGCTTTTATTTTCATGGCTATTTTAATATAATCTAATTCTCTTATTGGTAAACCTCGTCGAATCTGGCACGATTTCTGGCAATAAACATTCAAAATAAAATATTAAAAGCTTTGATTCCATTTTATTCTTCCAAGAATTTGTCGTCCCTATTTATGTATTCAATCTTCTTCAAGGTTTGTCTTCTCCACTCCATACAGCGAATAAACATTTTTTGTTTATTAATACGTGTAATTGCCCCTGCACTTGATAGTATCACTGGTGATTTGTATTTATATTGTAAGTTCCATTTTTAAGGATCCAGAACCGAACCTTTTTTTTCTCAATGGCTTTCTCCAGTCCCATCTTGAAAGCAGTTTAAGAACCCAATTATTTTGATATTTAGAAAATGACAAGATGAAAGTTTAACCTACACAATTTTTTTTGAAGCAAATACATGTATAACAAATTGAAAAATCGTCCTCGAAAATCTGACATTTTTCCCATTTCGCGTATGCCATCCCCTTAAGGGCCGGTCTCGGAGTCGCGACGCGCGAAGTTTAGGTTTTTAGCGCTACTCTCACAACGATCGAGAATCGCGCATCGCACACGCACACATGTACGTATGCATAGAGCAAGAGTCCACGACGGCCAGACCTTCGTTATTTTATAAAAGCTTTGAAAGTTTCTGTGCATGTCCCCAACACAGGTATGAACGACCAGCGACTATAGAGTTTGGGTTGTGGTTACTTGCGCAGGTAACAGGCAGTAAAGGTGTATAAAATGGTACCTTCAATTTTTTTTTTTTAAGTATAAAGCTCGATTTTTTTATATTTTCTTCGGGATAACTTTAGAAATCACGTCATCCATTGCCGGACTATTTTGTTACCAAATATAAAAATTGTTATTTTATACCACACTAACCTACCTGAACAACCACACTCACCAACCTGACCAATCACACTCACTAACCTGACCAACCACGCTCACCAACCTCACCAACCTGACCAACCACACTCCCACCAGCCTGATATTCGTTGGATTATGAAATTGACTTACCGTTTGCGTTTTTTTGTCCAATGCACCCTTTTTCTACAGGCGAAATTACCTCTGTACTTCTTACTACTCATTTTGGCTTATTTCCCGCTGAGTTGAGAATTTTCTAGCCTGATGGAAGTCTTCCTGTAAAGTTTCGAGCTGCGGAGATAAATAGTTCCGAGATATAATTTTTTAATTTTGCAGTTTACATCATACTTTCAACATCAAAGACGACATAGGTATTTGACATCTGGCGTGATGTTTTGACACTAATGATAATGACATTAGGTTTAACAGATCGCCATCACGCGTTTCGTTATACGCATAAATGGGATTCGGTCATTTTCATTATTTAGTGTTCAAAATGCTATTTAGTGCTTTGTCTCCTCATAATTTATAAATATAAGCATGTTGTTTAGTTCTACGTTATTTAAATATGTTAATCAATGAACATAAGAATAATTTGAATTTCTAAATTTTTTTTACGAAACGAAATGTAATGTCAAGTCAAATCAGAGACGCACATAAAACACACACCCACACACACACACACACAATAAGAAACAGATACGAGTATATTGCCTACTATCTAATATAATATAATGCATATTCACAATAATATAAGAAGTATACTTACTTGTTATCTTATATATTATCACAAAAGTTTGTTAAAAATAACAAAGGTCTGGAAGTCGTGGGCTCTTGGGCTATAATTTTAACATCAAAGACGGTTCGATCGCGAACTGTCAATGCGGCGCAAAGCGACGTGCTCTCACTTCGGAGGCGCGTGGCCGACTCGACTGACTGTGGACCGACCGAGCGTAATTTCATAGTAATAGAAGGATACAGTAATTTGTATGAAGATTTTGAGCGAAAAAATTGGGCAACTTTGTGATTTTTTTTACACAAAATAAGAATATATTTATTAAGAAAAGAAGATTCCAAGAACTTTTTTATAATTTTAACTTTATTATTTGATAAAATTCATTTAATAATTCTTGATACTTACGATTACGACTCAGTTGTAACAAAACGGCAGTGCGATTTACACGTTTTTAGTGATTTTCTAATTTTTTTTACAATTATCTATAAACATTATCTTAAATTCGAATGTTTCAAGAAAAAGTAACATTCATTGGCTAGCTGTGTGATTTTTTTCAAGGTTGTGGAGCATCGTTTTCTATTTAATTCTCTTACATTCCCGACCCTACGGAGCCAATTGAATATATTGCAGCCTTAAAACTAAAAATTCTTGAAGTAATCCATCGAAATACTACAATGGAATTTGCGTCACAAATGCCAAAGCGGCACATAAAAAGAACGCCTTTGACAGAATCATGGCGGACTTAGCCTTCACGCGTCAATGGTAAAAAGTAGTAACGATCAACTTATACTATTTCATTTTAAACTCTAATGGGTTGACGTAAAGTCACATTTTCTTTAAATTACGTACTTATTATTATGTTTGTTTTGTTATATACGACACATATGTTACTTTTAAATGTTCCATAAAATTCGTAGTGTTTTGTATGGCACGCGGGTTCCATGTTGTAATAGTTTGATGAAGTAATCAATGAAATAGACCCACCATTTTGTCAAAAGTGATTAAACTTTGATGAAAGAATCGACATCTGTAACCGTGGTCGTGGTGAACATTTACTTTTTTAATACAATAAAAATTTGTATTAAAAATTACATTTAAATTCATTGTTTTATTTTGATTTACAAAACAAAGTTCTTATTGAAAAAGCCTTTACTTAGGTACATATGCGAATGAATAGCGTGCAGTAGGTACGTTCGTAAAGCGGCTAACTATTAAACTATTGTATTGTATATTAATTTGTAGGAAACCAATTTAGGAATAAAAAAAACAAGATACATCGGTTAGTATTAGATTGTTTAAGCGCCTCTTTCACAAACGTCAAGTAGGCCAAACTGTTTGTTTGTACGGTAAACGTCCCAAACATTAAATAGAAAATAATAATAAAAAATCGGCCATCGAAAGATGCAGTAAACCGAGTGCATAATTCAATATAACAGAAAATGATTTCTAAAAGTAACTAATCAACACTTTACATGTAGTTTGTGAAAGAGGCCCTAAATCCGGTAACTGTAACTACGATATTTTGAATTTTGAAAATACCTATTTACAGTGTTTTGGGCTCAATAAAAAGTAGGGGGTTAACTCTTTACTAGTTATTAACGATCTTTTTTGGATATATAGTTTTAATTCCACATATTCGAAATAATTACGGTTGAATTTCGACCACTAAGCCCACACCAGTTATTAAAATATTTAAATTGGAAAAATTTCAGAACAGCGCTGAAAAAAGTTTAGCTTGGAGAGTCTGACGATCACATATAGTGTATGGATCCATTTTTTTAGTGATACCTTGGTCAAAAATTTTTATAGCATAGGTAACATATTGAATGTTTGTATTTAATGTTTTGTAATGTCAGAAAAATCAGAAAAAAAAAACAAAGAAATCTATCGCAATAATAACTTACTCGTCATCATTTATGCCGATGTTTTGATTACGTTCTGCTCGTTTCTTTGCCCTGAAACAAATAACAAAGTATTACATATTATGTACTTACATAACACAGAGAAAGACCACAAAAATTTTGCTTAGTAACATCTTTACTTAAGTCAATATAATTTATTTGGGTTTTTATTTTATCTTTTTGTGCATTCAGTAATGGCCAGGCTCAAATCATAGTAATAGACTAATAGTAATAGTAAATCAGTAATGGCGGCCCTTTTGGTGGCCTTACAAAACATCGTTGTGAAATAAGAGCATTCCCTGCCTGCCCTGCCAACAATCAAAGCCAGGACTTCTTAGTCAGAGCGATAAGGCGCTTGCCTTAGCCTTGCTTGCTCGTCAATTATTTTTTTGTTGTTATGATAAGAACCTTTTTTTACAAGAGTTATGTCGGACTCCTGCCCCGAGATGGTAGTGGGGAGTGCTAATTTAATATTAGATATTAAAAATTAGAAGGAAAATTGAATAATTCTCAGGCATGTTCTTTTTAAAGGAGTTGTCGAATATTTTTTAACAAAATTGGTTCTCAAATAGCGGAGATATCGCGTTACGCGTAACATAAAAAAAAAAACAAATAGGTATGTAATAAATTTATCAAAAAAAATTATTTGAATACTAAATATCAAAACACAATTAAGAAATTTAAATTCATTTATTGTGATCATTGCTTATACAAAGTTTTATGTCCATTCATATCCATTATATGCACCTTTTTCACGCCACCAGTAAGGTAGATACGCCAAATACACTCGATTTAGCGCGTTTTTGTTTTACCTGAAAAAGAGCTTATAAAAAATAAGTGTCTTTTTAGGTCTAAACTGTAGACCTAAATAAAGCCTATAAACTAGATGTTCACATTACATTTTATTGGTTGAACGTAATTGTTTGATCAAGGGAGAGTTTAACTAAGTTTACTGTACGTGAATGTATAAAATACGATTCGATACTGCTAAAATATTATAAATCTCATGAGTTTTTTTTCATCTTGACCTAAATCGAACAGAAAAGATACATATAATAATAATGTAGTTATACAAGTAGTAAACCTTACTTTATAATAATATATTTACTTACATTACTTCATGCATTTTTTGAGCTTTTAGAGCTCTGGATTTTTTCACCTTATTAATCTTCGGCATTTTCAATATATAATATACTATAAATACGATACACACTACCACTATTTAGTATCCTATTAAGTTATCACAATAATTCTGTACAATATTATAATATATAACCATTCATGCCCAACAAACTATTAAAAAATGTCACTTCAAAACAATGTTCAAAACAAAAAATATTAAAAAATGTCACTTCAAAACAACAACACAATAACAATAGAGCGATTCGGGAAGAGGCGAAAGCCGACGCAGCAACGAGACGCACAACCCACTCGTACGACAATCAGCGCTATACTGCCGTCTGCCGCCCGTCGCCCGCGCACGGACCCGCTAAATCTTTGTTTACGTAAAATAAGAAATATGGATAGTGGCTTGAAAAATTATTATTTGAAATCGCTATTTGTACAGTTTAAAAACAGTACAGTACAGTACTTTTTTTTTAAAAAGAATCATATAAATATTCCTTGTCGTTTAAAAGCAGATGAAAATTTTCAGCCAAAAATACTTCAATTTAGATTTTTTTTTTCACATAGTAGTTAAACAAACAACAATATTATTTGTATCTTATATAGATAAAATATCAATAAAAAACATATATTTTTTTCGGAAATTTATGTTCATATATGAAAGAGGAGATGGCCTCTGAACATCCGGTTTGGCAACCGATTGGCTCCAAGTATCGCCTTGAGAGCGTTGTAACCACTGATCTGTATAAGCACTGGATAGGCTGCTGTCAAATTAATTTTATGTCTATTTGAAAAACGCCATTTTGGCGCTTTAGGCTATGGAGCGTAATATAAGTACATGGAACTAAAACTTGTGATGTTCGCATGTCATAATCTAAGATGGGGTATATCGATCGTTTATTATTACAGCTATATATTTTTCATAAGTTTGTAGTTTTATATATATATACACAAATTTCTTCATGTTTCAAAACACAAGCGTACAAGAATAAACTTAAAACAGTCCCTAAGACATCAACAAATTGAATAAAACGTGAATGAAACAGATATTATTATATTATACTTATCTATGGAATAAAAATACATAAACTCCGTACTTTCGTACTTTCGTACAGCGGCCTTTCAAAATGGTACCCGAAAGTATCTGTAATTTGTATGGCTGTAATTTGTATGGGATAGCTAGCCCAGGTTTATTCAGGTCAATGGTTGTAACAAATCTAGGCGCTCGGGTTTAAGATTTTTACCGCCCGACGACGCCGCGTAGTGAGTGCGCGTTTTTCCTCTCGTAGGTACGGCACACAGTTGCGACGCTGCGATGACTGAACGATCTTGATCTGTAGCTAGGGCGTACTTATATTTTATTGAAGTAAAAATTTTACTTTCGAAGAAAATAAAAGGACTGTCCACAATAAATTTATTTATTTATTTATACAAATCGTCGGCCAGCAGTGAAAACCTCGAAAACCACAACTTCAAAGAAATTCCTTTTATTATTTGTTTGGAAGACAAACTAGATCTATTTATAATACTCGTAGAATCCAAATATTTATTTGGTGGCTTAGTTATTCAAATACTTACAATTAAACAACATAATTTCAACTTAACCTTCATAAATTTTATTATTCGTCAGACAATTTTTATATGGATGCAATATAATTATAATCATATAAGAATACATACCTAGGTATTTATAAAAATTAACTTTTTAATATAAACGGGACCCCCGTTTGGAACCCTTTGGGTACAGAACCCTAAAAATTAACCAATATTTCATTCCGGGGTACCTACCATTTATATCTCAATTTAGGTTAGTAATTGTAATATATTCTAAAATAGAAACGATTACAGTTGATGGATGACCGCTAGTGGAATTGCCATTTAACTGACTACGAGTATTATGTTAATACAAAACAATAACTTATACAAATGTATTGACACCCTGTTAAAATATTAAATAGGTACTTACATAGCTTCTCTTGCCTTCTGTACATTGTTTTTTCGTGACTTAACAGATTTCTTTGCTCCATAATAATAATTTTTTTCTATTCTACCCATGTTCTGTAAGTAAAATAATACTTAACAAGTTGGTAGATAAAATAGTTACAAATTAAGTAAATAGTTCCACTATTAATAAAAAATATTGCTTAAATGAACGACCTTATTCAGATTCACAAATAAAATAAAAAATACTTACAGATCAAATTTATTTAGTCGCACTATAACTTATGTATGGCGCTTGCGCGACGGCGTGAAGTCAACTGACATAGGTCCTGCGTCGAGGAGGGCCAGAGCACCACTGATATAGGCCGTTCGATGCACCCGATTTTATACTTTGAAAATTTATTTTCATAAAAGACTGGGGACGGATATTTTCATTTTTTTACACATTTATAGTACAATCTTTCTTCTTACGTATAAAAGTATTTATGTTGCCAAATGACTTCTAGATTATGAGATATAACTTGTTTTCTTGTAATCAATTTCTCGATTTTTGACTTTCTTAGACGTGATAAAAATACAAGTTAATGAATTAAAAATCTAAATTTTAAATTTCAGGATATTATGCCTCTTCGAATGAATATTTTTTACCTTCTTACCTAGTAATAATAATTGGTGTAAGATTTAGATTACTTCAAAGTTAGGCTCTCGCGCGTCATCTAGAAATCGCGCCTTAGAAATCTGCTGTTTTCGTAGTCAATTAATCCAATTTGAACGAGTTTAAGATAATAGAAATTAAATAAAAATATATGACAATTACGAATATTGAAGTCAAAAGAAGCTAAAGCGATAAATTGTGCGATCAAAATCAATTCCAAAACTCCCAAGTTCTTGATTTACGTTTGTAAAATGCTAATACGCTCTTAAGAGACATCTCACAAAGTCGAGCTCCGCAAGTAAAAGTAAATTCCGGCGCGTCTGTGTATAGAGCGACTATGCAGAAGGTATAAATATATATATTTGTAAATTATGTGCAACCAAGTCTGTAAATTAGACATTAATATATAAAAAAATTAGAATAGAATATATAAAAAAACGACATAACTATAATTATTATAGAAGACACATTCACATAGTAACTGTTATTTATAGCAACCAACGACATATACAGTTTTAGCAATAAAAAAAACTAGCAACTACACGTTTTTCCGTAATAGCCCTCTTAAAATTTCTTTAGAATATTGTGTAGTAAAACAAGGTATTTACATAAAACAAGGTAGATTTATATCACACCTAATAATTTTAGGAGCTATTCAGGTCATCATATGCAAACAACTTTATTACCTAAGGAACATGGGTCGAAATATAAAAAAAAAAATGTTCTTGAAAACATGAAAAAAAGGGTTCTTCAAAAAACTTACTTTACATAACATGTGTCCTATTCTGTGGAATATGACAAAACACCACTCTCAGACACCCCATTAAAAATTATTCGTTTCTTAATCATTTAAAAAATAATCATAATTTAATTTCTTTAATTACATCATTTTGGAACATTTACAATATAAAGAATAGTCAATAAAATAAGTGAGTTCGGGTACCTTGTTTCTCTTGCTTTATTTAAGGCTTCATTATTATGACGTTTTCTTTTTTTAACACAACGGTAATATGTTTTGTCCTTTCGCCCCATTGCTGAAAGTAATTAAGGATATAATCAATGGAATGGATATATCACAATGTAGTAAAATGTAAAAATAAAAAAAAAATGTATAAAAAATACGTACTTACTGGATCAAAAATATCAGAAAATGGCGGTCGCGTTATATTTTGCAAAGTATATGTGAAAATAAAGCGCGAAAAAAAGCGACGCAGGTCCACCTTGAAGAGCGCTTCGCGCAGTACTGATCACTCTGATCAGTATACGCACGCACGAATATGGGAATATATATACTACTAGCTGGCGCCCGCGACTTCGTCCGCGTTGAAAAGGAAAAAAGTAGCCTATCCTGTGTCATGTACGTCTAAATGTTTATATACCAAGTTTCATGAAAATCAGTTAATTCGTTTAAGAGTTATGGTGGAACATACATATACAATACATACATACAGAAAAAATTCTAAAAATCGTCAATTTAGTTTCATTATCATGTATAGAGCCTATAAACACGATATCTCTAAAAACAAAGTAAATTACTCCACGACCGACCCTAACATATTTATTATTAGTATTGATGAATCTATTATCAATCTAATATCAATACTATTAATAAATCTGTAAGTGTATGTATGTATGTGGTATAATAGAATACCACCGTGAAATAACAGCATTATGTGCTGTTGTGTTTCGGTGTGTGAGTAAGGGATGCCAGAGCCCCATTACCCCTTCCCTTCCTTATCCCTTATCCTTAATCCTTCTATGGTCGGCAGCGCACTTGTAGCACTTATGGCGTTACTTGTGTTATAGGCGACGGTAGCCACCTACCATCAAGTGGACCGTCAGCCTGTCTGTCTAAACATTTAGACGTACGGGACACAAGATAGGCTACTTTTTCTTTATCAACGCGGACGAAGTCGCAGTCACCAGCTAGTAACTAAATAATGTAGTTTATTTAGTATCCTGATTGGGTCCCAGTTTTATCTGGTGCATGTTTTGATTGGAAATAACGTTCAGTATAATTGTAAAATGTCAAGGTAAAATCGTAGAAGTTCATAAATCATACCTCTATTTTATTTTTTGGTGTTCTAAGCTAGATGACGAAAATGTGTTGTATTATATGTCAATACGAAGAAATGGGCTATTTGAAACAATACGTCAATATCATAATATTTCTTTTTGATATTGGAAAATTTAAGACTCGAAATTGCTTAATTAATTAAAACCTGGTTATGGTAAAAGCTATTTCAGGTTCATTAGGTACTAAAA